>CM069541.1:31961111-32585833 GCA_035773235.1 Eospalax fontanierii
TTTGTCTTCTGTCTGCAGTGTCCCTTCAGACTCAGTCTGGACTCTACCTGATCGGCTCTTGCATTCCCAGACTCTCGGACTTTTGAACTGCACCACTAGTTTGCCTGGGTCTCCAGTTTGCAGACAGGAGCTCCTGTGAGTGTTCAGCCTCTGTCATTGCAAGAGCCAATTCTTTATAATAAATTTTAATTTATCAATGACTAAATATGATCTATTTGTACTGCTTGTTCTGTTTCCCTGACTAACACAAGCGCTATGCTAAACCTCTGATGCTAGGTCTTGTCTTCCAACCAGACCTGAAACTCCTTGCCAGCAAAGGGCAGGGTGTCCCACTTTCCAGAATGTCCTTTGAGTCCCTAGCAGAGTGTTCTCCACATGAGAATCGGTCTGAAAATATTTGTTGTATGGGAGGGAAATCAGCCTGGCAGTTGCAGGCAGCAGATGACCATGTCCACAGCTCTGCAGCTCGTTGCTCCTGTCACACCCTTCCTCCTACCTGTATACCCTAGCCTTGTCCAGGTACTAGATGTCAGTCTACAGCTGTGAAGCTAGCAGCCTGGTCACAGGGAGGTGGTGATTCCTGGTACTTTCTACTTTTTCTATTATCAATACAGAATAGGAAGAAGGGCATCACACTCGTCTAGAAATTCTGCCGTCATCTCTTACAAACCGCGGGCAGTCGCACCGTGAGTTATTTCATGAGGCTGCCCAGAGCTGTGTGTTTTATGGGCCAGAGAATTACACAGGCAGGAAATCACACCTTAGTCTGATCAATATAGAATGTCAAGAGCCCTCATGTAACGAAGAGTCTACAACTCCGCTGAGAAAACAAGGTTGTGGGGAGGAATGAGGACGGAAGAGGTCACCTGAAATACGTAAAATACTCCCTAGAATCTTAGACTGAATCCCGACCAAATGCAACACAGGAGTTCTGTCCGACTGTCTTACCGTGTCTCTTAGGCTCATTCCCAGAGACAGGCAGTTCACTGCCTGGGAAAGACGGCAGTGAAAGACGGCCCGCTCGCCTCAGTACCCGGGGGAGCGACAGCCAGAGCAGCTCCTGTCACCCTCTGCACATGACAAAGCACCCACGCTCTCCACCCCTCGTCCTGTCTCACCCCAGTCCTGTGCTCCCAGCTCTGTCTCCAGAGCAACCTGAACTCTAATTCAAAACTTCCAAGCTTTATTTCAACTTCTGGACTTGCCTCCAAAAGAAGAGCAAATCACATGGTGTATCCCACCCCTTCCCACCTTCTGCCCCTTGGTGTGATCCTCCACCCTCCACCACGGTGAAGATTTTCAAAATTAGAAACACCAAACAAAGCGGTGTGGTGGTGTACACCTTTGATCTCCGCACTGGGGAGGCGGAGGCAGTCGAATCTCTGTGAATTCAAGGCCAGCCTAGTCTACATAGGGAGGTCTAGGCCAGTTGGGGCTACAGGGAGACCCTTTCTCACAAAGACCAAAAAAAAGGGGGGGACACCAGAATTAAATGCGAAATCCTAAAAGTAAAATATATATCAAATCACTTCCCTTGATCTTGGGCTCTTCTGTCACCCAAGGACTGTGTGGGGAGGGAGAGGTTGACCCAGGTGTCTTTCTCAATCACCTTCCCTTATTTTACTGATTCAGGGTCTCTCAGTGAACCCGCAGCTTGCTGATTCATCTCTGGTTGGCCAAAGATCCCCATGGATCCTCCTGTCTCCAATTCCCAGTGCTCGGATTACAGGAGCATGCCAAATGCCTGGCTGGGGATCTAACTCAAGTCCTCAGTCCGTACAGCCCAGTTTACTGACTAAGCCATCTCTCAGTCCTGCCTAGTTCTTACCACTGCTTACTCTGTGCCAGGCATTGTACTAAGTCCTTTCTGTCTTCACTCATTTAATTCCAATAATTCTAACACTATTAGTTGAAACTAATGTTAGTCCCCTCATCTTCAGGTAAAGAAAATGAAGCATATTTTAAGGAACATAGTCAAGATCACTCAGCTAACAAATGGCAGCGCCAGAATTCTGACCAAGGCAGATGGTTGCAAAGCCTGCAATCTTAATGCTACAGCCAGATTAATGAAAAATAAAGTTCTTTTTGAAAAACTGTTGATTTTACTCATTGCTGCTGGGAGATCTCTCATAAGCTATGAAATGCGGTCTTTTGTTTTACTTTGCGATCAACTCGATTAAAGTTCAAATTCTGAGTCTGAGTTTTTCTGCCTTCCCCTCTTAAAGTTCTATTCTGTAATTTTTTGCTGCTTTTCCCTGGGCTGTACCATCTTCAGAGCTGACCATGTATTTTGTAAATGTCCGTTTACGTTTCTGATATAAAACTCTAAGAGAGGGCACACAGGGACCACGCCATTGGCCTTGTCACATTGAGACTGAGGAGACCGTAGAAGGAGCAGGTTTTAGGATGGGTTGACCATCAGAAGCACTGTTTGAATGATTCCTGCTGTGTGAGGGGGAACCGATCTTCTTTAAGAGAACAACTCTAGATAGGTCCACTAGACTCCAACTTGCATTGAGGGACATCTGGCTACACAGACTTCACTGGCTAAGCCTTAACATGTGTGACAGAATGCATGAAATCCGGCGGGAGGGAGGCTGTGAGGGGGTGTGAATGGGGGAGAGATTATAAAGATAATTAAGATGTCTTAAATGAAATGCACAAAAGTTCAATACAAATATAGATTAAGGAACTACACGTTATGAAAATTGCAAACGTTTAATAAAAAAATCAAGTTTAAAAGAAATAAAAGTTGGAAGCACTTTGTCAATATTTAAAAGAAGATTTCAAGTAGGCAATTATAGGTGAGAGTGAAGTTGTAGAAGTATTCTGGTTCTTAGACACAAGATGAACATTGGGTGGTAGAGGTCACTAAGCATCATGGCCTCTTCAGGGGCTATTTCTAAATAAAGCCTAAAGCATATGGTTTTTGATTAACCTACTCCCAGTTGTGAAAATTTGGAAGAAACGGACTCACAAAGAACAAACCAGACCATATGACCCTTATTTCTGTTGCTGAACGGTATTCTGGGCAGGTAAGTTAAAGTTCTACACTCTCAGCATGTGATCTCATTCTTCCTTCATGTTCTGTGGGTAGTCCACTCGGCCCTGATGCCACATAGTGATGCTACTGGAACCTCAGTTGCTGTGTGAGCCCTTCCCCATCAGCAATCGATGCCCCTGCTCCTGGAAGTACCTGAGACTGACATCCACCCTTCCCCAGTCTTTAGCCAGTATATGGACTAAAGGTAAAAGCTCCTGTCTCTTGTCTCACTGTAGGGAATTTCTTCCCATGGGGTGAGCCTGAAGCTGCACATCAACAGTAAGTACATCCTTGCCTTTCTGCTCCCCGTCTGTCACCCCATTCCCTCACCCACTCCCAGCACTCCCTCCATAAACCATGCTCATTGCAGGCACTCCCTCTGAGGAACTCCTTTACTGCATCCACTGTGACCCTGTCAAGATGGTCACATCATTCCTTTACTTTAACCTTCCATCAATATCCTATCTGGCTAAGAAAATAAACATGTAACATCTTTACTGTGAGTGGAAGAACCTGCACGACCTTCCCCAGCTAGTGTTCTGGCGTCATCTCCTTTCATTCTCCCTGGTCCATGTCATTCCACTCATGGTCGCCTGGACATTCTTCAAAATGTAGTGCTGTCTTCCCTATGTTGGTGCCCAAGTTTCATCCATCAAAGAAGCTTTTCATGCACATGTGCCTGTCTTTCAAATCTCTGTTGAGATGTCACTTACTGTAGAGGCCGTCTATAACCACTATAACACATCACTTTTGTGTTACTTCTTCTTCATAATCTATCTCCTCCTACTCTGATAACACAAGCTTCCTGGGAACAGGAGACTGCTCTTTACTCTTTTGTTTCCCCAGAACTTAGAATAAGTCAGAAAAACACAGACACTAGAAGCACTTGGTAAAGAAAGGCTTTGGGGGTGGATATGATCACAATAAGTCATGTGCATATATGAAAACATCATAATGAACCCCATTATTATGTATAATTAATATATGCCAATATTTTTAATTTATTGAATTATTCAAACAGGGTGTCTTTGACTCTCTTATACACACACACATATACACACACACACACACACACACACACAAGTTCAACAAATAGTATTTGTTCTTTTTTTATGCCATGGGAACCATTAACTAGAACAGAAACAAAATAGAAATTGAGCTCTTATGAGTTTTCCCTTGTTATCTTTTCATTTGTCTTAGAATCAAAGACCAGGAATAATATATGGAAGTCAAGAAACAATAGACCTTGCAATCCAGAAAACTTGAGGACTATACCACTCTCTTGAATGACTCCTGGTTAAGTTGCTAGGCAGATAACTCCAAACTACGGAGCACAGTTGCTATCATTAGTGAAAACTCAAGAAGTGAAATTTAAAGTTAAGAAAAATTCTTGTAACAAAATCATTGATATTTAGAACTGAAAAAAAAAAGCTCAACACTTATTTAGTTGTGCAAAAGGTTGATATATTTCTTTACTCATAGGGTGGGTTATGTGATAGGTTTTTGGACTACACAAAAGGTGACAGAAGAATTTTGGATTTACAGCATGGTCAGCTATCAGTGGACTGTAGCAATGAAACAAATGCATAGATCCTATCATTTCCACATGTAGAAAAATTTCCCTCCCATCAGGACTGATGGGATTCCAGGGGTAGTTGACCTAGGAAGAGTGTTCTACTTCCCTTAGTTCAGAAATCCACTAAAACACTCCTTCCCCAAGCTTAGGGTATCTCCCGCTCTTCTCCTAGGAACCCTTACTATTTCTTCTTTGTTAAAAATAACAGTTAGGTCAAGACAGAAGGCAGTCTGCACTGTACATGGTGCAGACTAGTCTGAAGGCTAGATTCCAGCGTGTTTGCAGTTACTGGAAGGCATGATGAGGATAGGCTGCTTCCTACACCAAGCCCCACAGAGCTTCTTCTACTCCTGTATGGTGCTGTTTTCTGGCCTCTCTGAGGTATCCTGCTCTACTTCTCGGCATCCCTCACAGTGAGGTCCCCAGAATCTGCCTCTCTCTGTGTCGCCTTGGCATAGCTATTCACCCCCACAGCCTGCTCCTTCAAATGTTCCCCAGTGTCCCGGGGATGTGGGACCCTCTCCTCTCTCAGGCAGTAGGTCCTTTGTTCATCTGTATTGATCCTAGTGGAGGAAACTTCTCTGAGTCCCAGAAAGAATCACGATTGTTTTCCAAAGGGGACCTCTTTTCCTCTTTGACTTTCCCCAACAGTTTCTTCTGCAATCTGTTGCAGTGTTTTCCAAAGAATAGTCCCAGTCTCCCTCAGCCAAGATCCTGGGACTGGACAGAAATTCTCAGTGCATTCTGTGTCATTTCTAACAAAGCTGCCTGGGAGGGTTTGCAGCATGTGTAAGATCTACCATGAGGGAGTGTCTCATCTCTGCAAATCCCTGCAGAGCAGCCACTCTTCCTCCTTCTCCTCCCCTCTCAGAAGTCTCCATCACTCCTCATGGAGAGGCTCTGTGGTGGAGAAAGTCAGGGGCAGGGGCTCTTCAGGGCCAAATCAAGTCCAGTTTCTGAACATGATAGTAGTTTAGAAAATGAAGAAATGCCAAAACAACATTATGAAAATTATGATATATCTTAAATGTTAAAGGTAGATAAATAGATACATTATAGATTGACAGATAAATAATAGACAGATAGTAGATGATTGATAGATAGAAGACAGATAGATGATAGATGATTGATAGATAGAAGGTAGATAGATAGCAACATGAGGTATACAGGTTTATAAGTTACAAAATTTATAGCACCCAATAGTATCATTCCATCATAGAACACAACTTTTAAGCCATTTAAGCCATGTGTCACTGTTTTCAATTAAATTCACTATATACCTAACTCCATTTGGAAACAACATCAAAAGCCAACATTAGAGATGTTCATGAAGGTGAGACCTTGACAGTGACCTTCTCAGTGACCACTATGCCTGGCTCGGTGCGCTTAAAAGTGCCAAGAATTCCCTTTCAGGAATGTATTCCTAGGCTTGTAGTGAAAGAAAGAGCACATCCCTGAAGAGGGGTGTGCACCCCCACGTGCAAGTGGACTGCTGAGACAGCTCAAAGTGAGCACTCCTTGGTCATGCTTTTCTGCTCACTGCAAATCCCAGAATGCAACAGCTCCACCGATGGAAAGGAGACTGTGCCCACAGAGCCAGGTCAGCTCACACCACTCTGCAGTGGGCACCTCTTTGTAAGCCTCTGTCCCTACCTGAACCCCATCCTGTAGGTCAGCCTCAATTAAACCCTCTAACCTGCTCTCCACTGTGTCCCAGGAAATGAAGAAAAGATGGCTTGTCTGTTTGGGTCAGAGTGACATTGTTTACAGCCCCCATGATAATGGGCAGTGAGAGTTCCCAAAATGGATGGCAGGGTCAGGAGACCTTCCTCACAGAGCCGTGGCACCCTGGAGGGCTGGGATTTGTATACAGGAAGAGAGGTTCATTCTGGCTTCCTATGTGAAAATTTTCCTCTACATTCCCCCCACTTGAATCAAGAAAATCTGAATGTTTGCAATCAGTGATGCTCACTCAGAAGAAAAGCTCCCCAAGGAAAAGAGCCTCTTGTGGAACCTGGGACCTCACTGTGACCCTGAAAAGAAAGGACAATATTCGACTGACATTTGGAGTTGATCTCCCAGTGTGTTTTCTCCCCAGAGAAAAAGAAAATGCCTTTCCACACCTGAAGACTATCTGCTTTCCTGCCGCGGTATCCTAGTAAAGCAATATCTCCTTGGCAACTTGCTCCTAGGTTAAGAAAAGAGGAAAACTTGGGGCAGATTCCTCTGGCATCCAGAGCTGAGGACAGGGGTCTCCACTCTGACTCTCTTCCTCCAGAAATTGGTGTTCTGGCGCACCATGTTATTGATAACTGTGGATTTATTTAGCTGCGATGTTATCATCTCCATTGAGCCACAAAGAAGAGATGATTCTCTGCTTTTATTTATAACCTGAAGGGATTATTTTTGAGTTAAGGCTTTAAGAATTCAGATCTATCAGGAAAGAACAGCTTGTGTAATGAACTTCCTGTTTTCATCATATTTGGACACCGAGCCTCCTTGTTGCCTGTTATTATTACACAGTTAATATGAACTGCCTGGAGTTTATTTTTAGCTGCACTGACTCTATTGTAAGGACTGCATAACTGCTTTCAAAATGGGAAAATGTAATTACGGGATCTAACACTAAGTTAGGGATATTCTTAGGTCCTTTCACAAGGCATTGGCTTTAAAAAATGAAAATAGACCATTTTGAATGGCTAAAGAAAACAGAGATATTTGAGCCAAAATAGCCCATTGATCCTTTTACAAACTACACACTTACTTTACAGAATAAAGTCTTACTTGAGAGGAAGCGACCTAAACACATTAATTTATTTCCAAGTTCAGGGTTGCAGGAGGAGAGTGAGGAGGCGAATTGGAAAAGAATAGAGGCAGGAAGGGTGTAAGCATCATTTACCAAAATAGAAAAATTATTTAAATGGCACTGAAAATACAGAAACACCTACCAGGAGTTGCGAGCTGGAGAACATAAATCTCAGTGCCTCGTATGTCCTTCTGCCATGTGCGCAGGGCAGACAAACACCATGCTTCATGGTCATGGACGGAGTTTTCATGGGCACTGCACAGGATTGCCTCTTCACATGGGTTGTGGCCTTGAGTTAGTCTTTCCAACTGGCCACTTCATCAATGTCCACCTCGTCCATGACTCTACATACTTTCCACTCCATTATTCATTTACTTCCTCAAGAAAATATTTCATTGAGCACCCAACATACTCCAGACTCTGAGCATTTCCCAAGTTCATTAGTAGAAGTAAGTTTGGCCTGTTCTAGACGCACAAAAAGGTAATATCTAACCCCGAGAATGAGAGTGGGAAAAGCTTTCTGAGGGGGTGACACCCAGAGCTGAGTCCAAGGTTCAAGATGGATTTATCTTGGGGAGAGAAAAACAACAATAGCATGGAATTGTAAGCCCAGGAAGAACCTGGGGGCAGAGCCCCAGTTGTGAGGGGGATTGTGACAACATAAAGTGAAAGTGTACTCAGAGAGTAAACAGAGTGAGAGCCACGGATTGGAAGAGGAGGGGGGAGGAGGGAGGAGGAGGGAGAGGAGAGGAGAGGGAACACAAGAAGGAGACCAGTTAATTAATAGGTTCTTGCAATAATAAAAGGCGTATAACCTGCCTGAACTTGGGCTGTATGAATAAAGATAGGAGAACAGAGTCAAGATTCATTTGGGCAGTAGAACTATGAAAACCGGAAAAGATAGGATGAAGCCCGATTTCTGACCCAGAAACTAGATGGATGATAACGATGATGACGAACCAATTTCTTATGGAATAATTTAGAAATATAAAGTTGGGTCACTTCAATAAGAACCTTGTCTATGGCAACAACTGATATAAATTGGACATAGTTAAACTTTCAACCAGACTTCAGACTTGCCTTGTTAGCCTTCAAAAGGAAACAAATGAGACCATAAATGGGGCAGGTGATGCTTAAGGTGAAGTGAGGCTCAGAGACAGAAGGTACTGACAGGTTGGGTTTGGAAGATGTCGCTTCCTGGAGGAGGACAGCTGTGTCACATAATGCTGAGTAGTTTTTCTAGTTCTTTTCCGTTCTGACCAAGTAGTTTGATACGGCTACTTCTGAATGATCCGTCCAGCATGACCTTGTACCATTTCTAAGTCTTCCCTCATCCTCTACTGGAGGATCCCTCTACTTCACTCTTACAAACTCTCTCGTCATCCTAACATACTGTGCACTCTAATTCCTCCATAACTTACTACAAGCTCATGTTTCAATCTTGAATGCTTACTCCCTCTTCTTTAGCCCAGACATGTTCAACTTACTCTTTAAGATTCTGGCCCATTCTCCAACATAGATGAATATTGAGCATAATGTGCTATGTGAAACAAGCCAGTCACTAAAGGATGACTATTGCATTACTTCACTTATATGTAAAGAAGTTAGACTTATGCAGACAGAAAGTCACATTGTGATTTCTAGAACCTAGGGGAGTCAGTGTTTAATGTGTTCCACAGAGGGAAATAAACTTCTAATGGGAAGGAATCACCAAAAAAAGATTTAATAGAGTAAATGCCTAAAGGAACCCCCGCCCCCAGCTTTCAAAGAAATTAACTGTTCTTCCCATCACAGCTTGTGAACTTCATTTTGCTACTCTAACGTATTTACCACAGCCCACTATAGTGTTAGATCAGTTCTAGTCATCCATTAGCTTAAGTACATAATCCTTGATTGAACATTTCATATTACATTCAATCTATGTTTGAAGGATAGATGGATGGATGGATGGATGGATGGATGGATGGATGGATGGTATGTTGGATAGCTTCAGATGTCAACTTGACATACTTGGGAAGAAGAAACCTCAGTTTGGGATTTCCTCTATCAGATTACACTGTGGGCATGTGTGTACGGCATTTTCTTGATTTGTTGAGTGATGTGGGAGGACCCAGACCACTGTAGGTAGAGTCACTCCCAGGCTGGTGGTCCTGGGTTGTATATCAAACAGACTAAGCACAGGCCAGAGGAGCAAACAAGTAAGCAGCATTCCTCCATGGTCTATACTCCAATTCCTGCCTCCAAATTCCTGCCCTGGCTTTCCTCAAGGATGAACTGTGATTGGGACATGTCAGCCAAGCAAACCTTTCTGCCTCAAGTTGGTTTTGGTCAGAGTGTTTATCATAGCAGTACAAGCTTGACTAAAAGAAATAAACGGAAGAATTCATAGATAGATAGATAGATGATAGGATAGATAATAGGTAGATTGATAGATGATAGAGATGATAGATAGATAGATAGATAGGTAGACTGATAGATTGATATATAGAGATAGGTAGCTATTAAACTTCTAATTTATTATCTATGACAAATAATTTGATAAACCTCCATTACTAGTTGCCTATGAAGCCTATAGAAATAATAGAGATGAGTTTATGTGATTTTCTTGCTGTCGGAAGGACTCTATGAAATCAGAAGTGATGATTTTGATATGTTGATATATATTCAAAAATTCTAATACCACAATACTTGGCAGGTGTATGCCTTTATGCCTGTCAGGCAGACTTTATATACAGGTAAAATTAACTTAGACAAAGATGTAATGCAGGTACATTTTCTTCTCTTTGTTTGATGACACTCCACTTATGCCCCCAAGAACTTAAGAATGAAACTAATTCTGTTAACTCAACCACGCTACAGGATTAAGCTGGGTGTGATTTTGCCATAGCAGTAGTGTTTATGGTTTGGAAAAACATGGATGCCTTGGAAGTAAAATTGTCTAATCAGCAAAACTACTGCCCCGGTCCTCAAGGGGTTTACAGTCTAATTCAGGAGGAAGTTATAGACCCATGAAATTTTAAACGACAATATAAAGGATATTCTCAGGGGTCTGCTGGACAAGGAGTGAATACAGAGAAAGAAAAGAGAATGAACCTTAGGCCATCTGACTTAACACCTCTTGCTACTCTGCCCCTGCCCATACCGGCCTCCTGGCTTGCCTCAAATGCACCAAGCACACACCTGCTTTGGAGTTTCTGCACAAACTGTTCACTCGGCATGGAAACTCTTTCCGGAGAGACTCAGGCAGTTCTCTCCTTCAGATCTCTGTTAGATGCCACCTGATCACGCTGTTTAAAATAGCAAATGCCACCTCCTCACCCATGTGCCCTCTCGCTCCCTTACCTATTTTACTTTTCTTCATAGCCATGAGTGCCAACTGTCATTCCACATATTTTTTAATTTTGTAGTATTGACTGTCTTTCCTCACTAAAATACAAATTCTGTAAAGGAAGGGGGTTCTTTCTGTCTGTTCTATTTGTTGTGCCCCAGACACCTAAAATAGTCCTTAGAAGATTTTTAGGTCCCCATGTTGAATAAATGAGTGAGTGAATGATGTTCCCAGTGTGTTTACAGAGGTGAGACACATAATGATCCTTTACAAGTGTTCCGTTTTCTTCCCACCTAACAAGTCACAATACTTTTACCTACCACAGTTCAGTAATTTCTTCTTTGGATCTGGGTGAAGGTATTGACTTAATTCAATTATGAACCTTATGTCATGATTTCCTTAAATAGTGATGCTCTTGCTACAGTAATAAAATGGATCTCTTCAAGGCTTAAAAAAAAATCAAAGAACATTCTTATCTAATTTAAAATTTTAATGAACAGTTATAACGATGAGTAATTAATTTTGATATTTATAGAAAATGAAATGCATTTTTTCCTTTATGAAAACCTAGCACTTTAGGAACAACAAATTCTTGGAGAAAAAAATTCTAATGAGATCATTAAAGTTGAAAGCATATCTACTGGAACCATAGCGTGCATAACAAGTGACGGAATACTCGTGGGCCCTTCCTTCTGCCCAGATGTGTTATCTGAGCATGTTAGTTCCTCTAAAATGTAAGAAACTGCCTTTGAGGGGCTGAAGAGATGGCTCAGCAGTTAAGAGCACTGACTGCTCTTGCAGAGGACCAAGGTTTGATTCCCAGAACCCACATGACAGCTAACAACTGTCCATAACTCAGTTCCAGGGGATCTGATGCCCTCTTTTGACCTTCTCGAACATTGTACAACATGCATGCAGGCAATACACTCACACACATAAAATTAAAATAATAAATAAAATATCTTGTGGGGGGTCTTTTGAGACAGAGTCTCCCTATAGCTCCAGCAGGCCTGGAACTCACTATGTAGACCTATGTAGACCAGGCTGGCCTTGAACTCACAGATGTCCACCAGCCTTTACCTCCAGAGCGCTGGGATTAAAGACATGGCCACCAACATGCCTAGCAATTTTTTGTAAGAAACTGACCTTGAAAGAGCAGTCCAGAGAGTTAAACATGAGCCTCATAGTAGCTGAGACATAAAAAGAAACAAGATTACCTATGTTCCCAGCAAAGGAAAGCTAACATCCTCAGTCCAAAAGGAATTTGTCACAAATTTGTTTGTTTGTCTGTTTGTTGAGACAGGATCTCACTAGGTAGCCTTAGCTGACCTGGAACTCACGGAGATCCACTTGCCTCTGTCTCTAGTATGCTGGAATTCAAAGTGTTTACTACTATGAATGGCCCTCACATCATTTTTTTTAATGATCGAATATAGGTGATATAAGAGACAACATCTTCAGCAATGATCTTTGCCAAAAACAAAAGCATGAGAACATTATTCTAAGGGACAGTCTTCACACTGAATCTCAAAAATGGTCAGAGCATAATACTAAATATTTAGCTGGTGAGACCACTCCTTAGGTACAGGTCAGCATATTTTCCTTACTGATATTGTACCAACTTACTAAAATGGAGATTAGAGCAGAGCCACAGAAAAGCGCCTGTCTATTAAATCGTCTTCCTGAAGCATCACGTCTGAAGGTGAACCTTTGGAGATCGCAGTTACAAGTCACTTCAGAATGGGATTCGCTGACAAGTACCTGAAGTGCCAGTCGTCTACGCTGCTGATTATTCACATGCTTGAAACGGCAGATGTGCAGGAAGGGAGGTTGGCAAGCTACTGGCACGTCTCTGCAAACCTGACTTGTGCTCCTGCCACTGCATTTCTGCACAAAGGTGAGCAGCAGGGCTCTTCAGTGCGATGCCAGCACTCCACTCAAGACGGCTTCGATGCACTCACACAATTTGACAATCACTCTTCACAGGACAAGGAGTTTTTCACTCTATTACAGAGGATGATTTTGTGCTGGACCTGTTTCTTAGGTGATGTATGACCAATCAACTATAGAAAAAAATTAAATTAAAACAACAAACTAACTCAAAACCCTCATTGTGGCCTCAGATGAACTCACTCCTGGTGTGCCTATCAGAACGCCTATCAGAGTTAGCCAGGGGAACGAAATCTTCCTGTGGACTAGAAGGAGTTGACTTCATGGTCAAAGTTATCTGATATCCTCAACTTAAACGTTCGAGTATCTCTGCAGCTATCTGAGGTCCTGACAGAGCTGATGCAAAGCTGCTCTTTCTAACAATAATTAGTCAGCAGGTTCAGCTGCCTCTGCTACAGTACTGTTTACTGCAAAACATTACAGAAACATTAGCAAAACCCGAAAGAGGAAAAAGAAGATTTCACCCCAAATGCTGCCAATCCTACAAACCACACTGCTGACAGTTTGTTTCCTGCTCCCTTTCGGCCTCTGTCCACAGGCAGACAGAATTTGGAGCTGTGATCACAGCACAGAGACAATTTGGTATTGAGGTTTGTTTCAATTTGTTGTCAAGGCATTTTTATAGTACATGCCTTTGATTCTGCTGCTGTGACACTGACGTCCTTACTGGCCTCCTGTGAGATCCAAAACGATGATGGCTGAGTCTAATCATCAACAGAGTCAGAGGGAAGGTTATTTTAAAATTCCCAGTTGAAAAAATGAAGTTCTAGAATTATTATAATAGAAAGGATTTCTCTTACCCCTTTGTTCCCCTATCTAGAAAACTTTCTAAATATAGTCACATCTCTCCACCACCAAGCATGTTTTTGTTACCTTAAGAACGTACCAGTGTGGGTATTTTCTCTTTGCCTGCTTGTTTGGAAGCCCTGCTTAATATCAAGGACACAGTTACGGAGGCATCTTTCCCTCCATCTGCTCTAAAGGAGCAATGTAACTTGGAATGTTAAAGTATAGATACGGGACACTGGATTCTTGAGGATGGGAGGTGCTGTACTCAGCTGTCATGGATGCTTCACATTTTCATTTGTAGCACATCAGAATCATGGGGCAGGAGACTCAAACACACACTTTCCAGGATTTACCTTTGGCCTTGTGAGGTAGAATCTTGGGCAAAAATGTCAGAAATCTCTCTTTCTTAATAACAGCTTTGATTATTACGGATTGTGGGCTTTTAAAGGGAAGGAAGGAAAAACTAGGATTTCAAGAAGATGGTAGGATGGAAGGAGGTGTGGCTGCTGCAAGCTATGTGGAATGGCTTTGAGCTAGGCAGACCTGAAGTGTAAATCACCTGCTCCCGTGAGCCTGACATCATGAGGTCAAGACCTTCCCATGCTTCAACAGACTAACCTCATCTCCATCTACTACACACACCCGTGGAAGAAAGGCTTCACATGGGGACAAGTCTGGTGATAATAATGTTGGAGTAGCATTAATTATTTATTTAAGAATGCTTTGATTCTAGAACGCCTTCATTTTTAATTCTATGCTCTGGGTTGTTTGGATTTTTTTTTTGCAAGCATGGATTCACATCTTAATTGGGTAATTTTGTTTTTAATTGTAGAGTGGACTATACCCTTATGGATGACCTTTCAGAGAAGGGGCCCTCTTCCCAGCATGTCGATCCAATCAATACCCTTAGAACTTGGCCAATCAGATGCTCATTCTTCTTCAGGGAAAACAGGTAGTGGACTGAAGGACGGTATCTTTTTCTGTATTAAGCAAAAAAGGAAAAAAAAGACATTCTAGGAACAAGCCTAAGGAAGGACTAAAGGCACCTGGTAATCTGGTGCGTGTAAACAATCATGATTCATCACCCTAGTTATAAATCATGCGGAATTTTTCTTCCCTTCCCCACAAAGACATTTAGCAATGTCTGAAATTTTGTTTTGATTTTGCTCTGGGTTCTCCTAACTGGGAGCAAAAGGAGTAGCTCTGGCATCCAGGAAGAACAGGCCAGGAATGCTGCTAGAAATCCCACAGTGAGTTCTCCAACACAAAATGTCAATAGTGTCAAGTTTGAGACACCCTGCTATAATGTGGAGCGTGAGGCGTGAGCACTAGGTAGGAAACAAACCGATTAAAACCAGATCATGCGAGGCCTTGGATTTGATGCCAAGGAGCCAGGACTATTTTTCTTTTTCCTGTGGATAAAAAGCCATTGAAAGCATGATAACATTTAGATTTTCTCCAGACACCCTGAAAGCTAAATCAGAGGAGGCTATGAGTGGAGGCAGAAAAATCCCTTAGCATGCTGGTATGACTATCTAGAGAGAAATGAAAGGCCTAGACTAAGGCAGATCCCCAGCATGAGTCCAGGGAAAGAACAGAGTCAACACATATGTAGGATGTGAAAACCGACAGGTGTTGGGAATTGATTGGCTCTGAGGAGGGCACGGTGGATTGCTGGATAACTACCAAGTTTCTCAAACTATTAGATAATGTTTAAAGACACTGAATTCAAAAAGAGATTGATGATGTGAAAATAATACACCTAGATAAAAGTGTGACAAAAGTGTCAGATATTCTTTGGAAGAGATAAAATAGGTAACAGAATCCATTCAGTCAACAAATGTTTTAATAGCAATGATCAGCAGAAAACAGTTTGCCCCTAAAGATGGCCAGCTCCGTGTGCAAGCAAACTATCAGGCTGAGACTGAGCCTTTCAATTGAGGAAGAAATTTAGTATTATTTTTGAGGAGGTCTCTAAGAGCCTTAATGGTTCTGTAATTTCATGAGATGGAGGGTTTCCCTTTTTGAATCTGGAGTCAACTACACTTAGAGTTCATCTTGAGGGAACCGTACCTGTGGAGTTAATTAAAGTAAATAGGTTGGCAAGGACTCCAGCCAACTACTCAAGCAAGATTAAAATAATTTTGGCAGCAGAGATTTTCTTCTGGAGCTCCTTACAGCCTTAAAAGATTGGATGTTTTTAGGTTTGATGAAAATATTGGATTGTGGCAAGACTGAAGACAACAAAATTCAGAGAGGAAGAGCAGACATTAAAGGGGTTTGTTTAGCAATTAATCCATACATGTGATTCTGAATTTCTCTGAACTAAAACTATACCAAGGAAGATAATTCCTCAAATCTGCATTATTAGTGTCCTTCTAGTTGAGCCCAAAACAAATAAAAAATTTTTTATGTAATTTAGTTTTTGGAAAGGATAAGTTATTTTTAGAAGAGTTACAACTTAGTGAGCCTTTAGATGTCTTGATCTCCACTACATTTGAGATAATATCTTGATAATATGGCCTGGAATTTATTTATTTATGGTTGCTTTCTGATCTACTTTATGAAGGAAGAGATAAAAGGTTGTTCTTGAATATTCCAATGACATGGCAGTATAACCACCATTTGTTAATATTAGTTATTAGTGAGACCTTCAGAATAAAATGTCTTCCAAACATTCTTTGTAGATCATAAACCTGTTCACTTCATTTTAACCTTATCCCTAAATTCTCACAGAGTTCATTACATGGGCTCGGTCCCTAACACTACACACCACACACACACACACACACACACACACACACACACACACACGCACACACACACACACACACCCAGTGGGTGGGAGGTGGGGCAGTCAGGTACACAGGCACACATCGTATCACATCACACAAGGGACAGATGCAAGGACAGTTTTGAAAGTTCAGATCAAGTTTAAGGGGAAAACAATCTACTTTCAACAGTCTAAAATAGTCAACACAAGAATGAAGATAAGCTCCAAAGGACTAATTCTTCAGTCATCAAAACTGCTGTCCCTGGTTGAAAATGCAAAGGAGAATTCACAGACTACTCTACAGCCTGCCATTCACTATTACTGGACTGTGGTTATAAGTGAGTTTGACCAGATATTTTCCTCTTTGATACAGACAGTCATTTCTGGAGAAGTGCCTTAAAAGGAAGAATCTGACAATTGCAGTTTTCTAATGGACGCAGCCCTGGTGGAACCGCTGCCAATCCTGGCATTTGAGTCCCCCAAAATTATGTCAGCTAATGAATACTTAGAAAACACAAAGTTCAGAAGGCTGTCAAATTGCCAAATCATTTGAAGTATCAGTGTGCACAGTGTGGGAAAAAACGTAAATGCAAAATCCAGACTAGCCCTACCGGGAGCTGCATTAGTCTATAAACTCTGTGACATCCACAGATGTGATTTTTATTCGTTCAGTAACTGCCATCCCTGCGCTGGCAACTGTGTGAATTTTCCATTAATCTATGCAACGGTCTCATGAAATAGTGGCTGTGGTCTTCCATTTAGAGACTGAAGAAGAGCTGCTGAAGTCTAGAGTCCTCTTTCTAATGATTGTTTAGAAAGGGTTGAATCTAGGTCTTCTGGTAATAAATCTAACCTTTTATCATTATACTAGTTTACCTCCCGTAACACCAGTTTCACGGAATCCAACCCACTAGGGCAAGATGAGTTCATTATTTTTCTTCCTAGTTTAGTTCCTTTCTGCTTTTTTTTTTCCTCTCATGACATATCAAACCCACACTCAAAACCCTTGCTGATGTGACCCATCCAGTGTC
The DNA here is from genome assembly GCA_035773235.1 of Eospalax fontanierii. NCBI lineage: Eukaryota > Metazoa > Chordata > Mammalia > Rodentia > Spalacidae > Eospalax > Eospalax fontanierii. The sequence goes on from CM069541.1 coordinate 31,978,408, forward strand.
ATCGACATCACCTTCTATCTTATGCTAGTGACAGCATCTCTGGCTCCATCCAGACCTACCAAACACTAAGCCTGAATTCTGCCTCCCCAGGTGATTTGTGCTCACCCTGGAGTTTGAAAAGTGCATCTCTAGTGTAAGTGAATGGCCTCTCTCCATCCCTCCTGTCACAGTTTCTCATCAGACTCTCAAGTCTCTGATCAAAAGAGCATCCTAATTAGAATTCTTATGCGCTTCGGTCTCTCCCCAGTCCTTCATCACCCAATTCCTATTTGGAAATCACCAACAGACTGGTTTTCCTAGAGAAAAGACCAGCCCCTCTCTACCACCCTGGAACCCCATCCCACCTTTCACCCAATCCCTCACTCTCCACTCAAAATTCCACTGGACCCTCTGTGCCTACTGAAAAAATAATAGTAAAGTGTTTGTGCTTGCCATGTAAGGATGAGAACTTGCATTTGATCCCCAGCACCCACATAAAAAAAGGGGTGCTAGAGAGATGACTCAGCCGTGCTCTTCCAGAACACCTGGGTTCAGTTCCCAGCAGCCACAAACAACCTTTGATAATTCCAGTTCCGGGAGATCTGACATCTTCTTCTGGCCTCTGGGGGCACTGCATATATTTAAAATAAAAATAAACAAGTTAATTAAACAAAACAAAAAGGCACTTGTGTGCTTATAATCCCAGCACTGAGGGAGCTGAAACAGGAGGGTATCTGGGACATGTTGGCCAACCAACCTAGGCAATCAGCAAGCCAGGTTCAGTGAGAGACTCTGTCTCAAAACTGATAGTAACTAAGGAGACACCAGATTTTGGCCTCTGGCCTCTACACACACACACAAACACACACACACACATACACACACATATCAAAAAATTTAGTAAAAAATTTTATCTTTTTAAAAGATTTGTTTATGCTATGTGTATGTACCTGAGTAATATAAGTATATCACATTCCTGCAGGTGCCTTCAGAGGTAGGAAAAAGGCATCAGACCCCTTGGAATAGAGTTACAGGCAGGTGTGAGCCACCTGCTGTGGATGCTGGGAACTGAACCCAGGTTGTCTGCAGGAGCAGCAAGTCCTTAACCACTGAGCCATCTCACACTAGCACTTAAAATTTTTTTTAATAAAAAATAATAAAGAAACACATACTTTGCACAGCATATTTATAAGCACTCTCTAAGAACTAACTTGTTTACTCCACACACAGATCCTATAAAATTGCTCCTGTAATTGTTTCCATTTTACAGAAGAAAAAACTAGGCTGAGTGAGATTTGGAAACTTGTCCAAGGTCACATAGCTAGTCAGTGGTAGAGTCAGGATGAAGGCTGCAGCAGACTGCCTAGTGTTGCCTCTGACATCCTCCACTGGAATGTGAAAGAGGAAGAGGTCTTTGTCAATCCAGGAGCTGTGCAGAGTATTTGCACTTACTTAATCCATTTTAACCCCAAGCGAAGCCTGAAGTGAGGCTTTGATGTTAGTATCCCAACTTCTACAGATGAAACGAGGAATTAGAGAAAACTGAACCAAAGTTCAATTTACTCCAAACCAAATACATGATCTACCACATAGTAATCATTCCCTACATTTCTGTATGCTCCGATTTTTCTGTCTTTTAACATCAAGACAAAAATCTTTCCTTTTCTTCCAGTTTGTAGGCAGTCCTTCCCTCCTCTCAAATATTAGTAGGCCTTGCCTTCACTTTCCTTTGGGCTCTACCTTGGAGGATTTTTTTATAGCATGTTTTTTGTGTGTAACTGTATACACACAGGTGTGAGAGACACAGCTGCAGGAGCCCACTTCCTTTTAGTAGCTGGTTATTGTTCTGGAAATTTTAGATTAATTTAAAGAGACAAGTGAGTCTAGAAGCACGGCTGTAAGAAATTTTAACATGAATATTCATGAACACAAAAGAATATTCATGTTAAAATTTCATTCTGGGACTTGACTTTCGTGCAGAATGTTTTCTGGATTCTTCAACTGGCTCAGTGGTTACTTTCTGTCACTTTGGTTACGTCATTCCATTTTACTTTCCCTTATAACCATTCACGCAGTCCTTTTGGTGCTGTCTGTCTGATAACAGCTCCAAAATTACCTCAGCAACTTTAGTCTCTCCTCACTACCTACTCTATGTCGTTTCAGCAAATGATTCATTCTTGTTGTTTTGTTTCTTGTTTTTTGAAACACAGTCTCTCTGTAACCACAGCTGGCCTGGACCGCAGAGCTCTTCCTGTCTTGGCCTCCTGAGCATTGGGATTAAAGGCGTACACTACCACACCCAAAATGGCCCACTTTAAATTAAATGAAATATAAAGGAAAAGGACAATAGTTGGATTAAATATTTTAATTTTTTGAGAGTTTCATGTACAAGTACTGTTATTTACATCATTTCCATCCCGCCTTTCCCCATCTAGCTCCTCCTGTGTTCCCCAACCTGACTCCCTCTCAAATTGATGGCTTCTTCATTAATTATTATTTACACACACGCACACACATGCACGCACGCGCGCGTTCATTCACTCACCACCTACTGAGTCCATTTAGTGATGCTCTTCAGAACATGAATTTATGGATGACCATTTAGGATTAGATAACCTACCAGTGGGTTCATCCCTAGAGAAAAAAACCGATTCTCGATACTCAGCAACTATTGATTGCCTGTAGCTCCTCACCTAGGGGCAGGGCCTTGTAATGCACACGCCCCACATTGGCATGTCAGCTGATGCTATGATTATGCAGGTCTTGTTTAAGCAGCCATACTCTTGAAATTTCATGGGTGCAACATTTTTGTCCTGTCTAGAAGACACCATCTTGCAGCAGGCATCCTGATCCTCTGACTCTTCAAATCTTTCCACCCCTCTTCCTTGATGTCCCCTGAGCCTTTGGTGCTAGGATCGCATTATAGATGTACCAGCTGGGGTGAGACACCCCATGACTACTTATTCTCTGCATTTTCACAAAGCCCAGGCCCCACTAGGAGTCACATCCTCTAGCATCCACAGCCCCTCTTGCTGAGTCTGACCCAGGATGCTCACTCCAGTCCACCACTGCTCTTCCAGGCCTATCCCCAAACCCAGGCAGGGGCAGCATCTGAGGGCTCTCTTGCCTAGGACCCTCACCCTGTGCAGCCCATTCACGCTGCCCCTTTATGCACAGGCAGAAGCTACATCCATGTACTTACTCTCTTGCTAAATCTGATTCAGGTTCCTAATCCTGTGCTGACCCCCGGCCCACCCCAAGCTCAGGTCCAACTGTGAGCTAAATCTCATGCTTTTTCAAAGAGTCTGTCTGGTTGTTTGCTCCATGCTGCCTTCCAAACACCCTGGCCCAGTTGGGAGATACACTGGGAGACTTTTTCTCACACGACCTTTAAGACCCTGACGTGGCACCAGTCCCAGTGAATCCGTATCACCCCAGACTCTCCAATCAAAGATCAATCCTGACTGACTGAGGGACTGAGTTGCTCATCCCGCCTGACCTGAAATCAACCAAATTTGGGCAACAGCAAACACAGAACCAAACTTCCACGCAATACAGGTTAGAATCTCATATCAGACACAAAGCCAACTGAGATAAATACTTTGAGGACTCCTGAAACACTAGTAACCCATTGGAAAGTTTCTTTACTGACGCACTCTTTCTCTCCCAGGCATATGTCACATACTATATTGTCAGCCAAATAGGAAAGTTTATAAGTTTTTATTCCTGATTCTCTCTTAATTACTGCTCATCCTCAGTACAGAGCTTGATGTTCTGCAACTGAATACAATCTTGATGTGGAGAGGGTGGGCTTGTGGGTAGAAGTCAGGGGTCTATATTGGGTGTCTTCCTCAATAATCTCTCTCCACCTTATTTTTTGAGACACAGTCTCTCACCATACTTGAAGGTCATTAATTTACCTACACTGGTTGGCCAGCAAGCTCCTGGGATCTTCTTGTCTTTACCTCCTCAGCATGGGGAAGACAGGTGCATGATGCCATAACCAACTTTTTACATGGGTTCTGCAGACCAGAACTCAGATCCTCATTCTGGCACAGCAAACACTGAGCCATTTCCACAACCCTGAATACAATTTTACAAGTCAGTAAGTATTATCATGTTAGAGCAACCAAGAAAGCTTTCACTGCTGACTCCCACATCTAAATAAAAGTCAGTGGCCATTGTGCAAAAATTCTTTTGTTTAAAAAGAAATGTCCTTCTGAAAGCTGAGATCTGAAGTATATTCCCAAAAGTGTTTGGAGTTTCACTATAAAATGGGATTCATTTAATTTTGGCCTGAATCCTTTCCACATAGAGCATCCCACACTGGTTTCCATGGCACTCTCATTAGAGAAATTAGAAGCTATTTGTTTTAAGTCAAAGGAATCCCCCAGAAAGTCAATAACAAGCTTCAGGTATAGTACAGGGTTTTTCTATTCTGTTCAAAATATAATTTTAAAAAGTGGACAGACCATCACATAATGCATTAACACAAAAAGAACCTAAGAGTCTATATCATTTAAAGCTAGAACATACATTGCATCTTAATGCATTTGTTCACTGCAGGTTTCCCAACTGGCGAAGTGCCCATTGCATGATATTGCCTGAGAAATAGTTGTTAGGTAAATAATCTCTCCTAATTTTAAAGCTGAGGAAATCGGAGGCCAAAGCAGTCGAATGATTTAACCAAAGTCACAGGATTTGATTCTGTAGCAATTCTGGCACCAAAACCCCAGTCATGTCAATTGATTTTAACATAAGCAAATCCAGGTGCTGTGGGAAGCAAGGGGAGGGGACAAGAAATAAATAATGGACTGCAAAAATATAAAATATTAGCCTGAAGACTGTTCTCAAACACCTCTCAGAAGTTACAAAATCAGAAGAACAGTTGTGCATAAGTCTGGGATGAAAGTCTCCCTTCCAAAAAAAATTAAAACTCTTCCAAGAATAAACAAACAAAAACTTATTCTGTTTAGCTGATGGCCAAAATGATAATTGTAAGGATAAAAGAATCAGTTTTTAATAATGGAAAATTATCCCGTATAAGGAAAACACGTCAACCCACAAAATTTAGCAGGTTAGCTATAAACTGAAATCTAGACGAAATATCACTTGAGAAATACTTTGAAAAAGACTCCAAAGGTAATAAAAAATACTTTTTATGATACATTTTTAATACACAAAATTGGCTAAAGAATCTGCATAATGATTTCAAGGTCAGGGTCTAACAGAGGTACATTTAGGGGAAACATCAGAAAACAAATTGAGTTAATCATTTCTCTTGGTCGTCATAGGGGAATCTCATACCTTTTGAAGCATATAAATCAGGCCTTCTGTGTCAAGTGATAAAAATACCCATGAGTGAAAAGTGATTAATGTGTGTAAACTCTGCGTTTGTGCAATTAAGGAGGAAAATATTCTCGAACCTATATGATGACATCACTTCGGCCCAAGGAAAGGACAAAGAAATGCCTTGAAGAACAGGAGACCGGCATGATGCTGCAGCCCAAAATCCAATTAAAACACTGCTAAACAACATCAAGCAGAGCGCTGGAGGCAGGCAGAAGACAATGCCAGCTTCTTTTGAAACCTGGTTTATCCATACTGGGAGAAAACACGTTTCTGCCGACTTGTTTTAATAATATAAAAGAAGTGAACAAGAAGAGACAAAAAGAAGAAGGACTAAAACGGTCAGAGAACATGAGGAATAAATGTAGAATACCAGGGCACACTCTTGAGAGTTCTACCAAAGCATCATACAAACCTTTCGGCCTTCTGCTCCAGCCCATGACTGCAGACTCCATTTTATTATGTACTTTATCATGGACTCAGCACAATGCTTAGCACGTTATATTCAGGGTCTCATTTAAATTTCAAAACAATTGAAGCTATTATTATAATCTCCACTTTGCAAATAAAAAGATTGAAGTTTAATCATTTCAATAAATGAGGAAAAAACAAAATTCAATGTTCGTTCATGATAAAAGTCCTGAAGAAATAAGAAACAGAAGAACATTTGCAGCATATAAACAACAAACTGACAGCCAAAGTGTACTGAATGGGAAAACTGAAAGCACTCCCTCTAAATTCAAGACTACGACAAGGGTCTCGTTCTTACCACTCATATTCAATACAGTGCTTGAAATCTTAGCCAAACCAATATGGCAAGAGAAAGAAGAGAAGGTGCACTGACAGGAAGGGAAGATTGCTTGTAGATATGATCCTGGACTCTAAAAATGCCCTAAAGGCTCTACTAGAAAACTTTTAGATCTGATAAATACTTTTAGCAAAGAAACACAATACAAACTCAACAAACAAAAGTCGATAACTTTCTCTAAACCAATAATGGACTTTCCGAAAAAGAAACCAGGAAAACAATCCCATTCATAGTACCCTAATGGTCCCTGGACAGAACTCCTATATTAAACTCTACCCACCAAAGGTTCAGGAAACACTGCAGAAGAGAGGGCAGAAAGATTGTTAAGGCCAGCAGACAAAAATCCAGCACAGAACTGGGGCAATGGACAGCAGACCCCAATCTTAGGTGAAGAAATACTGGCAACTGATTACTCCTGATGAGGAAGAGCTGATCTTCTTAAAGCAAGGGACTCTAAATAGGCTGACTGGACCTCAGCGTATGAACTTGCACTGAGGAACATCTGGGGACACTAACTTGACACAATAGGCCTCAACACAGATGACAGAATGCATGAGAGATTCTGGGAGGTGCCAGCAGGGAAGGGGATAAAAAGATGATTAGGATTGATTGATATGTTCTATATGAAATACACATAGATTCAATAATAAATAAATATATAAAAATCCAAATACATGGACATAAACTTAACGAAGGATATTAAAGACCTCTAAAATGAAAACTATAAAATATTGAAGGGAGAAACTGAAGAAGACCTCTCATTTTTATGGATCAATAGATTATGTGTGAAAATGGCAGATTTCTAAAAGATAACTAGAGATTCAGTGTAAACCCCATAAAAGTCCAATGACAATCTTCATAGAACTAGAAAACAGTCCCAAAAATCATATGGAAAGACAAACAACCGTAGATAGAAATTTTGTAACAAATCTTGAACAAAAAGATCAATGCAGAGATATTACAATACCTAGCTTCAAAGTATACTACAAAGCCATAGCAACAAAAACAACACAGTGTGAACACAAAAACAGACTTATAAACCAATAGAAGCTAATACAAGACCCATAAATAGTCTTGTGCAACTGTGTATATCTAGTTCTTGACAAAGGTGCCAAAATTATACACTGGAAAAGAGAAGAGAAAGAACTTCCTCAACACCTGTGCTGGAAAAACTGGATATTCATATGTAGAAAACTAAAAGTAGATCCCTATCTCTCACACTCTGTATAAAAAATCAACTTAAAATGAATCAAAAGCCTCAACATAAGACCCCCCCTTGGACCTACTAGGGAAAAACAGAGGGGAAGCACTTTAAGACAGGCCTAGGAATAGGACTCTAATTATAGAATAAATAGGAGCAAGGGTTGACTAATGGGATGCATCAAATTACAAAGCTTCTGCATAGCAAACAGAACACTTACCAAGGTAAAGAAACAGCCTACAGAATAGGAGAAGATCTTTGTCCGCTCTTCACCCAACGGGGGATTAATATCCTGAATACATAGAGAACTCAAAAGTAAATACCAAAGAACAAATAATGCAATTGATGAATAAGCAAACAAACAGAACAGACACTTCAAATAAAAAAGTGCAAATGGCGAATAAATTTAAAATGTCCAGCATCTTAAGCCAACAGGAAAATGCAAATCAAAACTATTTTGAGATTCCACCTCACCCAGTCAGAATTGCTGCCATTAAGAAAACAAACAGCAGCAAATACTTGCAAGAACGTGGAAGAAAACAGTCTTCCTTGTACACTGTTGGTGGATATGTAAATCAGTCCAGCCACTATGGAAACCAGCGTGGAGATTCCTCAAGAAACTATAAACAGAACTGCCATATGGCCCTGCTACACTCTCCTGGGTATACTTCTGAAGGAATGAAGTCAGTGTCCGTCAGCTATGCCTGTAGGCCCATAGTTACTGAGGTGTTATTCATAGTTTGGCTATGGAATCAGTCTAGGTGCCCATCAATGGAAGAAAAAAATGTGGTATGTACACACAATAGAACTTTATCCTGCTATAAGAAGAATGACATTATATCATTTTCAGGAAAGTAGATGAAGCTGGAAAACATTGAATAAAGCAAAATAAACCAGGCTTACCAAGACAAGTTAGGAAGAGGAAGTGGGAGGGAGGAGGAAGGTAAGGAAAGTGATAAGGTGCGTAACTATGACCAAAGTTCATTATATGCATGCATGGAGATGTCATTCCAAGATCCACTACTTTGTACAATTAGTATACATTAATTTTTAAAAGAGACTAATGTTTACATAAAGTAATCTGGCTTATGTCAGAAAGCAAATCTGAACCTGGATATGTGCCAAGTCTAGTCAGGCTTCTTTAATGAGATTTTAACCACCGTGTTTCTCCACCCTGAATGCTACCCATTTGTTGAAGAGCTATCCAATGACTAAACAGTATGCTGCTGAATTGACTGCATCTCACTACGCTATAAAAAAGCAAGTGGCCGGACTTCTAAGTCAGTCAGTCCTCTAGGACTGCAGGTTTCACACCAGTGCGTTCAACACCATGAGTCACAAAGAACACTTTGAAAAAAAAAACTGTCTGAACAAAACACATCTACAGTTTTTGATTTTATTGTTCCATAAACAACACAGCATAGAAACCTTCACAAAACTGATATTGCAGAGTGTTATAAGAAATCTGTAAGTATCTAAGAGATGTGTCTATATCATGTGCAAATAATATCCCGTTCAATATAATGGCCTTTAGCGTCTGTGAATTTGGTAGCTGAGGGAGTCCTGAAGCCAATCCCCAATGATTACAAAGGACAACTAGTATGCACCAGAGGGACCATGTTTTATTTGACTTTGTATCTTTAGAATCTAACCAACACCTAATGCCAGGTAAATAATCAAGAGATTATTTGATGAATTGTTGTGAGTTAAATAAATACAATGTATATTTCAATCATCAAATTTCTGACAAGAAACACAGTTGGTTATAACTGGGTACATGAAGCCTATATTTTTAAAATATTTGCTATTTTATTTTATGTGTATCAGCATACTGCCTGCATGTATGTAAGTGTACCCATGTTATGCAATACCTGAAGAGGTCAGAATAAATGATCAGATCCCCTGGAACTGGAGTTACGAACAGTTTTCAGTCACCATTTGGGTGTTAGGAACTGAACTCAGGTCTTCTGAGCCATCTCTCCAATCTCATGAAGTCTATACTTTCAAAATTGAGGTTTAAAGGACCGCAAGAAACAAAGTTTAGACTTTTCTACAATGTATTTGCTGTAGATACAGAAAAAGATCAGAAGATCTCAGAAACTCAGTGCATCAGAAAGGATTCAAGATGGCAAACAATGAAGGACAATCCTGGGTAGTTGCTATGAAAAATAAATTCACTGAAAGCTACTGGTAATTCACAGGATCAACATATTGACTGAAGAAATAGGCTCAAAACACAAGTAGAAATCAGAAGTCCTGCCAAGACCACATGTCAGGAACTTGAGACATTACTTCCAAGCTTCACATGCTGCAGTAGGCACTGCCTGCAGCTTGGGGACCCTGCTAAAGGTGTTTATGTAGCCACCACTGTTTCTGCAAGAAATTCAACCCTGCTGCTATTTCCTTAAATAACCTCTTGAGAATTCCAACTCTGGGACAAGAAAGCCATGCTGGGAAGCTGGAGCTGAGGTCAAGAAGGATGGACATATGACTGACTTTTTTGCTTTTGCAATGCAGTGGGTCCTGCTTCTCCCTAAGACTTAGACAAAAGTCCTCAAACATAGAAAATGAATGCGAATACTAAGGAATCATAACAAACATATAGGTATTTACTACTAAACCATGATCTGGAGAAAAGGATCTAAAGCCTGGTTAGGACTGACCTCCCACCTGAGGGAGTCCCACTCAGACGGCCTAAGAATGACCTCGCCAGGTTGACCCTGTTCAACAAGAAAGAGGAAAGTGTTCGTGGAAAAGGCAACCTTTTTCGTATAAAGTACCATGCACAGTAAAGTGGAGATTAGAGTTGCATTCACTTCAAAGTCCCTGAAGTAACGACATGCCTGTGGCCACAGTTTCTTAACCACATTATTAAACATTTGTCAGTGACTTCCTCCTGTGCCACAGTGATGCATACAGTGCTCTTCATAAAAATGGTGCTGATGGTCATACTAAGTCCTTACTAAGTATGGGGGAGTCATGCTGTTATGCTATAGGCATCTTGTATGCATATATTTACATATACTAAGTTACTTTATTCTCATAATAACTGTGCATTAAGTACTGTGATGATACCCCTTTGTTAATAGATGAGAAAAGTGAGTTCGGAGTTTTCTGACTTACCCGAAGACATGCAGCAAGTGAGCAGCAGGGCTAAGATGAACCAGGCAGTGTAGCTTCAGCATCTGCCCTCTTCGCCACCTCGTGTGTATATGTGTGTGTGTGTGCGTGTGTGTGTGTGCGTGTGAGAGAGGCATATGTACTTATTAGCGTTGGTATGTGTGCATGTATGGCATGCAGGTGCGCATATGCATATGCGCCCAGAGGGTGTTTGTCAGAAGTCAGTGTTGGGTGTCTCTCCTTGCTTGTTCTCCACCTTTAATTTTAAGACTTGACCTCTCACTTAACCTGGAACTCATCAAACTCATCCATCAGTTAGACTCACTGTACAATGAGTTTTAGAGATCCTTCTGTCTACCGCTCCCAAAATTGTTGGGGTTAGAGGTGTATATCACCATGTCTGGCTTTTTATGTAGGTCTTGGAGATCCAGGTGCAGGTCCTCATGTTTAGCCAGCAGGCTCTTTACTGACTGAGTCATCGTCACAGCCCCACCACCTCCCTTTTGGAAAGTTTTCCATTAAATCTTAATGGATAGTGGATGGTGATGGTGGGTTTATCATTCATTTCCTTGACAAGATTATCCAGTACAGAAGACTAGTGTCTTCCACATCCACTCTAATACTTGTGTGTTTCCCAGTGCTCGCCTTTATCATTCCTTGCAGATCAAACAAGTTTATGGCTGATTGTAAGTTTCGGATGGACTGCTGATAGACATGAAAATGATTTATAGTACCCTGATTTTCAGTGATAACATGAAATATATACTTATCCATTTTAATATAAACTATTTCTGGGTTATCATTATTTCAAATCAGCAGTCTCTGGGGCATCCCTAAATAAGGTGAACCAATATATTATTTATAATTTAGTATGAGATGGCAAGATATTTATATTTAGGCTTGTTGTTTAGTGAAATGTATTCAGTAAAATATATTCAGTTCAGATTAATGAGTCCATTTGCTACTTTTCGTTTCCATTCAATACTTATTTTCCCAATATTTTACTTTGTTCATTTTGAAAGATGGGAAAGCATTGAAGGAACTCGATAGTGGGCACTCTACACTACCAACTGGACCTACCATCTAGCATCCCCCTTATTCGTTTTCTTATTCCTCTATGCACCATTCTCTTTTGCAGCCTGCTTTTAATGCATTACAAAGTAACCTGCAACATCAGAACGTTTCCTCTTATGCATTTCAGTATGCTTGTCATTAACTGCAGTTAAGCATTTATTTACAGCTCCTTTTGAGACCAAAATACACATTTGGTGAAATACAACACTCTTCAGTGCAGTATTGGGAGCCTGGCAAATGCATGTCTGTTCAACCAAATCCTTGTCACGTTATATAACATTTCTACCATTTCAGAAAGTTCTCTCATGTTCTTTTCAAGTCAATCTCAACCCACACTCCCCCGTAGATAGTCACTCTTTTGATTGTTTTATTTCTACCGCAGACAACTTTTTCTTGTTCTAGAGCTTCATCAAAATGGAACCATAAAATATTTGCTTTGCTTTTTCACTGGGCATACTTCTTAGGTTTAGGATTTTTCATGTTGTTATGTGTATTTTTTTTATTTCAGAGTGACTATCATTGCTTAAATATGTCATAGTTATTACCATTTATTTCCCCTGACTCCCATAGATGTCTTTGATTACTGAGTCTTTAATTACTGAGTTAAGCTGTAAAGAACATTCTTGTACAAGTATTTTGTGGACTTATATTTCATTTCTCTTGGGATAATACAAAACTTTAATCCAGCGGCATTGTTAGATTGTAAAGAAGTTGTGTGTTTCACAGTGAAGAATTCTCAGAGCATTTTCTGGAGGGGTTAAACCATTTTACACACTTGGAAACAATAAGTGTCCTAGCTGTTCCTCATCCTGATCAACACTGGATGACACCAGATTTTTTCTTAATTTTTGCATTTTATTGGTTATTAATATTGTTCACTGTAGCTTTTTTGGAGATTTATTTTTCTTATTTTTAATCATATGTATATGTGTATGTGTGTGTGGGTATGCACACGTAAGCACAGGTGCCCATGGAGGCCAGAAAAGGCCATGGATCTCATGGAGCTGGAGTTGAGAGACCTCTGATAGCAGTGCTGGGAATTGAACTCAGGTCCTCTGCAAGAGCAGCAAGTGCTCCCTTAATCACTTGGCCATATCTTCAGCCCCACTGTAGTTTCAAATGACATTTCTCCAATGACTATGGCTCTAGAGCACATTTTCATGTTTTTATTATTGGCTATTTGTAGAATGCCATTCAAATCTTTTTACTAGATTGCTTTTATTATCATGACATCTTAATAAGAGTTCAGTTAAAAGAAGTCTTTTAAGTCTATGAAGCGAAATACATGAACTGGCTCTCTCAAGTCACATTTATTAGTCATTATGTTAGTACATAGATTAATAAAAAATTTAATAGCCTGTTATAAAAACTCAAACCCAATTTTTCACCATCTTTTTTAAAACAAATTTAAACCTCTTCCTAAGATGAGTGTACATTCTCAAGGTAAGTGAAGTAGGCATACAGAGCTTGAACTCTTAGTCAGATGCTAAAAGTCACTGTCTATATATACATTTCTGTAAAACTAAACATTATCCTACATTCTTGTTTACACTCGTTTAGCAGTCTTTTCTTTAGGTTTTTCTGGGCTCTCTGAACTTCACAATTCAAATCCCAGGTTTTTTCATTCTTATTCTAGACAGGATTTTCTTTTCTTTTTCTTTAAGATGTATATTCATTAGTTATTTGTGTGTGTCTGCGTGTGTGTGTGTGTGTGTGCGTATGCGTGTGTGTGTACTGGTACCTGTGGAGATCAGAAGAGGGCACAAGATCCCCTGAAGCTCAAGGTACAGGAAGTTGTGAGCCACTGGACATAGATGTTGGGAACTGAACTCTGGTCCTCTGAAAGAGCAGCAAGCTTTCTGCCTGCTAAGCCCTCTCTCTAGCACCTGTGTGAGTCAGTCCTCCTAAGCGACCTTGGTGTTCTTGACTCTTCTCACTTATACTGCTGAGTTCCTAAAGATATTGCTCACTTTGAGCACTATATAATGCCATGAAAGTGTGATCCAGGCAAATCATACCATAAGGATATGAGGAAAATAACGTAACAAAACGCGTGGAACTGGTTACAAGGAGGAAGAGATGTGAACAAGGGAACAGTTGACATCCTTTAGGTTGTAAGATAACAGAAACCTGGAACGAATTAGATCGGAGAGGATGTGTTGGTTTGTGCACAAGAAGAGCAAGGCTGCAGTTGGACCCTAAAGATAGTGAGTGACCTGAGTACAAGCAGCTTCACAACCAGAAGTCTGAATCCCACCAAGTTTTCCCATCTCCTCACTGCTTTTCTCTGCACATCTGTTTTATTATTTTACACTGTCTACAATCATATAGTAGAGAAAATGGCAGCCAGGAGCTACCACTACCTGTCCTCTCCCCAGAAAAAAGAACACATGGTGCTTTCCCTGGTCTCTCGCACAAACGGTGACTTCTGACCTTTCAGCCATGAACTGGGTCCAGTTGCAAAATCTGAAGGAACACATCAGCTCACACTTGGACCAACCAACGGAACTGCTAAGAGGAGCCCTCTCCCCGACCCCCCAGGGAGGAAGGATGGATGAAAACTATAAAGCAGACACAGTAACCAATTCCCTATGAACGACATGACCAGCACCCCCAAATGACTCATGCAGGGACTGCAAAAGAGGTCAAAAGGCAGAGGGGAAGAAAGGAAGCTGGTTGTGATTTGACCCGCGCTGTCGCTTAAAACAAAGATAGCTAACTCTCTTCAACGCGGGATGCGTTTGCTTTTCCTTTGCATTAATGTGTCACACACTGTTTGAAGAAAGAGTGCAAAAATAGTTGAATCAAACTATCTTTGGCCAAAACTTGATGATTTACCTCACTCTAAGCAGCAAAGTGAAGTTTTTATCCAAAATAAACTTATTCAATGCTGAAGCCAAAAATGGTTTAATATTTAATTTTTTAAGTGCAGTGTTTCTATTATATTCTATATCTTCAATAAATTCAGGACCGATGGAAGAAGAAAGAAAACTTAACCCCCCGACCCCAGAGAAGAGACAAGACCAGGCTTGTGAGTTAAACAGGGTGACAAGGCAAGTTGAAGAAGTACAGCTAAGGCAAGACTGTGTGCAAAAGCAGGCATCTAAATAAGCATGAGACCACTCGAGCTCTCTGAGAAGGGGTGGAGAGAACAGACATGAGAGAGATAAGGCTCCATGTCAGCAAAGAGGAGAGGATCCCTAAGACTTTTAAGCTGCAAGTGGGTGAGAAGGAGGGGCTACCTTTGTAGTTATTATGTTTTGTTTTGTTTTTAGTCATGCTGAAAGTGCTGAGATAAACTGAAGAGATCTAAGTCAGAAGCCTACCACAGGGTAATTTGTTACATGAGAAGTATAAATACATATGAAGACATATGTGCATCTACACATACAATGGCTGCTTGACTTCAGTGGGGTAACTGTACTCAACAGAGCAGTCACCTCACAGGATCACAACTGGACACACTACTTTCAGCTCAAGTGGGAAGTGAGTATGGGAGGATCAGAGGGCATGTCCTGTGTGCAAGTTGTCTGTGAAGGCCATGTGCCAAATGGAGTCCTTGTACTTTGGTAGCTAGAACATGTCTTGAGCGCCCTTGTGAATGGATTATACTTTGTCCAGTTCATGAAGAACAACCATAATGAGTCAGATACTATGCATTAAAGGGAAATAGAAGGCTGCTCTTAAGAAACTAGATGCTAGGTTGTGCGTGATGATGCCTGACTTTATTCCCAGCACTCAGGAAGCAGAAGGAGGCAAAGTCATCTCTTTGATGAGTTCAAGGCCAGCCTGGCTTACATAGCAAGTTCCAGGTTAGCCAGGTCTCAAAGAAAGAAAAGAAGGAAGGAAAGAAGGAAGGAAGGAAGGAAGGGAGGGAGGGAGGGGGGGAGGGGGGGAGGGGGGGAGGGAGGGAGGGAGGGAAGAGAGAAGAAAAGAAAAACAATGTCGTGAGATCAGCAAGCTATTGCAAGAAATTCCACAGCAGAAAGAAAAGTAGATCTCTGACAGTCCTGTGAACTGACATCATGGCTTGACTGACGGGCAGAATTACATAACACTTGGGTGTGGACATGTTAAGCTCTTATTGATATGTTAAACTTTCTGACTCAACAAGCTCTGAAGAGTAAATGAGTCTTGTTCTTGGGTTCTCAAAATCATATACCTTTTTTTTTTTTTCAGTTAACCTAGAGATACTGCAGGAGACTTGTGAAAAATGTCCAAGTCAGAAACATCATGCCACACAAGAAGACCATGATTCCTCAGTCCCAGCATTCATCCAAGAAGTTAGTTGGTAGGCGTTGGAAGATGGCCAGGGAGTGCATATACCAAACAAACTCACAATATATTCAGACTCATCAAAGTATTCCTGGAAGAATGGTGTCTACTTTCTGCCTTTCCAGGAATAATGCTACAAAACCTTATACACCGTGTCCAGGAAGACAATGATAATATGATAATAAGTGCCACTTATTGAGTATCTATCAGTCATCAGGCCCTGGGCTAAGAACTATGTATACACTGGTTCATTTAATCCTAAGAACAGATGGTGGATAAACAAAACTTACAGCAATTTCTACACATTAAGGTCTACACATTAGTAACTTTCTTCTTGGCACTATGACAAAATGCCTGAGAAAACCAGGCATTAAAGGGGGAAAAAGCTTTATTTCGGCTCATGGTTTCAGAGGTTTGGGTCCATTGTCATTTGCCTCCATTGACCTTGAGCCATGGTGAGACAGTACATCATAACAGGTAACATGTGGAAGGACAAGGCTGTCCACTTCATAGTGGCCAAGGAGCAGAGAGAAGCAGAGAACAAGAAGGGACCAAAGACAAGGTAAACCTTCTCAGAACATGCCTCACATGACCTACTTCTTCCAAACAGACCCCATCTCCTAGTTTCCACCACTTTCCAATAACAACATCAAATTATGAATTCATCAATTTTTTGTTGCTTTGATTAGGTCAGATCCCCACCCCATCCCATAATCCAGTCATCCAAGCTCTGAACATAACACTGGGGCCTAAGCTTTCAACATCTGAGACTTTTGAGGGGACACCTTATATCTAAACCATAACATATGGCTAGAAAGCCACACAGACCATAAATCAAAGTCAGATCTCATCAGTTCTAGCGCCCACAGTTCTCTGTTATTATAACACCTCTTCTATTGAAGGTTGGTCAGTATTGTACACAATGACCACTCTGAAGTACCAGGTGCCTCTTCAGAAATGCTAAGCAGTGTGCAGGCGCTGACAAATCACCCTGATCTTCAGCTCATACGAAGGAACGGCCTTGGGTCTGGAGCAGGAGACATGTCAGGTTCCAGCTCCACTCTAGAGAAAGTGGAGGCCAAGGTAAACCTGCTGCCTTTCCATTTGAGAACCCTTACCTGTATGTGGGAATATTGCTCACAATTTCTACCACATAATTAGCAATGGGCAGGAAATTTTAAAAAGTGTTTATGCTGAAAGTATAAATTGAGTTTAAAAGAATCTGCAAAAGATTTGGGGGAAAGCTAGCAATCGTTTAAGCATCCAGTGAAATGCACGCACTCTTGACTTACTTTTCAAACATAGCATAAAAGAGACACACTCTTCAGAAGGCATCCACACAAATGAGGATATCTGTGGACAATGCCCAAGACTGTGAGTCAGACAACTTAGTCTGCCAAAACAAGGTTTCGTGCACAGAGCTGCCCAATTCCTCATCCTAGAAGCTCCTTTCCTTAGCTGAGACCTACAAGATAAGAGAGTAGGCCCACTGTCCCCTCTGGAATTACAAATAAGAACTGGCAGACTGTGAGTAAACTTAGGTCCGCCAGTATACACAAGCATAAGCACAAACACACACCAGTACCTGTGGGTGTCACTAGTGTCAACTCTGCTCTCTTAGGATGAGGTCTCCGGTTCAGAAAAGTGTTAAAGGGTTCAGCACCAGCTCAGTGTGGAAGGCTTTCCTGAGGCCTCTCTGGAACTCAGCCAGAAGTTCTGAGTCATTCCTTTCCATCTCCTGGGCAAGAGGCCAAGACAATCTGACCCCACCTCATGCCGAAGCCATGGACACCACTGAGGACATGTCCATCTGCTGTCCCAGTAGGATGAAGAATAACCAACAATTACAATATACTTTGAAAACACAAAATGCCCAAGACATCTTTTTTTTCTGAAATCACATTCTCTGTAGTTTCAGCAACAAACATGGGTGGGGTGGGGAGGAATCTAGAGACTTTGTAGTCAGGAGTAATAATAATGAGTATAAAATATCACTGCAGTTGTCTAGTGTGTCTGTAGCGACTGAGGCTGCACATGGAGATGATACATAAGGGCTTGTGATTTGACCCCAATGGTCACTATTGGAATTCACTAAGAAGTTCCAATTTGATGAGAATCTCACTCCAGTGCCCCTGGAAGGGGATCCAGCTTTTCTTAGAACTCTGATGAGAAATGAGTCCTCAGAAATGCAAAGTTTCATCTTTTTTTATGTGTATGATTGTTTCTCCTGCATGCATGTAAGTGCACCCATGCTATGCAATGACCATGGAGGCCAGAAGACAGTGTCAGATTCCTGGAACTGTAGTTATGGACCGTTGTTAGCTGCCACGTGGGTGCTGGGAACTAAACCCAGGCCCTCTACAAGAGCAGCCAGTGCTCTTAACACTGAGCTATCTCTCCAGCCCCAAGAGCTTCCATTTCTTAATTCGTCTCTGAACGCTTGCCCTTGTTTGTCTACTCACTGCCCCGGAGAAAGCCTCCCATTCACCTCTTAATGACACTCATTCCATCTGTTTAGTGGCCTTTCAAAACTTTCTGTTCCTCTAGGTACCTAAAAGTCCCCAATCACAAGACTCCACTTCTGGCTTGCTACCATTCTGAGAAAATAGCCATCTGAGGAATTTTTTTTTTACTTCCTTTCTCTTCCCCTCTCAGTTTCTCTGTAATGTGATTATGCTTCTCCCTTTCACCTTCACTCTTGATTTTAGAAAAAGAAAAAGAAAGAGGGAAAGAAAAGAAGAATGAAAAATAAGAAAGAGAGAAAGGAAGGAAGGAAGGAAGGAGGGAGGAAGGAAGGAAGGAGGAAGGAAGGAAGGAAGGAAGGAAGGAAGGAAGGAAGGAAGGAAGGAAGGAAGGAAGGAAATAAAAGGCTCCATTTTCTTGCATTCTTGCTGTTTCAAATCCATCTTGAATCCTTGGCCCTTCTTGACAAGTCTTTTCTTCTGCCTTCTCAGCTAGATCCAGTCTTTGAAGCTAATCATTCTCTTGAAAGCAAAGCATTCTCTTGACTTTTTTGTGCCACCCATCATGTTTCTTATATTTATTTATTCAATACCCAACCAATACCAAAATTAGGAGACTGGTCTACATTTGATTTTTACATTTCTTCACTAGTCCCTCACATGATCTCCTAGGACCATGAATGATCTATATACTGTAAACCAATTCTTTTTGCTAAGTTTTCTATAGCATTTAACAATTGCTGATGGTCTTGTGATTCCTTTCTTCCGTTGTTGTTGTTTTTGAGACAGGCTTTCCCTGTAGCCCCAGCTGGCCTGAAACTTACTATGTAGACCAGGCTGGCCTTGAACTCAGAGAGATCTGCCTGCTAATGCCTCCCATGTTGGGATTAAAGACCTGTGCCACACGCCTGGATGGGTTTGGTTTATTTAACACTGTACTTTTGCTGCTCCCCGGGCCCCTCTCCCTCCAGTCCTTCCCTCAGAGGGTCCGCATGGCTTTATCCCTAGTCTCCACCTTCACGCCTCACTGTCGCCTCTACTCCCCCAGTTTTGTTTGGTTTTCCCTTTTGTTTTTCTCTTAAATATTTTTTTTTTATTCTTTGAGAATCTCACATAATGTATTTTGATCCTCCTCACCTCCAGCTCATCCCAGATCCAGCCCCCTTCACTACCCACCCAACTTGTGTCCTCACCTTTTTAAAACCCATCAAGTCCAATCTGTGCTACTCATACGGTCTTGGGTGTGTGGCCTATCAGGGAACACACCCTTAAAAAAGTGACTCTCCCTCCCGGCATTACCAATTGAGAATTGCTCCCCAGCTAGGGGTGGATTCATCCCCACCCCGCCTCCTCCATGATGGGGTTCAACTTGATCAGCTCTTTGGCATGCAGTCACCACTGCTATGAGTTCATATGTGCAACTGCCCTGTTGTGTCTGGAAAACACTGTTTTGTTGTGGTCATCCCCTGCCTCTTGCTCTAACAATCTTTCCTCTCCCTCTTCTGAGCAGAGGAGGATGTGGCGGATGCCCCATTGAGAAATACCTTGGTTCTCCGAAGCTTTGTTGATACATAGATCTCAAGTCCAATAGCTCCCTCCCAAGCTCCAGCGAGGATAGACTTAACACTGAAATCAGGAGCTCCCTCCCGAATCACTCACTGTGTCTTACTCCCTTCTCCACTAAGCCTCCTCCCTCTTTCTGTCCAGAGCCAGGAGCAGGGTAGTAGAAACTCAATAAAATCATTGCAGCTGAGCTCAATAATATTATTTTTAGCAGAACCTGAAATGCAACTGACACAAAACTGAACAGCTTTCTGGTCTTCCATGTTCCGAAACAATCTGTTAGCTTTAACTGCCTCCTGCATGCTTGACCGTAAAAACTTCCCCAGCAGTTCCCCATCTCCTCACACTACGGCCAGATTAACTTTTACTGATGCTATTTCACACCTCAAAACTCATTAGTGTTTATCCTTTGCCTCACAAAGTATAAAGACTTCTCAGTAGGGCCCCGGATACCAATAGGCTAGAGATCTGCTGCAGTTAGGGAAAGGAAAAACCCCTGAAAACTCTGAGGACGAAAGAAAGCTCTAGAACTCAGTCCCTCTCCCTCTCTGTCAGTGTTGCTGCTTCTGTTTCGGTTTCTCTTCTCTCAGTGCCTACTTCCTCTACAGACTGGGTTTCCATTCCCAAGTTTCAGCTTGCACGAAACACAGGGTGACTACTCTCGTGTCCTCATCCTTGGGAGCTCAGCGATTCCCCGTAGTTTTTGTACCCGTCTTTAATGTTCAATCTTATGGCTTCCCAGTCCCAAATTCTCATGAACTCATATGCTCATGGTGGAGCACCGAAATATCAATATACAGCCTGTGGATGGTTTGCACACATATCCAATGCTAAGCCTATTCCAGTCAGCTGCGATCCAGCCCCATGGAGGACGGCTAGAACAACAAGTTCAGGAACAGACTCTGGAAGCATCACTGTGAACAAAGGATTTGTTGGGATGTGGGGAAGAGCAGGCAAAGATGAGCATCTCTAGGATGGGTCAGCTCTCTGTAGTATACCTGCACTGGAATATCATTCTCTAGCCATAAACATGTACAGTTATGTTCATCAAAAAAAAATTGAGATGACAGAAATGCTAACTCTTCTGATTTTATCATACACACTATCTTCCTGGTTATCACACTGTTTCCTCTACATCTGCACCATTAAAATAATTTTTAAAAAGTTAATCTCTAAGAAATTACTTTCCCTGGCCTATTCTATGTGTACATCACCATCCCGTCAAAACAGAAGTGCTGTCTCACAAACTCATTCCACAGTTTGATCATTTTAGTCCACTCTCGGCACACATCTAAAATAATCTCTGCCACTACTTGGCTGGGTCAAAACCCACTACCCCAAGGACATGAGTGGACATAAAATAATTCACAAAACAGCCAGTTCACAAGAAGAAATGAAAGCCATCAAAATCACTTGAGTGCAATGAAGTCGAACTAAAAATAAAGTGTGACTTTCTGCAGTTTAGTTAGCATATACCTTATGATGATGGTCCCGTGAAAAATGCAGTGAAACGCGAATGCTTTTTTAAACCATGCCAAAATGCCACAGATTGCCAAATACAAACAAAACAAGAAGAGCACACCTGATAGGGAGAACTTTTTAAATAACAGGACCACACAAAGTAGTGTTAAGAGCCTGCTAAAATGATTGTTCATGAAAGTGGCTGGTGATATTGCAAAAGAGTGAAATCCATATAGAGAACACTTCACTGGCATGATCCATTTTTGGAAAATACAGGAAAACCTAAAGAAGAAAGTAGAATTACTGTTCAATGTGATCATCTAGAGACAGCTACTCTCCACATTTTGATGCATAGTCTTCCATTCTCTCCTCCTGTGTTCATGTTTAACTTCTTCCTCCTTTATAAATAAAATTTGGATCCAACTAAACCTATTGTTAACTGCTTCATTACTTTTTAAACTGCCTCTATCAGAAACTTTTGCTTATATTATCCACACCTATCAAAACATTGTTTTAATGGTTTACTATCTCAATGGGTCATAGTAAGTTTGTTTTGGTTTGATTTTGTTTTGGTTTGATTTAGTTTTGGAGACAGTCTTGCTATGTTATTGCCTGGCCTCTGACTCTTGCCATCCAGTAGTCCTCCAGTAGTCCTCCCATCTCTGCCTTCTTAGTAGCTGGGTGTACACCTGACTAGTTTTTTTAACAACAAAATCCTTTAATGGTAGGCTTGTAATGCTAGTCTATGTTTTCAAAGTTAGTGATAAACTATAAGAAGCATCTATGCATGTAAATATTTCTATATACCTCTACTGTTTTTCAATAAATTTCCAGAGATATACTTAATAAGGTAAAAAGTACAACAATCCAAAAAAAAATTTCAAGAACTTCTAAATATCCGTTTAAGGTTCTACAGATGTAGCTTGGTGGTCAAGTGCTTTCCTAACATACATGAGTCCAAGACCTTCGTCTCCAATGCTTAAAAAAAGAAGAAAGAAAGAAAAAAATGGCTTGCCTAAATGTCACTTTCACCAAACTAATGCATTCCTTTAATACAACAGGGAAAGTTTGAAGGAACAGATCCTGGCAAAAACTAATGCCCCGCTCCCAAAACTATTCATCCATAAAATGCAAGCATTTTAAGATAGTATAAGGTTGCTATTTATAGTGAATAAAGTGGAAGAGTAGACAGATTCAGACATGGAAAAACAGGGCCCAGGACACTGCTGAATTCTTCAAACCTCTCATTCTATTTGAAATTTTACCAACATTTATATTAGTTTGATAAAGATACAAACTAAACTTAAAAGCTAAAGCCAGCAGTGAAATTCTGAAATTAAAATCATATAAAATGGGGCTAGAGCAATGTCTCAGAGGTTAAGTGAACTTACTGCTCTTCCAGAGGACCAGAGTTCAGTTCTAAACACCCACACTGAGTGACTCTCAACCTCCTGTTAACTCTGGGTCCAGGGAAATTTTCATGTATTGGACATTATAAAGAATTTAATGGGGACTGAGGAGATGGATCATCAATTGAGAGCTCTGATTGCTCTGGCAGAGGACCTGGATTTGGTTCCCAACACCCATATGGCAGCTAACAACCATTCATATAGAACTCAAGTTCTAGGGTATCCAACAACCTCTTCTGGCCTCTGCAGACATTGTAGGACATGAGTGCACTTAACATACATGCAGGCAAAACACTCATATGTGTAAAATAAAAATAAATGAATAAAAATTCAAAGAACTTAATAATGTGGGGTTTTTTTTTATAGAGAACTCTGTGTAAACAAAGCATGTGGCTAGATACTTTTAGAGACACTAAGAAATACTCTATCATTTTAGTCTCACCAGAGAGGAAACAATTACTGTCAACAGAAGAAATATTCCCTCCATAGGACTCAACTAGGGAACATTAGAAAATTATGTATGCAGAACACCTTCAAGTTGTCTCTCAAAAACTGATAAAAATAAGACACTAAATTCCTCAAGTAAAGTTTGAGAGGAGTAATTTTTTTCTTCAGAAAAAGCTCTTCCATTTTCCTACACATTAAAAATCATGTTACAGACAATCCTCAGCAAAATATGCCATAAAATTGAAAGAAAAAAAAAACAAAGGAAAATAAATACAATAAGATAAGTGAGGTGTCAGAGACCTTGGTTCTTAGGCGACTTCCTCACAGGACTCTCTGCTATCCTAGATAAATGTTTGCTCCCTCTTAGCTCTCTTTATTGCAGAGATGGGAAAAGCTAAGAGAAGGATTTTGTTAAACCTCAGACTGCAGCATTTCGGGCGTCAACACACAAATTATCTCCCTTCTTCCCATAGCCAGTTTGCCAGACTCTTGTATATGTACGACCAGACACCAGTTTCTGAAGCTGGGGTGTGTGTCATGACCAGAGACCTGTCTCTGCCTCCTTCCTGTTTCCGAGCCGGCTCCTGCTCTGAAGCCAGGCCTCCTCACTCCTCTCTGCCCTCCACTGTCTGTCCCTCGACCCATCCCTTCCTCTTATTTACTGCTTCTTGCTGTACTCAAACTTCATCTCTGATTTCTGATTTTTTCCCTCTCTCTCTTCCGACTCCTCATTCCTGCCCCACGCACATCATTAAGCTGAGGTGAGAAAAAGAAACTTTCTGTTCTTTCCAGCTTTCCGTAAATGAAGAAGGGCCATCATTTTTACCTCTGGGAAACAGAAATCCAGAAATGAGGCATCTAACTGGAGTCAGCTAACTTTTTAAATATAATTGAAACCAAATTATGTGCAAGCTTATCAGCAGTTTGTGGATAATATTCTTTTTCATTCTTTTTTTATTTTCTTGGTCTTTTTTGAGACAGGGTCTCTCTGTAGCCACAGCTGGCCTGCAACTTGCTATGTAGACCAGGTTGGCCTCAATCTCACAGAGATCTGTGTGTCTCTGGCCCTCAAGTGCTGGGAATAAGGTGTGTGCACCATGACGACTGAAGGACAATTTTCTTTTTCTGTTCTACTAGGTACTATTTGGATATATTAATGGTAAACACTCATACACACACTGGCTAAAACAAAAGTTTTGTCTTATTATGATATATCTTCAATATCTACTCACACAGTGCCTACTTCCCCAGCCTTTACTAAAAACTACCAATCTCTCCCAGTAACAGGTATTTGACAGACAAAGGTGTCTGTTCCTTATCTCATCCGCTATTCTCATGGTCAACATTTGTCTCTGTGCCAACAAGTAAACAACATAATGTTAATTTCTTGGAATTAGCTATATCCAAATCAAAGTAAGGTCAAGATTATATCCTACATGAAAGTGTGACTTAGAATTGTTTATCTGTCTGTCTTTGTTTTGAGATAGAGTCTCACAGTGTAGCCCAGACTGGCCTCAAAACTGAGATCCTTCTGCCTCAACCTTCCAAGTGCTTGGATTACAAGCATATACCCAACACCATGCAGCAGATCTGGCTTCTGGAATAAACATTTCAACCTCCTCCTCCAATCAGGATGGAGACATATCAAGCAAAGCCTGAGGTGAGAGAACAAGATTAGTCTACCTGATGAACGCATCAACCAAGAAATGGGAGAAGAGGTCAGAAATTATTGGCTAAAATGTAATATGAGAAGCAGTCACATAGCACAAGTTGAGTCTTTACAGACAGAATTTCAAAAGTGTTTACAATTATGCTTAAAACAATCATATATGGACTAGGATTGCACCAACAGGTACAAGACTGTAAAACTGCATTGCCAATATTTGTTAATGATAGACTGATCAATAGATTTATTACATAAAGTTAAGTCTAGAAAATCTTAATTCTAACAGAACAATGAGTTAACTGTGTTCACAATTTGTCTAATTTCCCCTTTGTAGTATCAGGTCTAACAAATTCGTAACTGACAACAAAAAAGCCTTAGGTCACTCTTTGTTAACAAGCATTGTACAAGGGGATTCTAAAGCACTTCCATGTCCTATATGATGAACAAATATAAAAATTTCTACATAAAGGCAAGATAGGGTCTCTGAGTGGTCCAACCGAAGCCTTCTGGTCCCTCCAATATAAACACAAAAGAGAAAACCTGAAGCCTAGACCAACCAGCTTTCCATACCCAATCAGAAAGCAACCAAAATACTTCAATCATACAAACAGAATCAAACTTCAATTCAACAAAGGAAAGCTTGAGTTTCATACCAGAATCACAAGCAATGCAAAAAATCTACATGCCAAACCACACCCCAAAAAATAACAATAAAAAATAACATATTCCTACCAAACACTGTGATTAGTCCTATAGAAGAGTTCTATAATAAGAGCCTCCTACAAATAACCTAAGACACAGAATTTAAAAGAACAAGCAATAAATATGATCAAAGAATTAAAAGTGAATTTAAAGAAGACACAAACAAATAAATCAAAGAACCAAAGAAAGATAAGGATAAACTTCTGATTGAATTCACAAAAGAGACAGAAATATTGAAGAAAATTCAGGCTGAAGTAAAGAAGGAAAAAGTCAATAAGCCAATTTGAAATGAGAGGAGAAACCCTCACAGAGTGAATGAAGTGGAAAACAGTATCAAGACTGGATGATAAAGTTGAAGAACTATATCACTCAAGCAAAGACCATGAATTTTAAAAAACAGTAATGGAATATGCAGGAAATGTGGGACGCCATGCAAAGACCAAATTTGCACATCATAGGCACAGAGGAAGGAGAAGTATCTCAGGTAAATGGTATTGACCAAATCGTCAACAAGATTATAGAAGAAAATTTCCCAAAATTAAGGAAAAACAAAGCCATACAAGGACAAGAAGCACACAGAACACCAGATAAGACCAAAACAGAAACTCCCCACAGTATATCATAGTAAAAACAGTAAATGTACACTAGAAAGAAATAATACTGAAAGCTGAAAGAGAAAAACAACAAATCATATATAAAGGAAAACTCATCAGAACTGCAGTTGACTTTTAAATACAAAACTATGAAAACCAGAAGATCCTGGACCAAAGTGTTCCCAGTTCTAAATGACCATAGGTGCCAATCCAGAATACTTCACCCAGTAACACTGTCTATTATAGTTGAAGAGGAAAAAAAAATCTTCTATGACACAGACTGAAACAATTCGTGCCCACCAAACTAGTCCTTCAGAGGATACTTGAAGCAATACAAAGGACTGAAAAAAAGAATAACTATACCCAAGAGGCAACAAAAAGAAACTAAATTAAAGTATAATTTTGGAAACACAAAGTTAGACCAAGAATGCAAACAGAAATGAAAATGATAGTAACCAATACACATCTTTCAAGAATAGCTAAATGTCAAAGGCCTTAACTCCCCAGTCAAAAGACACAGGCTAGTTCAATGGATTAAGAAACAAAATCCTTTTTTTATTGTTGCTGTTATCTGCAAGAAACTCATCTCACTTTCAAGGATAGGAACCACCCTTAAGATGAAAGAAGGGAAAAATTATTCCAAGCAAATGGCACTAAGAAACAAGCATGGTCTGCAATTCTAATATCTAACAAAATCAGATTTCAAACTAAAAGTAATCAGAAGCAATGTATAGGGTCACTTCATTCTGATCAAAGGAACAGCTGACCAAGAATATGCTACAATCATGAACATAATGCACCAAACCCTGGTGCGCCCAATTTCATTAAAACAGTACTATAGACCTTTAAGACACAGAGTAGCTCCAACTCAGTAATAACAGGGAACTTCGATACCACACTGTCTCCAATAGACAGGTCAACTGGACAAAGAAGAAACAGAGAGGCATCTGAGTTAACTGATATCATACATTAAATGGACCTAATAGACATCTACCAAATATTGCAACCAAGCACCAAAGAATACACTTTCTATTCAGAACCCCATGGAACTTTCTCTAAAAGTGACCACATATTGGTGCATAAAACAAACCTCAACAAATCCAAAAATAAGTTGAAATAATCTCATGCATTCTATCAGACTACAATGCAATAAATCTTAAAATCAACACCAAAAGCTCTATTAAATACATGAACTGATGTAAATTAAGCAAAACACTTCTAAACGATAAATGGACGAAGAAGAAATTAAGAAATAAATAAAATGTATTCCTGGAAATAAATGAAAAAGATAATTCAACACAAGTAAAACTCTGGGACACTTTAAAAGTAGTCCCAAGAGGAAGTTTATAGCTCTGAGTACCTACATTTAAAAAATTAGAGAGAGCACAAACAAATGACTTAACATTGCATCTCAAGAATCTTGAAAAGCAACAACAAATGAATCCCAAACCCAGCAGATGAGAAGAAATAACAAAAAAAAAAAAAAACAAAAATAAAGCAGAAATTAATGAAATAGGAAAAAGAAAAAAAAATAAAGAATCTATGAATCTAAGAGCTAGTTCTTTGAAAAGATAAACAAGATAGACAGACCCTCAGCCCAGTTAACCAAAAGAAGAGCAAACCCAAATCAACAAAATCAGACATGAAATGGGAAACATCATAACAGACACCAAAGAGATTCTGAACACTATCAGGAAATGCTTTAAAAACTTACTCATACTCTATTAAATTTGAAAACCTAAAAGAAATGGATGAATTTTTTAATTCATGGGAATTACCAAAGCTAAATCAAGAAGACATCAATAGTTTAAATAAATCATTAACAAATAAGGAAATTGAAAAAATAATATAAAACTCATGACTAAAAAAAAAAAAAAGTCCTGACCCAGATGGATTCACAGCAGAATTCCACCAGACATTCAAAAAATCTACAACCAATACTACTTAAATTATTTTAAAAGACAGAGAACTCCAAAACTCCTATGAAGCCAGCATCAATCTAATACCAAAACCAGATAAAAACACAACCAAAATATAAAACTATAGACATATTCTTAATGAACATAGATGCAAAATACTTGCAAACCACAAACAGACACACAGCAAAGATTGTCCACCATGATCAAGTCAGCTTCATTCCAGAGATGCAGGAATCATTCAATATACATCTAAGTCAATAGGTGTTATAAATCATATAAATGGACTCAAAGACAAAAACCACACTGTCATCTAAATAGATGCAGAAAGGGTCTTTAACAAAATCCAACATGCAGTTATGTTTAAAGTCCTAAAAGGAAGTGGACTGGAAGGAACATACCTCGGCATTATTAAAGCTACAAACAAAAACCCGTGGCCAGCATGAGTCTAAATGGAGGAAAACTGGAAGCATTCTCATTAAAATCAGGAGCCAGACAAGGCTGTCCACTAACGCCACTCCTTTTTAATATAGTACTTGAAACTCTTGCAAGAGCAGTAAGACAAGAAAGGAAAATTAATTGGAAAAGAAGAGGTCAAATTATCCCTTTTTTACAGATGATATGTTATTATAGAGAAGAAATCCCAAAACTTCCATGAGAAAACTCCTAGAAATGATTGACACTTTCAGAAAGTGGCAGGTTACAAAATTGATCTACAAAAATCAGAAGCCTTTCTATATACTGATAACAAGTAATTAGAGAAAAGGTACATAGAAACTCTCCCATTCACAACAGCCCCCCTAAAATAAAATATCTAGGAATAAACTTGACCATAGACCATAGACATTGAAGATCACTACAATGAAAATTTTAGATCATTAAAGGAGATTGATGAGGACACCAGAAGATGGAAGGATCTCCCATGCTCGTGGATTGGAAGAATTAATATTATGAAAATGACCATCCTACCAAAAGCAATCTATAAATTCAATATAGTTCCAATCAAAATCCTCAGAATATTCTTCACAGAATTAGAAAAGGCTATCCTTAATTTCATATAGAGTCACAAAAGACTCTGGATAGCCAATGAAGTCCTGAGCACAAAGAACAATGCTGGGGGATTACTATATCAGATCTCAAATTATATTACAGAACTACAGTCAGAAAAACAGCATTGAGCTTGCACAAAAACAGACACGTAGATCAATGGAATATAACTTAAGACTCAAACATGAGTACATGCAATTTCAGCCACCTGATACTTGACAAAGGGGCCAGGACCATTCAGTGCAGGAAAGATGGCATCCAGAATTTACAAAGAACTCAAAAAACGAAGAGTCAAGAAAACAAATGACCCAATTAAAGACGGGCTACGGATTTGAGCAGAGAATTCTCAAAAGAAGAAATAAAGACAACTAAGAAATACCTTTAAAGGTGGTCAACATCTTTAGTAATTAGAGAAATGCAAATTAAAACCATTTTAAGATTTCATCTTACCCCAGTCAGACTGGCTAAGATCAAGAGAACAATTGACACCAAATGCTGGAGAGGATGGAGTGGCATTGCAAACTCATGCAACCACCCTGGAAAGCAGGGTGGAGAACTCTTTTAAAAATTTAAAAATGAACCTACCATATGACCCAGTTATGTTGCTCCTTGGCATATACACAAAAGACTCATCCTATTGCAGAGATTCTTGTACATCCATGTTTCTTGCTGTTCTTTTCACTATAGGTAAGAAGTGGAAGCAACCTACGTGTCCCTCAACCGATGAGCAGATAATGAAAATGTGGTATATTTACACAATGGAGTTCTAGCCAGCAGTAAAGAAAGAAGAAATCATGATATTTGCAGGTAAATGTATGGAACTAGAAACTGTTACACCAAGTGAAATAACACAGACTCAGAAAAACAAACTATATATGTTCTCCCTCATTTATGAATCTTAGTACCAAATCCTTATATGTGAGTATGTACCCTGACATAACTTCAGGAACCAGGAAAATAGAAAGAAACCAAGTAGGTAAAGGGAAATAAAGAACCTAAGAGAGAAGAATAGTAGGAGACAGTAGGAATAGATAAAAGGAAGCAATAGATAAAAGGAGAGTATTTAAATGGGAGGGGCATGGAGGGTTATACAAGGAACTATGAGGATAACAGGAAAACAGGAGCTCAAGAGAGATGGGGGATAAGAGACAGGAGAGAGAGAAAGAGAGAGAGAGAGATAGAGAGAGAGAGAGAGAGGAATAATGCCTAGCTAGTGTAAAACACCAGAAGGAATCATATTAGTCAAAAACCTAATGACAAATTACACATACAATATCTCTACATTTGTCCGTGTGCATAACTGAAGGCTACATAACAAGAAACAGTGCCAGAAAAGAAAAATCTCCCTTGGAGTTGTTTGCTAGGGTAGTTCAGATAGTCTAAGAGACTCCCAAAGTTACACAAAGTATTGTCATAGCCCTTAATCCAGATCTTGAAGGTAAAACCAGATTTCTAAAGACAGGACATACGTGGGACACAGAACTTGGAGCAATGGAACTGGAACTGGCAGGGAAACCTAGCTTTGAAGACTAGCATTCTCAAATGGACACTGCAAGCTGCTGAGGGAAAAAGATCAATTGGTGGTCTAGCCCCAGCTTTAAGTCCTAATAACGATAACAATGACTGGGGCAACAAACTACATTAGCACAGTAGTGGCACTTTTATCTTGAGGGTAATTGAAAGCTCATTAAATGGGAGGAAAATCACGTGGTACTATAAACATAGTCAATACCTATGGCTGGAGAGGTCATAGATCTTAGAGAAAAACCCTAAGACTGTCATATCCCTAGACAAATATAATTTCTTACTATGTGCTAAATATGTTTGTAGACAAGCATGCTAGTCACCACTCACCAAAGAAGCTTCTTTTGGAACAGATATAAACTAGTTCAGAGTTCCACAACTGGTTACACACAGAGATTAAGAGTCTGAGAAATGCCCAATCCTAAGTGACACATTTACAATGAAACCTCTACACCTAAGGCTCACAGAACACAGTAGAACAAGAGGTAGAGAGAATACTAATGCATCTTTCAACTCTCATTGATGAAGCTCCCTCATGCAACAGAGGGCCATGAACACAAAAGGCCACAAATGGCCAAAGCATAGAGAATGAGAGTCTGCAGAGTGTGGGTCCTTGGAAGGGTTCCTATATTAAACTCCATTCACCAAGGGCTTAGGGACCATTACACAAGAGAGGGTAGAAAGATTGGAAGAGCCAGGGGAGGAGGTGCATGACCATAAGAAATAGTCTTAACAGGTTTCTGGGACCTTGCTAGCATGAATCCACAGTAGTTGTGTCATCACGCACAAGACCCATGCAAACTCAAGCAGACAAAAACCCAGCATAGAACTGGGGCAATGGGCAGCAAGTCCCAGTGTTAGCCAAAGACCTATTTGCAGCTGATTACTGCTCTCTGAGGGAGAGCTGATCTTTTTTAAGGAGGTGACTCTACCTAGGTTGCCTAGATCCCACTGATGCACTTGTACTAAGGGATGTCTGGGTATGCTAACTTGACCCACTAGACCTTAACATAAATGACAGAATACATGAATTCTGGTGGGGGAGCTATGGGAAGATGTGGATGAGGAGAAGGTACAAAAATGATTAAGATGTTTTGTATGAAACATACAAAAATTCAGTTTAGAAAAAAATTTAAATAAAAATTGTGTCTTTTTTCATTTTTCTTCTCTCTCTCTCTTTCTGTGTATGTGTGTGTGTGTGTCTGTGTGTGTGCGTGAGTGTGTGTGTGTGCGTGTGTGTAGGTGCCCTTGGAGGCCAGAAGAGGACATCAGGTCTCCTGGAGAGGGCATTACAAACAGTTGTGACCCACCAGATGTAGTTACTGAGAATGTAGATCAGATCCGTTGGAAGAAGAGAAGGAGTTCTTAACCACTGAACCATTCCCATCTCCAGGTCTGTTTTCTTTAGTCCCATGTTATCCTAGGTCGTGGCCTCACTTTGCAAGTCCTACCCTCAGTCAGAGTTTACATCAAGGATTAGAAACATTATTCTGAAAACTATCAGTTAGTAAACATTTGAGGCTTTGTGGTATCCGTTGCAGCTACTCAGTCCTGCCATCTATATGTAGCACAAAAGGACCATAGACAATGGTCAATGAATCATGTAGTTGTGTTCCAATAAAAATTTATCTATAAAAACAAGAGAATGTAATGGGGACAAAAATGACCAAAAATTCATTGTATGCATACATGAAATTGTCAAATAATTTTTAAACAAGTTTTTAGTTAAAAAAGCAACACATTTTTAAGGCAAAGTCTTTCTATATAACCCAAGGCTGGCCTTGAACCCAAAGCTGGAATTATAGGCTTACACCACCACACCCAAACTAATGGTCAAATTTTGTTTACTTGGATGTATTTGTTTCCTAGGACTACAAATTGTCAGAAGCTTAGGTGTCTTAAAACAACAGAATGCATTGTCTTACAACTCCTGAAACTGGCAGTTCAAACTCTGGTATCAGCAGGACCATACTCCTTGCGAGGACTCCAGAGGATGCCTTAGTCTAGATTTGGGTAGCTTCCAACAATCTTGGCTCTCCTTGATTTACTGACACATACTTCTATCTCTGCCTCCATTGTCACGTGATAGTCTTTTTATCTCCTATCAAAGTTTACCACTTCTGATGACATTAGAGCCCACCCCAACCCAAACTTACCTTCCCTTAAAGTATTTGCATCTGCAAAGACTCTCTTTCCAAGGAAGGCCACAGTCACAGATCTCTAGGACTGGAATTTCAACATTTCTTTAGGAGGAAACACAATTCAACTTACAGTGCCAGATATAAATATGTGTTCATATCTTTTTGAAGGCGTGGACAAGGACTACAGAAAAAGAGGCTCTGCCTAATCCTGCAGTTTTTAGCAGTAGACTTCAACTCTCTCATCGAATTAAGGTTAAGCACATAAAGTTTCAGCTCTTTAATAGGTTTGAGAGATAAAAACTGGGTACATATCCATCCATATATAGCATTGTTTACCTTTTATTAATCAATAAAAGAAGTTATAAGTTTAAGCAAACTACCTTACAAACAAAATTTGACAACCAGGCCATTTGAAATTTAAGAACTGCCTGTGACTTTGACCATTACTCATTTTTCTCCTTTTTTCTAAAAGCAGAGTCTCTGTTATTTAATACATGCTATTTATAAGTGTTACTGGACATTACCATAATCCTTGAATGAAATGATTAGCTCAGGAAACTGACCAATACTAACAGATGATGATGATAATGATGATGATGAGGGTGGTGGTGGTTATGACAGCAATAAATCTAAGCAGACACTTTTAAGAACATAGTAGCCTTTTGTTACCAGGATAATTTAAAAGTTGGTAGATGCATTTGTGTGTTTATTATTTCTTATATAATAAGTACAGATAGAGATCTGGAGCTTATTTTTAAAATTAAAAAAAAATTTAACCAAGGCTCAAAATAAATGTATTCAGAAGGGAACAATAGTCTTGTAACAATGTAGCCTTTAGCAGAGCACCTTGGGGTGATGAATCATTGTACTTGATGATCTTAAACAAGTTTACATGTAATTATAAAGACATGGGAGTTAGGGGTTGGTATTGTTGTTTTACACAGAAACCTAGCACCAGACAGCTAATAAACACGGAGACGTTTGTACTCGTATTATGTAAGAATTACAACAACCTAAGAGGGAAAAAAAATTCTCTAGTCAAACTGTAAAATGATTTTTTCACTTCCGTTTCTGAGTCATTTATTGCAAATAGCAAGCCAAAAATAAAAGCACATAATCAGGAAGGGAACCAAGCTAATTTTGTCATAAATATTAAATGATTAATTTCCAGAGTAACAGGATCTCTCTCTCTATCCCTCCCTCCTTCCTTTCTTCCATCTCCTTCCCTCTTTCCCTCCCCCTTCCCTTCCTCCCTTCCTTCTTGCCTCCCTCCCTTCTTTCTCTCTCCTTCTTCATATTAATACAGATATCTGAATCATTCCTGTTACATATAGTCTTTAGTAGATAGGTAGGCAGATAGAGATAGATAGATAGATAGATAGATAGATAGATAGATAGATGATAGATAGACTTAAGATGTGTTTACATACTTCAGATTTGAGAAAAGTTTGCAGGGGATGTATTCATAAATATACACTATTAGGATTTTAGCTTTTAATCTGTATTAATAATTAGAACTTCTAGATGTCAAACTCATTTTACATTACCTAGGAGAAGAATCATTGTGCCTTGTATCATATAATGCATGCTACTCTCTTTTTAAAAGTTAAAATCTTGTGTGGTTCTAATGTCTGCTGTCCTCTTTCATCCCTCACTACTTCTCAGTCTTATCTCCCAAGTCTAAGCCTGGGTTTCCCACCCTACTGTTTTTCTGTTGGGACTTGTCATCACCAAGACCTGGTTCTGTCAGCTTCAACTGATCACTCTTCATATGGAGCAACACACCCACTCAATGCTTACCTCTGCCCCAAGGAGAAAAGAAGAGACGAGACGGAAAACGGAAGTGTCCGTTATCAGAATCAAATAGAATTGCAAGATCTGAATTAACAAGCTAGGGAAATCCCTTCTTAATTGTTTACTCTCTTCCTAGTTATCTCTCTACCATGTCTTGAAAGTCCAGTCATAGTAACATCTCCAGGGACTGAGAACTATGCCTTCTGGGTTGTTCAGCCTATGATCCTTATGTTACCAGACTTTGGTAACATCCTGTCCTCCATCCTGTCCTGAACCAAATAATATATCTTTGATATATTAGATAAGGTTGTGAAAAAAAACCTCTCCATTCCACAAATTCTAGAAGATACCCAAACTCCAGAAATAGGTGTCTATTTTTCCCTGAATCACACAGTCTTCTCTCTTTCATTACTAACAATGTCTTGTTCTTAAGTATCATAAAATCCGCCCATTTTCCACAGAGACTCTCTGTTGCTGTTTCTGTAACTTCATCAAATCTGGAGTCATAGATTCCAATACATCTCCTTTATCCACACCATCAGTGAATCAAGCCCCAGCAGAATGTCTAATTTCAATGGGCTGATATTCCTGCTTTTGTGGAATGAAAGAGGAGGTGCATTGACTTGGCAACTTAATAAAGTCTAGAAAATGAGTGTCTCTCACTAGGAGACTCAAGATCCAGTAGAAAAATTCACTGCACTTTGCTCAAAGAAATTCAAGAAACAATTAAGAAAATGTTAATGTTCCATTCTGTAACAATAGAGTGATTGTGTTTCTTTGGATCCTCTACACTTGAAAGACCAAGAATCTGAATGGAGGCAGAGATTGGATAAGATGCTCAATTGTTGAAAAAGCTACCATGATCTCAGAGGATCCTTCTGTGAGTCTGAGCCCTTGGCATGACCTAAGAGCTACAAAATTCAGATTGAGTATCACCAAGCAAGAAGGATCTTTGTCCAAAGACCAGCATGCTTGACTGAATGGGGTTACTTGACAAATAATGTCTAGAGCATTAAATATTCTAAAATCAGATCTGAAGTGGTTTAATTTTGAACATGTATACCAGCTAAACGCAGTCTTGTGTGTAGACAGATACATCATTGTTAAAGTGAAAAGATAAAAATCTATTAGTGAAATTAAGGAAAACAAATCCTTACCAGTCTTCGCCATGTTCAGTCTCACAGTTCTGGCCACTTGCCTTTATGTGATAGATGAGGCTGGTAATGGAAGAATTATAACTCGATGGAAAGGCAACTTTCTTTGCTTGGAAAATTGAATTTGCTGAATTAAGAACCACCAGCTTGTTGGACGTGTAGCAGAGACATGAATTACTCATGTTAACAAATAAAACATCATAAAGATTAGCTCTACAAAGGGTACCAAGCACACTTTCTCTTCCATTTACTCTCCTCCCTCACAAAACTGAACATGACACCAATGGTTTTGCTTCACTTTGGTCCAATACAGAAAACTAATATTTATAGATAATTTGGAATGAGCTATAATACCACTTGATAATTATACCCTGAAAACGTTGAGTTTATATTAGCAGAGGAAAAATCAAGATGCCCAAAAGAGATGCCTTAACTAAATACACAACCCAGAAACCCAGTATTCACCTTTCCATTCCCCAAAGCACTGAGAGGCAAGAGCAAATCCCTCTGATGTTCTTGAAATCAGTTATAGGCACTACACATAAATAGCACTCATTATACATGTGTTTACTGTATGACAAAAGATCACCAGTTGGGATGGAAGAGAAGAGCTCAATAAGCGTGCTGTGGTAAATGTGTTCCTGCACCTTCCATAAATAAATTTCAGATGGATAACAGAGTTACATACAAAAAAAATCAAGCTTTGTGATGCCTATATAGTAAAAAATTATAGACAAAAATGTACAATGGAAAAAATCATGGCAGTCATCTTAAAAGTCATGGAGGAGTTTTCAAAGTAGATGATACCTTTAACTATGTAAAACTATTTAAATTTCATATATCCAGAGAGTGTAAAATGAAGATCCAAAAGACAAATACAAAAGAGAAAAGATATAGTAAATACAGCTGACAAAGAATCGTTAAGTCCTGATATGCATAGACTAGTAAGAGGAACAAGTTATAAATGGCACAAGAGAACTTCACCAAAGTAACAATGCAGTTAACAATTGTGGAAACATGCTATATCCTGATTACCAAGAAATAAAAATTTGAGTAAGAAATTTTTGCCTACCAACTAGCAATAATTTTTAAAAGAACACTTAATTGTTCTTCACCCCTACCAGAATTAGTACAAAAGAGACACAGGACCTGAGATTTGCTGATCATAAGGAAGAACATTCGAAGATTCCCTCTGGCGCAGGAGAAAGACCGTAAAGGTCTGGCAGTCTTCTTCCTTCCTTGAAGAAGCATTGCTCTCAGAGGTCCCAGCTCATTCCAATCTTCACTCCCACGTCAGATACTCATCAAATTGAGTCTTGGACCTTGTCTTTCAGATCCATACCTATGAAGCTTAGTCATGCTGTGCTAAAGCTAATTTTTAGTTACTCACACTCTGAACTCAGTCCCTGATCCTTGCCTCTTGGAGTTGCTGATCTCTTTTGTGTGATCTAAACTTGTCTCCTTTCCTGCCTGTGTTGTTGATATGTGTTCTTTCTGTCTAGTAGAATGCCCAGTCCTCCTTCCCCTGCCCCGTCGGACACATACATTGTAGTAGAGCATTATCTATAGAGGTGACAAATGTAGTCAACCTTATTGCATACTTTCACTGATCTAAGTGTCATCTAAACTAAATGGAGGGATTAGAAACCATTGTGATGCTGGTACTGTTTCTGTTTTATTTGGGGGGGGGGGGCATGAAATGTTTCCCAGCCTCCCAGCTGTTGATTACATACAGTCCATAGCATTTTGACTCCAAAGTACTCCCCCTCACCCGCTTCCTTGCGCACCTAGGGCTTTGATTACATACAGCACATAGGAAGGCTGTGATTTTCCTTACAGAATAAATCCCTGTTATAATACTGCATTTACAGCATCTAACTACAACAATCA
Source organism: Eospalax fontanierii (assembly GCA_035773235.1). NCBI lineage: Eukaryota > Metazoa > Chordata > Mammalia > Rodentia > Spalacidae > Eospalax > Eospalax fontanierii. Next base: position 32,015,983 of record CM069541.1, read on the forward strand.
AACATTTCCTGGGAAAAAAGTCAATACTAAAGTAAGCAGAGCCATATATTATTTTTATAAACCATTATTTTCTATGGCCTTTCTAGGAATAGAAATTGACAGGTTAAAACAAAATCAAACAAAAATGTCATCCCATTCCATAATACTTAAAGATTACCAACAGATAGGAGGGCACAGTTAAATGAAAAGCCAGGATGCCAGGATGTAGGATGGGATTTTTCCTGTGGCCCCAAGATAGGCACTAGAATTTACAGATGAAACTCTTCAGGTATGAACTCCCCATATCTAGAGGTCAGATACCAGCCCTACCACTGACCACCATCATTCCAACTCACATCCTTGTTCCAAACTTCTTAAGAAGCCTATGGAAAAGGAGGATGACCTGAGCCCCCAGTCTTATGAAGACTGAAGTATTCGCAGTGCTGACAGTTTCTTTGCCCTATTCCACAGGCGGAGGGCACATTTGTCTCCCAGACAATTCCCTACAGAGTCTGGAAGGGCTGTGAGAAAAGGAGATGAGGCATCTCCCTGCCCAGTTGCCCAGTGAGTGGGGCAGAGTGGACCCTGGGGAGAGAGTTCTAGAGAAGCCTTAAAAGAGACCAGTGCCCAGTTTACACTGCAGACTTCTCAAAGCAAGAGCTTACCAGAGCAGCCTCTCTGCAGCACATCAAGGAAGTGTAGTCTCCTTAGGAAGAGAGGAAGTGTGACGCCTCTAGCCTTCTTGTGTCATGGCAGAAGTTAGGAAAGAAAATCTCTGTGGTTTCCATCACAGAAGATGGGCAAAGTGGTAAAAAATGGCATTTACATAGCCATAATAATAAAATGACACTCTACCAGCAAGGGATCTGGGATGTGGATCATGCTGTTCTCCAAGGAAACAGAAGATGGAGAACATCACATCACATCTAAACAAGAAGCAGTTTAGAACCACAGTGACAAAAGCCAGATCAGGGCACCTTCCCCAAACCAGCAGGTGGCCAACTGTGTGAGACTATTGTTACCTCCTGAATCCAAATAACGCCACTCCAACCCTGGAGGGGGACTCATGTGCAGAGAGAAGGGGAGGATGGAGAGTTGAGAGGCAGTGTTTCTATCCGCTTCTTCCCTCCCCTCTCCTTCCCCTGAAGGCTCTTCCTCTCTCCTGTCCTTTCCCTCTGCTCTCCTCTTCTTCCTCCTCCTCTTCCTCCTCCTCTTCCTCCTCCTCTTCCTCTTCCTCTTCCTCTTCCTCCTCTTCCTCCTCCTCCTCTTTCTCCTCCTCCTCCTCCTCCTTCTCTGCATTTCCCTCTCCCTCTTTTCTTCCATTCTTCCTTTTCCTTTAATTTATTCTTTGGGTCCCTTGAGCAGTGGGTTGAGGGAAGAACGTCTCATTGGTTGTGAGATCATCGGAATGTATGTGGTTCCTAATGATTAAGAAGAGAGGGTTGCACAGAGGATTCAGGGGGCAGTGAAATACCTGAATGATACTCTTTTGGTAGGTCAGTATCACTTTATAGTTGCCTAAGCTCAAAGAATGTACAACACCAAGACTGAGCCTTGATGTAAACTACGAACTTCAGGTGCTGGTACGTCAACACAGACTCACGGATTCTAACAAATGTTACTGCTCTGGTGGAAGATGTTGATAATGGGGAAAGCTTTGCACATGTGGGGTCACAGGGCATGTGGTAAATCTCTTATGCTCAGTTTTGCTGTAAATCTATAATTGCCTTAAAAAATATATAAAGTACAAAGAATTCCTAAACTTAATCAACAGATAGGTATCTTCTGTGCAAAAAATTAATCAAAACTCTAGTTCTTTTGGTTTTTGTCTAGTTGGTTTCAATAAAGTGCCATCAGAATGAAAAGGAATGAACTACTGATATATTCAACTGTAAGGATTGATCTCAAAATAATTATAGTGAGTGAAAGAAGCCAGAATTTAAATAGTACATGCTGTATGATTCAATTTCCATGAAACTGTAGAAAATACAGGCTTGTCTCGAGTGACAGAAAGCAGCTCAGGGGTCTGGGAACTGGAGAAGGGAGAGGCCAAAGAGGGTGCAGGGACCTGGGAGTGATCACTATTATTATTATAATGGTGACTTCCTGGGCATATACTTATGTCAAAACTCATCCCGTTGAACTCTTCAAATACCTGCCGCTTTTTGTACATCAATTGCAAGTCAATTAAAACTCAAAAACTTAAAGATGTCGTGAAAGGAAGAAAAGGAAGATTCCACAGAAAGACGATGGAAAGAGGTAGTTGGAGGAATACAGTCCCTTAAACATGCCACCTGAGTTACGCAGGGATAGGTCACATTATAACATAATACAATGCAAAACGTCTTTCCAGAACCTTCCTAAAAGTGACCTATTTTAAAGGACACTGTGCAAGGATGATGGGTAAACTCTAGTTTTCTAATCTTAACCTGAAAAAGACATAAGCATCTAATACAATTTCCCTTCTAGCACTTAATACAATCACCAGAAATCAGTTTAAAGATAAAATTGAATCAAAAAAAGAAGTTGTATTTCTACATGGTGGGTGAACCTGAGATGGGACCATCCTTGTGAGTCATCTTAACCCTACAGAGAGCTGTGACCCTGAGTTTCCAAGGGAGGCAGCCATAGTGCTCTGTGGTGCAGATGAGTCATGAGAAACCTGGCCAGCCATGCCTGACAGCCTCCACCCCCCTCCTGTGAAGCTGGCTCTTTCCTTTCTGCTGAGCTTTATCCTTTTTTTTTTTTTTTCTTGCTGGTATTTCTTCCCAGAATCCATTCTTATTTGAATTAGTATAATAAGAATATCCTAGCTGCTGCCCTATGAAAAGCACAAAAAGCCTCCAAAAAAAAAAAATCATTCTAGCTACAAAGTGCTTTTACTCTGTTTCTTACTTACAAAAGTAAAATGGATTTGTTTCCCTCTACCAGAAAACGGTCCAGATTCTCAACAGTCTCCTATCTCAGTTTGATACCATGATTGCCATAAATAAATTTCTTACGTACTCAAACCAGTTTTGCCCTTTTCTCAGGAGGCTTTTGCAACACTCAACATAGACCCAGCTCTCTCGTATGATGCAATTGTGATTTAGGAAAAGCAAAGACCATCATCAATACACAGTTTCATCCACCCACTCCAACAGCCCAATCTAACTGCAGCCAAGTCCCCAAACCCTGAAACTCCCACCCACAAGCTGCCAAACCCTCTGGTTGCCCTATCACTGGCAGATGCTCCAATGCTCTGTCAGTAAAAGGTTTGTGAGAAACTGAAAAGTGTACAAAATCAAACAGAATGTAATGACATTTTTACTGAATTCAGTGTTTCAGGTTTCTGGAATACTTAATGCTTCAGAGCTGAGAGATTTGAGGATCCATAGTCCTCTGCTTCTCTCATTGGCCCATTACAAATATGCAATCATTACTTCTCTGCCCAAAGCCACGAGAGAAGACAATTTGGGAAGACTGAACTTGTCACCATGAAAAGTATCAGCTATGTACAACTCTATAAAATATTCTGATCATTGGGAACCTATATCTGCCGTGGTTATCACTTCTACATTTGAGAATATGCCAAATACTCACAAGTGAAACACAGTTCCTCTGTTGAGGGGGAAGCCATATTCCACTGTTACCACAGGTTCTAGACTGGCCTGCACACAAGACATTGACCTCGTGACATGGTAAGCTGAAATGTTGTGACCACAGTCACGTCATTTCTAAAGAACTCACTGGAAGCTTTTATTGAATCACAGTTTCTTTCCACCTAGAAAGCAATTCCAATACTCTGAGCCTTTCATTGTACACATGGGAAAACTTAAGTCGAGGAATTTTCAAGTTTACCCCTGTCAAACAACCCAGGTTGCAAAATGTCTAAAACCTATACTTTGTCCCCCATCCTCTGTCCCTCCACCTAACACAAACCCACCATGGCCACATGTACTTTCCCCATCAAAGTCTCACCTCTGTGCTTTGGCTCTTCCGTCCTGAATCCCCAAAGCTGCTTCTACGACTACCTGCGCTGAACCTGATTCTTTTCTTATAAAGTTGGGTTTTTTTTTCATTTTTAAATTACATTCATTTATCTTTTAAATATACATGTGTGATCACACAACAGTACACATGGAAGTCAGAAGACAATGTGAGGGACTTGGCTGTCTTCTTCCACCATGTAGATCTTGGGAATCGAACCCAGGTCATCAGGCTTGGTGCCAAGCACCTTTATGACATCTTCCCTAATCCTGATCCTCCTAGCAAGGCATTCACTTCTCCCTAAGACCCTGCCTCTCAAACTCTGACTTCTTATCTTTCTCATACAATACCTATCACCTCGGATTTTTCACCGCTCAGTCCCAAGACCTTCTAGAGCCTGAAATCTTATCGCTGCAGTAGTATATTCATTTCTGTTATATTAGCACTGTATCTGAACTCTATTGTGTTGTATCAACTTCAGTCACTTAAAATAGCACAGACTTATTATTTTGCAGTTCTATAGATCAGAAATGCAACACAAATCTGACTGGACTAAAAAGCAAAGTACCAGCAGGACTGTGTTCCCTTCTGGAAGCTTTCAAATGAGCATATTTCCTTGCTTCAAGAGACCACCCACATTCCTAAACTAATAATCCCTTCCTCCATCTTCAAAGCCAGTCCTGGGACACCCAGCTCTTATGCCTTTACATTCTCTGCCTCTCTGAGATACCTTTAAAGACTCTTGTGACTACACTGGGCCTTAGAATATGCCATGATAACATCCTTGTATTAATGATTAGTGTCTTAATTTCCTTTTGCCATGTAAGCTAACATGTTTGCAGACTCTGGGCATGAGGGTGTGGGCCTCTATGGGAAGTCAGGGTACATTATTCTGCCTATTGCAAATATCAAGTATCATTTATCAATCTTTCCTCTTCCTTTTAAAACTCTCTCACCCTTCCTTTGTATCCCCAACCCAGAGGTTCTTTTACAGAATAGCTTATGAATTGATTGAAACCCTAAATAACTACAGGGCCATCTCCTATCTCATCTAATCCCCCTCAGAGATCTGAGAGGGGTCATTGGCTAAGCTACCCCTCAGCCCTTTGTCTGAATGAACATTCCAGAGTCAGGGAGGTCTGAGTAGCCTCAAAGTAGAGAAGAATAAAATGGGACATGGTGCAGAAACCAGGAATCCAGAAGGACCAGCACACACAGTGATTGTGAAAACTGGTCTTGGTTCTGATCAAACACAACACAGACTTAATAGTCAACACTGTGAAAATCCATTGTACTGCAAAGTAAGTGTAATTTGTTTAGTGGGGGAAAGTCCCAACTCAGACAATTATGGAGTCATCCCTAGAGATTCTATCAACAACTTTGAAAAGTTTGCACATATTTTTAATCTATGAGACAAAGACTCATAGCAAATGGCAATGGTGGAACAGAGTCCACCTTCAGACACATCATATGCTTTCCTGCAGTGGTTGCATCTTACCTAACTAAAGTGTAACATCAAGACTAGGAAACTGATATGTATGCAATGTGTATATAGAGTTACTTGTTATAATTCTTATATTTTAAAAAATATAACTATTCAAGTATATATGTTTACATCCACCACCCAGAATCCTACAAAATTTGGCAGCACAATTCTGTGGAACCTACAGATTTATCTTCTACCAACAGGCCTACATCTGGTGGCTTCTAAAGACCCACAGAGAACCAGAACCTACAACAGTAGTGTGAAACCAAACCACAGACTTCCTGTCCCCTTCTGGGAGCCTCGTACCCCTGGCACACCTGCTGAAATGAGGAACCGCTCCAGGATCATCTTCATAGTTCTGCCTCATGCATAGGAACTGTCTCCAAAGATGCCAGGCATCTCAGAGCAAAGATAGGAAAGATGAGATAAATAGCACCTTGGGGCTTTGTTCGGCTCTGTTTCCAGCAAGAACTCAAGAAACTCCCTCTAAATCGGCCCCGCAGAGCGTCACAGAATGTTAAATGCACCAGAAGGTCCCGAAAGACCTCTTAGTTTAGCCCAATGCTTTTATTCACAGATTAGGAAACTGAAACTTGAGGGAGGTTAGAGGAAGGATGGCTTAATCACCAAACTAGCTAGTCTGAGTGTCCCAGGATTGGAGTTCAAGTTTTCTAAATGAGCCCCTGCAGCACAATTTTCTAGCATCCACATTGTCTGCTTCTGAAACCTCAACATCAGAAGGTAGATCAAATGCAGAGGGTCGTGTGAAATGAATCTGAGGTTGAAGTTGATGGGAGAGACCAATAAAGAGGCTAGTGGAGGCCTGGGGAAGTAGCTCAGTGATAGGGGGCTCTCCTAGTGTGTATGAGCCTGGTTCAAACCCCAGACCAGAAAAAAAGAGGCTTTGGAATACACCAAAGGATATTGATTAAGTGGCTTCAACGAAAGTGATGGTGATAACAATGGAAGAAAGCAAAAGCATTCCAGATGATTTTTGAAGGTAGAATCAGAATCAGCCAAGCCCTGCCATCTCTCTCATGAGCTAGAAATCTCTGAATCATCTGAAAATGTCAAAACATTCAGGGGTGGTCAAACCTTTTGACCTTGCAATATGATATGTCACCTACAAATGTGTGGGTTCTGGATTCATAATTGCCCTGGGACACATGCAGTCCTGTAAATGACAGGAAGCATGCCTGATTTCTATTCAACCATGGGTAGCCTGGGCAGGGTTAAACCTAAAAACTTTCCCTGGTTTTCACTGTTTGTTCCAAATGTCTTGACAAGCAACACCTAATGTTTTCAAGCATTTATAGACTGCGTTTTCTCCATGTACTTAGAGAGCTTCCTGGCTGAACATGATGGGAGATGTCTATAATCCCAGCACTAGGAAGACTGAGGCAGAAAAATCACGAACTTGAATCCAAAATCAAAAACACACTCTGTTACAGTTTGAATCTGAAGGGTTCCTGACAGCTCTTGATCTGAAAGTTTATTCCTGCCTGGCAATGCTATTTTTGGAGGCTGTGGAATCTTGGAGGTGGGAGCCTAGCTTACAGAAGTATGTCACTAGGGACAGGCATTTAAAGATTATAGCCTAGCCCTCGATTCATTCTCTCTCTGTCTCTCTCTGTGTCTCTGTCTCTGTCTCTCTTTCTCTGTGTCTCTCTTCTCCCTCTTCTCTTTGCATCCATGATGTAGACAGCTTCTGCCACATGCCACTGTTACTGTAACTGAGTTGTTCCACCATGCCTTCCCTCCCACGATGAACTGAAACCCTCTGAAAACATGAGCCAAAATATACCTTTCCTCCCTTAAGTTGTTCCTGTCGGTACTGCAGTCACAAAATAGAAAAGTAACTAATCCATGCCCCTTAGACAGCTTCCAGCCTGGAAAATTGGAACCTAAACTCCTCCAGCTTGTCTCAATATACACTGAGAGTTGGATACTGATCATCCCTCTCTATGAAAGCTCCCCATTCATAAGACCTATCTTCAAGGTCAAGTACACTGGAAGGGAGACAGGAAGAGCTTCCTACCTTGTGTGCCCAGAAAGACAAAGCAGCAACAGCCTTGCTGTTGAGGTAAACGTCAAATGAAGCCTGAAACACCTGAACACGGAACTCCTGGCTGACTCATGAATCTACCCTTCTACCCACAATCCTCCTACTCTCTGAATGAGCCGGAATCCATCCCTGAGAACCTAACTAACCATCTAGAGAAACCCAACCTTTCCTGACTGGCTTTCCACACCCCTCACTTTGTCCCCACACTCTTCCCAGGCTGGCAGTCTAAGATCACACTGCTACCCAGAACAGCCACTGTCCCCATGGAGCTGGTGTGGGCCTTGCACGCTTGAGTGAGAGGCAGGACCATGTGAGAGCTGGCTTTGCCCGAGTCTCTTGAACTCAGTTTAGGTCTTCCAATAGGATAAAGACCGCCTTGTCTGTTTACTGTTCAGTGGAAAAGAGAATGGTTAACTCTCACATACTGCTGATTGAAATACAAATTCAAGCAAGAAAAATTTGACAAAATTCAGAAAAGTTAAAGATGAACAAATTCAATAATCTTACTCCTAGATAAGAGAAAATTCAGGGAAAACATTACAGAGAAGTTAATGTGTCCACCAAAAAGAATAAAAAAGATTGTTCATAGCTACTTAATATGTGTGTGTGTGTGTGTGTGTGTGTGTGTCTGCATGTGAGTACCTGTGTCTACATGTGTGCTCATTGTGTGGAAGTCAGACATCAATATTGGGTGTCTTCTATTGCTCTTTATCTTATATTTTGAGACCAGGTCCCTCACTGACCTGGAGCTTGCTGAGTGACTAGACTGGCTGGCCAGCAAGTCCTAGGGATGTCCTGCCTCCATCTTCTCAGAAATGGGACTACAGACATACTGTCAAACCCATCTTCTCACACAGGTATTGGGGATCCAAACTCAAGTCCTCATGTTTGCATGGCAAGCACTTTATCAGCTGAGTCATCCCCCTGGCCCGCATAGCTGCTTTACTCTTAATAACAAAAACTGTCAATAGCCCAAATGCAACATAAAGAATGCTTGAGGTGCAGTGTCCACGTAAGTCAGAAAGCTCTCCAGTGCTTTTATACAGCCACCAGAATATGTATGAGTCTCACAAATATTTCAATAAAAGTCAACCAAACCCAAAAGGTCCGTGATACCACCATTCCACTAAGAAGAGATTTTGTGAGGTTTTCTCTCTTTTTATCTAATTTATTCTTTCACAATTTCATTCCATATATATATAATATGCTTTGATCACATCCTCTGCCATTATCATATTATCCCCTCCCTTCTCACCAACCCCTTCTTCTTGCCAACATGTCTGTCTATCTGTCTGTCTGTCTGTGGCTCCCTGTATTTAATAAGGATAACATGCATGAGCATGGGTGGGAGTTATTTACTTCTGCAAGGGCAATTTACCAATGACCACACCACTAAGGGATGTGACTGCCTCTTATTAACTGCCTATAAAACCCTTAGAGATGTTCATGTGGGGTGACAGAAATGTCCTGTATTGTCACCTGCTTGGTATTTAGGTGAAAAGTTTTTAAATGGTACACTCTCAAGTTGTGTGTTTTACTGTATATAGATTAATGGCTACCTCAAAAGGCATAAAAATAGAAGCATCCACATGTTATCATTGTATGATGTGCTAAATAGAGATATGTAAAAAAATAGAATTGTTCACTTTCTGTGAATCAGACGTAACTATTAGGTACATTGTAGAGTTATGGTTTTCACATAATTCTTTTTAAAATTCAGGGATGAAATTCAGGGTTTTGTTATGATATAAATTTGTGTATATTTATTTCTACCAGTCATGAAGAGAGCTTTTTCCTTTATAGTTCACCTCATACACACTTGCTGGGTGTAGGTAGACAATATAGATGTGTGGTTCTCCACCTTATTTTATTTTATTTGAGATAGGATCTCTTGTTGAAACTGGAGCTCCCTGCTTTATCTAGACTAGCTGGGCAGGAAGCTCCAAAAATCAGCCTGTCTCAGTCGCCCCCAGCCACTCCACTCTGGGGTTACAGACTAAACATATGTTTACATAGGGTCTGAAGCTCTGAACGTACGTCCTCATGCTTGAGCAACAAACACTTTACCCAATTTTTTTCATCGTTTTTATTTAATCATTGTGTATTTTATACAGAACATCTCAATCAGTCCTCATCATCTTTAACCGCCTGTCCTCACTGGCACCTCCCATGACTCCCAACTGGAATCCATACATTCTTTCATCTGTCTTAAAGTCAGATGTGTCAAGTTAGTGTCCCCAAATGTTCCTCAGTGCAGGTTCACCCACTGAGGTCCAGTCAGCCTACCTAGAGTCCCTCACTTGAAGAAGATTAGCTCATCCTTACTCAATATTTCTTCAGCAAAGATTGGGGTCTGTTGCCCATTTCTCCAGTTCCATGCTGGGTTTTGGTCTGCTTGAGTTCGCATGGGTCTTGAGCATGCCAACACCATTGCTGTAGGTTCACATGAGCAGGGTCCCAGGAGCTTGTAGGATTGTTTCAATATGGTCAGGCACCTCCATACTGGATCTTACTATATCTTTCCACCTCTTCTTCCACAGTGGTCCATGAGCTCTGGATGAGTGACACTTAATATAGAAGTCCTGCCCAGGAACCCACACCCTGCTGACTCCTAATATCCATGCTTTGGCCATTTGTGATCTTCTGTGTTACTGGCCCTTTGTTGCATGAGGGAGCATCATTAATGAGACTTGAAAGATTCATTAGTGCCATCTTTACGCCTTGTTCCATGTTGCGAGCTTTAGGTATAGAGGTTGTATTTTAGATGTGCCATTTAGGCATGGGAAATTCATAGGCAATATCTCTGTATGACCAATGGTGGTACTCTGTAAACAGTCTCCATCTGGTGCAAAAGAAGCTTCTTTGATGAGTGGTAACTGGGATACTGGACTATAAATATAGGGACACCTATCTTGCACTAGGAATATGACAGCCTTAAGAATTTCTCTAAGATCTATGGCCTCTTCAGACATGTGTATGTGGCTATAATTACAGTACGTTACATGAGTTTATGTATTTATATTGAATGAGCTCTAAAACCAATTAGATAGCTGCTAATTGGCCCTAAGAAAAAAGTGCTATTGCTGCATCAGTGTCCTATGCTATGCAGGTCATTAATCTGGTTATTTGGTCATGAAGCTGCTGTTGGGCCATCAGGCGATGTTCCCCCTTAGCTACTTGCATGGTGCTCTCCAGAGCTGTGAGACTAGCCCAGGAGAAGTGGCTTCCAGGTCCGTTCCATTGCTCCAAATCTGGTCTCTGAGGTATGTACTGTTTTCAGCAATAGGATCTTACCTTCAGGTTCTGGAAGGCAATCAAGGGCTGTGACAATACCTGTGTAACTCCAGGAGTGTCTTGGACTACCGTGTTCAACAACTCAAAGGAAGGTTTCTCCAGTCTGGCACTGTTTCTTGTTATGTAGCCTTTAGCTATGTACATGGACTTCCATAGAGATATGACACGTGGAATTTGTCATTAGATTGTTAGACTAGTATGATTCCCTCTGGTATTCTACACTAGTAAGGCAGTATTTATCTCTCTCCTCTCTCGCTTCCTGTCTAACCTTTCCTCAATTCCTTTGCCATTTAAAGTGTCCCCATTTTCTCCTTTTCTCCCTTGATAATACAAGTCTCCTATGGCCCTACCTCTCTTGAGCTCCTTCTTTCCCTTTACCACATAGTTTCTTGTATAACTTTCCCTGCACCCTCCCCTTTTCACTATTTCTCCCTTAGTAACACCTGTTTCCTACTGTTTTTCTCTCCAGATTCCTTCTTTCCCTCTAGCTCCCTGTTTCCTTTACGTTTTCCTGGTGCCTGCAGTTACATCAGGATACACGCTCTCATATAAAGGTTTGGTGGTAGGATCCACAAATGAGGGAGAACATACGTCGTTTTTTTTTTTTTTCTGATTCCGTGTTACTTCACTTCACTTATGTGTCAGCATAACAGTTTCTAGTTCCATCCATTTACCTGCAAATGTCACATCTTCATCTTTCTTTACCGTTGAGTGGAACTCCATGTGTAAATGTACGACGTTTTCATTATCCATTCATCAGTTGGGGGACACTTTGGTTGCTTTCATCTCTTAGCTGTTGTGAAAAAAGAGCAGCAACAAACTTGGATGCACAAGTGTCTCCCTTGGGTATATGCCAAGGAGTGTATAACCAGGTCAAATGGCAGATTAATTTTTAGTTTTTAAGAGTTCTTCACATTGCTTTCCATAAGGGTTGCATAAGTCTAGAGTTCCACCAGCAGTGAATGAGCATTCCTCTTTCCCCACATCCTCTACAGCATTTGGTATCATTTGTTCTCTTAATCTTAGCCACTCAAATTGGAGTAAGATGAAATCTTAAAGCGGTTTTAGTTTACATTTCCCTAATTATCAACAATGTTGGACACTTTTTAAGATGTTTATTAGCCATTTTTATTTCTTCTTTAGAGAACTCTCTGCTCAGATCCTTAGCCCATCTTTTAATTGGGTCACTTGCTTTCTTGATTCTTTGTTTTTTGAGTTCTTTATATACACTGCATGTTAAACCTCTGTCCTATGTGTCACTGGTGAAAATTTTCTCCCACTCTGTCAGTTTTCTTTTCACTTCCTTGTTTTTTTCTTTTTGCTGCACAGAAGCTTTTTAGTTTAATGCAGGCCCACTTGTTCATTATTGACCTTAACTCCTGAGCAACTGATGTCTGATTTAGAAAGTCCTTTCCTAAACCTGTATCTTATAGGTTACTGCTAAATTTTTCTTCTAACAGCTTCAGAGTTTCAGGTTTCATATTGAGGTCTTTAATTCATTTGGCATTGACTTTTTTGTGCAAGGTGAAAGATAAGGGTCTAGTTTCATTTTTCTACAGGTTGAGATCCAGTTTTGCCAGCACCATTTCCTGAAGATGCTGCCTTTTCTGCACTGAATGTTCCTGGCCCCTTTATCAAATATTAAGTGATTGAAATTGCATGTACTCATGTTTGAGTCTCCAATTATATTCCATTGGTCTATTTTTTGTCAGTACCATGCTGGTTTTATGACTATAGCTCTGTGACTATATGAATATAGTTTGAAATCTGGTGTAGTAATCGTCCTGCATTGCTCTTTGTGCTCAGGGTTGCTTTGGTTATTCAGGGTCTTTTGTGCTTCTGGGTTTGAATTTAAGGGTTTTTTTCTAATTCTGCAAAGAGTGTCATGGGGATTTTGATTGGGATTGCACTGAATTTATATATTGCTTTTGGTAAGATGGTCATTTTCACAATAAGAATTCTTTCACTCCGTGAATCTGGGAGGTCCTTTCATTTTCTGGTGTCTTCATCCAATTTCTTTCTTTAAAGATGTAAAATTTTCATTGTAGAGATCTTTAATGTCTTCGGTCAGGCTTATTCCAAGATATTTTCTGAGGCCATTGTGAACGGGAGGGTCTCCCTGCACTCTTTATCCAGTTTCTTGCTATTGTTGTATAAAAAGGCTACCGATTTTTGTAGATTAATTTTGTAAGCTGCAACTTTACTGAAAGTGTTAATCATTTCTAGAAGTTTTCTGATGGAATTTTTAGCATCTCTTAGGTATAAAATCATGTCATCTGCAAAAAAGGGATAATTTGATCTATTCTTTCCCAGTGAGTACTCTTTTAACTGCCTTCTCTTGTTGCTCTAGCAAGAGCTTCAAGCAATGCATCAAGAAGAAGAGGAGATAGTGGACAGCCTTGTCTATTTTCTTATTTTAATGAGAAGGCTTCTAGTTTTTCTCCATTTAGAATGATTTTGGCTGTGAATATTTTGTATAGAGCTTTAATTATATGGAGGTATGTTCCTTCCAGTCCAATTCCCTCTAGGACATTTAACATAAATGCATGTTGGATTTTGTTAAAGACCTTTTCAACATCTATTGAGATGACGATGCGATTTTTGTCTTTGAATCCATTTATATGCATCCTGACATTTATTGACTTATGTATATTGAACTATCCCTGCATCTCTGGGATTAAAACCAACTTGATCATGGTGGATGTTCTTTTTAATGTGTGACTGTATGTGGTTTCCAAGTATCTTATTGAGAATTTTTACATCAATGTTCATTAAGGATATGGGTCTATAGTTTTCTTTTTTGGTTGTTTCTTTAGCTGGTTTTGGTGGTAGAGTGATATTGACTTCATAGAAGGAATCTGGGGTTTCTCCCTCTGTTTCTATCTTTTTGAGTAATTTAAGTAGTATTGGATATAGGTCTTCTTTGAATGTCTGATAGAATTCTGCTGTGAATCCATCTGGGTCTCGCCCTTCTTTGCCACATCTACTGTGAGAATGAAGACTGTTCTGAGCAATCAGGCTATCGACACTGCAGAAAATGTCAACATCACCCTGAAGGGGACACCCAGTTATTGTGAAGGGTCCCAAAGGAACTCTCCTGAGAGACTTGAATCACGTCAGTGTAGAACTCAGTCTCCTTGGGAAGAAAAAGAACTGCGGGTTGACACATGGTGAGGGTAAAGAAAGGAGCTGGCCACTGCACAAGCTATCTGTAGCCACGTCCACGATCAAGGCGGTTACACTGGGCTTCCATCACAAGATGAGGTCTGTGTGTGCTCATTTCCCCCATCAATGCCGTTATTCAGGAGAATGCGTCTCTAATTGAAATCTGAAACAGAGCCATAACATATAAGGAAACTGAAACAGTAATACAAAACCTCCAACTAAAAAAAATAATCTTTTTATTGACAGCTGTTTGGAGGGGCCAGATTTCCTTCATGGACTGTGAATATTCAAGTGCTGGTGTTTCATCACTGCCAGAATTAAATAAATGGTGGATCATTCATGAACTGGAATGCAGTTATCAAAGATGGAATGGAGACAGTGATTTCAGACTACTTAGGCATTGTTTGGGTGGTTCAGAGGCTTCCAGAGGGCAGGATCTGAGGGGCAAAGGACACTGCAGCATTATGCATAATAGCTAAGACACAGAAGCACCCTGAGTGTCCATCATAAAATGATGGATAAAAAATGTAATACACACAATGCAATACTAGTCATCTTTAAGAAGAAGGAAATTCTGTCATTTGCAACATGAATGAACCTGGAGGATATTATGTTAAGTTAAATGGGCAGGCGCAGACAGAAACATATCCGGCTGGGCATGGCTTCCAAAGAATACTTTAATCAGGGCAATGCTTGTGTTCTGAAGTTTCACAGAACATGTTTTTTCTATGATCATACAGAATAATGGGCTTCATTACGACACTTTCATGAGTATCTGTCATTCTACTTTGCTCATGTTTACTCCCATTAACTTATCGTGCTTCACCCATCCCCAGACATTTTGTTTTAGAAAAGGTTCCTGCTGCTAAAAGATTTGCATCTTACAACTGATCCTAGCCAAAATGCTGAGATGTGATGAAAAGTTTCTTTTTTTATGATAACAGCTGGATCTAAGTGAGCACATGAGAGATACTTGAGCATTCATGTTCAGTGCAGCACTAAGTACACATCAGCTTGAGTGTCTACCACTGGAGGAACTGGGTGAGGAAGAGGTGACATACATACACGGTGGCATTTTGTTCAGCCATAATGAAGAATGAAATCACGTAATTTGTAAGAAAATAGACGGAACTAGAGATTATCATGTTAAGAGAAGTAAGCCAGATTTAAAAAGACAAATATGGAGCATTTCCTCTCATACCCAGAATCTAGATTTGAACAGGCTAGAAGGGGAGTATGTGAGAAGAAGGGACTCAACCCAGTAAGAAGGAGGACAGGACAAAACACGATGGAGGAGGGTTTGTAGAATGTCACTTGAAGAGTGTCTGAAGTCATGGGCTGGGGAGGAGATAGCTTGATAGTGGGTAAAGTGGCTTCTAGCCTTGGGCATGGGCCCGCTTTTGCTCTTAACACCCCGGATCTCTAGACTACACCTAGTCTCAACCCACCCATTGTGCTTAGACCAGCTCAATTTTTCAGTCTAGTTTGTTAGAGCCTTCACAGGCTGTCCCCACCCTCAACTTGCCTTTGGAAAGGAACCAGAGAGGTAAAGGGAAGGTGGAACCTGAGAGAGAAGAATAGTAGGAGACAGGGGTTACTAAGGAAGAACTAGGTAAAAGGGGGTGTGTAAGGGGGAGGAGGAGGGAGGGTTATACAAGGAGTTACAGGGATAAAGGGAAAGAAGGAGCTCAACAGAGGTGGGGCCACAGGAGACTGGTATCATCAAGGGAGAAATGGGGACACTTTAAATGGGGAAGACTTGGAAGGAAGGTTATACAGGCAGAGATAGAGAGGAGAAACAAATACTGTCTAGCTAGTATAAAACACCAGAGGGAATCATATTAGTCTAACAACCTACTGACAAATTCCACATGTAATATCTCTACCTGGGTCTGTGTGCATAGCTGAAGGCTACATAACAAGAAACAGTGCCAGACTGGAGAAACCTTCCTTTGAGTTGTTGCACAAGATAGTCCAAGAGACTCCCAAAATTATACAAGTATTGCCATAGCCCTTGATTGCCTTCCAGAACCTGAAGGTCAGATCCTATTGCTGAAAACAGTATATACCTCAGAGACCAGATTTGGAGCAATGGAGTTGGAACGAACCTGGAAGCCACTTCCCCTGGGCTAGTCTCACAGCTCTGGAGAGCATTATGCAAGCAGTTAAGGGAGAATATCTATTGCTGGCCCAACACCAGCTTCATGGCCAAATAACCACATCAGTGACTGGCACGGCATATGACACTGGTGCAGTAGTGGCACTTTTATTTGGGAGGCAGTCAACGACTATCTAATTGGACTTAAAGCCCACTCGATGTGAATAAACTCATGGGTGGTACTATAATCATAGCCAAATACACATGGCCGAAGAAGTCATAGGTCTTAGAGAAATACCCAAGGCTGACACACCCCTAGGCTAATGTAACTTCTTACTAAGTGCAAAATATGTATCCTTATAGATACAGTCAAGTATCCCAGTCACCACTCATCAAAGAAGCTTCTAGTTTACCAGACGAAGACTACTACAGAGTACCAAAACTGGTCACACACAGACATTGACCATGAATTGCCCAAGCCTAAGCAGCACATATACAGTACAACCTCTACACCCAAGGCTCGTGGAACAAGGGGTAAAGATTACACTAACGAATCTCTCAACTCTCACTAATGAAGCTCCCTCATTCAACAGAGGGCCAGAGACACGAAGGGTCGCAAGTGGCCAAAGCATGGAGATTAAGAATTTGCATAGTGTGGATCCCTAGACAGGACTCCTATATTAAGTTGCACTCATCTAGGGTTCATGGACCATCGTGGAAGAGGGGATGGAAAGATTGTAAGAGCCAGTGTGGAGGTGTGTGACCATATGGAAATAGAATCCTACAAGCTTCTGGGACCCTGCTCATATGAACCTACAGCAATGATATCAGCATGCTCAAGACCCATGCAAACTCAGGACAAAAATCCAGCATGGAACTGGAGAAATGGGCAGCAGACCCCAACTTTTGCTGAAGAAATATTGGCAACTGATTACTATTGGATGAGGATGAGCTAGTCTTCCTAATGCGAGGGGCTCTGAGTAGGCTGACTAGACTTCAGTGGATGAAACTTCACTGAGGAACATGTAGGGGCACTAACTTGACACAGTAGTCCTTAACAGAGATGAAAGAATGCGTGGACTCCAGTTGGGAGTCTATAGGGTGTACCAGTTGGGAAAGGGTTATAAAGATGATTAAGACTGACTGAGATACAATCTGATTCTTATCCTCACAATATCCTCGCATTCTCATTGCATCCTCACAATAGGCTCACAATATCTCATTGCATCCTACATATATCTTCACATTCTAATTTTATACTAAAAATATCCTCTTAATATCCAATTAACATTTTTTTAATGAAAAAAAATTATCTTGCTCACTCCAGTAAGATAAGAATATTTAAAGGGAGATGGGGTGTTTAGTCAAGAAGACTTGTGAAGCTCGACACTGGGAAAGAGGAGAATTATCAGCTGGAAAACAGACCTAGAAAATGAAAGACTGAGAGGAAGAAAGGCTGGGCCCAACAAAGTGTCTGAAGGAAGTTTGGGATAAAGAAGTAATGATAAATGCTCTGAAATGCTTTTCCTGTTCGTCATCTGAAATCTTTATTGATTTATGGGTCACATTTTTGCATCATCCACTGACTCTTGCTAGCACTTCTATTATTGAAATTTGTATACTTTTTTATCCATAAATAACAAATTATATATTTATAGGCTCCAATACAATATTTTGATATGTGCTTATATTATGAAATGATAAAATCAAGCTATTAACAAATCCAGCACCTCCATACTTAGGATTTTCTTGTGGCAAAAACATTTAGGTTTTGCCATTTTAGTAATTTTGAAATGTATAATGCAATATCATCATAGTCACTATCCTATGCAATAGATTACCAATGCTTATTTCTCCTGTCTACTGAAATGTTGCACCCTTTGCACTCAGCTCTTTCTCCATTAATCCACTCCCCAAGCCCTGATAACCATCGGTCTATCCCTTATTTTTATCAGATCTACTTTTTCAGATTATATATACAAATGAGATTTTGTGATATTTATCTTTCTTTTATATAAAACTTCTTAATCTATTTTATGAGTATTTTGAGGCATGGATGTAATTGCACCTGTGTCATGCAATGCCTAGAGAGACCAGAAAAGGGCATCTTAGCCTCTGGAACTACAGTTCCTTACAGTTGTTAGCCATCATGTGGGCATTGGCCCCTAAATGCAGGTCCTTTACAAGAATAGCCAATCCTCTTAACTGCTAAGCCATCTCTCTAGCCCCATATTTCTCTTTCTATGACTGGCTTCTCTCACTTAACATAATGTCCTCCAGATTCATTCATGTAGAAAATGACAGCTTTTTAAAAGATGAATAGAATTCCATTGTGTATCACATTTTCTTTGATTTATTTTATTTTTATTATATGTGTGCATGTGCAAACGTGTGTGAAGGCATCTGGTAGAGGTCATAAGAGGGCATTTGATACCTTGGAGCTGAAGTTGTAAACCATTGTGAGTCACCCAGTGTGGGTGCTGGGAACCAAACACCAGTCATCTGGAAGAACAGCAAGAGCTCTTATCCCCTGAGACATCTCTCAACCCTGTGTATCATATTTTCTTTACCCATTCATTTTATAGTGGGCACCTAGGTTGCTTCTGTATCTTAGCTGTTGGGAACAATGGGACAATGAACATGGGAGAGCAGATATCTCTTCAGTGTACTCTCTGGATGGCTGGATCAATGACAGTTCTATTTTCAGTGTTTGGAAGAATCACCATACCTCCACACAGGCTTCCATGCTGCCTGTATTAATATACATTCCTACCAGTGAGGTAGGAATTCCCCTTTCTCTGCTCTCCTGACAACACTTATCTTTCCTTTTAATGACAATAGCCATCCTAACAGGTGTGAAGTGTTACCTTGTTGTGGTTTTCACTTGGTTTGTGAAGATGAGCTTTTTTTTTTCATTTATCTGTTGGCCAGAAAATGTTTTTTAGATAAATTAACTAGTGCCCCAATGCATTTTTTATAATACGGCATTTTTTCCTGCTGATTTAAAATTTATAACTTCACTTTATGTTAATATGCTATATACACTTGAGATTGTGTCTATATGTTTGATTCTATTTCTGTGGTCCAGTTCTAAGGAGAAAAAAATTCCACAGCTTCATCATATGTTTTGATAACTTACAATGTAAGTGTCCCTGGAATGCTTTTTAAATTATTTTTCTTAGATAGTTTTGAATGTTTGTAGTTCCATCTGAACTTTAGAATCACATCGTCAAATTCCCAAAACCTATCATTGAGACTTTTGTTAGAATTTATTGAATAATTTGGAAGAAAATTACATTTTTATAGTTTAACATCTTTTTATTCAAAATGATGCTGCCAGATTTAGTATCAGAATTATACGTACTTCAAAAATGAATTGAGAACATTTCTGCATATTTCTAATATCCAAAGTATTTCTCTAAAAAGAGATACCTGTTTCCTGAACATCTTACATAAAATTATTGGCCTACCATTTTCTAGGTGGACCTGATCTTTGCTCATCTTTATGAGTTCTCATATGGCTTCTGATGCACACAGGTTTTCTTTAATTACTTGTGAGAAATGATTTTTTTTCTTGGAAAATGATGTCTTACCACAACATTTTCAGCCCTCAGTTACAGACGAGCGTCCGATTCATTGGTAACGTCCTGTCCCTCTTGTTTGTCACTTGTTTTAGCCTTGTGTCCATTCTCCTTTCTTCTTTGATTTTCTCTTGAGGATTTTCTGACTGTAATAATCTGTGGATTTACCAGTTCTGTAATTTTTTCATTTAATGATCTTAGTTTCTATTTCCTACATCCTCAGTGGTATTCATAGTTATGTTCCTAATTTCTCCATTCATTAATTATATTAATATTAACATCATGTTTAAGGATGTAAGCCTGTGCTGAGTTCTACTTATGACACACTATAAGGATGTGGTTTTTTTTCTTTTTCTTAACAGACATTAAGTATAAATTGATGAGTTTCACCGTGACACCTCCACACCTACAGGTCTAACACACTGATCATACATCCCCGACCTTTCTCCTCTCTCTCACCCTTCCCCTCTGTGCTGCTCTTCTGACCCGCTTCCAGTCCCTCATAGTTCCTCTTCTTTCATGCTTTCAGGTCATCTTTTTTGTTGTTTTTCTTAGTTTCCATATATGTATACTCATAAATTTTAGGGTAATTTTCTTTGGTGTTATATATACATTTTTCTCTTTGCCCCCATAAAATATTTCGGGAGACTGTTTCTTAAAATGTTCAAGAGTTTAGATATTTTTGCTTTTGTTTGTAAATCTTTAATCATCAATTTCAAATTTTCATGATGTTGTGGTCAGAGACTATGGTCTATATATTTTGTACTTTGGAAAATTTTCTTTCTGGCTCCTGCTATATAATCACATTTTGTAAATCTTTAATGTGGACATTAGGAAAGAACATATATTGCCTCTTTCTTAAGCATAAAGTGTTGATTTTTCTCATTCAAATTTTATAAGTGCCCAGTTTTGTATATTTACTTTGTCAATTACCAAGAGCATTATAACAGAAATTTTTTGTAGTTATTGTATCAAGTTTCTCTTGTATTTTCAATAGTTTGCTTTGCATATTTCAACGTTGTATCTTCTAGATAAAATGGGTTTGTGATTTAGCTGAATAAACTATCTTTGTAACAGATAAGTTATTTATAACCATTTAAAAACTAAAAAAGTATTTCTTATTAATTCTTTTATCAATATAAAATACATACTTTTTCAGTTAATGCTTCCTGTAATACTTTTTCTTTGAAATCTACTGTCTGATAATGTTATTAACATGTTTATTATTTACTATTTGGCCAAATTTGTACTTTTAAAATTTATTTATTCATGAGTATTTGTTTGTGTTATAGTATATGCATGTGTGTGCACAGGTGTGCATAACTGTTCATGTGCAGAGAACAGAAGAGGGCACTGTATCCCTCAGAACTAGAGTTACAGGCATATTGGTATGCAGGACATCCAGCTTGCTATGTGGGTACTGAGATCTGAACTTAGGTCCTTATGATTGCATAACAGCATGCTTAACCACTAAGCTATCTCTCCAGCCTCTCTAAATTTGTACTTTTAATCTTCCTACATCATTCTTATAATGGTGTGTAGCTTCCTCTTTGGTTTTCACCTAGGTAAAATGTACAGAAAATGAAACAACCTTTTTTTTTCATAGCTTTTATTCACAGGTAGTACAATGTTTAAAGGAGAATGAGTTTTAAGTCTTTATTTGTTTTCTTTCATGTGTATGAGTGTTTTGCCTGCCTGAATGTATATACACCACATGTGGAAGCCAGAAGAAAGCATCAGATCCCCTGAAACTGAAGCTACAGGTGGTTTGGAGCCGCCATGTGGGTGCCAGGAACCACACCCAGGTCCTCTGCAAGAGCAGCCAATGCTCTTACCTGCTGAGCCATCTCTCCAGTCCTGAAATGCTCAATCTTAAGTGAACAACTTAATTTTTTATAAATACAAGCAAGAAATCAGATTTCCCACATCCCCATTGATAACCACAGTTCTTACGTCGATCAACATTCTGCCTGTAGAACTCCATACACACAAAATCATCAAGTTGTATTGTTTTATACAAGATTTCTTTCACTCAACATGATATTGTAAAGATCTAGTTGTTGCTCTATATGTCAGAAATTCGCATTTCTTTTTCTTATTGAGTCCTTCTGTTGGTGGACATTTATTTGAAGTTTGGAACCATTACAAATTACGTTGCAGTGAATATTCTTATGTATATCTTCTTTGTGCATATGTTTTCATTTCTTTTGAGTAAATACCTAAAAGTAGAATTTCTGGGCATAGGTGTATAATCAGTTTATAAGAAACTACCAAAAATAGATTCCAAAGTGATGTAAAATTTTATATTCCCACCAGCATTCTCTGCACAGTCACACCATTTGCTATAATTTGACTTTTTAATTTTAGTATTTAATTTTAATAAAATACTATATCCTTGTCATTTTAATTTATGTTTTCCAAAGACTACCAGTCTTGAGCAACTTCATGTGCTTATTGACTATTCGTAAATCTTTCTTCCTGGGCTGACTGCTCAACTCTTTTGCCTATTTTTAAGTTTGTCTGTTACTGATTGGTAGAAGTGCTTTTCATTCTTCCTCAGGTATGTGCATTGCAAATATTTCCTCCCACACTTTTTCATTTTTGATATAGTAGCTTTGGTGAGCAAAAGTTTTTCATTCCAATTCATCAATCTTTTTTCCTTTCTGTTTATTGCTATTTAATGTCTTTTCAAATAAATCTTTGAGCCTGGCATGGTGGTACACACCTTTAATCCTAGCACTCAGGAGACAGAGACAGGAGAATCTCTTTGAGTTATGGGCCATCCTGGGCTACATAATGAGATCCTGTCAAACGAAAAGAAAAAGAGAGAGAAATAAAAGACAATAAAATAAAATAAGATCTTTGCCTAAAATAAATTTGTGAAGACATTCTCTCATGGTTTTTTTAGGAGGCTTATAGTTTAAATATCATGTTTCATGTCTGGAGCAATGATCCCTCTCTAAGTACTTTATGATGTCTTATAAAGAATTATAGGCTATATTCCTTTTTCTAATTATTCACTAATGATCTATAAACATATAATTAATTTTTATATATTAAGCTTGTATTGTGTGGCTTTTCTAAATTCACTTATTAACTCCGTTAGATTTATGTATTTATTTATTTATGTGTGTGAATGTATTGCCTGCATGTAAGTGAACCACACACATGCAATACCTGTAGAAATCAGAAAAGGGTGTCAGATTCTCTGAAATTGGAATTATCGATGGTTGTTAGCACCCATGTGCAAGAGCAGTTCATGACCTTAGCTGCGGGACCATCCCTCTAGTTGTTAGATTTTATATGTAAAAATTTTGTCTATTTGAAAATAAATTTGTAGGTCTTCCTTTCCTAGTTTTATGACTTTTACTTTTTTTACTTATTTCATTACAAGAAAAAGAGCAAAGACCTTGTGCAGAAGGAAGTAGAGATCGTAAGAGAACGTCCAGTTTATTCTTAGCGTGAGGGGAAGGCTTTCGTTTCTCAGTGTAGATATGATGCCAGTATGTTTTGAAGGTTAAAGAAATTTCATCCTTAGTTTCAGGACTCCAAAAGTGCTGGATTGTGTGCAAACTGCTCCTGAACTTCAGAGGATCACATGTGTTTCTTCTTGTTCTGTTATCACATGAAACACATTAATTGAGTTTTAGGTTAAACAATTTCAGTTTCTGGAATAAATGCCACTTAATCACGATTGCTACATTCATTGTGTTAAGACCACATTAAGGATTTTTTGTATTAACATTTGTATTTTTTGTAATAAGAGGGAATGTTGATGCTTGAGGCATTTTCTTGTGTAACTACATAATGCTTGCTCATCAAATGGGCTCTTCTATTTCCAATTGCTTAGCATGCATCTTATTTCTTCTCTAAATATTCAATACTGTTGTGTAATAAACTAAGCCTATATATACTTTTCTCATGGAAATTAAATATTTAACCATAACTTACATTTTTAAGACGATGCAAGGATATTTAGATTTTTCTATTCCATCTTGTATTAACTTGTATTTAAAGATATATGAATATATAACCAATTTGTTTAGTTTATTGCTATAAAATATTCACAAAATTCTCTTTCTTTCTAAATGTTTTATTTATCATTTGTGTGTTAATGATATGTGTATGGGAACACTTACCACAGTACACATACAGAGGTCAAAAAACAAATGGACTTGGAGCAGTGGACTTGGTTCTCTCCTTTCAACTGTATGTGGGTTCCAGGAATTGAACTCAGATCACCAAGCTTTTGCAGGAAACACAAGCATCTTCACCCACTGGGATCTCATTGGTCCTCCTCGCTTAGTCTTCTAATGTTTATGTGATCTACAGTATATTCCTAGTTCACTTCTAATGTTCCTAATTTCTGTTTTGTTTCCTTATCAGTGTACCTGCCTGTTTATTATTTATTATACTCTTCAAAGAACCCCTCTTTCACCCTGTTAATCTCTACCAACTATCTCTTCTCTATTTATCTTGTTTCTGCTCACTTTACTTACTTTGGGCTTAATATGGTCATCTTTATGTATGTTCTTAAAGTCTGGAGACCAAGCAGGCAGTGACCAAGTTCTGTGTGAAGAATAACATATTGGATATGAATTTTACTTGAAGTCTTGGAGACTACCTCTAAGTGGTAGTCTCACACTGAATGCTTGATCATTGGAAGCACATGTTCTTCATCTCTGGGTATATACTGCAGCACATTAAATGAGATTCAAGGCCAAAGTTCCAAAGTACCAGGCCTACTGCATTGAACATCTTTAGTCAATTGATCATTGTGGCCCAAATTGGACATGGTTTCGACTTCCAGGCAAAGGCAAGGTCTTCATGTCGAGCTTGTTTCTTCACATTTCCAAGGGCTTTCCTAAGAATCCAGCAGGGAAGGTCTCAGCATGGCTGTCTATATAAACTCAAGCTCATTGGAAGTAAGAATGATGGAGTTTGTTTATTCTGGATCAACAGTCCTGGATATTTGTGTTTTTTTTAAAATTTGTGTTTCAATCTTGTTCAACAAGTCATGTCAACCAATATGACATAGTTAAAGTCTAAAATTATAGTTGAGATGCTGTGAGAAAAGGTATGCGGGCAAGTTGGAATAAGAAAAGAACAAATGAGCAAGGTTAGTAGTTTCAAAAACAGCTGATGAAAATAAAACTGGAACGTTGTAAGAATTCAGTTCCTGTCTGCTAGCTGCAAGTCCACAGAAACAAATGATTTTAAAGGTCTCTTAACCTAGAAAAGGTGTTGAAGCAACGAATTAGATTTCTTGGCTATCTTCTACTTCCTAAATTATTTCTCCATATCCACTTCCAACAATATATAGTTGGCCTCTTCCAATTTATTAATTTTTTATGGCCTTAAAGGTGTGGAAATCTTTCCATTATGAAGTCAATGAAATCGCAAAAGATCTTAGAAGAATGACAGACGCAGTGGGGGAGACCTGCTTCCAACATGGAGTTCCTCTTCAGCCTCTCTCTCACCACTCAGAGTGATCACAGAATTTGTTGCACCTCAAATGTAGTAGTGGAACTGGGTACCGGCTACTCTTTAAGAACAATGTGCTCCAATAAAAAACTAAAGCTAGGTATATATTGTGACTTTCCATGCTATTTTGAGATAATGAATATTATCTCAAACCTGTGTTTCTTCTTCTGCTCTTTCAAAATGATTTATTGACTGTCTATACATACCAGGTGTTGTGCAGGGTATAGCAAAATAAAATGGTGAATACAGAAATCGGGGAGGGGCAGAAAGACAGTTGTGAATAGAAAGGCTGGGAACGAAGATAAAATCTTAAATGCTCTTATTTCCAAAAACACTGCATGCCCTTAGGCCCTTAAGTCGGGAATAAAAGAAGTACTTATGCTGGACCCCGCTGCCAGGTATGGCAGGGAGGGGGTGCGCACGTGCGCGCGGTATGTGTGTGTGTGTCTGGGTGTGTGTGTGTGTGTCTGTGTGTCTGTGTGTGTGGTGGGTTTTGGAGGAGATGAGGGAGCAGAAGGAGAATACCTCAATTTCTGCCCAATAGAAGTAGGAGGATGGAATCACTGATGTTCCAGAAGCTAAGAATGGAAAAAATATAAATTATTTTCTTTACGCATGTGGTTTGCACAACATCCTCCAACATAAGACTCCCACCCGGATCCTAAAGTTGGAAAAATCTGGGGACTATAGGGAGCGACATAGGCCTGACATTGTATGGCAGATGTCAGAGCTAAGAGACCAACTCTTAAAGGGGGACTCCTGTAAGATACCAGTCGCTAGTCATCAACATTAGGAACCTCCAACTGATGACGCCTGAAGTAGAGAGCTGCATTCCTCACCTTAACTCGACAGCGCAGAGTAGCAGAGGAAGAGTGAAGTGGGGTAGCGAGAAGAGCACGTACAAAGACTTCCTGCCCCAAACTGGACTTCCAGACTGACCCAAACTCTTCGTTTTATCTCACTGCTTCAGAACCCACCGCTCAGCAATCATCTCGCTACAACTGAAGAGGTAGTTATAGCCCGTAATCAGGGAATGGATTCTGAGATGGGGTCGCTCACCCAAGGATACTACACAAATCACTTATGTGACTTTGTAGCATGTTTCTTAGTAAAGACTTTTTTAAAGGGAGCTGGAGAGATAGCTGAGCAGTTACCAGCACTGGCTGCTCTTGAAGAGATCCCCAGATTCGGCTCCCAGCATACACATGGCTGTTAACAACCATCTGTAACTCCAGTTCCAGAGACTACAACTCCTTCTTGGTGCACTTACATACATGCAGGCAAAACACTTGTAAATTTAAAAATGAAATAAATAAATAAAATAAAAATAAATAAATCTTTAATTAAATAAAAAATAAATTTTAGAGGGGTAGGGCTAGAGATATGGCTCAGTAGTTGAGAACACTTGCTACTCTTGCAGGAGACCTGAGTTCTGCTCCCAAACACCCATGTCAGATGGCTCACAACTGCCTATAACTCCAGCTCCAGGGGATCTGATGCCTCTGGCCTCCACGGGCACCTACACTAACGTGTAGATAACTCCCCGAGTCACATACACATAATGTGAAATAATAAATCTTTCTTTTTAAAAAAGAGTAACACCATCTATGTTAGCAAGCATAATGTCAAGGACTTCAGATGTGTTAACATGTGACATGAAGCACCACAACATCCTAAGACACTATTTGCATCCCTTTGTGATAAAGAAACTGAGGCTTATGCATAATTTTAAAATCCAAACTAGTAAGTGGAGAAACTGAAAACCAAACCTAAGCAACTTAAATGTTGTGGTACAGTGCCTTTGTTCAAACTTCTAAGTCACAATGCCTACTTCAGAGTTGTAACAGGTTGCTAACATACTTGACAAAAGACAAAAATGTTCAACACTAATTTCAGATAAATCAATTATTTAAAAATATGCAGCAGTATCCAGAAAACCAAATTCAACTTTACTGAGCTTTGATGACATATTAAGCTTAAGTTCGCTGTCAAGGTAAAACAGTGATAGGTAGGATTTGATTCATGACCTTAAGTTCATGGAATTCAAAACTTCCTTATGTTGCTCCTCTAGCCAAAACTTCTGAAGGCTCTACATTGCTTTCTGAGCACTCGCAGCCTGGGCCTGCAGACGCAGCCCATCATGATTCTGCCCTTTCTCGTTCTCTGCCTCCAACCCCTGTCACATGCCCCAGGCACACTCCAGCCTCAGGTACTTGTGACTCTTCAGAACTGCCATACATTTTACATATCCGTGACAAACTTGCTGTTCTTCCAGTCTGGAAATTTCCCTTCTTTACCTCAATTCCTTCACCTCAGATATTCAAGGCAGCTTTCTCTCTCGGGAATTCCCCTTGCTCAACTAGATGAACTGTTCCTTTTCTGTGCTCTCACAGAACCCTACATGCACACACACTGTACCTATAACACTGTACTGAAATGATCTGCCTCCATTATTTTGTGAGCTTCTTGAGTACACAATGTCTTAGTGGTCTCCCATCAAAGCTCCCAAAACAACATATGCACAGGAGATACTCAAGATGCAGGTAGAACGGATGAGCAAATTAAGGCCAGGGTTCTAATAGAGCATAATGATTTTATGGGAGAATGAGAAAAGAGAAAAGGTGACTGAAAAAGACTTATGACTGTTAAGGGTGGCATTTAAACTGGCTCCTTATGAGGAGGTGGCTGTATCCGAGTTCCCCTGAGAAATGGAACGAATCAAGTACGAGACGGGAGAGAGAGAAAAGAGGAGAGGTGGGAGATGGAAAGGGAGGAGGAGGAGGAGGCAGGGGAAGCAGGCAAGAGGTTAAGACTAAGACTGAGAAATGTGCTCACATGAATATAGAGCCCGAGAAGACCCATGATTTGTGGTCTGCAAACTGGAGAGACCCAGAAAGCGTGGTGGTGTCGTTTCAGTACAAGTCCAGGCCTGAGAACCAGAACTGAAAGTGTAAGTTCTAGTTCGAGACAAAGGCCCAGGAACAGGACAGTAGGTAGTATATGTCTCAGTCCAACTGCAGAAGACCCATCTCCCCAGTCAAGAAGAGAGAGAATTCTCACTTCTTGCATCTTTTTGTTCTATTCAGGGTCTCCATGGATTTCATGATACCACCCACACTGGGGAGGATATCGTAGGTTCAAATCTCTCCCATAAATATCTTCACTGACACATGGAAGTTAAACATATGTTTAACCATATATCTGGTCATCAGGTGACCCAGTCAAGCTAACAAATAAAATTAACCATAACACAGCAAAACCAACCAATGGGTTACAGGAGGAGGACCTCCCTCCCCTCCAAAATGGAAAGTCCCTAGAATGAACTTCTAGGGTGTAATAAATAAATCTCTTGTGACTGCAAGGAAGAAACATGAATGAAAATGACACTGGCAATGGAACTGGGAACTTCAAAGAACTCAGGCTATCAAATCTAATCCCACACATTTTAACAAAAAATTTCACTTTAGCAAACAGTGTTTCCAGTTCCACATTGTTTTGTTCTTTCTCATTCATTCACACTGGTCAATAAGAACCTACATCAAATACCTCTGTGTGTCCAAGAAACAAATTAATAGAAACAGAGAAAAATAAAGAAACAGTATGAGAAAAATAAGAGGAAAGTGCACTGTCCGTGCCTGCATCAGAGCAGGGACCATGCCATCAGGAATCTGATTACGTCCTCATTGACTTTTTCACTGTTTGTTACAAACACTTATATAATGGTACCATGCTGATCAATTTAGGATGCAGAAACGGAGACAGATCCCTGGAGGCACTCAGGACCACCTTAGAAAGGACATCTTTGACTCACATTCTTTGAACTTCACCTTAAAAATCAATGGCATTGCTAACAAATCAATGGTCTCTGAGGGATGGTATTGAACTTGGTTGCATCACACAAGAATAAGAATGCAGAACCACCCACCCATTGTGCTCCCTGCCTTGGGTGCCAACTCAGTATTTTCTGCACACCTGTTACAGAAAAGGCACTGTTCTTGGCACAAAGAGGAAGGCTTGGGTGACTCGTATGATCCAGGACTCCAAGGGCACACATAGTAAATGGCCTAGATGTGTACATAACAATGCGGCTGAACATGACTAATGTCTAGGAAGTGAGGCAAAGACGAAAGAGTCATTCACTAATCTCACCAGAAATGGAGGAAAGCAACAAGGAGGGCCAAAACGGGCCCCAAGAGAAGTCTCATCTACACCGCGATTTTTAGACTTTGTGACACGTCGTACACTGTGAAAATATCAATAACTCAGATAAGCAAAAACCCCTCAAACCATTGTTTTGTATGTTATTTATTTATAAAAGAGACTTTCTTCAAGCAACAGTCTATTACAGCAATCTTTCAATGTTACTTAACTGATGTTTATAAACAAGTACACGATTGTAATATAGAAGTATAAACAATAGAACTATATCTCTGTCCCGTTCCACCCTCCATTGCCTTAGACCAAATCGGAAGCAGCCACAGCTACCAGCTTTTGTGATCTTTCCACAAGCGTTCTATAAATCCATGAACACTCAAGTATTCTTTTTCTTTTTAGATAAGCAGTGCTGGTGCGCACAGTTTCATGCCTTGCTTTTCTCTTCATAATCAGTATAAACATATCCCTGCCTTGTTCATTTTAGTAGCTACAGTAGTCCACTGCATGGATATATAACACTGTATTCACCCAGTCCTTTTTAATGGATATTCAGAATGTTCCCAACGTTTTATTATTTCAGAGTTGTTAGATAAATCTTAAAATACAAGTATGCACACATTTGTGAAGAATGTTTTAGGAAAACAGTACTACAGGAATAATTTTGAGGCCAAAGGATAAGCATACTCTAAAATACGCTATTGCCACACTGCCCAGCAGATCCTCACTTGCAGAGAATTTACATATATGGGTCATCCTGACTTACATGATCCACAAGGACATTCTAATGTCTTATTCTAAAGTAAGAAGCTGATCCTACTGACTAAAACCAGTTACAATGACTCTCCTCCTTTCCACCTTTTAGTTCAATTTAAGAAAATTAAAAAGTCAACTTTCAGTATTGCCAATTGTGATGATTTGAATGAGTACCTCCAGAGACTCCAAGTATTTGGACATTTTGTCCCCAGTTGGTGGCGCTGTTTTGGGAGGTTTTAGGAGGTGGGGCTTTGCTGGAGGAAGCACGTCACTGGGAGCAGGCTTTCAGGGTTCTTAAGCCTGGCTAGATTTCTAATTGCTCTCTGCTTCCCAGGAGCATTTCTCTTGCTGCTCTGGTCATCATGGCTCCCCACCATAACAGACTCTGATCTCTGGAACTGTCAGCTCAAATACACTCTTCCCCCTCTAAGGTGCCTTGGTCGTAGTGTCTTATCACAGCAAGAGAAAAGTAACTAATATACCAATCATGTGAAATTGGATAATACTTTAACTTAGTCACTTAATTCATAATTTCACAAATGCAAAAGCTAGCACATAATCTAGTGGAACTTTTGAATTTATTACTTCAGTTTTCTCTTCTGATGCTTTCTCAGTAACTGCCTTTTGGAGAAAATAATAATGTTTCACTTTTCTTCTTTAATTTTTGTGTACTTCACACAAAACATCTTAATCATCTTTATACCCCCTCCCTACTGGAGTTCATGCATTCTGTGATATATGTTAAGGCCTGTCTAGTTAGTGGACCCAGATGTCCCTTGGTGCAAGGTCATCCACTGGGGTCTAGTCAGCCTATCTAGAATCAATCCCTTAAAGAAGATCAGCTCTCCCTCACCCAGCAGTACTCAGCTGCCAATAGTTCTTCAGCTAAGGTTGGGGCCTACTGCCCATTTCCCTAGTTCTATGCTGGGTTTTGATTACTTGAGTTTGCATGGGTCTTGTGTATGCTGACATCATTGCTAAAGATTCCTATGAGCAAAGTTCCGGGTGCCTGTAAGACTCTGCTTCCATATGGTCATGCAACACTTCCCCTGGCTCTTTCTGTCCCCTCTTCCAAAATGGACCCTGGGTGGGTGTAGTTTAAGATAGGAGTCCTGACAAAGGACTCACACTCTGCAGACTTACTCTGTACATTTTGGCCATTTGTGTCCTTTTGTGCTAATTGCCCTTTATTGCATGAGGGAGCTTTGATGAGAGATACATTAGTATTCTCTCTACCCCTTGCTCCACTATGTTCCGTGAGCCGTAGGTATAGATGTTCTATTGTAGATGTATCACTTAGGGCATTTCGCAGAGACTTATTCTCTGTGTGTGACCAGCTGTAGATAGTCTCTGCCTGTTACAAAAGAAGCTTCTTTGATGAGTGTTGATTGGCATACTTGTCTATAAATATAAGGATCCATATTTAGCAGATAGTAAGAAATTATATTAGTCTAGGGATATGACAGCATTAGGGTTTTTTCTAAGATCTATGACTTCTCCAGTCATGTGTATTTGACTATGTTTACAGTACCACACAATTTTCCTCCCACTGAGTAGGCTTTAAGTCCAATTAGGTAGCTGTTGATTACCCCAAGATAAAAATACCACTATTGCCCCAATGCAGTTTGTTGTGCCAGTTATTGTTGTGGTTATAGGACTTAAAGCTGGAGTTCAGCCATTGGTTGATGTTCTCCCTTAGCAGACTGTATAGTATCCTCCAAAACTATCAGAGCTAGCTTTCTGGGAGGTGGTTTCCAGGTCAGTCCTGCTCCATTGCTCCAAGTCCTGTGTCCAAAGTATGTCCTATCTTCAGCAATAGGGTTTTACCTTCAAATTCTGGGAGGCAATCAAGGGCTGTGGCAATAGCCATGAAAATTTGGGAATCTCTTGGACTACCTGGGCCAACAGCTTGAAGGAAAGTTTCTTCTGTCTGGTACTGTTTCTTCTTATGTAACCTTCAGTTATACACATGACACATGTAGAAACATTGTATGTGTAATTTTTCAGTGGGCTTTAACTAATATGTTTCCTCTGGTTTTTCACACCAGGTAAGCATTATTTATCTAACTCTCCCTCTTCCCTCTCCAGTAAAAGTACCCCGTCTCCTCATTTCACTCGTGATGACACCTACCTCCTAGGAGCCTCCCTTGAGCTCCTTCTTCCCCTTTTCCACCATGGCTCTTTATATGACCTTTGCTATCCTCCTCCCACTAAAATGCCCCTATTTTACTTATTTCTCCCTTAGTAACATCTGTCTCCTACTGTTACTTTCTTTCAGGTTCCTTCTTTCCTTCACCTCCCTGGTTCCTTTCCATTTTCCTGGCTCCTGCAGTTACATCAGGATACATACTCACATATAAAGATTTGGTGATTGGATCCACAAAGGAGGAGAACACAAGTCATTCGTTTTTCTGGGTCTGTTACTTCACTTAGTAAAACAGTTTCACTTTACACCAGTTTACTCTTTCTGTACCTTATCTCGAGGATATTTGACCTCTGAAAGTTTAACAAGCACTTAACACCAAACAGAACTATTTTAAATGTTCCTCTACTTTCTAGCTAAAAAAACTCCCTAGCCCACTTGCCCATTTTCACAAAGAGATTTATTTCCTCATTCCAAAAGGAAGCTATAAAATTAAATGCATGTAAGCCAGGTGTGGCAGCGCATGCCTTTAGTCCCATCACCTGGGAGGCAGAGGCAGGCAGATGTCTGTGACTTTGAGGCCAGCCTGGTCTACATAGCAAGTTCCAGGTCAGCTGGGGTTACAGGGAGACTCTGTCTCAAAAAGACAAAATGCAACAACAACAACAACAAATAAATGCATATAATAAATGTAGCAGGTTGAATAAGGGGAGTGAAAAGGTATGGCCACATGTCAATCCTCAGAACCTGTTGTTACCATATTTGACAAGGGCCTTTACAGTTTCATTAAGGACCTCCTGATAAAAGCATCCTCAGTTACCCAAGTAGGCCCTCAATACAATGACAATAGGAAAGGCAAAGAAAAGATGGATTTAAGACCAAAGAGATCTCACAGAACAGAAAAGACAGCAGCTGTATGAGCAGAGAGGCAAAGACTGAAGTAAGGCTGCCACAAGCCAAGGGATGCCAACAGCAGCAGCAGCTTGGAGAGGCAAAGGACAGATGTCTCCCTAGGGCTTCCAGGGAGCCTGGCCTACGGAGATCTGGCTCCTAGAGCTGTGGGAATACATTTCTGTTGTTCTGAGCCACTCAGTTTACTGTACTTTGCTACAGCAACCACAGGAAACTAGCACAGTGACAAGGGCTCTTTGGCAGGGATTCGTGTTCCCTCCTGTCATCACATCCCCGTTTGCTCTGGCTTGCTAATTCTGTGAACCTCTCTGAGTCTCCAAATGCTCACCACTACCTCTCAGAGTTCCTAAGAATTCATGAAAACACATAAAGGAAAACACCCAGATTATAAAAACTTATTCAAACATAAACCATTATCTAGACTTTACCTGGAACTTTAAATGAGCCTGGACCCACTACTCAAGCTCTTTATGGGCACCTTTTGCACAAATCAATACTTGCCTAATTTCAGAGATGCCAACATCATATCAATTCTAGTATTCCTTTAACTTGCAGAATTGTGCTGCCACTAATGTATGCAGATCTTTCTTTGATATTAGGGTGTAGAAACATTTGACTACCGCTCACCGTCTCAGTGTTTCACTCCTCCAGACAACCTTAGTACTGTCACACTAATTCAATAGAGCCAACATCTGGCTTATCACTCCCATGCATATTAACAAATCATTTTTAACCAATTTGCTTTCAACAATATCTGTGAACTCACTCAGCATAATCATAATTCTTTCACTAATTGACCTAAATTATTCCATACTGAATTTTTTTGTTAAAAATGAGCTGTTAATAACCTCTTCCTCCTATTTCTGGTTTTCCCCAACAGGTAGATCCTGATCTTCTGCCAGACCTAGTTCTTCTTTCCTGAAATGAAGTATATTTATAAAGTATAAACATAAACTAAGTATGTTAGGTCCAAAAGAATTGATTTCAAAACCCCACAATCTCATTTTGTCCATGTGTGCATTCAGTGCACATTTTCATTCCCTAGGGAATTATTCCATTACTATACCATAAGAAACCCCAACAAGCATTTTAAAAATTATGGAAAGGCACTGGGCATCGTGGCACACATCTTTAATCTCAGTACTCAGGAGGCAGTAGCATGTAGATCTTCATGAGATTAAAGCCAGCCTGGTCTACATAGCGAGTTCTAGGCCAGCTGGACCTACAGAGAGACCCCATCTCAAAATAAACCAAACAAAGTAAAAAAATGGCATCCTGATAAATGCAATCTTGTATCAGAATTTACTTTCTTGTACCATGGCCACTCTTTTCTGTATTGGAGACAAATCACATTAAAATCATTTTTAGATGTATCATAGAGCATCTGAAAAATCTCTGAAATTTTGCCTCTTTAGAAATCTTTAATAAACCTAAAATAATTATTCCAAAACAGAAATCAATACAATAAAGACATAACAGGCCGGCAAGATGGCTTGCTGAGTAAAGGTTCTTGCTACCAAGCCTGACAATCTGATTTTGATCCCAGAATCTGTATGGTGAAAGGAGAAAATGTATTCTCACAAGTTGTCCTCTGATCTCCACAGGCAAGTTGTGACATGCACAGAACCACAGATATACATACACATAATAAATAAATAGATGTAATTTTAAAAAGAAGACTTTTGGGTAAAACATGATTGGGACTTTCAAACATCACTTATCACTACTATCAACAACATCTATCCACAAAATGAGACAACTTTCAACAATACATTGGGTTCTCCTCCTGAGCCACTGAATCATGGGAAACAAGCTATTTTAGTGCACTTCATTTTATTGCCTTTGCATAGGTAGTAATTAAATCATATCTAAGATGAAAACTGAACATGTGTTTTAGAATCACCCTAAAACTTTCCAATCAAAGTTCATACTTAGGAAATCTGCAACCACTATTTCACATGAATATAGATGAATAGTATTGTACGGCACTACCCACAACTTTTAAAAATACTTTTAACTTTATTTATTTGTGTGTGTGAGTGCATGTAAGTGCATGCCATGGCCCAAGTGTAGTAGTCAGAGGACAACTTGCAGGAGTTGCTTCTCTCCTTTCACGATGTAGATTCCAGAGATTTGGCAGCAAGTATCTTCACCAACTGTGACATCTCACGGGCCCTACCCACCACAGTTAATAGTACTGCTCTCCCTATGAATGGGATTAGAAAGGTAGCTACTGTATCACTTTAGTCTAATAAGTTTAGCAATATAGTTCTTCTAACCTCATGATCACTACATGGCCTTCAGAAAAGTAAACCCTGAGCCTGTGACAACAGCAGACTCTAGATTTTTTAATGAGCTTTTATTCTAAGAAATGTGTTAGCTCTCTTGATGAGGAAATCCTGAGCTAAAGATCTTAACCCCAGATCTTCAGGATTCCCCTTCAGAAATAGACACCCTAGAAATCACCCACTGGGCACTCATCACAGTCAAGTGTCGAATCTGGCCCCTCGCCACTAGAGGGGGTATTTCACTTTCTCCTAATTTAGCTGACCAGAATTTCTGGTCCAACAAGAAATAAACCTCAAGACTGATACCCTGACCTTTATCTCCCTTGTAATATTGTGTGGCCCTGTCTTCCTCCTTCCTCCTCCTCCCTCCTTCCTCCTCCCTCCTCCTCCCTCCTTCCTCCTCCCTCCTCCTCCCTCCTCCTTCCCCTACCTTCCTCCTCCTCCCTCCTCATTCTCCTCCTTCCCCTACCTTCCTCCTCCTCTTCCTCTTCCTCTTTCTCCTCCTTCTCTTCCTCCTCCTCCTTTCCTTCTCCTCCTCCTTCTTCTTCTTCTGGATATAGGTGATCAATAAAATACAACTTTCAATTCCTACTGTTATTGTTGTCCCACATCATGCCCTACAGCCTCTCTTCAAACAGATTAACAAGCTACACAGAGCTCATTCTAAAGACCCTAACATTAGTTCACTGGAAAATAATCATAAGACCGAACTAACCTTTACTAGTTTTTTTAAGTTTTTCTTTTTCATTTACCAGACACATAATAGTATTTCATTTACATAATCATAACTACAAAAAATTAGACAGACATTAATAACACATTTTAAAGAAACACAATCCCTTACGGGATTTGTTCCCAAGATTTCAGGTAGCAAATGGTAAAGTCACAGGGAAGACTCTCAGCCCATGTCTGGGTCCACTTATTCCACACCTTGTGTGAAAGGAGCTAGGGGAGAAACACAACAAATGAAAAGCTGCTCTTTCTTGTGGTTACCATACTGGTCTACAAAAAGTAGCTGTGTGAGTACTTATTAAAATCATTTACCTTCCTGGGAAGCACTGTATACTACATCTATTACCCCCACCAGAAAGTACAGCCACAAAGTGAGGGAGGAATGGATGAGGAAGAGGAAGGGAGTGGGGGTAAAGAAGAAAGAAACAAAGCTATCAAACAATCTTGAAGTCAGGCATAAGTCACCAAATATCCAAGCACTGAGACTCAAGGTCAAAGCTAGAAACCAGAATCAGAATAAAGAATCAAGAGCAAATAGGACCTGGTTCACCACAAGATACTCAAACACAGGGCTTCCATGGAAATGGTTACTGCTTGTCTCCCTGCTGGTTTCTGTGAAGAATCCTGATCTGCAACATGATCTATGAGAAAAGACGGAGGCAAGAAGTGGCCAGTTAGAATCTGCATCCAGGTTATGAAGTCAGAAGACAGAGGGAAGAACTCTGATAAGAAACTTATCAGAATGAAACCAAACCACGTGACCTGGATTTGCTTGAGACTCAGGATGCTCTGGCTACACGTTGTAAGGTCCCTGATCATGCTGGATTATACAAGGAACTGTGTTATCTCACAGAACTGGAAGTTCGAAGGAAAGGCAGACCGAGCACAATGTGATCAGTGGTTCCATAAGATCAACCTTGGCTTCCTGCCATTTCTCTGTTCTGACATCTTTCAGATTGACTCCATCTCAGAGCAGCTTCTTAGTAACCCAAGATGGTTAGGGTGGTTCAAGTCACCACACTCAGAGAGATCAGAGTGAAGAGGAGGTACTGCCTCTGTCTTCTCCCTCTTTTAAGATCAAGGAGCCTTTCCCAAATGCCTGTACCAACCTCCCACTCACCTTCTTTCATATCTTATTATCAAAATTTTCAGATAACACCTGACCCTTCACTGTCAAGAGAAATGGGCTTACCTATGCTGGACTAATCAACTGAAGCAGAGGAAATGTTGGGTGTCAGTCACTATGGCATATAGTGGACAACTTAAAATGATGAGGATTCTTATGACATCATCCTCACTCCCTAACAAGTCAATAATTTTATTATACTGCTTCTATTGCCTTGACAAGGAGGCCTGTGCTTTGCCTGAAATTCAGATTACTAATTTGCTCGCATCCCATATTTATCACCATAAAGTTATTTATCATAACTAAGACATTTTACGATAACTTTCTTGATTGATCTGCTTTTTAAAAAAGAATATAATAGATCCAAGAGTGGTAAGTAGGATTGTCTCCCACAGCAACTCCAAAGAGTCCCATTTTGAGAGTGATTCAAAGAGGAGTTGGAATCCAGTAAGAAACAAGAAATGTAACTGGTAAGTGTGCACACTACACACCCAAGCTCAGGCACAGCACATAGCATATACTTGACACCTTGTTTTAGAAAAAAATCTCTGATTTTCTTCCATGCTGGGTGCAGTGGTACAGACCTATAGTCCCTACACTTGAGACTGAAATAGGAGGATCTCAAGCTGAAGACCAGCCTAGACAGCAAGACCTAGCTCTAAGAGTAAAAACTTTCCTCCACTAAAGACAGATTTCTCTGTAACAAGCCTCATTTGCTGTAATGCAAACCCTCTTTCCTCATGTTTACTCTCTGCATTCAACTTATGGACATGTAACGTACATCAAGAATGAACTTGAAAAATATTTCATATATAACAAGAGTTCCACAGGAAGGACAATCATCATTATTCTTGGTGAACCAATTTGTGGGGGTTTTGTGTGTCCTTCTATTTCTTATCTATATTTTCTGAGTGTCCTGTACTGTACAAGCATGACCTTTTTAATGAAGGAAAAAGAAAACCATCCAGCAAACATGTTTTTATCTTACTACTAGATGTCTTGATTGTTCCATTGAGGCTCTACTGCCTTTTAGTTAAGATCACTCTTGAGCAGTTAGCTTGCTTTAACTTTTTAATATCATAAGCAACAAAATTCTGCTATAGCTAAAAGTTCAAATAAAAATTATTAAAATGCCTAGGAAATGAGTCAAAGTCTTTGATCACTCCCATAATGCACTAATACCTCTCAAAACCTAATAACTTAAGAAACACAACTTTGACCAAGTCATTGTTTTAACCAAGTTTTCTAGTTAATCAGTTTGCATTCAACTAAAGCATATTTGACCAAAATAATGTTTAAGTTGGACTGGAACTGGATAGATTGTACCACCAGCATCAGAGGGAACTCTGAAGGCAGAGATAACAAATAGGATCAAAAAGTAAGGTTCAAAAATAAAGAACAGGCAAGGTGGCCTGGACAGGTTTGGAAGGGAAAGATGCCTGGGGCAGTGTTTCAAAGTGGAAGGATGCCTTTTATCAAGGAGCATTGAAACAAGCCAGAAATGGAGTAAATTCAGTTCTAGCTGCTGGCCTGGCACTCTCTCCTGGAAGGACAAACCTGGGCAAAACTGTAGTTCAATAGGTGAAAAAACTTAATCTGCTTCTGGTCTAAGTGAGAGACTATGTTCTGTCCATCCACAATCACATTCCCAGTTCAGGGAGAAAAGAGTTCTGGAGCTGGCCACTGCAGATGGGGATGACAGCACTGCATCATGGCTCGTTTCAGTTCTACTGGAAACCATAGGGGTTAATACCCTGTGCAGTCGGGCAGAGTAGAGCGACTGATGAGGAAAATGAGTATGAAGAGAAGCAACCCACACTGGACAGCCTCAGGAGAGGAGGACCCAGGGAGCACAACTCAGCTTCTAGAGACCTGGGTAACAGCAGCCACAGAGGGCCAGGGGCACCTCAGGTTTGAACGTGTTAAAAGGAACCTTTTACTTATGCTGGGAGTGGTGACCCACTGACCCATGGGAGGCACAGCCAAGTAGATATCTGTGAGATAAGAGGCCAGCCTGGTCTACATAGTGAGAAAAAAAAAAGAACCTTATACTTAGAACTCCTTTCTAACTACTTATTGTTCCATGAAAACTGGCAAGCCTTCTGGACAGCCTGTATCCGTTCATCAACTGACTGACAGGCTGTTGAAGCTGCTGAGGAAGGCGGGGCAGCCTGAGGAAGGTGAAAGACATCTGCAGAAGGTGTTCTATGGGAAGGAAAGTAGAGTTGTATTCATATTTAGTCACAGCAAAGAAGTTGTGAAAAAATGAGAGGATGAATCAGTCTTGTTTTGATAAGCCCACAGCACAGAGGCAGACTACTGACAAACGGTGAACAGCCATTTGGAAAAAATGCTACCTTGGATCTATTCCATACCATATATCAAGACAATTGATCAAATATTTAAATCTAAAATAGAAATGACAAAAAATATAAAAGCCAAGATGAAGGAATTCTTTCATAAACTCGGAGTGCAACAAGTTTTTCTAACTGACAAAATCCAGACATCATAAAAGACTGACAAATCCAACTATGTATTTTTTAAACTACATAACAGTAAGATCATAAATAATGCTGAAAGACAAAGAAAAATCAGAGGAAAACGTGTGCAACTCATATTATACAGGGCAGAGTTCTGTATTATAACAGCGACTATATCGTGATGTCTACCCCCACACACACCTCCTAAAGCATGCAAAGACAGGACTTCATGAAAGAGGAAAGAGAAATGGCTCTTAAATCTATGAAAAGATATTCACACTTACTCATAAAAGAAACAGAAATCAAAACCACACTAACAGTTTTCACTTACTAGCCTGAAAAAAAAAATCCAAAGGTTAAATAATGTACTTTGGTAGCAAGACTATGAGTAATCAGACATTTGCCTACATTTCTAGTGAGGTATAAATTTCACAACCTCTATGGAGGGCAATTTAGCATTATTTAGCAAACTGTTATATTTTCTATTTGGCCCAGGAATCCCACTTCTAAGAATTTACCCTACAAATATATTTACACAAGTATGAAGTCATCTTTATAGCATAAGTGTTTATTGTGATATACTTTTAACAGCAGACTGAAATGTTCCAAA
Organism: Eospalax fontanierii; assembly: GCA_035773235.1. Taxonomy (NCBI): domain Eukaryota; kingdom Metazoa; phylum Chordata; class Mammalia; order Rodentia; family Spalacidae; genus Eospalax; species Eospalax fontanierii. The sequence continues at coordinate 32,056,303 of CM069541.1, forward strand.
TGTCCGTCAGTATGGGACTGGTTAAATAAATTATAATGCACTCACACAGTGATATGCAAGAGATTTCTAATACACATTGTTAAGAGGAATAGGTCTAAGGCCTTTCCAATTGTTACAGAACCAAGTCCAATATATATTGTAATGCAAAAAGGGCAAAATGGTAAGTCAATACACCCATTTGTACAACAAATGAAAACTGAATTCATATCTAAACCAGCTTGAAATGTATTTTAAAACTCTGGAAAAGTTTGGCATGGTGGTGTTGGCTATAATCTCAGCACCTGGGAAACTGAGGCAGGATTGTCACAATCTAGAGGCCAGCCTGGGCTATAGAGTAAGAGTCTATCTCAGGAGAAACATAGTCCCTAGAAGAATGGTAATTCAGTCGATGGGAGATCAGGTGAAAAAGAAACTTTTCACTCCTAAATGTTTTGTTGTTTATATTATGTGAATGCATCTCCTTTTCGAAAATTAAATCATAAAATGTTTAAATAGTGATACAGCTACAATTCAAGGACCTAGTCAATATTCTCCAATGTATGGTCTTGCAGTCAACAGATAAGTGACTTGGAAGTCTTGAGGACTATCAGGTGGGAAAGTATAGTAAGCGTCACCACCAGATGTCTGACAACTGCAAGTGAAGGCAAGGAAAACACTATATTCACCAAGGGTAGGGATGGCGAAGAAAAGAACCGAATCTTGTGAAAGTAACACAGCAAAAAGTGCACATAAAAGGAAAAAAATACGCCAGAGATGAATTCTTGAGGGTTGGGGGTGGGGGGTCAGAAAGCAGTGGATAGGCTAGGGAGATGGCTCAGTGCATGTCACACAAGCACAAGGGACTTTAGTTCAGATACGCAGAACCCATGTAAAAAGCCACATTGAATATCTATAATCCCAAAGCTGGGGAAGGGCAGAGACAGAGTTACCCCCAAGCTCACTGGCCCCTAGCCTAGCCAAATCAATGAGCTCCACGTTCAGTGAGGTACTGTCTCCAAGAAATAAGGTAGGAAAAAACAGAACTCTAGACTCCACCCAACACATGCACACATTCAAATGGACATATATATACTCCCACCCATAGAGAGACAGAGAGAAAAGCACAATTCCTTTGAATATCTGAACTGATTCTAAGTTCAAACCCAGGTATCAGTGTGTGTGATTCAGGAGCACTGCCCTCCACTGGGACAGCTAGCAGTCTCTGCAGGCTAGATATAAAGGTGGCACAGGTGACACAGGAAAGCCTGACTCTGTACCTCGTATGCATCACTGAACTGTGAGTAAAACTGCCTCAGAAAGCTAATAAGGCCGAAAGGCCGGTAAAAAGAGAGAAAACAGAATGTTTTGAATAAATGTCTTGGAAACTGTTTACAGAGCACTTATTCTGATGAAGAACTGCTCGGAGGACTCAGTAAACTCATCAAAAGAGAGATAGTTATTCTGTAGAACACAGAGATCCAAGACAGTGAAACAAGAAGACATGCTAAGAGTCTGGGATAAGAAGCTCTCAAAAAAAAGTTTTAAAAATAAAAAGGTCTTTAAAAAGACAATTTCACAACTGTAAAAAGTCATTGGGACTATAATAAATAGATTGCAAATTTTATCCAGTCTTTCCATTGTTTTTTTTTAGGATGGTGATTTAACAAGTGAATTTAAAATAAGAATTATTTTCAAAAATTAGGAAAAAAATGAGGCCGTTTATTCAATTTTACACTCAAATAGCAGAAATCTTTAAAATATGGCTTTCTGTTCTCCCTACCACAATTGATAAAACAGGAAAACATAACTGGAAACAAGAACTAATTTAGAACAGATGTCAGGGAAGAATTTTTCCAGTACTGAACTATAAACATGCGAAATAAATACTGGAAAATGTATTATGGTTAAAAAAATCAGAATCAGTTACTAATTACATGATCTAAGAAGGAAACCAGATACCTAAATATGTAGAACAGGCTTTTTAAAAACAACTCTAAATTAATGGACAAACTGTCTTTACTATCCAAACTTGACTTAAACAATACAGAAACCTACAGTCTGCTAAAATTCAGATACTATTCAATGCCAATAAAGCTGGCTCTTATTTCTCCAAAAGATGAATCCAACTACAAAACTAACAAGTTCACAAGTAGAATTCACTGTACTCTTCCTGACTGCTTTGCCAACATTTCTTCCACTTAATACCTTCTTAGTACTTCCCTGTGCCCTGCTTTGTATTTCCCTTTCTCTTCTCAATACTGGACAAGAGACGTAAAGACTTATATCCTGTTCCACCATTACCAGCCCTTTTCTAGGAAAGAGCCAGAGGACAGCTCTGCCCCGGCAGCCACTCTTTGAGGAACAGCTTATGCCTAGCATGCAGGAGAGATCAGAAAGGAACCAAGCGGAGCAAACAACAGAATCAGCTCCAAGAAAGTTTGCTAATTTGTACGAGGTCAATTTGTGACTCATCCATATTCAGATGAATGTTCAAAGACAAATTCCAAGGCTATATATAAAATCACTTTTGGACTATCCAGGTTTCTGCTCATTTCAACTTTGCGGACAGGGAAAGGGCTGTGATGCTGGCAGCACATTAACTCTCTCTGGTCACTGGGACCCCATTTACTCAGTGACTGGATCCAGTTCATTACCACACAAGCCAAAGCAGTTTAATAAAATATTACTACCAATGTTACAGTACTACTAGAAGCCACATGTGTTACAGACAAGAATTAATGAGCCTTCTGACCATGGCAGTCCAGGAGTGACTTAGGAGTCTAGTGCAGGGCTGATTCACGATTCACAGAATTTGACTGTGAAGCATTCAACTTTAGGACCTAAAAGATCATAAAGGGAATGCAACGCTAGCATTTTACAGATGATAATATTCAGTCCCCTAAGAGATTAATTTACCCAAGGTTGGGCAGCTTCAAGGTAGCAAAAACCAGCAAAGAGCTCTGGAACAAACAGCCTCTCACTCTAGGAGACTGAAGGAGCTAAAACTTTATGTGAGGCTTTTTTTTTTTTTTCATAACTGGGATAATAGGTAAGAGAGTCCAGCATCTAGCTAAAACCTAGTGGCGGCTGATACATGAGCAATAACTCTTCCCTTCCAAATTATTGTGGTCTTCCAGTTACCAGTGACTGGTGAAAACACAACTAAGGAATTAGACTGTCTTTTTAACCAGAATATAAGCCTGCCCTGCCTATTACTACAGATGAATGGGAAACCATAAATAAGACTAGAATATCGTTAGAACTTACACTATTAATTAATCATTCATTTCAAGTTTTTAGTTTTTACTAAAATTTTCTGTAATACAGAAAGTCTCTCCCAATCTTTTCTTTGGTCGCCTTTCCTTTGTTACAGTAGGATTTGATATTCTAAGTCACAGGAGTTCCTAACAGATCACAATCCCAAAATCTTTTTTGTGCACTTCACTTCTGCATATAACTGAGTGGTATACGAGTCGATTTCAACATTTTGAAAAGATTAAAAATTCAAGAATTTCTGCATTTAACTGATTGTAAATACATGTCATGGTTCCCAAGCTTCTAAGCATTAAAAATTTTTCCCCAAAGAAAATATTAACACTTGCTAGCCTACAGCATCCAGTTCATCACTGAAAGAAAGCAGGAGGAGACAAAGTACAAACAGAGGGGGAAGAACTTAGAACAAGAGTAAGAGTCAAACCAAAAGTCTGCCAGGAAAAAAATCATAGCAGACCGGCCTACGCAACAAGCCAAACTGCCATTTCCTTGTGTCACCACGCAGCTGTCTGTACTTCTGGCGGGCACTTTGACAAGCTATGTTCGATCAGGAATATGAAAAGTTCAGGTAAAGAAAACAGTGTATGACCTCATATGCATCCATTCACGCCAAGAACCCCCTATCCACATATCTGCCTCATAAATTATTATGGCTGCTGTTTATATATACTCATTACATGGGGCATAATTTATGGATCTTTGCTATCTACACTGAACATTTTTAGGTCCTACAGAAATTTCAGACATGTGTGAGGCAGGTTTTTGAAGCTTATGATTTGACAGGGTTGTAGGTTATGGACGAGAGAGAATAAAAAGGCGGTAAAATCAGAATATGATAAAGACTAGCACACAGAGTTCTTCACGAGCTCCTGTTAGGGGAAGGGTAAGATTTCATGAGTGGAGAAGGGAGAGAAGGGCATGTCATATAAGGAATGACAAACAAATGTGCTGGAGGCTGTGTGAAGAACTCAAGAATACCAATTTGGCCAGGACAGGCAGAGTCTGGGAGTAAAAAGCCTTGGGCTTTGGGGAGACAAAATCCAGCTGCTTAAGATTTTTAAGGCTATAAGTACCAAAACTAAAGGTATATTTAGGAAGACTAATCTGACAATGTTAGAACTGAGAGGAAAAAGAGGGTATATCAGAGAGAAAATGACAATAGTCCTGGATTCCTGAGTCAGGAACATCTCAAGTGTATATATCAATATGAGTTGAAGTCACTAAATTTTACATACATATATAGATATAGATATAAAACCTCTGCAGTTATTTTAGAAAACTTGGACTTACAGTCCAAAGCATATTTTCCTTACATGACAATGTCTTAGAATTTGAGTATGTGAATGCACAGGCCAGAAAAGGGTATATGTCTTCCTTTATCGCTCTCCTCATTCTCTTGAGACAGGGTTCCACTAAACCAGAATTTCCCCGTTTGGGCTAGAAACACAGGCTGGTTCCCAGGATCTGCCTGTCTCATGTCCCCCATGGCTGAGGTTACAGGCACACACAGCAACACCTGGCTTTTCACATGGTGCCGAGTACTCAAACTCAGGTCTTCCTGTCTGGCACAGTAAGTGCTCTTACCCACTGAGCCCTCTCCCCAGCTCCTGACTTGAAATTTTTAATTCGCCTTTCCTTACTTATAGCAGTAATCATTCTTTAGGTATTAGCAAAATCAACAAGATTATATGTCATAATTCTTAGAGCGGTTTCTTAAACTACAACTTTATTTTAAAATTGCTTTCTATCGCACACAGAATTTCCTCACATTCTTTATTTTCTGAAAGATATCTTTCTTGCTTGCAGACAGATTAGGCCTATAAATCCACAGCAAAATGAAATAGAATTAACCTGTGAATCTGTAATCATTACAAAAAGGTTTTAAGAGACTGGTTATTTTAAGAACAGAAACTACTTTATGTATACAAATTAGAACATGCATGAATGTCTTTTTTCTAGAAAAAGGACCAAACCAGGAATGGTGTCATTATGTCAGAAATTTAGGTATTTATCCTATTTGGTTCCTCAAAATTGGAGATTTAACTATGTCAAGTACTGAATTTTACTTTAAAATATTGTTATCAAAAAGTAATGTAAATCACTGAAACAGTCATTGCAAAGGCCTTATTACAGAACATTATATCCTCCTTGTAGTAAGACAGACCGATGAAAAGGCAGAGACGAAAAGATATGAATGTAAAAAAAAAAAGAGAGAGAGAAATTCTGCTTGGAACATGGAAACAATCTCATTTGTTTGGGGACCTTCGATAAGGCGAGGCGGGTGCCCCAGTTTGTAAGGGAGCCTTCTCTCTTCCATGACATTCCAGTTGAGTGTCAAAGAGTTACCAGGGGCCATTGGAAATCTCCAATGACGAATCAATCCTGCTTCCTACTCTGAGGAGCCAAGGCCAGGAACAGCATGTTGGCTCAACCGGACAGAGCCGTCCTAGAAGTGAGACGGGCGGGCAACCTGAATGAGCGACACTCATGAAAAGCAAAGGTTAAAACGGAAGCATGGGAGAACGAGGAGACACAAAGTTAGCCAAGCCTAAAGGCTCACCTGCTCAGTCAGAATCTATACCTGAGGATTCTCTGCTAGAGGTGAGGTTTATTTAAAATAAACAAGGATAGTGGTTCCCGACATACACCCTACCCAACAAAAGCACTTTTTATTTAGGCAGTCCTAAGCACTTCAGTGAGGTTCCTTTTCCAATCCAGGAGCATCTATAAGGTTGGTTTGTTGTTACCAACATACACCCAAGTGGGATCGTGTATTTGATAAACTATGCCAAAGTTTAGACTCTGCTAGAGCAAAGTTAAGTATCAATCCCAAACTCAGGATACTAATTTCAAACTTACTGAAAGGAATAAAATTGGTTAGTGACTTTATAACCGACTGAGCAAGGCATTCTTAAATATTAACAGAAAATGTAACGTAGTCTATACATTTGTTCAGAGATATCATGTTTCCTAAAAACTGTACCTAATTTTAGGGCTCCTGCTTAGAGTGATTCCTGTTCTGCATGAGATTTTAAAGTCAGGGGGACTGGGTGGGGTGCAGAACACAGATAAAATTTTTACAGCATGGAAATAAAAGTATTTTTAAACCTTCTTGAGGGTGAAGAGTTAGGCAAGAATACGTGGAAACTGTCACGTGCTCCTCCACACACCCACCCACCAGATCCCATCGCAGCCGGCTGGGGGAGTCTCCCTCCTCTTGCCTGACAGCTTCACTCTCTTTGAGGTCTGGAGCTGCTGATCACACTGGTCCGTCATGGTATTTTCAGTTAACAAAGCAGTTACTCAACAGGGGAAAAAAAGGCACAAAGGAGCAGAGCAGCTGCTGCAGCACCCATGATGCAAGTGCAGGATGAGCCCCGGGCCGCCACCGCCGCCTCGGCTCCTCCGTGACGTCCGGGAGGGGTATCCCCGGCTCTCAGGAAGTGGTGGCCGCGGGCAGCTCCGCCCCCACGGAACTCGGGGCCCGCCGCGCCCCGCCGAGCGGGCAAGACCGGCGACGGGGTCGTCCGAGAGCGCGAGCGCGGGCCGGACCAGCATTCTCCGCAGACGAGCGCGCGCCCGGCTCCCGAGCCTCCCTCAGCGGCCCGCGAACCCACCCCGACCCCCGCCGGCCTCACGGGCCACTACACGCGGGGTCGGGCCGAGTCCAAAATGGCGACTCTCACCGCCCCCGCGTCGTCCGCGCTCTGGGCGGGGTCGGAGCGCCCCCTCACGCGGCGCGCTCGAGCCCGAGGCCCCGCTAAAAATAGCCGGGACCCGTCTATATTTGGTGCGGCCGGATCCCGGCGCGGCCCCGAGCGCCCCGCCCCGCCTGGCCACGCCCCGCGCGCCCGGCCACGCCCTCCCCGCGCGCCACGCCCCGCCCCGTACCGCGTTGAATGGAGAGGGGCGGGGGTGACCGAGGGAACCTACTCCGCTATCTGCCGCGCGCGCCGCCGGCTGGGCCCGGCCAAGCGCCCAATTTAGTAACATCGCCTGCGTCAATCACGCGCCTCGCGTGCGTCAGCGCCGCGCGGCTCCAGGTCCTGCCCTCCCCACCCCCCCCAGCCTTTGAATGGATACAATGTAGCAGCGCCCTCCTTCCTTCAGAGGCCGGCTGGGAGCCCGCCGCGGTGCAGGGGGCTCCGTTGCTCCAGGCTGGGGCCCCTTGCAGAGCATCCTCCCACGTCCTCCTCTGCCCCCCCCCCGCCAGCCTGCCAGAAGTGAAAGTGGAGGCGAAGACAGACATATACATGGTACACATGTAGTTTTGCTTTTCAAGTTTCTGGTTCTCGCTGGAACCTTCTTCGATTCTGAAACATGTGCTAATGAGCAAAGGATCCTCTTCCTCCACTCTGCCACCCACAAACACAAACAATGGGACAGGTCAAAAATAAATAAAAAGACCACATGGAATTGGAGCGGATTACAAGGAACCGCGTCTGTCTGCATGATTTCACTCAAATTACTCCTCACCAAAAATTCATTCCTGAGAGGTTGCTTTCACTTAGCAGCGAAACTTTGGAACTAAAAGTGCTTAATTCGGATACATTTTTATTTTGTTTTGTTTTCAGCAAGAAACTGACATTTCATTTCCAGGAAGAAATTGCTGTCGTAGTCCACCACCACTCCCCCCCGACCCCCACATACAGTCGCCCAAGCTTTGGGCGAAGACAAATGTGTCCGGCGAGACCACAGCAAATCCCCTAGAGACGGAGTAATAAATCCTGTTGATTGATTTTGAAATGTTTAATTTCAGAGATGGGAAGGGAGGCATTACAACCCTCCAAAAAGTGAAAGTGGGAGTTGAGAATTCCACGTCTGACCCGGTGCGGGGAGGAGAGATGACTTGCTCAGCTGTTCAACACGTGTGTTTGTTTTATACATATTAAGTACTTTCTCGTGCAGCGCGCGGGTGGCTGGATGTGCACTTCATTGGGTTATAAAGAGTCCTGTAAGGAACCCCACACCATAAGAATAAAGACATAAAATCTTGTCCCTGGAGCCATCTGCATCCCTATACAAAGCACGCACTAGCAACTCCTGGGAGTAGGAGAAGGAGGCAAATTATCCTAGGCGCAGAGGGCCAGAGAGACGTAAACAGCCTTCGAACCAGTACTTGAGCAAAGCGCAGCTGCACCTGGGGGAGCCTTCCGGCTGGTGCCAGACTCCTTCAGCAGCCGCTGCCAGGTCACTCGGAGAAGCTGGCTGGCGGAGCCTTCCCTTTCGGAAGAGCTGTCCTCTCTCTTACCCCCTGGACCTGGCTGCATGCCTCGGGGCAGCCTCGGAGGCCAGCCAGCAAGCAGCACTCCTCCAACTCTACTCCACCCGGAGCTGACAGCTGGGCGGTCCCGCCTGACCCGCGGGCGGGCTGCAGCACCCTCCCGGAGACACGCGCCGGGCCGAGCGGAGCGGGTGCCAGGGGCTTGGCAGCGCAGGTCCGAGCAGTCCCGGAGTTGCGGCCCCGCAGCTCCCCGCAGTTTCCATTGTGCGGCCGTGCGAAAGGCCGGGGAGCGCGCGCGCACACACACAAGCACACGCGTGCGCGCACGCGCACACACACACGCGCGCACACACACACACACACACACACACACACACACACACCCTCCCTCGCACACGCGGAACCGGCTGGGCCAGGGGAGGGAGGAGGAGGGTGACGTAGCGTCCCATGGCGTCACATTGACGTCTCGCATTCCAGGCACTCTATGGAGAGGCCGCTAGGGCTCCTGTGGCATAAATGACGTGCCGAGAGAGCGAGCGAGCGCGCAGCCGGGAGAGCGGAGTCTCCAGCCTCCCGCCCCCCACCCCTCCAGCGCCTGCTCCTCCTCCGCTCCCCATACACAGACACGCTCACACCCGCTCCCTCACTCGCACACACAGACACGCGCGCACACACGCTCCGCACATACGCTCCACTCTCCCGGGCGCTCACACCCCTCTCGCCCTGAGCCCTCGCCGGTGCCGCGCCGCGCCGCAGCCGGACGCCCCTCCTGGGCTCTTTACAACGCTGACAGCGCCGGCGGCGGCCGCGGAGGTGGGGAGAGCGGCGACATCCTAACCCCGCTGCTGGCGGCCAGAGCCAGGACGCCGGCGGAGCCTCTCGGCGGCGCTCTCCCATGAGTTGGGATCGCAGCATCCCCCGCCAGCAGCTCACCGCCTCTGGGAGCCGCTGGGCTCGTACACCGCAGCCCTTCCGGGACAGCAGCTGTGACTCTCCCCGAGTCCAGATTTCGGGGCCCGCTCTCTAGAAACTCGCGCTAAAGACGGAACCGCCACAGCACCCAAGTACGTATGAGGTTCGCCGGGTTAATAAGGGGACTTGCTTGAAAGTTGGAGCGCCTGGGAAGCGGCGCTTCTGAAATTGACAACTTTGAGCGTGGGGTGTCCTCCCCCCTCGCCTCCCTGCTCCACCTTTGCTCGCCAAGTGGCCGATGGGTTCCGATCTCAAACTTTTCCCCTGTAGCTGGCCCGCGGGGACTCTGGAGCTTGTAGGATTCCTCTCCCCACCCAAAGAGGCGAAAAGCTTCTAACAAAGAGGAGGACCGGGATCTGTGCAGGAGCAGCACTAGCGATGTAATTCAGGGTATTTCGGCTCTAGTTGTCATGGTAATGATGCTCTCGGCGGCGGCGGCGGCGGCGGCGGCAGCGGCAGGGAGTTGCAGCCCCGGTGATGAACCGCAGTAATTTTCCTGCCTTTTAAGTGGGATTGAAAATAGGGGCTCTGGTGGGTCCAAGTTAATGCACCTAATGGTGAAACGGAGCTGGTTGTCTGGGAGAAAGCTTAGTGGGGAAGAGGCCTGGGCAGCAGCGACCGGAGTTTGCAGAGCAGCTTGGAGGAGCTCAGGAAAGAGGATGTAATTGTGGGAATGTGGCTTATTGTATTGAAATGAGCCTGGGGCTCCACTAGGCACGTCTGCCTGGCGTCGCTGACTGGCTGGTTTACACTTTTCCCTACGGAGGTAATCGGGTGTAATTGTCGACTCTCGCGCCCCGACACGCGTGGGGACGGCGTCTCTCTCCTCTGGACCTTGGCTGGTGTAGGAAAAGCATGCGTTACTTTTCACTGACAGAACTCGCGCTTTCGGAGAAGTTGCTCTGAGTGTTTTAGACTCTTAGTAGAAATGAAAGTTCTCGGTCGGGAAAGGAGAGCCCGCAGAAGAGCGCAGCCTTCAAAGACTGGTTTTCAAAGGCGCCTCTCGAACCTGTTGGAAGCTCCCCGGTAGTCACGAGCGAGCACAGGAGCACGGGTCCCTAGATTTCCAAGAACGTTCTTGGAAGTGGCCTTTTGTGTATGTGCCCGTGTTCTCCCAAGGGAAGGGCTGCAAGGGGTTTGGTAATCAGTAATCTGCCGCTGCTATCCTAGGGTCTTGGGGTACCGAGAGAGAGAGAGGGAGAGGGGGGGGGAGAGAGAGAGAGAGAGAGAGAGAGAGAGAGAGAGAGAGAGAGAGATATTAATTGATTACAGAGAATCGAGTTAGAGAAAGAAAATCTGCCCTACGCGCACACTGAACACAATGAATGAAAAGACTTTATCCGAGTTGTTTTAACAGAACGAGATGAACTTAGAGTAAATGTCACAGACTCCCCAGGTCACCGCTACCTCCACACCCGCTCCCCCCCGACCCCGCCCTCTTCTCTTAAGGGGACCCTAAGCTCACAGAAATTCTACCACCACCACCCCACCCCAGGTCTGTCTCGGCTCCCCGGGTCTTTCTGAGAATCTCTGTCTTTCCCTTTCTGCCTGTCTGTCTTCCACCCCTCTTGCCCCCGCCCAACCTCCGCCTCCGCTCCCCAGGGTTGGAAACTCCGCGGAGGAGCCCGGGTCACAATGGTGCGTTTCACGGTTTCCTCCACACTCTTCACCATGGGGAGGGAGAACACGGGGGTGTTCCCTTCGCCTGCCCTAGAGAAAGAAAGGGGCTTTGACAGAGGTAGTTATTTCTTCCTAATTTACAACCCTGAGGCTCTGTGCTCTCGGCCCGGCGGCCACGAGCGGGAGCGACGGAACGTGTTTCCAGGCTCAGAGGCTTTGCCTAGGTAACCGGCCTATTGGGGGACGCAGAGAGCGATGGGGCTCTGGGCTGGGCTGGAGGAAGGGCGGTGTAGATGCTCCCCTTCCTTGGGGAGGCGCGACCCCCGCCCATCCGAGTCCAGGGGCCATCCCTTAGAGAAAGGCTGCACTTGACGCCCCGAGGGAAGGGGTGGAAATGCCGGCACCCACTAGAAGAGGAGGTGGGGTTGTGGAGAGCCACCACCCCACCCCACCCCCCAACGAAGATAAAAGAGGGGGAGGACGAGAAGGGAACGCCAGGGCGGTGGAAAGATCCACTTGTGCCAGCGCTACCGCGAGCGCAAGGTTTCCGTCGGAGTCCCTCGAGCTGGGGGTGGCAAGGGAATCCCCCATTTCCTGACCATCGAGAGTTTCCTAGACCTGGAGAATCCGAACCCCTTCCTTTCTGCAAGCAAACTTGGGGCGCAACTTACCAGACCCTTGGGGCCAGCACTCACAGAGATTTTTGTGTGTGTGTCGTTACTTTGGAGGTTGGGCTTCCCCCCCTTCCCCCCCCCCCCCCGCTCCCAGTCCAGGTTCTTAGCCTTTGAGCTGTGCCCACCCCGGGCAAAGGGGGCGCTACAGGCCGGAGTTTGGGACAGCGGGATCCCTCCTTTGGGCCAGCCTTGTGGTGCTCCCAGCTACAAAGTTTCTCTAGGCTGTGCGCTGGAAGGTTTGCTGGGGAGCCCGGCTTGGAGCCCTTCGGAATGTACCCGCTCTGAGCCACCCGGTGACCTGGGACCTAGAGGCCGCCCACCCTCCGGCACACCGCCCGCTGAGTGCCGGGGACCTCCCTAGGCCCCTAGAACTAGCCGCCCACGCGGGCAGCATGAGTTTACCGCGCTCCCCAGCGCAGCCTTCTTTCCTCTGTACCCTTTTGTTTGCTTGACCTCTGGCCCCCGAAACTCGCGATTAATAGAAGCGAAGCTCCATTAGCATTTAGAATGAAAAGCGCAGACTTTCTTAATTCCTCGGGGCATTCATGCATTCGTTCCGGACCTTGTGCATTTCCTATGCAACGTGTGAAATTTGTGTTTGAGGAATGAGAGCGGGCAGAGTTGGAAAATGACTATTTTCCTCTTGTGCACACTCACTTATCACCCCGATTTCGGACCGAACCCGTCCTTTAAGTATTCTTCTTTCTTCGGTCCCACCACCACCACTCTGCTTCTTAAGCTCCAGACCGGTTATGTGTGCAGAGAGATCAATGTCTGGCGACGACAGGCTGCAAGGCTTTTAGCCTCAATTCGGTGCCACTAAACGGCTTTGAGCTCAGTGGAAGAGGGCAACCTTCCCTCAGCTTCCCCACGACAAAGTGATGCTTATTGCCCAGAGATTCCGTGACCTCTAGGCACTTTTGTTTTACTTAATCTTCGGATAATTATTGGTAAAGAACTAGCATTTCTACAGATCCTCCACCCCATTCATCCAGCCCTGGGTGCTCAGGTCTCACTGAAATCTCTATCCTCTCTCTTCGTGCCCGCAGAGCCCACTGCGGGAGAGGCAGAGCCCACTGCGGGAGAGTGCAGCCCGGCACGCCCGGGCGCTGAGCCTGGACCCTCAGCAGAGCGGGCCAGCACCTCCATTGCTTCGCCTAGCCCGACGTCCCCGCCTCCTACACTCTCAGCCTCTGCTGGAGAGACCCCCAGCCCCACCATTCAGCGCGCAAGATACCCTCCAGGTAGGTCTGAAGGCCCTTCTCCTGCCCATAGAAAATGGGTGGGAAAACCAGCACCCCAGCCTGTCGACAGGCTGGTCAGTTTGCCCAGCACCAACACAGTGACTGCTGGCCCTGCATTTCACAGCGCAGGTGGCTTCCTGGCACGAAGCTCTTCTGCGTACCACACCCTGTTGCTACCAAGTGGAGCAGCCAGATTACATTAAGCCTTTCATTTCTCAAAATTATATTTTCTAAAAAAAAAAAGAAAAGAAAAGAGCAAATACTCCAGTTAATTGGGATTTTTTTTTCACATTAAGGTCTTTATTTTTGTCCTCCTTTTATATCCTGCACATGTATTGAAGTTAAGGAATCACTTACAACAATAGGGAACATTTTTATTGCTATAAAACAGAAATAAACTGTGGTGCAGAAGTTTGAATGATTGGAGCCTAGGGAGAAAGGGAACCCCATTTGAACTAAAAGTCAGGGTGTAAATGTAAAGGCCTTAGCATTGATTGGCACCACCTCTTTACAAACTTGTTTCAAGAATACTAAGTATCAGGCCTGTGTAGGCACCAGAGATACACAGATAACATACTGGCAGCTAGCTCATCTTCCAGCTGGAAACTTCAGAACCACACAAAGAACAGCAATAGGCAGAATGACAGAAGAAAATGCTAGAAGAGTCTGAGGGAGAAAGCCTAGAGCCTAGAGGTGCAAAGCGAGAAGGATAAAAACATCAAGCTGTGTTCTTTCTTTGAAATGATTAGCCTTTCATTTCATCCGAAGAGTTGGACCACAAGATAAGCAGTCCTTTAGCTTCAAGCTAGCAAGTATGCTCCTAAGGCCTTGCTTGAGAAGAAAGCAGGCTTCCACTGGCCTCTCCCTCATCCCTGCTTCTTCCAACAGGCCCTCATCACCTTTTTTCAAGTCAAGATTTCATCCCATACACGCATGACTCAATCAGATTTGGAAATGTGGGTAAGAGAAAGATGTCACAGGAAACGTGTAGCACTCACTTTTCTATTAGTCATACTTTACACTATCCCCAAGCCAAGGTTAAGGACCTGGGGCTCCTTTGGTTCAGAAAATACAACCACCAGAAACTCCCCATGGTATCACTTTGATTTAGCATATAGAAGGAAAATGACTTGAAACATCATCCCCTAGAGCCAGTAACACTCAGGCCCCTCTCACCCAGCTCAGCCTCTGTGAATAACAAGCACCTTGAAAGGTGCTTCAACAGCCCAACCTAGTCAAATTGGCAGAGAACCAGAACCTGTTTAGAAATTGCTTCATTCTTCTTTTCCTTCCATCAAAGAAAGATTAACTTGTCTGTTATGAGACTTGTTAACTGTTGTCATAAAACAGCTACAATTTTATTAGATCAGAATATTTTATTAGTCAGAATTGGGAAGTACACACACACACACACACACACACACACACACTATAGTGGAGAGCAGATTTGGTGGGTGTGCTGTGTTGCAGCTGATCATTTTCTTTGCAGATGGCACAAACTCCCCCGAGTCCATTTCCTGGGCCTACATGCCCACCTCACCACCTAAGCTGGCTGAAGTCATCAGTAGGGGTCCAGTTTGTGCAGGCTGCTAATTCTGTTTGGAGAAGTGGGTGGAAAAGAGCGACCACAACTTGTGTGGGCAGCCTGAGTTGGCACTCATAAAATGTTAGCGTGTCACTACCTCCCTTGGCCAGTAAGTCCCACACAGGACATCTTTTTAACTAACTCACAGGTTTACAAATTAATGTGTGTGTTTGGAGGACACCAATGGTCTCTTTCTCCCACAGTTAACCAACAGGGTATTCACTGGTTTTTCCCTTAATGCTGCCTATGTCTGGATACATTTGGTTTCTAGACCTTAAAGCCACTTCTTAAAAGCATCTCTGGGCTCATGAGGGGAAAGCATGCAGTTTCCAGAATTAGTGTACAGAGCAAGGGAGAGAAGATGGGAAGTAATCATCTCCAGGAAGCCAGATTCTGTCGCCCTGTGACCTCTTCCTCAGTCAGGGGCTCAGCTGTTTTCCCCCAGAGGATGAGCATAAGCTCGGCGCGTTAAGTCTGTGCTAGCAGAGGGAGAGGTTGCCACTTCCTCCGTGTTTGCCAGATTAGAGAGCAGTGAATCCAACGTTATTAGCTGCCCTCTGAGACGCTCTCCACTGTCCCTGCAGATATGCCCTGCGTGCAAGCCCAGTATAGCCCTTCGCCTCCGGGGTCCACTTATGCAGCGCAGACATATGGCTCGGAATACACAACGGAAATCATGAACCCCGACTACGCCAAGCTGACCATGGACCTTGGCAGCACCGAGATCATGGCCACCGCCACCACGTCCCTGCCCAGCTTCAGTACCTTCATGGAGGGCTACCCGAGCAGCTGCGAACTCAAGCCCTCCTGCCTGTACCAAATGCCGCCCTCAGGGCCCCGACCTCTGATCAAGATGGAAGAAGGCCGCGCGCACGGCTACCATCACCACCACCACCACCATCACCACCACCACCACCACCACCAGCAGCAGCAGCAGCCGTCCATTCCTCCCGCCTCGGGCCCCGAGGACGAGGTCCTGCCCAGCACCTCCATGTACTTCAAGCAGTCCCCGCCTTCCACCCCGACCACGCCAGGCTTCCCCCCGCAGGCGGGCGCGCTGTGGGACGACGCGCTGCCCTCGGCGCCGGGCTGCATCCCGCCGGGCCCACTGCTGGACCCGCAGATGAAAGCGGTGCCCCCGGTGGCCGGCGCGCGCTTCCCGCTCTTCCACTTCAAGCCCTCGCCGCCGCACCCGCCCGCGCCCAGCCTCGGGTACGACCCGACGGCCGCCGCCGCGCTCAGCCTGCCCCTGGGAGCCCCGGCCGCCGCAGGCAGCCAAGCTGCGGCCCTCGAGGGCCACCCGTACGGGCTCCCCCTGGCCAAGAGGACGGCCACGCTGACCTTCCCGCCGCTGGGCCTCACGGCCTCCCCTACCGCGTCCAGCCTGCTGGGAGAGAGCCCCAGCCTGCCGTCGCCACCCAACAGGAGCTCAGCATCCGGAGAAGGCACGTGTGCGGTGTGTGGGGACAACGCCGCCTGCCAGCACTACGGGGTGCGCACCTGCGAGGGCTGCAAGGGCTTCTTCAAGGTGAGAGCACGCCTCCTCCCCTCCGCAGCCCTGTAGTCAGCCCGCTGCAGAGGCAAGCGTTTAGGTGGGTGTAGAAGCAGTCCTTGCCCTTCCCAGGGAGGAAAATGTAATCTACACTATGCAGTCCCACTCCTAGGACTACAACTTCAGACGCATCTGTCCCAAAGGTTTGAAACTTGAAGTCCATGTTGTAACAGGCTGTCCACAGACTTGGATCTGCCAACCTTCTGAGCATATTGTCTGGACAGAGGCTTCTGTACATTCTCAACAGGATTCAGACTTGAACACTACCCACACCTCATTCATCCCTACTCTGTCCGTCCATCCAGGGTGTCTGAGAGAGTCGGACTACATGGTAGGCCAGGGCATTTGTGTCTCAATCTTCACAAGAGGAACAGGAAGTCTAGAATTAGACAGAACTGAGGCTGAATTTTGGTCACTTGGTAGCTGTTTTTACTCATACTGTTTGGAAGATAGATAATTTTTCTTGTTTTGTAGAGGAGGAAGTTCATAGAGGACATTCTGCTGCCACAGAACATACATTCAAAGACTGAGATGGAGACAGGAGGGGTCAACTCATTTATGTGTGCCCCCAGAATGCAGCCCTTTCACAGCTCAGCACTGGCAACTGGCTAGAGGCAACTGGGGAGAGCTTCCTCCATAAAAGATAGAATTGGGGCCTCACTAATCCACTCTGTTCTCTAGGAACCTTTCCCTGCATCTCTGCACACACGTAGTGGCAGGCTGGTCATTCTCTTGTAGACCAAGAGAGGTGGAAGGGACTTCAACCTCCCCATACTTTACCCATGAGGAGACTGAATTCTAGAAAAGTGCTGCCTTAGGTAGGCTTATGCATTGATCTAGTTTGCATGTAGGCTGGGCCCAGCTTATCTTGACTCTGGAGTTCAGTGTTCTTTCCATGCCTAGTGTGTGTGTTGGAGGGAAGGGGTTATTGTCTTGCTGCTCTGTCTTTTACCATTAAGTCTCAGATGGTTCTAGATGTTTCTGTGCTGTTCTCTTCACTTCCTGGCTTCTTTAGGCATTTGCAGACCCACACAAGTTGCATAAAAGAAGCAGGATGCTGGCTGGGTAACTAGGATTTGGGAGGCTAAAGAGTATATCTCAGAGCAGACTGGAATTGGGGTCAGAAGATTCCCATAGGAATCCTACTTCGTCACCTATCAATTTATAACATTGGACATGATACTACTCTCTAGACCTTAGTTTCCCAATCAGTGAATAAAACTCAAAGAAATAAGATAAAAAGTTATAGAAGAACACTTTATAAAGAGCCATAAAACAATAGCTAATTATAAAAAGAAAACTATAAAATGGTTATGAAATGTAAAATTGTGATTCTGGATGGGTGTACAAACCAACAGACAAAGCCACACTTATTTTTGATCTGAGAAGACTTACCATAGCACTAATTGAATTCTGTAGATAAATGAAAGGGTGCTTGTAGAAAGACTTTGCAATATGTTAGATGCCCTACAGGTACACAAGTTTATGATGTTTTAAATGCAGAGCCTCCTTTTCAAAAAGACATTTAGGTTAGCCTTTTTATTTTATTCATTTTTTTCTCAGTGCTAGGGACCAAACCCAGGGCCTTGTGCTTTCTAGGCAAGCACTCTACCACTAAGCTAATGCCCCGATCCTGGGTTAGTCTTTTCTTTCTTGTTTCTTTCTTCCTTTCTGTTACCTACTCAAGCTTCCCAAATCTACTTCCACATAACTACATTCCTTTAACAGGTTTGATTTTTATAGCATTTCAGTAAAAATGTAATGAATAGACAGCAGAAAGGGAGAAAAAGAAAGAAACTTAAGTAAGAATTAATGAGGAGTCTACAAGAGAATCATCCCTACGTAATTGAGAGTTCATCAAAACATTGGCATGGTAATACATCCCAAATCTAGAAATGTGCATTAATGTTCCCCAACAGCTTCTCTTTTCTACTGCAATTCCTTGAAAAACGGCCTATACTTGAAATGTCGGGGGCAGCCTGGGGTAGAACCACCCTACAGATCTGTTAATTAAGGGAATGGAAGCAGATTTTATCCAGTGGCTTTCTACCATTAAATTGAATTCTTTAAAAATGTGACATGAAGTGCAGTTAATGATGGGAATTCAGTGATTGAACCGTAACGATCTCTTCCTGTCCTTTAACTTCACAGACACACACAAATGTGGGGAGGTCTTCAGGTTATTGGGAAAATGCATACCTGAAGCAAAATGCCACCAGCACTTAAATTGGCATATTGCCTTAAGGATAATGGCAAGAAAGAGGCTGTTAGAAATGACTGTGTGTTCTGTGAAAGAGTTTCATTCAGGAAGCACAGCTTTCCTATCCTTGCAGACTGCTGAGAACTGAAATGCTAGAAACTCAGAAGCATGTCTATTTCTGAGAATTTTTCATTTTAAAGTGGACATATATGTCTTAAACTTGACCTAGGGTGACTCTCTTGTACTTGTGACTGTGTCCTTGAATGAAATGAAAAGGGAAGGGTGAAACTGAAACATGAGAGAGAAGGAAAGGAAAAATAGAGAAAAGGTTAGATGTAAAACTAAAATTTCAAGCCAGAATAGACCACTAAACCCAGGTTACCTAGACTTTCTTCAGAAAAAATATGTCTCAGACTCCCCAAATAAATTCCCAGTTTTGCTATATGTGAAGTTGTGTCGATTCAGGTAATTTCAGAACAATTTCAACCTAAATGGTAAAATGAATTCATTTGAGCAAATGTTTTCAATTTTAAAAAGCATTCTTTTACATGTGGAGCATAAGATCTATTTAATTATTTCTCCACGTGTTGTTTCAAAATTTTACCTGATTCAGAAAAATACGATGTTATTTTTACCTCCAAGCCCACGTTTTATGATGTGTCTTTTATAATGTGGCCACTCTGGTGTCTGTGATAATAGTCATTTATAAAATATAGGAATTTTCATTGAAAATATGTGCTTTTCATATTTCTTTCATATATATGTATATATACATATATATCTTACAAGGGTAAGGTAAACTATATAAGCCAATTAAGTTGATTTCCTTTTGAATTAAAACATTATTTCCTATATGTTTAATGAGACAAACCTTGATTTTGCTTTTTATGATTTCATCTCTATTGAGTAACAAAGCCAGTTACTGTGATATTTGACTTACAACAGTGATAGCATACAAAGTACATCCCAGATCATTTTGATTTTATTTTAATAAGGTCAACAATAATCAGGGGAGTGGAACAAGTAGAAAATTGTTCCCAAGGGGATATTAAAAGTGGAGATAATCTAATCCTCCAAGGTATGATATGTTGACCTGGTAATTTCAGATATGATTTTATCATTCAGAGTTGGGTGCCTCTTGAGACTTGCCTCAGAACAGCCCAAGATGATTTTCACTGTCAGCAGCGAACACTAATAAAATTGTTTTTCCTGCAGGCTAGCGTGTTAGGAAATTAAATTTATCTAATTATACGAATTGCACTGTCGCTTTTCACATTGTAATTAAAATACATCTTGTCAGGTCTTACCTCTTTCCAGAAACTATTAGTTGACTATCTCTGTATTGTATTTTCTCAGAGAACAGTGCAGAAAAATGCAAAATATGTTTGCCTGGCAAATAAAAACTGCCCAGTAGACAAGAGACGTCGAAACCGATGTCAGTACTGCCGATTTCAAAAATGTCTCAGCGTCGGGATGGTTAAAGAAGGTATGGCACATGTTTCCCATCCAGTTTACTTATAGATTTTCTCAGACACCCTCGAAAACCTGTTAATATTTACATTAGGGCACCAAATTTTCCTAGTTTCTCTTTCTTCCGAACATTTTCTTTTTAATGGTGTGTGTGTGTATATATATATATATATATATATATATATATATATATATATATAATAAAGTAACATCAAGGACTGCTTATTCTGATTTCTCAACATCAATTTTAAAAGGTCTTTGTTCTATTTGAGGAAGATTTTTTCAGAGGTAATTCATTATCAAATGTAAGTATAAGATATCTTTTTTTTTTCTGCTTAGTTCAACTCTCATTCAATCACTGTTAAACATTATTCCAAACTTACTGCCACTTTGAAATGGTGGATCCCATTAATCATTGCCAAACTCTAATGTGTTTGGATTCCTTCTCATGATTTATGCTTATTGAGAACATAATCTCTAAACATTGCTTTTTCTCTCTGTGTCTCATCAGTTGTGCGTACAGATAGTCTGAAAGGGAGGAGAGGTCGGCTGCCTTCCAAACCAAAGAGCCCACTACAGCAGGAACCCTCCCAGCCCTCCCCTCCGTCTCCTCCAATCTGTATGATGAACGCCCTTGTCCGAGCTTTAACAGACTCAACACCCAGAGATCTTGACTATTCCAGAGTAAGTTCTATGAACACTTTTGAATGATCCCAGTATTCTATTCATGATTGTAGTGACAACAGTTGGTTGAATGACTTTGTGCCTAGCACTATGCTAGCCAGCTTTCCTACCTTTTCTGTATTTCTCATTTCATTTAGCAATTAGTGCATGCACTGCATCAACTAATTTTTGCCTTGTTGAATCTCTAAATGCCTCAACAAATGACCCTGACAGGGCTACACCTGTCATATACATTGTTGCAAGATTCCTGCTGGTACCAATGCAAAGCTGCAGAGGTGAACTGCAGTTTGTAGAATTATTTGTAATGGTCTAGAGATCATGACTACTGTATTTTTCATATTTTGATCAAACCATCTGAGTGAGTCTCAAGTTATCCTTAAGCAGTTTACCCAGTTGCATCTATATTAATTGACCTGTTTATTCAGGGGGGATTAGACCTTGGAGAGGAGCAAGTTCTGACCTTGGCTACAGGAGGTATCAGAGGGACTGGGATGCAATGCCGCCTCTGCTGCTTCCTGCCTCTGTCACCTGGATCCTGCTCTTGGCTTTCTCCTCCCCACCGTGGAGATGATGATAGTATTTAACCCCAGAGGGGGATTTTGAGCATCAGTCACACAAGGATGATGAAAACATTTTGAAAACCAGAAACGATTACCAGTGTTGTTATTTAAGGCAACCCAAACATATCAACACTTTTATTTCACATGGGATATCATCAAATCTCACCAGTATGAACTCTGCAGTTTTTCCCCAAATTTGGCTAACACAGAAAAGAGCCATGAAAGAGAATTTTCTGAGAAAATATACAAATATTACTGTAAGGCTGTTTTTATAGGAACTCGAAGGGCAAAATCCTAGTAAAACAGGCTCTGACTAAAGATGAAAGGGAAGTAAAAATGATCCTAGTTACTGAAAAATTTTCATGCTAGACCCTGTAGCACACTGTCTCCTTGTACCTTTTAAACAACCATGATCCATAGAGAGCATTCTCTCCAGAGGAAGACGAGAAAGCTTAGATACACAGATAAAGAGAGGATGGTATGGGGGGTGCCCACTGGTTGACGTGATTGGCAGTTGCTAACAGATTGCTCTCCCCATGGCTAGTTCACATTCCCAGCATCTGATTGAGTATCTGACAAAGAAGAACACGAGTGTACCTTTGGTACACAGCCTCCTTTTAGGTTGCAGTGTTGACAGAGATGATGGGTATACTTGCTGTGATCCTCTTGCCCTCCTCCCTACCCTCATTATAGGCAGCAAAGTCCTCTTTACACCTGATCACAAGACTCCCCATAAGTAGCAGGGTAGATCCTTAGCACCAAAGGTTGAGGACTCTTATTCTGATTGCAAGTACCGTCTCTTGATGAAAGTCAAGTCTCAAATAATAGTATAACAAAATAATGGAGTGATTAAGGGCTCAGGCTTTGGAAGCAGGCAAGCATAGATGAAAATCCTAATGCCAACATTTACTAGCTAGGTGACCTTGAGTAACTGATTCGATCTTTGAAAGCCTCAGTTTCCACATCTGTGTTATGGGTTATATCATCTACTTCCTGGGGGTGTTTGTAAAGATCAAATATGATGCATTCATCAAAACTTCAGTCTGGTGTCATTTGTTGAATATGCTAATGAGTGCAGACATTATACAGTCAGGTACCATGTAGCAACACATTAGGTAAGTATTATGATCCTCCTGACCCAAATAATCACATCACAGTTGGAGAGGTAGAAGAACTGACTGACCTAAGGTCACAAAGCTAATATGCATCTGAGGTCAAATTAGCAGCTGCGTGCATTGGCCCAAAGTCTGTGCTCCTTAATGTCAAGTTTCACTGCTTCTCTGATTTCAGTGAGTGTGGGAGCCACAAGAATATTTGGGAATGAAGAGTTCTCTCCACCCTGAAGTACTCCTGTCTCTCCCTATGCAGTTCATCTGCACCAATGAAGCCTCTAGATGCTGCCTTGGCAAAGGCTCTGAAACACAATCTGACATTGTTCCAGGGTGTTTGGCATTGTTGCTGATGGTCAGTCCAGAGAAACTGGGCCCCCAACATGATATTTTGTTCCCCAAATTATCTAATTATTA
Source organism: Eospalax fontanierii (assembly GCA_035773235.1). NCBI lineage: Eukaryota > Metazoa > Chordata > Mammalia > Rodentia > Spalacidae > Eospalax > Eospalax fontanierii. The sequence goes on from CM069541.1 coordinate 32,078,866, forward strand.
GCCTCTCTGGCTTAATTACTCATTCAGTGGCAATGTCTCCCTGGCACTTTGAGCTGTCCCAGCTGGGAACTGTCTCCACACTGAAAAATCAATCCAGTGTGTTTGCTTGCCTCTGTACCATTCAGTCTTAGTCTGGAGTCATCATCCTCATCAACAAACATTTATCCAATTTAATTGTTAGCTTTGTCCCAAATAGCAGATTGCCCATGCTGGAGTCTGGGTCGCGCTGAAAGTACCTTTGCGGCCTAGCTCAATTTTGCAAAGCGTGTTTATTTTAATTGAATTGTTTAGGAATCAGGTTGAACTTCATGACTTGGATTCTCCTGCTTTAAGATAGCTCTACAAAATTATCAAAAATTGGACCAAAATCAACTAAATTAAAAGACTTTTAAAAAAATACAGTGAGCTTTCATCAAAAACTTGGAAGAAGGCACAGGAGCATGCTGATCACATTTGCAGATGACAGAAAGCTGGGAGGGATCGCTAATATGACGGATGTCAGTGTCAACATTCAGAATGATCTCGACAGGTTGGAACAGGAAGGGCTGAAACCATCATGAAGAAAGTTAACAAAAATAAATCGGAAGCTCAACATTTTTTCAAAGGGAGAGGCTTGGCTTGTCAGTGGTTCATTCAAGAGTTTATTCCATAAATACTCAGCATGAGCCAACACAGTGTGTATATGGATTGCTAAATTACCTGCTGGGATAGTGGAAGTGTGTGACCAGAATTCAGTTCCGTATGATTTCATGGACTCTGTCCTTTCAGGGCCATACTTCAAAGGACTGAGTTCAATCCAAGATGAGATTTAAGAGGAATGTACATACACTGTTTCTAGAAACTTATATGAGATGGTTGGAGAAAATGTAAGCATGTAGACAGAAAGGAAGAAGGTTAGAAATTAGGTCACTCTTTTCCCCTGTAGCATAAAGAAAAAGAAAAAGAGAATTTTGTTCCCCTTGGAAAATCCAGAGGGAGAAGTGGCAGGGGGTGGAAAATGTAGTCCAACTTGCCCTAAGGACAAGTTCTCTTGGCTACATTAACTACTACCAGAGTGAAGTCAGCAGCCCAAAGAACAACAATTCAGGAGTGTACATAACAGGATTTTCTACAAAGAGAAGGGTTGTTTGGGGTGACATTAAGTCCCTTCCAATGCTTAAGATTCCATGAGTCTGAGATTTACCTTTTTGTAACTAAATGTCACTACTTATATATGTGGAAACGTATAAGAACCTGTATGTGATTGTGGAACTTAGTAGTTATGCAGATTGAACTTGCTTTGTTCTATATCAAAACATTTGAATTTCGGGCTGGAGAGATGGCTCAGTGGTTAAGAGCACAGGCTGCTCTTGCAGAGGAACTGGGTTCGATTCCCAGCCACCTACATGGCAGCTAGCAACCATCTATAACTCTAGTTCCAAGGGATCCTATGCCCTCTTCCAACCTCCATGGGCATTGTATGACACAGCTGCACTTACATACATGCAGGCAACACACCCATACACATAAAACAAAAATAATAAATAAAAATTTTAAAACATTAGAATCGGTGCTGGGGGAGAAGGCTTAGTCAGTAAAGTCCATAGCACGCAAACATAGGGACCTGAGTTTGAATCCCCAGAATTCACATACGAAGCCAGCAGCACACATTTGTCATCCCAGTGCCAGGGAGGCAGCAGGAAGAAGACCTCAGGGTTTTGCTGGTTAATCTAGCCACTCATGGGTTTCAGATTCAGTGAGAGTCACTGACTCAAAAATTAGGTAGACCGAAGGGAGGACTGGAGATGGATATGATCAAAATACACTATATACATGTATGAAATTCTCAAAGAATTAATAAAATATTATAATTAAATATAAAGGCATAGAGCGATCAAGGAAGTCACCTGACACTAACCTTTGGTTCCCACATTACATGCACCCACATGACCACACACATGTACATACATTTATACATAAACACATATACATATAACACACAATTAGAACACAAAATGAATAAAACAGAGCTGGCGATTTGGGCTCAGCTAGAAAAGCCTTTGCCACCAAGCCTAAGGATTTGAGTTTGATCCCCAAGACTCACAAGGTAGAAGAAAAGAACTGATTCCCACATCACAGCATGCACATGCCCACACACATATGAACAATTAAAAAATAAATATAATTTTTTTTTTGAGACAGAGTCTCTCTGTAAACCCAGCTGGCCTGGAACTTACTATGTAGACTAAGCTGGCCTCAGTCTCACAAAGATCCACCTGCCTCTGCCTCCTGAGTGCTGGGATTGAAGGTGTACATGGTCATGCGTGGCTTACCACATGGTTCATAAAAATATGTTTTAATATTTTATTATTTTTATTTTGTATGTATATTTATGTGCATGAGTATTGCCTGCATGTATGTAAATGCACCCATATCATACAATGCCCACGGAGGTCAGAAGAGGGTGATGGATCCCCTGGAACGGGAGTTACAGATAGTTGTTAGCCTCCATGTGGGTGCTGAGAATCAAACCCTACTCCTCTACAAAAGCAGCCAGTGCTCTTAACTTCTGAGCTAGGTCTCCAGCCCCCCTCATAAAAATATTTTTAAATGAATGAAACAAAATGCCTACTTTGAGCCAGACACTCTCTTAAGTAATTTCACTTAAGCCCTCAGCTCTGGGCTATAGAACTTAGGTTTCAATACTTTTTAAACATTGTAATGGACTAAAACTAAACCTTCACAATACTTACTCCTTAAAATTTTATCATTATAAAATCAGAACTAAATATGATCTTGAGATAATCTGATCCAACCCTTGTGTTTTCAGAAGAGTAATGAAGGCACCATGGTATGACTTTGTTGCCTAAGATCAGTGACAGGACTGGGATGAGAGGCCACCCAGTCATTCAAGGTGATGCTTAGTCATATGGTCCCCGCTACACAGGGGCAATTTATTAGATTGTTTTCAAGTTAGAAACTTCGGTAGACTGTTTTCATCTATAATCATAGCGAGATGTATTTATATTATACTGTATTATTATAGTCACATTATAATTATGTAACTATACAATTGTAAATCATAGTACACATTTTGTAAAACTCAAACCACTTAGAAGTGAATACAAAGAAAAGCATTGTTTTCTGTCCATTTGTAGGCACCTAATCCCACCCCCTCAGTAGTAGCAGTATGCATCTATAATTGATTACATGTTAAAGAAGAACTTGACCTATAAAGTTTGAGTCTGAGACTTGATTTGGGCAACACAATATTAAAGGTACTAGCTTCTCCAGTTATCAGGTCAGTAGAGGAGAAAGAGTCTGCCAGCCAGTATGTTTTAATCTCCATGTATCAGCATATGTGCCTTAAAGGTAGGAAACTGAGCGAGCACTTTTCTTCCAGAATATGGAAAAAGAGTTTTGTTCCAAGTTACAGAGGGAATGAATGTTTCAAGAGGCCAGGATGAGCACTCCTGAGCTCTATGACGAATTCCTGGCTCTGGGACCTTCACTTCTCCTGTGGGCCAAACTTCTCTCCCTCAAAAATGAACTCAGATCATTGTACATCAGTGCAGTCAAAACATGTCACATTTGATTTGTTTCTCCCTGTGATGCTGCTATTCCCTGCCCCACAGTTGCTTTTAATTTAGCAATACAAGTATATATAGACACTGGGCTTGGCTTCAGCCCCTGCATAATTGTTAATGAGGAAATATACTTAATGTCCTCATTAGTTGGTCATTCCAAGTATTTTTCGGCACGCTAGGATGTTTTCTGGTAATCAGTGCCACTTAGCACAGTAACAGACTGCAAATACGAGAACTATTGCTCAGATAAAACCAGACACCAGCAAATGCCACTTAAATGTTAACGAGATAGCCCTTAAGAAGCAATGTGGTCAACACATGTTAGACTTACAGAGACCACAGTGTGAAGACTGCAAACACTGGCTCCAAGACACTTCTGGAAAGACAATGCCTGTCATCAGCTAATTCATTGGGCAATATCAGGTCAGTTCCTAGTCATCAGGGGTCCTCAGTTTCCTCATCTGAATAGTGAAGAGATTTGACTAAGTGCACTCCTGTGATCTCTTCCAAATCTTCCATTCCCTGACTCTCCAGTCATTATATCTACTATATAAAGCTTCACTTTGAGTACAGCACAGCATCTCCCTGAGTGTGGTACTCAGATCGCCTCCACCAGAAAAAGGGGCAGCTTGCTTGGGCATACAGATCCTGAGGTCACACCTAGACCTACTGAATCAGACTTCAAGGGAGGAGCTGGCAAAAATCTTTAACAGGCACCTCAGATAGTTGTTTGTCATTCTAAGGTTCAAGAGTCAGCAGTGCAGTTTAATAGTGATGATTCTACACTTTACCTTGAATTTCCCAAATTTTCTTAAGAGTGAGAAAGGATAAGCAATAGGGACATTTCCCTGGAAGCAATTAATCCATTTAACAAATAGATTTGAATGGCTCTTGGTGGATAGGCCCCATTCTAGGAGAGTGGGCACATGGACCTTGAAACAAACCTCTGCCCTCATGAAACTTACATGCCAGTATAGAAGCAAGAAGACAGTGTGTATCTGGGGGTTGCCACTGGCTGGAGGGCAGCTTTTTGGTTTTTAACTTTTCAGACAGAGAGGGCTGCAGACAGATCAGAAAAGAGGAAATTTGAGAGAAGATACATTCATCGCCAATCTTTTTTCATTGCCAATTTTTAAAATGCCACTTTATTTTACTTTATTTTATTTTTGGCACATGCCTCTGTGCTAGTGTGGATGTGGATGCATGTGTGGGGATGCATATATGTGGGTGCATGTGCGTATGTACACGTGAATACAGCTTGTGGAATCCAGAGGCTGACGGTGGATGTCCTCCTCCATCACTCTCCATCTTATATATTGAGGCAAGGTCTCTCAGTGAACCTGGAGCTTGCTTTTTCAGCTAATCTAATACTCACCTTGCTGCAAGGAGTCCTTATTTCCACCTTTCGAGAAGCAGGTTGGAATTATAGGCAGGCTGTCAGGCCGGCTTGGGTTTTATGTGGTTTCTGGGGATGCAAAGTCTAGTCCTCATGCTTTCACAGCAATTGTTTTACCTACTGAACCATCTCTCTACCCCTAAAATGCCACTTTTAAAATACAGGAACCTAAGACTATATATACATAGTTTGACTCAAAGACTGATCACATTTAATATTTTTAGAGATACAAAGACCAAGAGAAAAGTAACATCCTAAGTGGGGAAAATCCATTTCCTTAAGCTAGTTCACATATTTAGCGAGGGCTGGAAGTAAGGTAAATATTCAGTTCCATTCTGTTATTAAAGCATCACGTGGCTAATTTTTCAGAGTGCTTTTTTTCACTTGAATAACTCATCTTAGGCCTGGGCTGCTGCAGAAATCTGACTCGCAGTTGTTCCTGCTGAAAGCCGTCTGCAGTCCTGCTTCGGTTCAGTCGTTTCTGCTGCTGTTGTCTGCTCTTCTGGATTCTCTTTCTAGGGCCTTCATAGAAATCTGCATTCTGCCTTGGCTTTCAACACAAGTAATGCTACATATCTGACTAGCATTAAAACCGGATTCTGATGGATCAAGTATCCTGATAGGCTGGAATTAAAAATTAGCTAGACATGGAGAAAAGTTCATTTTAAAACTATTTCTGTATTTGGCCCATGCTTAAATGGATAATCAATTAACAGATATTTTTGGATTTTCTTTGATGATCCAAACCTATTTCTCCCAGAGATGAAGGGATGATAGAGAGACACAGCAGATGTTGAGGGTCCGGCTCTTCTACCTCCAGACCTAAATAGCTAGGCGAGAGAGAGAGAGCATCTGGAGGCCTTGTTTGCTTCAATGGAGGACATGGTCCCTTCTCTCTCAGTATTGTTGGATGCTGACCTTTCAGTTACCAGTGGCTGGTAGCTCTGGCTGCATTTAGTTTGGTTCCAGAGTTCTGGGGCTTGGTCAAGAATCCCTGCAGGTGAATTCCAGAGGGTCTCTCTGCAGTCTGACAGGCTGGCCCTACTGGATTTTCTTCTTGCTGAGCTCTGTCAAAGTCCACACATGAGCAGGCAGGGGCTGCTCTTCCCAGTGCAGGAAGCATGACGTGATCCCAGCAGGGCCTGGGGCCTGCTGAGGACCCTGGTGAAAACTACATGCTCTAGTGGGTTCTGGGTAAATGTTGGAAGCAGAATTGTTATTGTGTCATGAAGGGGAAGTTGGTGCAGGAAGGGGTGAACTGTTGATCCCATTCCCAAGGGACGTTTACATCCATTGTCTTTTCTCTTTTCTCTCCTTTCAACCCCACTATTTAAAAACAAAATCATATTGGATTGGAGTCAAATTCTCTAGGCCACAACATCATATCTGATGTTGTTTAGCAATATTTCGAATCTTTGAGTGCAAGAGACAGAGAATCATAGTGATTAGCTAATCCAGAGGACTCCAGTGAGACTGAAATAGGTGCAGAGAGGGCATGTGATTTGTGTAGAGATGCACAGCAGGTCAAGGCCAGAGCCTGCAGAAAAATGGTGCCCCACATACTATGCTTCCTGGCCCGATATCCTCCTTTGCTCTATAGGCTGCATGCTTGGGACTTTCTCACGCAGTGATCAAAGCTTTTAAAGGTTCTACACTGAATTCCATCCTGTCTTCAGAGAGTATATGGAATTAGATTCGCAGAATGGGAGAACGTTCATAAAACAGCAGCACAAATGAATCTCTTTTTTTCAGCTTTTCTCCAGTTTAGAGAGTGCTAAAAGGAGCTGGTAGGCTCATTCAGAATCCCATGGTCTCCCCCAGTGTCCTTGGGAGGGGAGCTTCCTCTCTCCCTTGAACTTTGTTCCATTGCTCCCTAACATCACCCAATATTTGGAGCCTCACAGGATCCCAGGTACCCTGTGGGATGGTTGGAAACAAAGGAAGCGGGCCCTAAACTGAACCTGAGGGTATAAGATCTTAGAAGGTTGAGATGAGAATGGAACACAGTCTGATCCCCATTCAATAAATACAGAAGGTGAGGGATGGTGACAGTCCTCAGCATCAGAGTTATTTTCTGTGTTGTCCACTATTTCTCGCCTTTCCATGGGTTATCACCTTTAACCATCATAACAGTTTCAAAGATGCCATCATGTCTGTTCTCCAAAGGAGAAAGCTAGGGTCACTATAGTATATACAAGTTAGGGCCAAAAATAGAACCGGGACTGGGGTCCCAGGGCTCAGTGTCCGATGTTTTTGTATTTATGGTCTTGCTGCTTCTGGGGGAAAACAGATAAAAAAAAGAAAAAGACCTACTTAAGTCTAGTGTCTCATCCCCTTGCATGAAAATTGTTCTACAATGAACTGTTTATGGGCTGTTCCTCATCAACTATATCGCCTCCAACCAGGTCTAGGCCCTGTGGCAATCTAGGTACCAACCCTGGTTATCCATTCGTTGAAAAAAAAAGTATTCAACAATTGTTTACTGAGAGTCTGTTATGTACATTCATTATGATACTGACAGAAATGTGGGACCAATAAATACATACCAGGAAAGCCCCAGTCAGAAGGAAGGAAAATGCTTTTGAAAGATCTTAAAAGCCAGGTAGGGATGTAGCCCAGTGATAGAGTGCCTGCCTAACTTGTTCAAGTTCAAGGCTGTGTGATTGAACCAGACCTTTTTTGAGACATGTTGGGGATTAAATATCAGGGCCTTAAACATTCCAAGCATGCAATGAGCTGCCCCACCCACCTCAGCCAACATCACACACATTAACAGCCTGTAATTCCAGCCTTCGGGAGGCAGAGGCAGGATCACTGCAAGTTTGAGGCCAGCCCTGTCTACATAGTTCCAGGCCAGTCAGGGCTTCACAGTAACACCACGTCTTAAAAAACAAGTCAGGGGCTGGAGAGATGGCTCAGCGATTAAGAGCACCAGCTGCTCTTGCAGAGAATTCCCAACACCCACATGATGACTAACAACCATTCCTAACTCCAGTTCCATGGAATCTAAAATCTTCTTCTAACTCAGGTTATTTCATGACATGGGCACCCTTACACATGCAAGCAATGCACTCACATACATAAAATAAAAATAATAAATTAAAATTTTTTAAAAAACCAAAGTCAGAGATATAAGACATTAAACCTCAGGCACTTTAAACCTAGCTTACTGCCATTGGTTATGTAACTTGAAAACATTTCTTTTCTTCTCTGAACCTCAGTTTCCTCACTTATAAAATAAGGATTAAAATTCCTGCCCCGTGAGGATCGATGTTGAGAAAGCCTCCAAAGCCAATCTTCCTGAGTTAATGCAAAGGCAGTGATGAGCCTATTCACAGGGGTCTCTTGCCTGTCTTTCCCACCCTGGTGCCTTGATTTTCCCTTGATTGTCATCATGCAACATCACTCTTCCTTCCTGAAGCAGAAAAGGTTTTTCCTCCACTGCTTCAAGCAAGCCTATGGTTTACCAGAGTAGCCAAGGGCCAAGGAGAGACTTCATTCATGATTGCTTCTACTTTCCCCTTCCTCCTCTTCCTCCTCTTCTTTTTCCTCCTCTTCTCCCCCCTCTGTTTCTTCCTCTACCTTCTCCTTTTTTCTTCCTCTTCCTCCTCTATCTCTTCACATTCTTTCTTTTTTCAGCTTCCTAGATCTGTGTGGTCTAGTAGGTCTTCCCAGAATAACAGACATGTTCCCGCTACGTTTGGTTTAAAACAACTGAAATGTGGCTAGTATGATGAGGAACTGAGTTTTTACATTTTATTTAATTAATCCAAGCAGCCACAACTCTGGAATCTGATGCACATAGCTGTCTGGACTCTGCCCTGAAGAAACCCTCCCCTACCCAACACCCACTTCCAGGTTTATCTCCCATCAACAGCTAGCAAAAATCATTCTTCCCTCTTACTGGTTAATTGTGCAATTTTCAAACTTCAGTGTACATTAGAATCATCGGTTTTGGTAAAAATTACTCTGATGGGCCTACCCCAAGATTTTCTGATGAGGTGGGCCCGAGATTGTCATGTCTAGCATATTCCCAGTTGTTGCTGATGCTGCTGGTCCAGAGACCACACTTTGAGAACCTCTGGGTCATTTTTTGCATCTTGTTGGGAGATTGCTATGCTACAGCAGAATCCACAGAGTCAGGAGGCCCAGTCAGACCCAAACCCCTAGGACAGTGGTTTCTACATGGTCAGTGGTTTCTACATGGTCAGTGGTTTCTCCTGTGCATTGTTCTGTGAAATCCTCTGGGGGAGCTTTAAAAATTTCTAGTGGAAAAGTCTCAGCCCTCACTCAAGATCACTTAAAGTAGCCTCTTTGGGGGCAAAACCTAGACAACAGTGCTTTATAAAGCTCCCCAGATGACTGCACAGCAGTCAAGACTGGAAACCCCTGCACTGATGGGGCTTAAATTTCTGTCTATTGAGTAATAACAATAAATCAATTTTATTTTACATCCTAGGCCTATTGGAGAGTTAGAGGAGGCTGTGGATGTTAACAAGTTTTATAAACTGTGGAGGACATAGGCATTGGTAGTCTGAGCAGAGCCTGTCTCAAATGATGGCGCTGTCCCCATGCAACAGGTAACATTGCATTCTGTGCTTTGTATTCTAGTACTGTCCCACTGACCAGGCCACTGCAGGCACAGATGCTGAGCACGTGCAACAGTTCTACAACCTTCTGACAGCCTCCATTGATGTATCCAGAAGCTGGGCAGAGAAGATTCCGGGATTCACTGATCTCCCCAAAGAAGATCAGACGCTACTTATAGAATCAGCCTTTTTGGAGCTGTTTGTTCTTCGACTTTCCATCAGGTGAGTCCTTGTCCTAGTTTGCTTTCAGTTGCTGTGACAAAGCATTCTGACCAATACCAACTTGGGGAGGAATGGGTATATTTGACTTATATCTCCTGGGTCACAGTTCATCACAGAAGGAGCCCAACATAGGAATTCAGGGCAGAAACCTGGAGGCAGAAGCTGATGCACAGGCCATGGAGGAATGCTACTTACTGGCTTTCTTGCCCGGCCTGGGCTCAGCCTGCTTTCTTAGATACTACAGAACAACCGGCCCAGGGGTGGCACCGCCCACAATGGGTTGGGCCCTCCCACATCACTCAGCAGTCAAGAAAATACCCCACAGACAAGACTTCAGGCAGTCCAATGGAGGAAATCCCCTGGTTGAGGCTCCTTCACCCCAGGTGTGTCAAGGTGACAAATAAAGCTATCCAGCACCATCCTATTATTTTATCTTCAGTCAATCCACTCCTGCCTTTGAAGAAGGCAGCCTTGTTTACAACTGAGTCATCTGTGACAAGTTTGTTCAAGAAGCAGATATGAAATACATTCAGGCATTAAAACACTGAGCAGTGCAGAATAGAAATGATGATGGGGTGACTGCTAGGAGTGTTGGGTTCTAGACTGTGCACAGCCTAACAAGGACACATTGTGAAGACTCAGCAAGTCACTGCCTCCCATCTGTATAAAATGAGGAGACTCAGTGGTCTCTGAAGTCTGTGGTTCTTGGAATAGTCTCATGGCGCAGAAGGTATTTCCTGGGAGCTTGGGAATGCTGGGTTTACCTTATGGGTTTTTAGTTCACAAGGGGCTATTGTAGCACACCTGAGGGGCGCTGAAAGCCCCACAGCTAAGCTCCTAGAGGATCCATCCTCTGTGTTTAGCAGTAACAAACACAAAGAAGTAAATTTTTGCCTATCTATCTATCTATTTATTTATTTATAGTATCTCATTATGTAGAGTAGCCCGGTCTTAGACTCAAAAGCTGGTCTTGAACTTACAATCCTTCTGCTCCAGCTTCCTGAGTTCCAGGACCCAGGTATACACCACTGTGCCAACACAAAATGGTTGTTCGAACAGTTTGAACCTCAGACCTGCCTGAGCTCCTCTTGTGAATTCTACACATTATCTTTTAAATTTTTTTCTTATAGTTTTTACTCACACATTTTAAAATCCCATCTTTTTTTGCTTCCCTCAGTTATGTGTTCCAGGAGATAGAATCAATAGTTCCCAGATATTTGTTATGAAACATCATCATTCCCCTGTCTTTTTACCTCCCCCTTGTCCCATGGCACCATGAAGCTCCTTAAAAATGCAGCTCCGGTGTCTCAGTCCCATCTCTTTTGACCTGGTGAGCTGCGGAAGAAGTACTGACATCTGCGTTTTAACTGATGCTCTCTCAATTCTGAAACCAGTTTTTGGAAGCCCATGTTTAAACCCAGAGGCTGAATCATTCTGCCTTTGTGTCCTCTGTGTGCAAGGATCTGTGGGAGAAATGGCTTGGAGTTATAGCTAGAGTGCCAAGTATTAGATTAATTTACAACCAATCCCGTGTACATGGGAGCTGGGCAGCAATGTGCCTGTCATCTTAGGCATGTAGAGGAGGATTAAGTAGAAGATAAGCACCATGCAGGTGGACACCACACCTGTCCTCTTCACCAAGCTCTCTCTAGTGCCTGTCTCTAGGAGTGGCACATCCCTCTGATGCTTAGTAAATACTTGCTGAGTGAAATGAATAGAGCTATTCATCCAGAAACAAAGTTTGAAAGAAATTGACTGCAAGCGACTGAGCTAGATAAATACGGAGCAAGATATTTTAAAGTTAAGGCAGAGCCAAGATTAAAGTAAGGGCCCCACAGAACTCAGAATTATTAGTTACACCTATTACTCTCTGCATCGTTGTATGTACTAGGCACTGTGCATGGGCTTCCGAAACCTTCATTTTATTTAAGTCTCTCAGCAATCTTAGGAGGCTGTGATTAAAGTCCTGCTTTATAGATAAGGGAAAGGAAGTCCAGAGATTAAAAGGAGTATCCAAGGTCATACAATCAAGCCATTGGGTGTAAGTGGAGGTTCCAGGGCACCTTTTATGAGGGAGGACTGGAATGGTTATGGACATTAATATAAACCATCAGGAAGATTTCGAAACAGCCCTCTGTAGTCCCCTTGTTGAAACTCAAGGAGGTAATGCAAAATAAGGACTCGGCTTATGTTCTGTCACTTTTGACGTTGTGACTGGCACTTGCAGGGTCTTCCTGCCTTGACTCTGCACAGTGGAGTGTCTAGCTAGACACAGTGGTAGTGTCTAGCCTCGGGCCTTATCAGCTTCTGACATTTAAGAAAATAAGGGAACAGCCTTGACTCGTGAGCTGGAAAGGGAAGTCTCATGTTCATTGCAGAGAAAGGTTGTTATGTGACTTTTCCTGAGGAGACCTAAAAAAGGTCTATTCACCCCAGATAGGACACTAATGACAAACCAAAGGAGTAATTCCATCTAAGTCCAGCTTTGTGAACCAGTGAGTTTACTGGGCCACCTTACAGGAGTATGGATGGGAGATTACTTACAGGAGTATGAGTGATGCCCTCCCAAAAGCCATGTCGCCAAAAAGTCATACCCAGCGTGGGTGATGACCTCCCAACATCTGTGCAGATGGAGTCCTCTTTTCGGTCAACTTTCCACTTGCTGTAAACTCCAGCATCTTTCATGACTGCATGCATCTAGGTGGGACAAGATTATGCAAATTTGACAGGCGGGAATTGGTGGCTGAAATCTCAGATGAGGATCTCATGATCCTCTTCCCCACTCTGGTGAGGGAACGTTAACAGGCTGATGTGAGAGATTCCTGTCAATAATCATAGCTGCTATGACTTCAAGATGGTACTGGTATGTCCTACCCAGAGGACTACGTTCACAGCAGAAGTCATGCACTGGGCTCCCGTTTAAAGTCTCTGAGGGTTTGCTCCCCTGTGCTCCATCCCAGGCAAGGAAGCAACTATGCTAGCAATAATACAGCAGGTGTCACAGCCCCATCTTGTTCAGGGCTAGTGGTCCCCAAAGACATCAGCACAGACAGACAGATGGAGCTGCTTGTTCATTCTCAGATCACCCCCAGAATCATGCCTTGCTCACAGCAGTAATGCACAATGTTTCCAGCCCTGCCCCCATGATGTGCTGGTACCTGTGTGTTACAGTGTTACTGTGTTCTCCAGACTGGACAGACCTGTTTAATGTCCCTCTTCACTGCTTCCCTCATCCAGGTCAAACACTGCTGAAGATAAGTTTGTGTTCTGCAATGGACTTGTCCTGCATCGACTTCAGTGCCTTCGTGGATTTGGGGAGTGGCTCGACTCCATTAAAGACTTTTCCTTAAATTTGCAGAGCCTGAACCTTGATATCCAAGCCTTAGCCTGTCTGTCAGCACTGAGTATGATCACAGGTAAGCATTACCTTGCCAAAAGCCAAGGTAATCACATCCTCTTTTTCTCTAAACTGTGTCAAGCAAGGGGGACCCTGGCACGGGCAGTCATACACAGCAGATAACTAGGAAAATAACTGCTACTTTTCTGAAATCTTCCAAGTTTGATTTCGTTTAAACAGAGAAACTACGTACTCACACCTTGTCAGGAGCTTCTAGGAGAGAGGATTGTGCTATAGATATCAAAATCCAGTTCTCCTGGCACTCTGTTGGCAGTTGAACTGGCTACTTCAAAGCTGTTTTTACAAAAGGTTTCCAGAAAGATAACCTTAACCAACCTGTCCCCATGGGCCTCTTCCCAGTCCTTTCCTAGAGACCCAAAATAAACCAAAGAACTACAGGATGTAGAAGACAACTGGACTCATTGATCTTGACTGGGAAAGAACCAAAGAAAACGCCCATTTGTCAAGAGCAAAAATGGCTCAACTTCACAGCTTTTGAACGTTGAAAACCAGAAGTATAAAACATGCTCAGCGTCTAAGGTTGGAAAGATAGGTCAGAAGGTAAAGTGCTGGCCCGGAAAGCAAGAGGACCTGAGTTCAAACCCTAGAACACAGGTGAAGGAGCCAGGTGTGGCGGGCACACCTGCAATCCCAGAACTGGAGAGGTGGAGACAGGAGGATTGCTGGGGCTCATTGGCCAGCCAGTCTAGCCTAATCAGTGTGCTCCAGGCCAAAGAGACTCCCTCTCTCAAGGAGGGGTAGATGGTGTTCCTAAGGATTGTCCTTGACCTACACACACTCACACACACACACACATATGCACACACAAAGTTGAAAACACATGCACATAGTTCCTATACGATTCTATTCTTCTATCTACCTCTCCCTCACTATTCTTTGGGAGATAAAGGACCTCCAGGGAGCGCGTTGGCCAGGTGGAAGGTAGTGCATCCCGTCTCCCTGTGGCTGTGGATGTGCTGCTCCAGCTCCCTTTCACCCATCACCCTTGTAGTTTCCTGTTAGATGGCATCCTTATCAGTCAGACTAGGGCCTGGTGAGGCCTCAGCAGGGGCTGGCAGGAGCTGAGGCTTGTCCCTAAGTGCATCGTCAGCACAGCTGGCTCCCCCTTTCTGATACAGCAGGGCTGGCTATTGCTTTGCCTAAACACTGATTAAATGCATCTTCTTAGGGCATCTCTTGTGAGCCAAAATAAGATGTATCTGTGTGCCTTTAGAGACACATTCAGAGTGAGCCTGATTTCCTCCTCCAGGTCTTCGTCCTGAATGAGAAGCTTAGTTCTTTTAATGTAATTGTCACAGTCTTCTAAGAGGTCCATTGGTGAAACAAAACCAAAGATGGCCTCACAGAGTATGGATTCCACTTTCAGATAGCATAGCCAAGCACCTAAGAAAATCAGATATTAAGGCTCAAGCATTTCACTCCAGGAAGACCGTAAGGAGACTGGCCCCAAGGCCACCTTGCCCTGCAACTCTTCAGTACCATTTCAGAACCTTTCAGCTCTTCTGGGACAGTCAGTCATTCAAAGGTGGAAAGAATAGAACTGAGTTGTTATCAAAGACAAAATACAAAATCCTGAGCCGGATTTGACTTTCTGCAAATAAAACCAATCCATTGCCACATCACAATGGAAACAGGAGATGGACATGGTGATTCTGCACATGCTCAGTGACCAAGGTTCTGCCGCACATGACACTGGGTTTTCAGAGAAGATGACACACCTCCCTAGAGGAAGCAGAATGTGCAAGCTAATCCATGGGTGGCAGGTGGTTGAGCATAATGAGGAAATGTGGGAGTAGGTACCGTGTGTCAGGAGAGCACAGGTGGATAGGGTGCTCCTGGTGTTTCCAGGCCATTGTGGAAGAACTGAGAAGGCTAGGCATGACTAAAAACCTGCTGAAGCCATCGAGAACAAGGCTGAGCTAGGTTTCATGAAGAAAACAACTGAAAAGTGGTGACAGAAGTCACTAGACTGACAGGAAGAGTGTGCCAGACAGAGAGCCTGTCCTCAGCCTCTGCACCTGGTGAAGCAGGTGAAGTTTGTCTTGAGAGCAGGGGGGAGCCACAGAGGATTTGACCAGAGGAGCATGACAGACAGGCTTGCATTCTAGAATGATCAACGACAGTAGCAGCTGGCTTTGAGCACAAATTAGATCAGGAAAGAGAGTAGGAGGATAATGACGACTCCCATAGTTGAGAGCTGCAGTTTAGGAGGAGGGCCTGCCCCACAGGGAAGCCTGCCCATGATGAAGGTCTGCCAGTGGGGAGGCTCTGCCCACAGAAGGACACTGTAGTGCCAGTTGCTCCCAACCTAAAGAGATTGGCAGTTCCACACAGAGTCTAGGGTAGGAATTAAGAGGAAGCTGGTGCAGTCTCTTCATCCTAGTTACACCGTGCCCTATGGTCAGAGCGGTCCAACCTGCTGCCCACTCAGGTAGAGATTTATAGAGACTTACTGGAAGAAGAGGCAGTTAGGCATGGCAGAAAAATGCAGAGGCTTTGGGGTCCTGTAACTCTCTTATTTGTCTGGGGACTGGTGTTTCAGAACTATGAGCTATTGAGTAATGTATTTCACATCTCTGAACTTCTGTCTTCATATGCAGAGAAAAGGAATAATGACGTCAATTCCACAGGGTAGCAATGTAGATTCTAGAAGACTCAGATTATGAAGTAGCCAAACTGGATTCAAGACAGGCATTATGCCCCTCCTGGAGTGATGGTGTCAGAGGCTCCCTTAAAAGCTGTACACATACCTGTTCTTTGGAAACCTTGGCTGGTCCAAAATCAAACTTGGTGTCATGAAGACATAGGTGGTAGTTTTAGAACTGAGCACAGTGATTCATACCTATAATTCCCGCACTTAGGAGACTGAAATAGGAGGATCATGAGTTCCAGGCCAGCCTGGGCTATATAGTGAGTTCTAGACCAGCCTGCACTACAGAGTAAGACATACTGTCTCAAACAAAACCAAACAAGGCAGTTCAGTATGTTTGATGACGATTTCTTTGGACACTTGAAAGATGCAAAGGAAGAGATGATAATGAAATAATCAAGTTAGATTGGTAGTGATCTGAGTACTTTATCCAAGGGCTTTAGACTTTCCTTTAGAGGTTCAGTTCCTGCCCTCATTCCTACCAGTCTCTGCAGAGCAGACTGTTCCAGGTGCTGTGTTTAATGAGTCCTCTGAACTCATCTCTGTACTCTGTACTCTGTACTCATCTCTGACCTTACACAGCTGGAAGGGTTTGAGTTGTACGAGGACAACAGCGGCAGAGAGATGCCGGGAAGCAATGCTCACTGCTGAGTAGCCACCGCCATTTTAGTGTGAGTGCCCGAGAACCGTGACTTCTCGGGAAGCCTCATCATCATTGGAAAGGGTAGTTGTGGAATGTCCGATGAGCCATTGATATGAGAAAATTCATCCAAAAAAATGGTCTGAACTCATGAAAGGGAAGTGGGATCTGAGAAAAGCTTAGCCAGTTTTGCTTCCAGAAAAAGTGTTAAGAAATTGGATAGTGGTGGTGGTTTACCCAAACATGGATGTTTTCCCCTAATTCATTTCTTCCTTCCCCCTCTTCTCTCTAGGCCCCTCATGAAATACTAGGTCATGGGACGGGGCAGGAAATGGTTTCTTTCAGGTCACTCTCCCTTCCTACAGTAACAGGGAGCTCCTCACAGTTGTGGTTTTCAGATGTTTTCCAGGCCCCTAATTTATCTAACCTAACTATTGCCTTTTGCCTATGCCACATCCCTGGAGCAATGGGAAGGCTTTGTTTCTCCATTTCTGATGGGGTACAACGTGTTCATATCTCCTTACAGTTGAATATGCTTAATAAACAAGAAGTCCTCCAAACAGAAAGTTAGTATGGAATTACTATTTTATAAATATCTAAGTACTGAGGGCCTTGCATGCCAGACTGTCAGTATATAGGGATGTGAAGATGAGCTAGACATGGATTCTGGTGTCTGGGAGTTTGTAGTCTATGAAAGTATATTATAATGAACTCAATGTGTGGTGGTTAAGTGTTTAGGTTCTTAAAAGGGAGAGATTCTGTGCAGAGGAAGCTCAGGTGAGTGAGTGCTGTCTTTGGGTCAAATGAAGAACAGTGGAGGCATTGGTCGTGAATGACGTTCCAGAACAGTAGCATACAGAGATAATGGAAATCCCAGATCAAGATTGCCAGGGAATGGCCATGGAGCATGCCAGCACATTTGGGGGGAAACCATATGTGGCCCAATTGCATTCTTTATGCATTTAATTACACATGTGATCTGAGTAGAAAGGAGAGAAAATTTCAAAGTTCAGGCAGTTACTCTGAATGACCATATGTTCTGGAGCAAACATGAAACAGGATGCTACTGCGCTGTGGGTGACGTTCACTGCATCCAGAGGAGAGGGTCTGGGAGCATGTTCTGCACTCTGGGGAAACATCAAGGATTTTGGGGAAATAGCTGATGCACTGGGAAATTTACCTTGTGACCTGATAACATGAACTAACTTGAGAGCATAAGGATTTATTTCCCATATTATTGGGAAAATAGGATTGGAAAAGTCATTTGGGGCCAGATGGCAAAGGAAATCTTGAATGTCCAAATGCCATCTTGCCAAACTTCCCCAAGGCATTCTCGTCCAGACTCAGATCTTCTGACAGGTGAAACAATGATGCCTTTCTCTTCTCTCTGTGTTTTTCCTTGTTGGAACTTGACCCCTAAGACAGAGGAGGAAGGAAGGCAGGCAGAACCAGGAGAAGTGAGGTAGTGGCGTGGGGATCAGACACTTGGCTGATCCCGCCACGTAGTCCACCGCCTGTCTTTCTAGAGTGCCTCGGCTCGTTTTGAATGGCTACCCAATCTCTGTGGTTTTGCATCGGGTACAGCTATCAGTAACATTGCAAGGAGAAGTGTGCGTCAAATTTGTCAGAGCAATGTAGTTTGAAAAAGAAAGAAGCAGGTCAAGGATTTGGGATTAGAGATCTGAGTTTGAGCCTCTACTGAGATACTTCCTAGTGCATGATATTGGGAGATTCCTTATCTTTTCTGAAAAGTGATGTTTTCTTTTCTCACAGGGGCAGGTCTTAGGCCATTTAGGCTGCTTTAACAAGTAGACCACAGCATAGGTACTTAATAAACCATAAAAAGTCAGGTCTTATCATCGGAAGGCCCTGCTCCCGTGATCTGCCCCCGTTACAAGCCCCCTCCTTAGTAGTATCACATTGGGGGATTAGATTTCAGCACGTGAATTGATGGGGGGCGGCACACAAACAGTGAGATCACAGCGCATGATAATGCCTATTTGTAGGTTTCTCACAAAGGTTGTATAAACTAGTGTGTAGCCAGCAGAGAAAAACGATTCAGCTAAACCCTCATCGTTATAACCTTAATATTATCTTTTATACTTCCAGGAAGAGTTAGGTGTTCCATATATATATATATATTCCATATATATGACATATTCAGGGTTTTCTGTGTGTGTCTTTTTATGGGCTTCGTAGAAGCAGGGACAGTTATTTTATTTTAATGTGTATGAGTATATTGTCTGCATGCATCTAAATGCACTCGTGTCATGCAGTGCCCACGGAGGTCAGAAGGTGTCTGATCCCTGGAACTGAAGTTATGGACAGTTGTTAGCCACCCTGTGAGTGCTGGGAATTGACCCCAGGTCCTCTGCAAGAGCAGCTGGTGCTCTTTACCATGGAGCCATCTCTCCAGCCCAGAACCGTTTTTTTTTTTTTTTTTCAATAGTTGCTGTTGTCTCGGTTTGTTTTCCCTTAATCTTTGAATATGCGGTGATATGCGTATGCCTTCACCCTTGGACAAAGCTACAGTCGTGTTGACTGCAGAGACTTACTATCTACACTCCTCCTCCCTCTTCCTTGTACTGTATTGTGAACATTTTTCCATGTCACAGTTTTCCGTCATAGCAAATATTTTGTCATTCAATTCAAATCAACTTAATAACATTTACTGAAGCCGGGCCCTGGAAGATGGCTCAGTGATAAAGGGCCTGAACTCACGAGAACCTGAGTTCAATCGCCAACACCCCTAAAAAGGCCAGGTGTGGGGGACCACATGGAACCCCAACAATGGGGTCAAGGGGGCAGAAACCAAGCAGATCTCCGGACCTCATTGGCCAGCCAGCCTAGCCTAATCAGTGAACTTTAGATTCCCTGAGAGATTCTTCTATCATTGGAGAATGGTAGAAGAAGACACCTAACATTGACTTCTGGCTTCCACCTGCACACATACATATGTACTCGTGCACATATGAGATCACATACATATGCACAAACACACACACACACACAAATTTAATGAATCTAATTCTAGATACTTGGAGTAGACATTAATGCCCAAACAAAACTCCAAGGGGAAAGAGAGTCTTATTCACCTCTAAAATTACCTTAACGCCTGACATGACCAGTATCAGTTGAATGAATGGGTTATTAGTATCAGAAAGTATCTCAAATAAGGAGAATCTAGATTATTTTTAGCCAGCCGCTGTTATTAGAAAACAGTCTGACTTCCCAAGTGCTACCTAATTTCAATTCAGATTAATTCATTTAATATCTATTGGGCATCTACAACACGCCAACTGCACAGTTCCTTAGCCTCAAAGAATCTGTGATCCTGTGGGAAACACAGACTCAAAGACAGATTTAAAAGCACTAACATGCCTCGACCCAGGCTGCTCACTGCCTTGTGGCTTCCTGACCTGCGTGAGTTCAGAGTTTCTGGGACTGCTTGTCAGTAAGGGATAATACACGTATCACAAATGGCTTGACTTCCTAGAGAAAGTGAGGCTCCGGGCAGGAAGCCCTGTTTGCTATGTGGTATTTTGGTTACAAACTCATGTCTCTTCTTGCCTCTTGGGGAGAACTCTGTCATTATCTCTGGGTTGGTCAGTGCTCTAAGACTTACTCCAAAAGAGAAGTTACTCTGCCAGCTGGAAGAACAGGCTTCTGCTAGCTACTGCCCACCCATCTCTCCATCCACTGCTTTCTGCTCTGAGGGAATATGACACTTTTCTATAGGCCAAGGGGCAGAAATGGGAACTGTAAGGTGGCAAAATTTAAATGTAAGAAACTAAGACAAAACTATTCAAAATTGGAACAAGTTGCTTTGGGGAAGTGAGTTGCTGCCTTGGGAAGCAAGGTTTACAGAGACTAGAGGAGCAGAAGTTAGAGATAGAGTCTAGCAACTTCAAGTGGCTAGGACTGGCTAGGGCATTCTCTGGCTTTTCGTGCATACACAGCACTAGGCATTGTGTTAAGTTGCAGATTCTGGTTTGATGGGTCCGGAACGGGGCCTGAGATTCTGCATTCCTCACAAGCATATAGGTTATATTGATGCTGCTGGGCTAGGAGCCATCCTTTGAGGATCAAGAAACAAGGGGCCTCGTGGTAATTGGATTCATTGAGATTAATGATAGCTACTATTTTTAGGTAGTACTTTGCACTGTGCCAAGAGTTGTACATGTATTGTTTTAATGTTGTTTAGTAAACAAATTTGGAAGTAACAGGGATGGATCATAGCAAGGAAACCAGTTAAAAGCTATTAGAACAATGTAACGTAGCAGATGTTGGAGAATTGATATTGAGAGGAGAACAATCCAGAGATAATAACGAAAGTTCCTGGGATGGATCAAATTGGTAAATCTGGGAAAGGAATCATTAGAGATTATTACGAGTATTGGGAAAGAGAGGATATCATTAGCAGATGAACTCAGAGCTGTGGCTGATTTGAAATAGAAACTAGTGAACTGAGTTTTAAAGACAGAGGATATTTGCAAGTATTTATTAAGCACCTACTATGTACCTGACATTATTCCAAATACTCTGTGTGTAATAATCATTTAATTTTCACAGCAACCCACGAAGCAACTGCTATTATTAGCACTATTTTAACAGTGTGGAAACAGACCACAAGTCACTCAGTTGACAGAGCTGGTGGGTAGAGGTAGAGGCTGGAAGAGGAAATATGTCTCTGAAGCTTCTGAGTAGAAAGTTGAGAGTTTAAAAAGTTTCTGACCATTATAAGCTGCGTAGTAACTCCCAACCCATTCATTAAATCTGAGCAACTGGCACATTTACTGTTTATTTAATCATTTCTTACATATCTTTGGTCTTCCATCTATCTATCCATCTACCAGATGCACATTAGGTGTTGCTGGCATACTGGGCTTGGTGCAGGAGATATAGTGAGCAAACACATGTCTCCAGGGGCCTTACATTTAATGAAAGAGGCAGGCAGTTGCCCCATAAATATCAGATGTCAAACTAGCACGTCCTGGGGAGGGACACAGTACCATCCAAGAATGAAATCAAGGCTGGGAACCAAGAAGGAAGCTTCCTTACAGAAATACTGACTCTGAGATCTAAAGGCTGAATGCACCTTAAGCAGCTGAAGATAGAGGAACGTGAGCACAGGCTTAATGGCGCCCTTACCTCACTCACTGAGCCTCATCTCCATCCTCCCCTCTTCTCCCTCCTTTCTCTGGCTTCCTGCTCAGCAGAGCCATCTGTGGCATGGACAGCTAAAATGCACAGGAATCTCAGCATGCCTTTAAATGCTAACCTCACACTTGTGCTCTTTTCTTCATTGGTCTGACCCCACTGTCTATAGTGGTTTGCCACAGAGCAGGTACTTGGTAAGCATCCTCTGAAAGAAGGAATTAACCATTAGCTGCACAGAAAGTAGGAGGTTGTTATAGGAAGGGCAGTTGTCTCAGGATGAAGAGAAACTTTCTAATAATTAGAGGCAGTCAAATAAGGCAGGTAGCCTGCTTTAACTGAAGTTAATCTGGATTTTTTTATGAAAGAAATCACCCACTTGTTCATTTTGACCCCAGGCAAGTCACTTAACTTTTTGAGTCTTCTTATATATTAATTAAAGATAATGTTGGCCCTGCCTCATTCTGGGGTTGTTGTGGAAGTGAGATATAATAATTTAAGCAAAAGAGTACAGTAGAAGGGGTTTTAATACATTTTATTAACAGGTTGAAATGGCAGACCCTCCAGTCCAGCTGAAATCTGACTTGAAGAAAGTGGGTCAAATCCCTTCCAGTTTACATACAGAATGTTCATGGCATATGTCTGTTACTTAACTGTGACTTTAACTTGTATTTCAAAGTTTTGGAACCAAAGCTAGAGTTAAAATACTGAAAGGCAAGATAAATATTAGGCAAATTGAAATGCAAGAAGCTTCTTTGATTAAATGGTTGGGGGAAAAAAATCTTTTTATTTTCAGTGCTGAGTATCAAATCGTACCACTAAGCTACATTCCCCCGACCCAGAAAAAAATCTTAAACTAAAACCTTCTATAGATAATTCTCTAGGCAAGGAGAAAATCCAAATATCTTACCGCCCCCCTCCCCGTAGCTGTTTGCCAAGCTTCGAGGAAGGGGGGCAGTCCCTTCAACTAAATGTCAGTGATTGGGGTTTAAAGGAATTTTAAATGATTGGGAAGGTCCCAGACACTCATTGACTCCCTAGTGATCTGAACCTTGCTGGTTGCTGGCAGGAGTTTGCATAGATACTGAATTTTATCTGAGTTCCTTTGGAACAGTGAAGAAGCCACAAAATCTGTGGCTGTTCAAAACAACAAAGAAGGCCTGTGCTGCCTTTGGCTTCTAACAGGAGTGTCTCTGAATTCCTCAAGGAATTCCAGACCTTGGTTGATCCAGCTGGCAGGAGGTATCGATCTCCACTTGAATTCACTGAATAAATAATGGTTGCCATAGTTATTGAGCAGTCGCAACTGGCGGGAGAGCAGGGAAAACTCCATGTCCCCTTCTGTGAGTTTGGCCATGAGAAAGTCTGGCTTTGAGGTTCCACAGTCGACCCCCTCCCAAAACACAGCTGATGAGCTGCTCAGTTTCTTCATCCTGATAATGAGTGTGGAGTCTTGGGTAAGGGAGGAGGCCCTGAAGGAAAGGAAAGCTTCAATGAATGTGAATGGACTGGCATTTGATTTTTAAGGAAAATGTCTCTCTTTAGCTTGTAAATCAAATTTAATATAACTCAATATTAATAGAATTTAATATCAGCAAGATGGTGTATGATCACGTTATAGGTGTGGCAGGACCATACTTTCACAAAGGACCATCTCCCAGTTTGTTCTATTTTAACATTATTCTCCAAATAGAAAATGTTAAAAAGCCATAACCATCTCCTAAATATTTTCACATTTTCTGTTCATCTTTGACGTGCAGAATCAATTTTGACATGTATTTGTTTATTATGTCTATATGCGTGCAGGAGCCCACATTCCATGGTCACATGCATTGTGGAGGACAGAGGTCTACATGCAGGAGTCCATGGATCAAACTCAGGTCACCAGGGTTGACAGCAAATGCCCTTTACCTGCTGAGCCATCTCACTAGCCCCAGAAAAAATTTTTTGCATAGATGTAGTCAGAGTTTAGGTACTATTTAGTATTATCCTCATTATTTAATATTATCTGTATTTTCCCATGTTGTTTCATAATCTTCATACTTGTCTTTTTTGATATCTCCAGAATCTTTCATTCTATGGATATACCATGATTTGCTTTATAGTCCCCCTGTTCACCAACTTATCTTCTTTTCCCAGTGGTTGTTTGGGGTTTTTTGCAGGGGGAGGGCGGTTAATCAATAAATGCTGCACCAAACATTTCCACACACCCAGAAAATTTTCTGTTGAAATTTTCCTTTGGATAAATTCCCAAGAGCTGGATTACTTGGTCAGAGGCTATGAACATTTTATAGCTCTTGAAATTTACTGCCAAATTTGCAGCCTGACTTTATGCTTTGGGGAGAACGAATAAAACTTTAGGCAGAACATCACTGAAGACGGGATTTCTCCAAGCTCACTCTTGGGTGCTTCTTCTGAGACTGAAGCAGGGGCTATGTACTGAGTAAAGATAAGCCAAGGGGAGGGAAGCTTGGGTCTAGGCTGATGAGCTAATGGTTTCCTAGGGAAAGTAAAGTCAAGAACTGCAAAGCTTGGGAGTTAAGAAGTTCTATTGCCTGTTTGGCCTGGTAGTTATCACCTGCTTGCCAAGTGTCAGCCATTGTCTTGGGTGCTGTCTATCCCATAATGTAGCACTCTACAGTGGGCAAAATACTTCCCTGTGACATCATCTTAGTTGAATCCCCAACAACCCAAGGAGGTGGCTTTTATTATAGTTGCACTTTTCTGTCAGTTTGTTATATAATGTTAAAGGTAAACAGGAAGATTACAGCTAAGAGAGATTAGGTCACTCAGCTAACAAAGGACAGAAGTGAAGCTGACTTCAGTTCTAAGCCCAAAACTTCTTTCTCAATAGAATGTTTCATTAAGATGAGATTCTAGCAAGCTATAATCTACTGAGATTCTTCTCAAGATTTTCCTGCTCTGCTTAAGTACATCTCAACACATCAGCTCCAGAGAGGTGTAAGAGATCCTAAAATCCAGCCTCCTGCCTTGATGAAACCCTAGCAAGGAAGGAACTTGCCCAAGTCATACACACTAGCCACAATGAGGAGGAAGAGATTTTCTGATCTACAGGCCTCTGTTATCTGAGACAAGAAAAGAGAAACATGCTGGGTAGTTGCTTCCTTTAGCTTTTGCTTTAGGGAAATAACTTTTCTAAGAATCTCCTACTACAGCAACTATGTTTAGGTGACATTAGGAATTAATGTTTGATTGCCTATTAGAAGGATGTCTTCCACCTCTCAAAAACTGTATTTTTAATAAGGTGAAGACAGATTGAGGAAGAACACCAGACGTCAACCTCTGACCTCCGTATGCACTCACATACATGTAATGGGCATGGGCACACACATACATACACACATGTGATATTCATGTACTCATAAATAAATACAAGAATTATTATTTTTGCATGTCCATGTGCCAGTGAAGGTAAACTTTGGGACAACTAAGACCAAGTTCTTCCCTTAGAAAAGAGATTCTGCTATCTACAGGCTAAGGAGGAACAAAGTCACTCATATCAGATATCTGACTCCTTTGTCATCATAGTGACACCCAACAGTGCTTTGCAACCAGAGGACAAAATCTGCCAGGAAGATGGGATTCCAACACCAGTTTCTGGCAACTGTGTGACTGGAAACTTCACTCAACTTTATCAAAGAGACTAATACTTAACACGGGCGTTCTTTTCTGTGTTGTTTTGTAGAATATAAAGCATGCTCTTCCTGTCTTGATGATTGTAAAATGCAAGTTCCAGGTCCTTCCAGGCTTCCTGCTCTCTGAAGTGATATTTCCATCTCTGCAGCAGGAGGACTTGCGCATTTTACAGAGAGTCCCAGGTGTAAATCAATAGGCGCTCTGAGAAAAGAAACAAAACAAAGGAAAGAAAATCTGGCGTTTTCCCAACACCAGCTATGGAAACAGGAATGCACTTAGGGTCTAGCCTTGAGAGGCTCACATTAGTGTCCAGAATGTGTAGCTTCCCTTCCTCCTTCAAGTGAGTGAGTCAGGACAGAGACATTAATTCACTTTCCTAGACATGTTTTCGTGTCACTGTGGAAAGGAGTTGCCCACTGACAAGACTTTTGTGAGACCTCAGCAGGATAACGCACACACAGTAATAACCACCCTGCCACATATTTAGTGTGGCTATGTGCCAGAAACTATGTGCTTCTCCTGCGTTATTCACCTAAGTTGGGCCCTCCCTGAAACCTGGAATTGGGCATGATCATTAACTTCACCTCATAGGGAAACAGCTGAGAGGGGCGCAGAGCAAGTTTAAGTGGCAGCTCTGAACTTCAAACGCTGGTGTTATTTATACTGTGTGGAGAAAAGACATTTTGTTTTAGGTTGTTTGTGTGTGTGTGTGTGTGTGTGTGTAGGCCAGAGGACAATTTGGGGTGTCATTCCTTAAATGCCATTCACCTGGGGGAGTTGTTTTGTTTTTAAAACGTAGCCTCCTTGTAGCCCCAGCGAGCCTAGAACTCACTTTGTAGACCAGGCTGGCCTTGAACTCACAAAGATCTTCCTGCCTTTTCCTCTTGAGTGCTAGAATTAAACGCTTGTGCTGCCATACCCAGCCCAGTGGGTTTTTTGAGATAAGGTCTTTCATTAACCTATGACAAGCCAAGTAGGCTAAATTGGCTAGTCAGCAAGCCCTGGGACCCTCCAGTTTCTGCCTTCCCAGTGCTGGGATTAGAAATGTGTGCCACAATACCTGCTTTGTTTTGTTTTGTTTTAACGTGGATTCTGGGGAATTGAACAAAGGTCCTGACTGAGTTACTGACAGGCTATCACCCTAGGTCACACAGGGCATTTTGCCTGTAAAATGCCCAAGCCACCTGGCAGAAAAGGACAGAGACCTTAGTTAGGGCTTCAGAGTAAGTGTCTTATGACCCCCCCCTGCTAAACTTACACTTTTCTGTCCTTCTGCAGAACGACATGGGTTAAAAGAACCAAAGAGAGTGGAGGAACTCTGCAACAAGATTACCAGTAGTTTAAAAGACCACCAGAGCAAGGGACAGGCTCTGGAGCCTGCCGAGCCCAAGGTCCTGCGAGCACTAGTGGAACTGAGGAAGATCTGCACCCAGGGCCTCCAGCGCATCTTCTACCTGAAGCTGGAGGACTTGGTGTCCCCGCCCTCTGTAATCGACAAGCTCTTCCTTGATACCCTGCCTTTCTGAGCAGGCGTATGCTGAGCAGGGTGCTTTCTCTGCTGGCACCTGATCATGAAGCGAGCAAAAGGATGGGTCTGGACACCTACCATTTTTTGTCCATCCTTCAGAGAAAACGCAGCTCCCATGGAAAGCAAAGACTTTTTTTTTTTTTTTCTGGCACCTTTCCTTACGACCTAAAGCCAGAAAACTTGCAGAGTATTGTGTTGGGGTTGTGTTTTATATTTAGGCTTCGGAGGGTGGGGTGGGAGGGCATATAGTTCTTGAGGCTTTTCTAAGAAACCGCTAACAAAGCACTTTTGGACGATGCTATCCCAGCAGGGGGCGGGGGGAGGATAATATAACTGTTTTAAAACTCTTTTCTGGGGAATACAATTATGGTTGCTTTGTATTTAAAAATACGAATAGCCAGGGTTGCTCACCAGGGTAGGATGTCTTAAGAGTGATCCCTTTAGGATATATTTTCCTGTATCAAGGGAACATATGTGGTGCACACAAGGCAGAAAATTCCCTTTCTTAATTTCTTTCTTCTTTTTTAAACAAATGGCAAAAGATGGAAGATGATCTACAAATCAGACATAGCAAGATGATAATGGCTGTTTGCTTCCATATACAAGTGCAATTTTTTAAAGTGCTGTCTTACTAAGTCTTGTTTATGAACTCTCCTTTATTTTATATGGAAATAAGAAGGAGGTAGTCATGTCAGCAAATGACACGCTAATTTTCCTAGCAAAGGCTTGATTCACCTGCCCTGTAGAACCCTTCGGAGGTATGGCCCATCTGAGACTTTTAGGCCACTCTTGATAGAATCGATCCCTGCCAACTATCCAGCTATCCTGAAGGGGGATCAGATTATAAAGTGGATTACAAACTACTGCTTTGGCTGTTTTCTATCAACCTGGACAGAGTTCTCTAAAGTTATTTCAGTTGTAGCAACTTACTGATTTTATCCATTCAGAAGCCCAAGGAGTACTGGTGAATGGATCAAGTATTTGATTCCCAGATGAAAAGATGCAAATAAGTAGGAACTGGGTCATACAGGGTAAGCACCAGAGATAATAAGGATTTATATATATATATATATATAATTTAATTTTTGTTATTGGTTAAAGAGACAATTTTGGAGAGCAAGGAAGTCTTCTTTAAAAAATAGTATTAATGTGAGTCTTAGAAAAAGATTAGTGGGCTGTGGTTCAACATTCCGTGTTCGTATTCCCTTTTGTATGTTTATACTGTTAATGCCATATTATTATGAGAATTTGTTGCATAGTGTCCTTATTTGTATAAACATTTGTATGCACGTTATATTGTAATAGCTTTGCCTGTATTTATTGTAAGACCACCAGCTCCTGGAGGTTGAGTTACAGAATAATCAAATGGAGTGTTCATGGTGACTTGGATACACCAATTAGAAATGAAATAAGCATATATATATATATATATATATATATATATAAATAGTGCAGGTTACATATATATTTATAATGTGTCTTTTTATTAACCATTTGTACAATAAATGTCACTTCCCATGCTCTTATTTTATGGTTCATTTGCAGTGACTTTTAAGGCAGTACTGTTTAGCACTTTGATATTAAAATTTTGCTTATGTTTTGCTAAATTCAAATAACGTTTGAAGATTTTTAGGTCTAAAAGTCTTTATATTATATACTCTGTATCAAGTTAAAATGTCTTTGGCCATTTTGCTAAGAAACAAACTTTGAATGTCAAACTGATGCCACAGTAGTTTTGTTAGCTTTAAATCATTTTTGCTTTAGTCTTTTTAAAGGAAAAAACATAACAAAACTATGCTGTTTATACTGTCATTAAATTATACAATCAAACAAATGCCAAATGAATTACCTAATTGCTGCAAAGTATCACCCAGATAACGAATCATATCTCTTTCTTTTTTTGCAAATAATTCTGATATTTGATCATGTATTATGTTTGTGTGAGCTTTTATGAAAGATTATTTTTATATCAAGATGATAGGTCCTGGAATGTTAGGATTTTGAAGTGTTAGACTTGGAAAGACCCTGGCTTATCAACTAGCCGGATCTCCTGAAATTCAGAGAGGAAAAAAAAATCTGGGGCCCACTGAAGGGTAAACATTTACCCAAGGCCAAACAGTAAGGGAATCAAGACCGACTTAATTCACCTTTCCACAGTCCTTTTCTGTCCCGCTCAACTTACTGCATCTGTAAGAAAATAGACTTTTAAACATAACCACTAATATTAGTATTTTATATGAAGATAGCCATGAATAAAGTAGTACCTTGCATTAATTTTTTGAGCTTATATGCAAACATAATAAACATTATTAAATATCGGGAAAGCTAACATTTCACACAAGATCGCTTCAGACCAAATTCACATTGAATTTGAATAAATTAGAAATACTGTGCATACATAACCTTCTTGTGCACCGTGACTATTCAGAAAGTTAATCCTTGTTTTTGTCATGTCTGTGGAGCAAAGTCAAAGAGAACACAGAAAACGCAGAGCCCTAGAGAAATGCTGTTCCTGTTTATTTTCTCAGCCATCGGATTTAAGGGAAAGGACTGTTTAGGCGTCATGTCTGCTGGTTTGAAGAAATAAGGAAGCCGTTTTTAATTATAGGTCCAGACATTAGTTCTGAAAAGAAAGGTTATATACAGCCAGTGGTCTTCTGTCTTCCATAGTTGTTCAACTATGAGAGCCTCCCAAGTCATCCAGCAAGTCAACTCCTTTTTTTCTTAATGTTGACACACAAGTGTACACAGAGTCGATGGCACACTAGCTCTGAAGAGGACAAGAAGCATTAAAGCAGGTGATTCTTCCCCTTGAGGGAGAGCGCTCTCAGTGTGAACCTGCCCTGGGCGGGCAGAAATCAGGAATTCACCCGCTGTTAATGGAGAGTGCCTTGCTTTTATTTCAAACAGCCAAGTTTCCCTGAGACCCTCTCCTCTAACAGCATTGCTCTTCAGTGTGTATTAACCTGTGGTTTGAAAGAAATGCTCTTGTACATTAACAATGTAAATTTAAATGATTAAATTAAATCACATTTTACCAACGGCTACCGGTGTGTTTGAATAAGCATGCTTCATTTAACAGTTTTCTTTTAATCATTATAATAATTTTTGCTGTGAAGTCATTAAATATATCCCAAAATGGATTTTTTAAAAAGGCTTAGTAATACTGAAAAGTTAATAGGCATTCTGAATTGGAAATGGATTAAACCTTGGTGATTGAAAGAAGGACGCTCTAAATTCAATAACCATTTATTGACTACTTCCTGGGGGCAAGGCATGCTGGGTGCTCTGAGGACACACAGACATACGTGCACACTGCCTGAAATTCCATTTCTCTTTCAAGTGCAGACAGTGTGAACAGTGCTAACCATTTGTTGCCCAGTAGTATTCTTTAGAGGCATGAAGGAATCATTTTTCATTAAGGTGATATTAGTTGTTTGAGAACCAGGCTGTAGTTCTCCCAAGACTGAGCATCACATTCAGCCCTTTTTATCTTGTTTGTGCCATTGCTCCTGTGCTGATTAGAGACTCCTTCTTTGTGGGGGATACAAACACAATTTTTTATGCAACTCCTCTCCAAACCTCATAGAGTCTCAGTATAAATATTGTGTGTGTGTGTGTGTGTGTGTGTGTGTGTGTGTGTTGATTGCTTACGAATAGAAATGTTGACGCTGTCCTAAAGTAGGTCATCAGTCTGTACATCAGGCATTTTTTGTGTGTGTGAGGCTTAGAAGCCAGACCCTCCTCCCTGCCTAACAACAGCACATTCATTAGCTTAACTATAAAATATGGTTAGTGAGATATGAAAGAAAGATATCACAGAGCTCCATCTTGTCTAGGAATTAAAATAGATGTTAGGCCAAAAGCACACACATACAAAACAAAAAAGGAAATAAAAGAGGAGAGAATTAAAGTCCTTTTCTGGAGATCATAGGGACAAAGGCCTGATTTGAATGGAGAAGGCTAAATAAGGCAGATTGGCCTGTAGCTGAATTTTGCTAAATGCATGAAGATAAACATGAGAAGTTCATTGCTGACTTTTTCTTCATTATGGAAAATACGTATTACATGAAATATATCCGCCTAGCCATTTAAGGTGTATAGTTCAGTAGTATTAAGTACATTTACACTGTGCAAGAGGTCTCAGGAATCTTCTCATTTTTCAAAATAGAAACTATGCCTATTAAACAACAATTCCCCTCTCCCTTGCTCAGAGTCCTTGCTGATCCTCCATCTCTCTATTTGACTAGAGGATTTGTTCCTTTCTGACTGGCTGGTTTCACTTAGCATTGTGGAATGTGCCAGAATTCCTGTTTGGTTTTTTTTTAAGGCTAAATTATACTCCATTGTATGTATACCCCATATCTTATCTGTTTATCTAACAATACTTGGGTTATAGCCGCCTTTTGACTCTTGTAAATATTAGTGTTGTGAATAGAGGTGTTCAAATCTCCATAGCCAAATTTCTACTCTTCTAACTAGTGGTTGGTTTCTGAACTTAAAAGTATGATTTAAATGCTTTCCAAGGATAGTCTTGACTTTCTGTGGATTTTGTTTCTGTTTTAGTTTGGTGATCTGGAGGTTTTGTTTTCTTTGGTTTTTGTTTGGCCTTAGTTATTGAGTTCATGGGATTCCCTTCTTCTTTAAAGAGATACCTGCATTACTCCTGAATCAGGGATGCTTATAAACCTTTGTTCTAGGGCTAGATTAACAACTGAGAAGACTAAAAGCAAAGAGGCTTGATATTTGTTCAGATACTTGTCCTTGAAAGCCCTCAGGCAATTCACAAATCTCAAATGTCAGAGGGGGATTCTGGACCTCTATTATTCAACACCCCTCACAGATAGATAAATTCTTCAGGAACTGCTCAGAGCACCATCCCCAGGGTTGCTCTGTGACACTGATGGGAATGCTTTGACTTGTACTGCAAACACACTGCCTTCCTGCTCTGCAGCTCCTGTCTCTATCTGGCCCATTTCCTGGTTCTATCAGAGTCTAGGACTCATCAGTCCCTTCTCCTGTCATCTGTTATCATGGTGGCCATCCCCCCACTGGA
This sequence comes from Eospalax fontanierii, assembly GCA_035773235.1. Classification (NCBI taxonomy): domain Eukaryota; kingdom Metazoa; phylum Chordata; class Mammalia; order Rodentia; family Spalacidae; genus Eospalax; species Eospalax fontanierii. The sequence continues at coordinate 32,110,745 of CM069541.1, forward strand.
TCTCCAAAGGAGAAGAAAAGAAAGACCTAATTAGACTTAACGTTTATTAAGCATCTACTTTGTGCAACAGATACTCTAGTAAGCACGTTTATCTGTGGCAACACTTAATGCTTAGTATTTCTAACTCAGTGTGGTTATCCTCAGTCTGAGAAGGAGCAAAGAGGCTGGAGGTATGTTCATGACATACCCTAAGATCCCACAGCCAGTCTTTGAGACCTGAATACAGGTTGGCACCACCCTCGCGCGCCCACCTGCCTTCCTGGAACTCAGTCATTAACTCCCTGCTCTTGACCTTAACCTCACTTAACCTCAGATCCTTGCTCATCAAGTTGTAAGAGCTCTACAGAAGCACCACAGCCATGATCCAATGTTCATTTTTCCTTCCTGTTTAAATGACCTGTCTTACTAATTCCTCCAACTGCTGGATTCCGCAAGCCCTCACCATCCTGCCCCTGCGGTTCTCAAACTCCATCCCTTGCCAGTCTCACTGACTGTGTAATAATGAGGAGCTGCACTTTTGGAGTCCCTTCAGGGGCTTCCTCCAAAACATCAGCATCCTCTCCTTGCTCAGCAGCCTCTGACATTCTACCCCACATCAGTCTGTCTGCCTCCCAATTTTAGGAGACCTAAAACTTCCACACCGGCTCTAGAGTCAACAGCTTGAGTTGTCCTCCTTTAGACTTGGCAACCACCTTTCCACTCCATTCTGGACATTTTCACCAAAGCCCAAAGACAAACCCATCACCTTCAAGAAACACTTTCTTGGACTAGTGAGATGACTCAGAGGGTAGAGGCGCTATTAGGCAGGCCCTGCACTCTGATCCCACAAGGTATCAGGAAAGAACTGAATCCCAAGAGTTTGTCCTTTGGCCTTCACACTCAATTCATGGCATTTCTGTGTGCACACATACATGATTGTGCATGTATACACACACACATGCACACAAACAAAAAGTATTTTTTAAATGTCTGCTTTTTTGATTCCCACACAGAGCTGCTAGAACAATACAGAGGGCCAGGCCTTCCTGGCTCATCTCAGAGAGATTCTCTTCCTGGCTTCCTGCTGTTCATTTTCCGCTGTGATTTATGAGCCCCCGGGCACACACTTTCTTTTTGAGTTCTTCAGTACTGGATATTTGACCCAGGGCCTCACTCATTCCAGGCATGAAGCTAGGTCCCTAGTCTTCTTTTGACTTTTAATTTTGAGACAGGATCTCATTAAATTGTCCAGGCTGATGGGCAGCAGGCCCCAATCTCAATTAAAGAATTATTGGCAGCTGATTACTGCTGGGTAAGGAAGAGCTGATCTTCTTAAGGAGAGGAACTCTGAATAAGCTGACTAGACCTAAGTGGATGAACTTGTACTGAGAGACGTCTGGGGACACTAGCTTGACACGATGAATCCCAGTGCAGGCAGTAGGGATGGGTGCCAAGCGGGGGAAGTGGGTACAGAGATGATTAAGATGTTCTGCATGAAATATACAAAGTTTCAATTGAAAATGTTTTAATTTAATTTAAATAAGGGGAAGGGTTAATATTCAAAAAAAGAAATACTGCCATATACACCTGCCATTGTCTATCTTGGGAAAGAACTATAGACACACATGCATACGTAAGGGCCAGTACACTCATAAACCAATCACAATAGATGTGTAATGTGTGCAGTTGGCAGCAGGTCTTGGGAATGAATGTGCTTCAGTGGTTCTCACCCTGGTTGTGCTGGACTCCGAGTACAGCTTCCCCGATTCAATTACTTTAGAGAAGGTAAATAATAAATAAATAAATAATCCAGGCTGGCCTTGAACTCATTCTATATACCAGGCAGGCTTCAAGCTTATGATTCTCCTGCCTTAGCCTTCCACCCCATCACACTTTCTACCTTTTGTTCCTAGGACCCTCATTTCTTCCCATTCCTGACCACTTTACTTCTGATCGTTTTTTTTCCTTCTAGTTTTCAATCAATGGCTCAACAATCTACAAAGGTGTTTCTCTGTTTTATTTATTTACTTTATCTTTATTTTACACATGTGCATGTATTGCCTGCATGTATGTAAGTGCACCACATGTATGCAATACCCATGGAGGCCAGAAGTGGGCATTGAATCTTCTGGAACTGAAGTTACAGATGGTTGTTAGTCACCTTGTGGGTGCTGGGATTCAAATCTGAGTCCTCTGCAAGAGAGCTCTTAACTATTGAGCCATCTCTCCAGCCCCTTACAAAGGTGTTTTTAAGTATAGCCAATGCCCCAAATAACAATGATGGGTAAAGCATGAGTCACATGTACAACAGTGGTTCCATAAGATTACAATGAAGCTGAAGCATTACTGTCACCTACTGACATTTAAGCCATTGTCATTTCTTAGTGCAATGTGGAACATACTTGATGCTGGATAGTGCAAAAGCAAAGTAGAGCATTTGTGCACGTAATCCCTGAAAATAACAAATAACCATGTTATCGATTTGGGTATTTACTATAATATATGTTCAATCATTATTTTGGAACATATCTACTTATAAAAAGGTTTATTGTAGGGAGGACAAGGGAAGGTAATGGAGAGATATGAGCAAAACACCAATAATCTACAATGTGTGGAAATGTCATAATAAAAACTATATCAAAGCAAGTAATAAAAGGGAGGGACAAAGGAGGAGCTCCCGAGGCTGCACCCCTAGCTGAGGAGCTTTTGGATATTGATGGCTGTTAGGGGAGGGAGAGTCTCTTTTCTTTTCGTTAATATTTTATTATTTTTATTTATGTTTATGAGTGTATTGCTTGAATGTATGTAAACACACCCGTGTCATGCAGTGCCTCCGAGGTCAGAAGAGGGTGTCAGTTCCTCTGGAACTGGAGTTACAGGCAGTTATTAGCCATCATGTGAGTGCTGGGAATCAAACCCAGGTCCTCCGCAAGAGCAGTCAGTGCTCTTAACTATGAGCTGTTTCTCCAGCTCCGAGTTCCTTTTCTTTAGGAACGTGGTCACTGATAGGTTAGCCAGGGCCCAGTGGATGACCCGCACCCATGCACATATCGGCAGCACTAAATGAACCCAGTGGGTTCAACAAGCAAACATTATAAAAAGAGGACATGGAGTTGAGAAGGAGCTGTGATGGGGTTCCCAAGGGGAGTTGGGGGGGGGCAGTGAGGTGTGGGTATGACCAAGATACATCATACACATGTATGAAATTTTCAAAGAATAAATAAAAAATTTAAAAGAAGTGATTGTACAAGGTTTGCCTCCTGTGCCAGCATCTGCCTTGTGTTCTCATGTTTACTGTGTCTCCTGGTTGCATCTAAGGCCATGTATTGTGACTGACCTACAACATCTGTGAACACACACTCTGCGTTTTCATAATTGACCAATCACCTGTAGACCATTCCCAGAACTAATCCTATTGTTAAATAATTCTTGTTTAAATGCATACACACAGGTCATCATCATCATCATCATCATCATCATCTGGCTGATTTCATGTTTCCTTGTCCATATATACATATTTAGGGGATTTTTTTTTCTTATTTGGGAGGTAGCAGGGTGTGTGTGTATGTGTATCTGTGTAATAAGGGCGAACTCACCCATACATGCACACACAAGAAGCCAGAGGTAGACACTGGGTGTCTTCCTTTATCTCTCTCCATTTGTCTATTATTTATTTGGGTTTTTTTGGGTTTTTTTTGTTTTTGTTTTTGTTTTTTTTGAGACAGGGTTTCTCACTGAAACTAGAGCTCACCAATTCAGCTAGTTTTTTTCTTTTTTCTTTTTTCTTTTTTTTTTTTTTGGCCAGCAAGACCCAAGGAATCTATCTGCCTGTCTCCCCCACCCCAGTAATGAGGTACATGTCTGGGTACTGAGGTATATGTCTGGCTTTTTAGATGGGTGTGAGGGGTCTGAATTCAAGTCCTCATGCTCACACAGCAAGCCATTTACTAACCAAGTTATCTCATCAGCCCCTTCATGGTTTTTCTTAATATTTTTCTTTTTTAATTTTTTTAATTTAAAATTTTTTACATTTGCTTATTTATCGGGGAGACAGACAGGTTATGGAATTCATTTGGAGGTCAGAGCACAGCTTTCAGAAATTAGTTCTCTCTTTCCACTGTGTGCAGGTTTATAGGATCAAACTCAGGTTATCAGGCTTAACAGCAAGTGCTTTTACCCACTGATCCAGTTCACCAGTTCAACTTTTCTTATTTTAAGAAGATGATTGTCTTTACATTTATATTTTTGTCATCTTGCCAAGATTCTATGGGAAATTTAAATAACATAGAATCAGAAATGCATAACTGATTAGCAAGTATTTCATACATACAAAAATTGATTTAAGAGCAAAAAATAAAATATTTTGTACATTCAAAAGTATAATATAACAAACGTCTTTAAACTTAACCACCAACACGAGAGCAGTTTAGAGTCCCTGGGCTTCCCCAGTGGAATTTCCCTTTCTCCTTCTTATTCTAAATGTTGGATTACCATTGGCTATGTATGCATTCCTAAATAATTTATGTATATTACAGGGGATGCAATCTTCCAAAACTAGTTTTTCCTTTGGCCAAACTTATATTTGAGATTTATCTAGAATATGTTCATCTCTAATGTACATTGCTATATCCATTGTATTTCACTACTTTATAGTATCTCACTTAATACACAATGTCTCTATTTATTTTTGCTGTCAGTGAATAAGTTTTTTCTAGGTTCTTGCTACTATAAGCTAAAGCGTTATGAACATTTTTGTATACATATCCTCATAAGCACAGGCAGAAATTCTTCCAGGTCCTTTTCAAAGTACAGTCCCAGTATCAGCAGCATAAGCATCTCTTGAGACTGTTCTAGAAATGGAAATTTTTTACTTTGATCCCAGATGTGACTTTAGAGACCATCGGGGAGGGTTCAACAATCGGTGTTACAGCATGCCCTCCAGTTTGAGACCCACAGCTCTGGTCCTACCAAGAAGCAGAAATGCTAAGGGTTTTTTAATATCCTATTTATTATTTTTATTTTATGTGTATGATTGTATTGCCTGTAAGTGCACCCATGTCATGCAATGCCCTCTAAGGTCAGAAGAGGGCATCAGATTCCCTGGACCTGGAATTAGGGGCAGTTGTTAGCTACCATGTGGGTGCTGGGAACCAAATGTGGGTCTTCTGCAAGAGCAGCCAGTGCTCTTAATCCCTGAGCTAACTCTCCAGCCCTAGAAATGCTAGTTTATGAGGTATGTAAGACCCAGTCATCTTCTCTATTAATGGTCCAATTCACATTGCTGCCAATGCATGAGAGAGCCTACTGGGGTATATCTTCCCCAACACATTTGTCATAACGTTTTATAATTGTTAATCTGGTGGTTACAAAATGATATCATATGGTGCTTGATATCTAATTTTTTTGGTCTTTTTTTTTTTTTTTTTTTTTGGAGATATAGTCTCCCTGTAACCCCAGATGGCCTGGAACTCACTATGTAGGCCAGGGTGACCTTGAACTCACAGAGATCTGCCTGCCTCTGCGTCCTTTGTGTTGGGATTAAAGGTGCGTACCACCACTCCCAACATTAATAGCTGATTTGTTAAAGGAGCAAATGCTATAGTCAGAACAATCCCTATCCCTGGCCTGTTCCTGTCCTTTTAATTCCTCTTCCCCACTTCTGAGTTGGTGTAATTTCTGCCATCTTGAAGACTAAAGATGTAGGTGCTATGTTTACATCATACCATCTTCTAGATGGCATTTGAGACAGCATAACTGTTGCCTTGCCCAGAGAGTGGCTCTGTGTGTGGAAATATCAACTTGGAGGACAGTCAAGGATACTCTCATGATAGGCTGTATCTAGGATGGTTTATAAATAAATGGAAGGCTGGTATTGGAGTCTGTCTGATTCGTATTATAACCCATATGTTAGCTGGGGCCTTTTCTCCTGGAGATCTAGAAGAGATTATTTTAAACTCTGTTCCACGAATAGGAAGGTCCAAAGACCTCCTCAAGATAGCTATGAAGTCTGCCAATTTTCATACTCGCTCTGGCTTTGGGCACCCACTTGTGTTTGATCATCTCTGTTCATGGATTTTTCTTGCTCTTTTGCTGGTGTTACTTCTGTTTCTTGTGCTGCTTTAGAAGGAGGACTTAGATCTTTTCCATAATTTCCACTCACAAGTTATTGATAAGACTTTATTAAGTTCTAGAAACCTATTTTAAGGGACAAACGGTGATTTCTGCCTTCTCTTCTTCCTCTGTTTGTTATCTTCCCTCAGGATCGCAGATGTAACCTTGGGCAAGGGAGATAAAGGTACTTGAAGGGACTGTAAAAGAGCAGAACTTTAGAAGAGGTCTCTCAGGGTCTGGGAAGCAGACCTACTCTGTCAGTCCTAGACTATTTATTGAGAGATTTTTCATGAGAGGGAGAAAAACTGCTAGTTAAACAAGGCTATATGAGGGTGTTTTTTTTTTAGCTCAAAGTTGAACTATATCCCAAACAAGGCCCACAGGATGTAAGAAAGATGGCTCATCTAAAACACAGGTGAAAAAGAGCCAGGAATATTAAGAACTGTGACTCAGTGTGAGTCACCCATGCTTTGAGGATACTAAAAAAACTCCAGGATTTCTATTCTAGTTTATCTTTCTGTGATAAATACACTGACCAAAAACAACTTGGGGAGGGAAAGGATTTGTTTGGCTTTCACTTCCAGGTCACAGTCCATCACTGAGGGAAGTCAGGGCGGGAACTCAAGGCGGGAATCCGGAGGCAGGAACCATGGAGGAAGGCTGCTTGCTTTCAGGCTCCCTCACTGACTCACTCACTGACACATGCTTAACTGGTTTTTTCATACAACCCAAGACCACTGATGAATCGTGCTGCCCACAGTGGTCTGGGCCTTCCCATCTCAATTAACAGTCAGGACAGTCTCTCAAAGACATGCTCACAGACCAACATGATCTAGGCAATTCCTCAAAGGAGGGTTCCTGAGATGACTTGGGATTTGTCTAGGTGACAACTGAAGCTAACGAGGACAGTGTCTAAGTCATTCAGTGCTGAGCTAGACTCTGGTTTCTGCTTTCTCATAATGCATAGACCTGGTGGTATGTCCTCAACATTCTCTTCCTCCTGCTGGTTACTCTCTTTTGACCTTCTTATTTATCCCTACCCACCTCATTTGATATTTTCTCATTCCTGAGAAAGAAAACCTGATTAGTCTAGTTCAACTTTTCATGCTGGGCAACATTATAGACCCCGGATATCCTGTAGATTAGGCACCCTTAGGTCATCTCTTGTCTATTTGGCTATGGTTGAAGATGGACATGCATTCACCCTTCAGAATTATGTGTGTGTGTGTGTGGCTGTAGGTGTACATGCTCATCTGTATGTGCAATTATGCATGTGGGTGGAGGCCAGAGACAATGTCAGGTGTTTTGCCCAGTCCCTTTCCATCTCATTTTCTGAGACAGTCGCTCACTGAACCTGGAGCTTACCACTTCAGCTTCACTCACTGGCCAGCAAATTCTAAGATCCACCTATCTCTGGATCCCTAGCACGGGGATTAGATGTGCAAGTCACTGTCCCCAGTTTTTATGTGAGTGCTGGGTATCCCGATGCAGATCTTCATGTTTGCATGGCAGACACTGTACCAACCGAGTCATTCCCCCAGCCCTAAACATCTTGACTTGAATAGTTTCACTCCGGAGAGATCAGAGATGTTAACACAGTGAGCATTGTGTTGTACCCTCTGCAAAGGAAGCTCATCTTGACTTTGGGGTCAGTCATGGGGAGTAGGTTTAGTACAGTCATTTATCCCCCTCAGTGACTAACACAATACCTGGTTAAGTAAAAGCCCTTAGAAAATTCTGGTTGAGGGAATTCAGGTCAGACATTCATTGATGGAGGTTAGAAGTGGAAAATGTAAAAATTCCAAGAAGGAGACCTTCCCATGATTTCCAAAGTTGGCATCCAGAGCCAAAGTGTCTAATTTCATCTTTTTCTGAACTTCAGTGCAGAAGATCGAGCAAGAAAACTAGAGAAAATCAACACAACCCCAAGGAAGGTTTGTTTTTTTTTTTCCTTTCCTTTAGAAAGCAGCTGTCAGTTTAACTTATCCCAAAATACTGTCAGGGATGAGCATGACTAAAAATGCGTTTTATCTGTAATTAGAGAGATTACATTAAACACTATTATTTGCAGACACACATTGAATTAACCCTAATCGAGGCTAGCAAATAGTGGAGCCTGCCTATTTTTCGCCTCAAATTTTTTAGAAAATTGTGACAGTTGACACATGGGGGACAATGCTGACGAGATTTCTTTCCGTCAAATGCCAGACAGTAATTGTAATTGCCTTTAAAAATGTTTTAAGCAGTTTTATTAGTAAATCAGAAGTTGCCACAAATCATGCTGATAGTTTCTAAACATGGGGGCTGTTGACTGTGCATTCCAATATGAGTTTAATGAATTGATTTTCTAAGGAATTTAACTTTGCATCTGTTTTCAGGTGTAATTAATTCACTCTGATTAATGTGATTCGCATGGATATTGGTGGATTACTGATGATGCCCCTTATTTGTTCACTTGTTTTTAATCTGCCATGAAGTCCTTTGGGAAACCGTATATGTGATTTGGGGCGCTATGTCTGACTGGTGGCTCTGATCACATTGAATTTCTGCAAAAGAAGAATCCTGGTGGGAATTCACTGATTATTCACAGACAGTGCGGCAATGTACTTTTGTTTGAGGGACTTATTGAAGTTTACACAGTCCCTGCCTTTAAGGAGCTTATAATCCAGAGGGGAAGATGAGACAAACATTCCAATGCAAGTCACTCATAGGAGAAATGACTGTTCGGGTTCTTGCACTGAGCATTCCTCCCTGAAACAGCAGTGTTGCTGAGGGTTTGTCAGCGGACTTCCTCCACGCTAATGCTTCCGACGCTCCTGAGTTTTCTTATCCATGGCATCAAATACCGCTCCAAAATTTACCTCTCCAACCTGGGCCTTCCCTTGAGTTCTAGGCCTAGGGACACCAGAAGCCTAAGAATAACTTCATCTGTAAATTCCAAAGGTTCTTCAGTGTCCCAGACCCAAGTCCATGCTCCGCCTCCAAGTCACTTCTACTGTCTTCCCACTCTCTACAAAAGGCTCCTCCAGTCACTCACCTGAGCTAAGTTAACTATTGCTAGTCTCAGGATGAAAAGGCACTCGGCTACGTTATATAGTTCTTAAACACTACTGTTCATCTTTATGATCACAGAGAATTAACAAGAAAGCTTTTTAAAAGATAATTTCTTGGGACCGGAGAGATGGTGCAGTGGTTAAGAGTACTGGCTGCTCTTGCAGAGGATTTGGGTTCAGTTCCCAGAATCCACATGGTGACTAATAATGTCTGTAACTCCAGTTCCAGGGGATCTGACACCCTCATCTGACCTCCATGGGCACTGCACAACATATGTGCACTTACATACATGCAGGCAATACACTTATACATGTAAATATATATTTTAAGATAGTTTCTTGGAGCTGGAGAGATAGCTCAGTGGTTAGGAGCACTGGCTGCTCTTGCAAAGGACACAGATTGATTTCTTAGCACTCACATGACAGCTAACAACTGTCCAAAATAATCTGATGCCTTCTTCTGGTCTCTATGGGAACAACACACATGGTGCACTTACACGCATGCAGGCAAAATAATAAAAATGATAGATAAAAAAGTTTTTTAAGATTGTTTCTTGATACTCATGTCCAAAGATTCTGATTCAGTGGACTGGAGTGCGGTCCACAAATTCTCATTTCTAATAAGTTCACAGGCAATACCAATGCTATTGGGCAAGCAGCACATTCTGAGAACGATTGTCAGTAGCAACTGAAAAGAACACAGGCTCATTTCCATAAGCCACCATGTCATCATCATATAAGTGGTTGTTGCTAGGGAATGAAAGTCCTGGAGGCAAGTCAAGGTGGTGTGAAGAAATGAAGAACATTTGAGTCAAGTGGTTCTTCATCCATCAACTGTGTCTTGATGATACCATGCTGGGTAAAGCCATCATATAGCCTATGTTTGCAACCTAGTTTTATTGGAACTTGTCTGTCTCATCTGGAAAATGGGGATAAGAATGCCACTGTATAAAGACTTTATGAGAAAAAATAATAGAGGACTATATTAAATGCCTAGTTCAGTGCCTGGCACATTGATTCTCAATAAGGATGCTTAGTAAGTGGTATTCATTTTTACTTAATGTTAGAATTATCCACTCTAAAGTGATCTATTGTTATGTATTTGTTTGTTTATGTAGGTGCTAAGGACTGAACCCAGAGCTTCAAGCATGTATACACTCAGCTTTTGTTGGTATTATTGTTAGCATTATGTCATTGACTCAGGAGCTTACCCAGGTTGTGGAGAAATTAGAATGTGAGAAGAGACTATGGAGGTTTGACAGTTGTAAACCCAAAGTTTTTTTGTTCTTTAAGATTATCGGGTTTGAGGTATGTGCTAGATAGCTCTAGTGTCAACTTGACACACCTGGTTGAGGGAGCCTCAATTGGGGAATTTCCTCCATGGAGTGGCCTGTGGCCATGTCTTTGGGGTATTTTCTTGATTGTTGAGTGTTGTGGGAGGGGCCAGCCCACTGTGGATGGTGCCATCCCTGGGCAGGTTGTTGTCTATTGTATAAGAAAGCAGGTTGAGCACCAGCCAGGGAAGCAAGCCTGTAAGCGACATTCCTTCATGGGCTGTGCTTCAGTTCCTGCCTCTAGGCTCCTGCCCTGAGTTCTTATCTTGGGCTCCCTTAGTAATGAACTGTGTGACCCAGGAGATGTAAACCAAATAAACCCTTTCCTCCCCAAGTTACTAGTGGTTAGAATATTTTGTCACAGCAATGAAGAAGCAAATTAGAACAGGGTACTAATAACAAACTTGATATTTCCTCCCAAAAGGACTTTTTCAAAATTTAGTATACTGTTTTACTATTTGTGATTCTTCCAAATAAATTAAAATTAGCTCAGGGCGATGGGCAGCTTAGAGGCCACGTGGAAACGAGCAGCTGATCACAGTTAGGAAAATAAGGGAGGAGGAATATTTTATCACATCATCAGCTGTTTCTCCAGTCCCCAAATGGGCTTGATACACATCCCCAACAAACCTCTCAAACCCATGAATTTTCTCTTCCATCTATCTGGCTGGACTTGTTTTAAGCTGACTAAAAGGCCTATAGTAGAAAATTTACAAAAGTTGGGCTGGCAGGATATTTATAGAAAGGCTTCCTGGTGACTGCTGGGACCACCATCACTATAGGAACAGGGAACCTTTAAGCAAAAGCTCTGAACAGTGCTTTGGGCCCTGCTCAGCCACCCATAGTTGACTGCTGGGTGGGAGATCATAGCAGCTGCCACAGGGTGGCGTTTGCCTCCACTGTCCTCTGCTCATAGAACAGAATCAAGGAAACCACACACGCACACACGCACACATGCATAGATATGCACGAAAACAAGACTGCTAAACATCAAACACAATTTAGCCCTGACTGGACCAGGAAGACAAAGCAACAGAGCCACCAAGGAGGAAAAAACAATATTCAAATTAGTGCAGTGCTTGGGCTTCATCAGAGAAGCTTTTTCAGACTGTGGTCAATACAGAGGCACACAACTGCTTAAAATGCGGAAACAAATGTAGCTGTGGAGTGCTCAGCCATAAATGGGGCATCTATATTACACCCGCTTCCCCGCTTCAGGGAACATTGTGGAAGAGGGGGCAGAAAGATTGTAATAGCCAGAAGCCAGGGAGGAATGAGGCAAAACAGTATCTTCCAGACATGACAGGTAGCTGTGGGTGCCTGCATAAGACCTGAACAAGAATAAGCCAGTCAACATTCCAGCCTGGACGGAGGGGTCCCGGGAGCTCCAACCCATAACTGAGGAGCTACTGACAACTGATGGCTGCTGAGGGAGAGTCAGTTTTCTTTAGGGGTGGGGCCCCAGCTAGGCTGATGGTGCTTCAGTGGATGGCCCCACATCCACGTGTATATGAGCAGCACTAACTGGACCCAGTGAGCTACAAAAGGAAAGAAGAAAAAGGAAGGAAGGAAGGAAGGAAGGAAGGAAGGAAGGAAGGAAGGAAGGAAGGAAGGAAGGAAGGAAGGGGACATTAAGCTGAGTGGGAGATGTGGAGGGATTTGGGAGGAGTTAGAAGGGGAGCAGGGGATGACTATGACAGAAATACATTTATGTATGCATAAAATCCTAAAAAAAAATAAGTTAAAATGTAGTGTTAAAATGTAACCCAGCAGGCTGGAGAGATGACTCAGCAGTTAACACTTGCTCTTCCAGAGGACCCTGGTTTGATTCCCAGCACTCACATGGCAGCTAACAACCATCCGGAACACCAGGTCAAGGGGATCTGATGCCCTCTTCTGACCTCCAAGGGCATTGTACAATATGGTGCACTTACATAGATGCAGACAAAACACTCATACACATTAAATAAAAATAATAAAGTGTTTTTTAATTAGCTCAGATACCAAGAGTACTTATCAAAGCTGATGCCCCTTACTAGATTTTGTTAATAATACTTCAAATGTGTCTTCAGAAAAGAAAATGGATATGACCAGGCAGGATGATACATACCTGTACTCCCAACACTTGGGAGGTGGAGGCAGGTAGATTGGGAATTCAAGGTCATCGTCTGCTTCATAGAGAATTCAAGGCCAGCCTGGGCTACATGAGCTTGTCACACAGACACAGACACAAAGACACAGATACACACACACCAAAAAACAAAAAACAAAAAACAAAAAAAAAAACAGGGAGGAGACAGGGAGGGAGGGAGGGAGGGAGGGAGAGAGAGAGAGAGAGAGAGAGAGAGAGAGAGAGAGAGAGAGAAACCTAAGTCGATATGCAGATGAGAAAACTCCTATTAAAGACTAGATGAAATATAGTCATGGGATTCTATAAACCCTTTACAATGCTATTAATTTGAATTTAGTGGAATAGAATTCATGGAAAAAAACAAAGATAGAAACTATATAGAGCATTATGCATATAATTTTTATTAAGGAGTAAAATTTATTTATGAATATATACATAGAAAAAACTAGAATATATACCAAATTGTTAACAGGATTTCTCTGTTATTATGATTAAATCTCCATAGTTAATCTGTACTTGTTAGGTAATGTTTCTCAAGTTGGGGTGAACATTAGATCACCTTAAGAACTTAAAAAATAAGTGGAACTGGAGAGATGGCTCAGGGCTTAAGAGCACTGACTGCTTTTGTAGAAGACCAGGGTTCAGTTTCCAATACCTACATGATGACTACCAACCATCCTTAACTTCAGTTCCAGGGGATTTGATACCCTCTTCTGGCCTCCACAGGCACTGCTTGCACATGGTGCACTTATATATATGCAGGCAAAACACTCATACATATAAAATAAAAATAAAGTATTTAAAAATATGTAAGTGACTAAGATGCTCCCAAGACCAACTAAATCATAATCTCTGGAGCTGTAACCCAGATTCAGTAATTTTTTTTTATGGCTTTTAGGTATTATCAATCAGTGGCCAAGGGTGAGAACCACTGCCTCAGGAGACCCTCTCCTGCAGCTCTTTGCTCTTGGAAGGCCCCCTGGGGACTCAGGCTTATACAGGGACTCTACAGTCTCCCATGTGTTCCTTCAAACAAACTAGATATGAATAGAGACACCAGCATTCCTTGGCTTTTCATGGGAATCTTGTTGTATTTCGATTTTAACATCATTTCAAAATGGAGCAGAATAGAAATTCTGCTGGCCACTGGATGAATATAGGCAGAAAAGGAGAGGATAGGAGTTAGAATATCTGGGTCCTTTTTCAGATCTGTCATCTAATAGTTGTGTGATCTTAGACAAGCTACTTTTCTCAGAGCTTAAGGAGTTTTGTAAAATGTAAAGTACTATAGAAGTATTATTATTTTATGCTTCAACTAATAACATAAATGTGATCAGGGAAAGACAAAGCTTGATTTAGTCTATCATAGGGGACCTCTGTAACAACAGGGAGATGTAAGTTCAAAGAGAATTAAATAAAGGGTAAACCCACAGGCTGAAACTAAAAGCAACTTGACAGGCCAAACATGAAATACTCCTTTCTCAGAAATCCAGAGAAGAGACTCTGAGAAAGATCTTCCCTTTGCTTTTCTGATAGCTTCCAGGAATTTATCCCAAAGTAGTGATGTCCCAGAATAAATAGGTTTTCTTCTCATAATTAAGCCAGAGGTTCTGGGAATGGGCTGAACACAAGGCTGAATTCATTACTGAGATTGCTTGCAATTTAATTCAGGTCTCAAGGAGGTGGTTCCTATGTGTCACTGGAAAAGAATCCTTGCATCTAGACAACAGCCTACATATTTCTCTAGATTGACTTTGAAATGGGACCTTTTCCCTTCCTCTCAATTTAATTTATTCTCTGAAAATAATAGACCTTGGAAGGAACTTCACGACAGCACCGTCTAGGGGAGGCGCTCACATCAGGTGGCACCATCTGAGACACCATTCAACAGGAGCAATTGTAGAGGATGCCAAGTGCTCTTAAGAACAGTGGCTATGAATTTTTTCTTCTTTCTGTTCTCTGTGTATCACATAGTGCTGTGCTCAGAATACAGAAAATTATTGCTTTGGATGCTTCTCCTAAAGGCACAGTTCCTGGTGCATGGAGAAAAGCAATGCATAATTATGGGACGGGCAGCATGACCACCTAGTACTGTCATGAAAACGTGTTTTCCTTTTGTACATCTTAGCCCATGAGTGGCTGCAAAACTGATTCATTCTCCCTCACGTTCTCAGGGTTAAGATGTATCTACTCTGATGTTTGCTTGGTGCGTTCTGCACGCATTATATCCTTCCAACATCACGACTTCAGGAATAAGGCTTGTTTCAATCTTTCTGGCAAGAGATAAAGGAAACCTAGACAAGGAGAGGGAGACAAGTGAGAAGCTCTCAGACCTGGTTTCTAGTTTGGAACCCAAGTGGGATGATGGTGCTAGTCCCTGACATATGAAGAACTTGCAGCTTTGAGGGGAGGTAGCACGGGATTAAAGTATGCTGTACTGGACTTACCTGCCACCCAGGCAGAGGTGTGGAGTAGAACACTGACTATGAAAGCATGAAACTCAGAGGACACACCTGGATAGATACGTTCCTGAGAGCTGTTAACTCACTAGAAGGAAGGAGTATAGGGAGAAGAGAAAAGGGTGTTTTAGAGAGAAGATAGCCAAGACAGGCTTGAAGGAAAGAGGAAATCAACACAGCTAGCATGAAAGAAGAGAGGGCAGTAGAGGAGAGCTGGACTCAAGGAGGTTTGAAAGGCGAGAAGTACTGCTAGATGCCCGTGTGTGCTCACACTGGGGCCTGTGAACACCTGTGCAGCTGACTATCTCCACGCCTGAACACAGCAACTTTTCGGGTGAAATGGTAACTACTTCACTTCGCCCAAGTTCTTCTCTTGGCCAATACTGAAATCTTTTATTAAGAAATAAAACTTGGAGCTGGAGAGATGGCTCAGCAGTTGAGAGCTCTGGCCGCTCTTGCAGAGAGGACCCAGGTTCGGTTTGCAGCACCCGCATGACAGCTAAGAACCATCCTGCCTGCAGTTCCAGGGGATCTGATGCTCTCTTCTGACCTCCTCTGGCACTGCATGGCATGGGTGCACTTACATACATGCAGGCAATACACGCAAACACATAAAATAAAAAAAATAATAAATAAAAACATTTAAAAAGAAATGAAATTCTTGGAAATGTACTTTTTAGTTCAAGCCATATTGACACCACACAACCCACACAGTCTACCCCTTGTCAACTTAACTATCCACACACATACTTCTTGAATTATATTTAATTCCCAAATAAAAACAATAGCAAGGCCACACTTCAGTTTCAACAGATGAGTTGTACCATTCATCTGGCACTAACCAAGTCTTCAAACACTATTACAAAATTCTGTCAAGTCAACTGCTTCCAAGTTAGAGCAAGACTATTATGCCCATCTCTGTAAAGTGAGTTCCTCAGTCCAGAAGCCAGGCTGTGAGGAACACTGTGGTTCCATGACAAATAAGGCAGTCTATAAGAGCAATGTGGCTCTCCTACCATGGTGCAAATGGCCCAATATCATCAGCTTGTGCTAGGTGGCCTGAAAAATGGGTGCCAGTTACTAGCTGGTGCTGGTGTTTGTGGTTAGCAGTTGGAGATAGCTATAGAGGTAACCAGATTGGCTCTAAAAGTTCATAGTGTCGGAGAACCTCCATCTTGAAGCCATGGTCACTCTATTTATGGGGAAGACGTTGACTGACAACCACAACCAAGTCATCTTGTCTACTAGTAAGACTGTCCTTTGGTGAGAGCACAAGCACCATATTCTATGTTCACTTAGAGAAGTCCGTCTTGTGCTTCTCCAATTTCCTAATCATCCTCCTAATTTCATGGTCAATGAATTAAAGCACTAGTCACTTGCTCATGAATAGATGTATCCTCTGAGAATCTGTTCTTCTAGGTAAATTAACTTACCAAGGGCCCTGCTCCTGGAACTCTTTCCTTTCAACACTGTCTGTGATTATAGCTGAGCAGGTCTATAGCACTGTAGGCATCTAATATGGGCTTCTTCCCACATTTTTGGAAGAAACATCTATAAACCCATTCTAATTATTTTCTTTCTCAGTCAGCTATCATAGGGAATGCTCTGTGAAGCTCTGGGCACAGAAGGGGGAGAGAGAGACAGTATAGCAGAAGCAGTATTCATGAGGATTGGAGCCACTTGCTTGTGCAGTTCCTTTGTGTCTTCAGGCCTGTCTGTAGCTGATCCCATGCATTCATTCCCACTTGATGGTGAAGTGCTCCTAGACACACTCAACATTATAGCTTACTGGGTCAGTCATGGTGCACTTGATGGGCAGTTCAGGCCACATGGCAATCCAGTGTCCCATAGAAAAGTGATGAGTGTCTATTAGGGCCCAGGTACAACTCAAAGGCTGTTTCTCAAAGGAATTGTAATTTAGAGAAAATGAGATTGTTTTGGCCCCAAATGGCAAAAGGTCTGGATTATGACTTACGCGTGTATGCATATTTTCTCCATACGACATTCTGAGAACTGGACCTGTAGAGCCAGGCAATTGCTTTTGGTGGGCTTTACCAATGGGCACTGAGGAAAAGGCATTTGTCCTATCAGTCATTACTAGAGGAAATGTTTTGCTTCAGCAAAGAAACCCCGTCTAGAACTGCAGCAGGATAACAGTCATCAGGAAGGGCTGAAGACAGAGGAGAGGAAGAAAGGACAAACTGGCACTGGCTGGGAACCTCTGCTTGTCACACATCTGACCATGTCAATTGTCAGGATATAAGTGCTGCTCCACTTACACTGCCACATTTGTACAAGTCACTCTTGGAAGCCAACAATGACCCTGAGTCAGGGACAACACTGAGAAGCCCCATTCCCAGCCTAACCAAGAGAACTCAGTAAAGCCAGGACACTGTGCTTTGTGGATTATCATTATTAATTTTTATTCTTTTTTGAGGGCAGGGTGCTTTTTGAGACAGGGTCTCCCTACAGCCCCTGCTGTCCTTGATCTCACAGAAATCTGCCTGCCTCTGCCTCCTGAGCGCTGGGGTTAAAGTTGTGCACCACAATACCTGGCATTAATTTGTATTCTTTAGCATATGTATATAAATTGTTCGTTCTTGGACCAGCAAGATGGCTCAGAGGGAAAGGTGCTTGCTGCTAAACCTGATGACCTGAGTTTGACCCTTAGAACCCACATGGTAGAAAAAGAATATCAAGTTCTCCTCTGACTTCTATACATGTGCTGTAACATGTGTATGCACAAATAAATAAATAAGTGTAAATTTTTAATTGTTCAGTCTTTTTCATGTAAGGCTTAGTTCACAACTTTAAAAGGAGCTTTTAAAATAAATTCTTAAATTGGTCAGACGTGGTGTTGCACGACTTTAATCCCAGCATTTGGGAGGCAGAGGCAGGCAGATCTCTGTGAGTTCAAGACCAGCCTGGTCTACATAGTGAGTTCCAGGCCAGGCGGGGCTAGAGGGAGACCCTGTCTCAAAAAGACCAAAAACAAAACAAAAAATTAAATCAACATTTAGAAATTTTACCATGAAATTATCTGCTTCAAAAGTTATTTTTGACTGGGAAAATTGTGTTTGCTATAAATATAGTGTTCTCTTTTCCAAAGAGATGTCTTGTGTTCTGATTGTTTAGTTGGGTCTGGAAAAGGACAGTGGAGAAAGGAACAGGTGAAGGGACCAGGGGATGATGAGGAATGAGAGACTGTAAAGGAACAAGAGTTTGGAGGACAGTCATGGAGGGAAGAAAAAGGTAAAGACAGGAAACCTGCTGTCCACAGCAGAAAACTAGGGACAGAAAAGAGACATTTATATTTCTGGTTGTTAACCTGAGCCTTTAACATCCGAGCTATCCCTTCAGCCTGCAACGATCTCTAAATAGGCTGACCAGACTCCAGTGAATGAATTTGCACTAAAGGACATCTGGGTACAAATGCTTGAGTGGATAGGACTTAACATGTATGGTGGAATCCATGAGATCTGGTGGGGGTTGGGAAGGCGTGGAGGGGAGCGTGTCTAAATTTGATTAAGAACATAGGAGGCACTCATATGTCAGTACAGGGACCTAGGGACGGTTTATATATGTGTTTGTTGCATCTATATTCTATCTGTATTTAATATGTACGTATATATGAGAGATGTGGCAATATTCTGTAACCACATATGTAAGATCTTAGTAGTTAACTTGTTGTTTTTGCATTGGTAAGGATTTTCTTTGAACATGTCTTCATATCTTCTAAGGCAATTATGTTCCTACTCAAGTACTCAAGTAAAAGATGATGTTTCATCTCCTAAAAAAAAAAAAGGAGACATTTAAATGGGTTTTACTTAAGTTATGAAACATGGTTTTGTCATATAAACCCTGTTTCTTTAGTCCCTCAGAATTTTCAATAAAATTTTCACTTGTCACATGCTATAAAAATATATACTGAATTACCTATAAAGAATGCATTTAGAAGTTATTTTAAACATGTCTTTATTTGTAAGACATTATATACTAAGAAAATGGTATATTATGCTTACTGTTCTAATCTGGTGGTAAAGGTATTCTTAAGGATTTACAAGTGCTTTAGATTTTTCAAACTGAGTGAGAGAATTATGTAATCATCCTGCTGTTCCTTCAGTGTAATACATTAAAACTCTGAAATTTAAAAAAAAAATTCCACTTCTTATGCACACATAGAAAGAGAGAATGGTAGACTTCTACCAGAAACATGCCTGTCTGGCTACAGCCTCAGTGGCAGGCTGGGTGGCTCCCAGGAAGCCTGCTATACCCCAATGACATTGGCCAATGAAACAATACAGTGCTCTGTTAGGGAGTAGTGAGCAGTTTCTGCCCTGTAAGAAAACATGTGAAAACAGATTATTCTTTGTTTCTGGCCAATAAATCCCTGAATCAATTAGCCCTTTACTTAAAACAAGCTTCTACCTATTGTTCTTGGGAAGATTGTGGTGTAACCAACATATAGATATTTCAGCCCTAAAAAGCTAAGTGACTGAACTATAATATAGATGGTCCTGAATAGGTTTTAGCAACCAGAATGATAGATGCATAGACTCTGCTGCTTCCTTGGGAGAAATATTTCTTTTCTCTGTACCGAACTAAACTGGATGCTCTGTATAGCCAAACAGTTGCTTAATCCTGTGGTAACATATAGGCCTTCATGTGCACAAGTGGGAAGGCAGAGACAGGCTGGAGGCCAGAGAACTGAGACCTTCATCTTTCCCTGGCACAGTCTTAGGAAAAACCAGGCTTGGCTCATTGCATAACTGTATTTAATGTTCTTTATGTGGACCACGTGATTAAGAACATGGGCTTTACTGTTAGAACACTACCATTGAATTCTTCTCTACCATTTGTGGGCTCTGCCACCTTAGGCAAATTACCAACTTTTTCTGGGGTTTGATTTAAGATAGGAATGAGACTTAAGGTGGCTGAGAGGATTACAAGAGGGCATGGAGAGAGTTTAGCACCATCCACAACACACAGTAGTAGCTCAGTGTATCTCAGGTTTCGTAATTACCTTAGTATTGATGCTGAATAATGTAGAAATACTAACATCGGGTCATCCATAGTATAACTGGCATGCTGGAACCTGAAGGTGAGGTCTCACTTCTGTGAGTAGATTGAAGTGTCTTCTGAAGAAGTAAAATTCTTTATGTTACTTGTCCTAAGACATGACTTCTAGGGGCAGATGATACACTAAGCAGCGAATGATAAATAATATGAGAAAAGGGCCAGAAAGAATGAGACGAAGATGCCTGCCTGCACTGAGGTCCCAGATCTCCTAAGAGACATAGAGCAACAGTGTGGGGGTTCTGGGAGGCCAGAAGTCATACCCTTAAGAAGAGAAGAGAGGGAAAGCATTCAAACTGCTGGAGGGAGATGCTTCCCATGGCAAGAAGTTTATATTTAAGGTAAGAAGATTTGGAAGGTGTATCAAATGCGTATAAGAAATAGAATACAATCTCCATGACTGTGTCTGTCTAAAAGCCACTCTAAAACCTTAGTGGTATAAGCCAATATTTTATTCTATTCCCAGTTCTATGAATCTGGAGTTTGGACCACAAGGAGGGATGGCTTATTTCTGCTCTCTGATGTTTGAGCCTCAACTGTGAAGGCATGAAGGCCAGGGTAGGGCCTTGGTGGCTTGGATCATTTTGTCTTAAGGAATGTTTGTGGTTGATACTGGTTTTGTTGAGGATTTCAGCTGGTCTCTTGACTGGAAGGAGCACGAGTGACCTCCCTATAGGATGTCCCAGCATGAGCTAGTTCTGAGTTTCTCCATGGCTTTGTAGCTAGATTCCAAAAATAAGTATTTCTCTTTTAAAAATATTTTATTTACTATTATTTTTACTTTATGTGTAGGAGTGTATTGCCTGCATGAATTAAATGTACCTGTGTCGTGCAGTGCCCTTGGAGGTCAGAAGAAGGCGTCAGATTCCATGGAACTGGAGTTACAGATGGTTGTTAGCCACCACGTGGGTACTGGGAATTGAACTCTGGTCCTCTGCAAGCGCAGCCTCTCCAAGAGCAGTCAGTGCTCTTAACTTCTGTGTCATCTCTTCAACCACCAAAGGAAACTTTATCATTGTTGTTATCTGACCTTGGAAGTTACATAACATCACTTCCTTCAAAGTCACTGGCCCACAGAGATTCGAGGGAAGAGGGTATACATTCCTCTTATCCACAGAAGGAGAGTCAGTCACGTTGTAAAAAGAGCAGGTGGTACACGAGTAATCCTTTTGGTCATCTGTAGAAAATTCAATTTGCCTTGGATGAGTGATACTACTACTGAACTCTCTTATCTAGACCTTGGAGAATTCTTTATAGGTCACTCAACAACTGGGAAAAATTCCAAATGAGAGAGACGTGCCGCTCTGTTTGGGAGTCCAATACCGTAGCATTTATTGTAAAGCTAAATTGGGCTAGGTGGGTAATGCCCACCTGCAAGCCTATCACTCAGGAAGCTGAGGAGGATCATGAGTTCCAGGCCAGCCTGGACTACAAAACAAGACCCTGTCTCCACAACAACAAAAACAGATTGGGAAAGGCTTCTGGGTGATATATAATTAGCTGGGAAGAGAAGTTTCTTCCAACACAGAGAATGGAACAGGGGACAAAATGTCATTATCACTTTAGAAAACAGAAACAATGGCAGCAGACCCTACAGGAGGAGCCATGAAGCCTAAAGGCAGGACGGAGAAGTGACAAGCCCACAATGGGCACACAAGTAAAAAAGAGTTTCTGTGAAATATAAATAAATGCTGGCCAAAATGATCCAATCTTAATTTAGAACAATCAGGCAACAGACTTTTTTCAATGAAGGAGACCATTAACTGAGAGAAAATTCTGTCATCTTTCGGAGTACATGCTTTATTGGGGACCAGTATAGCCCATACTCCCAGAGATGTTGATATCTCATAACCACATTGTACTTTGTTATTAATGCATGTTATAAACTTGTTATAATGGGTTTACCACATGCATTTATTCTACTTTAAGTTCTATCTTTTATTTATATATTAAACATCCAGCGTCTTCATTGCATTGCCTCTGAACCTAGATTATGCTTTCTGGAGTTTGTCAAACTATTTAGTCATTACTTCCTGGAACATTTTAGCACCAGGTGGCAGCAAAATCTGAGGGCTGAGATAAAATTCTTGGCAGGGAAATAAACACCTAATTAGAATCTACTGTAACCTCAGGATGACCAATGAGCTGCAAATTTGTTACTCCCCCTGCCCCAGCGTCCCCCGCCCTTGTTTGTGCTTAGGTACCGGTTCTCCTCCTGTCTCTCCTATGCCTTCCTCCCATTTTAGTGAATCATTTTCCAAACTCTGCACCGGGCCCTGATCTCCAGTCACCCTGCCCCACCCCCTATTCTCACACATACACAGAGAACAGCCAAGTATCCCAGTATAATCTGTTGGAAATTTGGTTCACAAGAGCAAAGACAAGGTAGCTTGCCTCCTAGAAAGAGCAGCATAAAACAATTTGGAATGTTAAGATGATCCAGGATATAAAGACATAGTGAGCAAGTTGAAACACCAATACCCAAAGGCCAGGAGTGGAACCAAAGTCAGGCAACAGGAGTCAAAAGCAAAAAGCAGATCAGAAACCTGACAATGACTTACTTGTAGAGGTCAGCGAGAGCAGGGAGGGGCCTGGGTGTTTAGAGTTGGCTGGTAGGCAGAAAAGGAACTAGACTTCCAAATGCATCCAGGAGTTGAACACCGAGATCCCATGCAATTCTCCATTCTCTCCAGCTTGGCCAAAGGGCAGAGTGAGGGGAATGTTTTGGGTTTTACCTTACACTCACTGGGTGGCCCATAGTGGCTGTCTGTGAGTTTGAGGTGACTCCCTGGTCAGATGGGCGTGCAAATGCTAATGGAGCCTTGCCTGCAGACACAGTAGTGATTAGAATGGCAGGTTCAATTTGCTCTTATTTCAGAAGCTCTTCCTCAGTCACTTCAGATTTTATCTGGACAGAGCCTAGTACTTAAGCTGTCAACCTGGATAGAGATGCATACTTTTTAAATACAAAATCATTTTAAAGTCCATTAAACAGATTTTTTAGGTGGAAAATAACTCAAAATTGCCAAGTAACTTTATTTTCAGATGCATCCTTAATCATGACATGACTCCAAACTGTATTTTTCAATAATTATATTTTGCAAGCATCTTTAAAAAATTGGGCATAGAGCATGTAGGTGTTTTCAATCCTTTTTCCTAGCTGTTATAAAAGGCCTAGGATTCAGCCTTTGGAACATGTATCAGACTCTCAAAGTAGATCCCACCATTTGAAGAATCCCTAAAAGGCTTGGAGGGGAGTCTCTTGTAATCTTTCTTTATTCCCAAAGCTTTCTACACAGCTGCATATTTCACTGCATAACTGTAAAAATGTTCATGTCATACACTTAAAGTAGAAACAACTGTCTTTGTTCCATGGAGTATTTTCAAAGATTCACAGGTGGCAGGAGTCTAGGTTTTGCCCTTAGAAAGAGATCTACTATGGTCAGTAAACACCTCTCACAAGGTAGTTGTTCATGCTCAGCCTTGCAAACCGGGAAGCAAACAGTCTTCACCAAGCATGCATTTTTGAACAATTAGCACCAAGATGCAGTCAAAGTAGTCATGGAGAAGGTTTGAAAGTGTTCAAAGAGGCTTCAAAGGAGCCTACTAAACTGGATTTAGTAGAAATGGTCTCTCTCTCTCTCTCTTTCTCTCTCTCTCTCTTCCTCTTTGTCTCTCTCAATCTGACACACACTAACAATCTCTCTCTCATTCTGATTCACTCTAATTAGCTCTGATACATAAAGCAAGAAGGTTATTTGTTAATGCATATAGCTAGGTACATAGATCTTCTGATAAAGAAAATTTTCCTCTATAGACAGATTACACAGAAAGCCAATTATTATCAGGAGTTTGGTGAATATAAGCATAAACTCAGAACAAGAAGAGTCAGTACATAATTCAAGTGTTTAATAGCTTTGTCTCCAATATGACCCAATGTACTTTCTCCATAAGGCACAAGACAAATTGCAGCCCTCTTTGGTTTTGTTATGTGGACTTGATCTAATGTTTTTTTTTCTAGTTCTGATGTTTTATACTCAATTTCAACTTGATTTCCATTTTCTTATGGAGTAAATGGAAGCATAATAGGAACTCAAAAGAGACATAAACTCATATAGCTTCGTCTCAAGATATGTGAGGAGGAAGGAATGCCCTTAACTACTTGGATGACTTTAAGCCTCTAAACCCAAGATAGATTACCCCAACAATGTGCAAGAAACAGCCAGTCATCCTCCAATACATTTGAAGCTATCACCACGATGGGAAGAGATGCTAGAAACCCTAGAAACAAACTCTGACATTCCAAATAGGAAAATGAATCAAACCTGAAAGGACAGGAAAATAAGTCTGAGGTAAACCTCCAGAAAGTTTACTGAGTATAAGAAAGTGGGCAGCGGTCCCTGGGAAGCAACAGGAATTTACTGCCAATGCATTTGTCATACCAAGTCACCATGTTCCTTCTAGGCTAAGTTATTTATTAGTAGCCATAACGATTTGCTTGTTCTTCAGACTTAAGGCCAAGCTCGTACATAAATCATAAAATCAGTTATATGGTATTTTACTTTCCTTCCATATTTCAAATCAGTTCACATTCGTAGGAAACTATTTGTTCAGCAAACTCTGGTCTGTCCCTAGTCCTCTTCACTGCCTCCCATGGAGGATCTGCAGGCCTTCTTCATTTCCAGGGAGATTTGCCTTTACTTGGAACCTGCCTGAGTGCCCTTTCAGAAGGCTCTTTTTGTTTTATTTTGGTTTGGGTTTTGGCTTTTTAAGACAGAGTCTCAGGTAGCTGTGTAGCTAGTCTCAAACTCCTGGTCTTCGATTACAGGTGTGCACCACACCTAGCTTCAGAATTTCCTTCTAAATCTTACTTTTTATTTTCCCCAGGTAAAATCATTGCCTTTTGGAGACCAAATGGATTTTTTTTTTCAAAAGCAAATTTGTTTTTAAAACAAATAAAACAAGATGAATTTTGCTCAATGAAATGAGAAGGGGGGGGGAGAAAGCAAGAAGTAAGGGTACACACATAGCCTAGGCAGCTGGTTTGACTGTGAGTCTTGTAAATTGCCCTTGAAAGCAAACACTGAAATACTTTTTAAAATATTTTTATTTATTATTTTTATTTTTTATGTGTATGAGTGTATTGACTACATGTGTGTGAGTGCACCCATGACATACAATGCCCTTGGAGGTCAGAAGTGGGCGTCAGATTCTTTGGAACTGGAGTTATGAACGGTTGTGAGATTCCATGTGGGTGCTGGAATTTGAACAGGGGGCCTCTGCAAGAGCTGTCAGTGCTCTTAATTGCTGAGTCATTTTCCAGCCCCACTGAAAGATGTCTCAATTGCAGAAAATATCTTTAATACCTTTGAATTCTTACGTTTTTTTCTTGCTTTCCAGTGTTCAAATTCTAAGTTTAAAGTGATAGAGAAGGTTGAATAAAGGAAACCAGACAGGTCTTTCCATCCCTTCCTCTCTCCTGCTCTAGTAATGTAATCCAAGCATTACAAATAGATTTTAGCATTGGGACAGATTTCAGTTCATTTCCCTTGCATTTTCATATGCACGATTTTAAAGATTAAGATAAAATTTTTAACTTCCAATGTTCTGATAAGTTATAAATATTAGCTCTTCTACTTAAACTTAAAGAGAAAATTTTAAACATAGGAAAAAAGATTTCGGAAGATTTTTAAGCCTATATTTTTTTTTCTTAAATTCTTTTGGGGAAGTTTCAAATCATTTTCAGAAAATTATTAGAGAAAAGTAAGAACTGGTATTTATTTATTTATTTATTTTAATCTTTTTGAGACAAGGTCTCCCTGTAACCCCAGCTGCTCTGGAATGTGCTATGTAGACCAGGTTGGCCTCAAATTCACAGAGATCTGACTGTCTCTGCCTCCCAAGTGCTGGGATTAAAAGCATGTACCACTATACCCAGTCCTCTTATCCATTTATAATCTACCTCATTCGAGAATGTGTTAAAAGTGATTTATAATAATACAACAAGTTGCAAAATTCAAAATGATTTTATAAAATTGAGGAAAGCATAAAATAAACCATAACTGAAGATAGATTCAGATTCAAATACTTTGAAGACCTGTATTCTCATAAATTTGACTTGACTTTTTAATAACCATTACAAACCATTACAAAGAGGTTATAAAGAGAGAAGCCATCAGTTCCATGATTCATGAGTTTTCCAAGTCTTTTTATCAGAGTACAACACTCCAGGCTTTTGTGATGGTTTCTTTTCATTGTCAACTTAACACAGATCTAGAATTGCCTGGAAAGTGAGTCTCATTTGAGGAATTGTCTAGATTGGGTTACTCTGTAGGCATTTTGATGGGGAATTATCTCGATTATATTAATTGAGGTGAGAAGACCAGCTGTATTAGTAACTTTTCTGTTGCTGGCAAAAAGCATCTTAGGGAGAAAGTGTCATTTTGAATTAGTTAGAGAGGAAATACACTCAGGGCAGGGAAGGAATGGCAGCAGGGGTGTGGGACCTGCCTGACAGTCAGCCAAAAAAGAGGAGGTGGAGCCAGGCTATAAAACCTCAAAGCCTACCCCTGTTGACATACAAAGCTCCAGCTTCTAAAGGTACTCAAACCTTCCCAGACAGCACTGCCAGCTGGGGACCTAGCATCCAAACACTCATGCCTTGGAGGAATCTTCCTGGATAGGGGGTTTTATATTTATATAAGGGTGAAAAAAGCCAGCTGAACACTAGCATGCTTGTGTTAATTCATTGCTCTATGATCTTGATAGTGGGTGTAATGTGATCATTTCATGTTCCTGCCACCTTGAATTCCCTGCAATGATGGACTGTAATCTGAAAGAGTGAGCCAAATGCTCTTTCTTAAGTTGCTTTGGTCAGCATCTTTTATCACAGCAACAGGAAAAGAAATGAATACACTTGTGAAGCCTAAGGGTTGAAGAATTTCATGATGTGTAATCTAAAATATTTCTTGGTGATAAGCTAGTAGGAAGCTGAATCAAGAGGACCCGAATACAACTGACACTGTCTCACTCTTCTTCTCCAACAGCTTTGGTGGCCTCATGGTCTATGAAACTTTTAACTTCTTGATTTGATGTCTGAAGCCATCCTCAAAAGCAAATCAAAGTGAATCCCATGGTAGCCTATTTAATCATGCGTTACCAACATTAGCATGGGCCAGTAACAGAGTAGGTATCAACAAACACTCAAAGGCAATTCTGTGACTTGAGGATCTTTCAGTCATTCTATAAAGATGGTAGAAACTTGTCCAGTCCTTACCTCTCTAGTTAGAAGGCCAGCTGAACCTATTGAATACCAATTTCTTTAAAGCAAATAGCAACAATAATAATAATGCTCATTCACCACTACTAGCTATATCAATATCACTTTGGATTTTTTTAGTGTTCTATACTGCACAAAGTACAGGTATACAAATCTTAGTCTATTCTTAGCCTTTGAAGCCAGAGCAAGGATCATCGTCTCTGCTGCTCAGTTTAGAAAACAAGCTTTGTGCAGAATATATCCCTATTAAGTGAGTATTATGGTTTGAATGTAAAATGTCCCAAATAAGTTAATGTGTTTGAACATCTGGTGTCCGTTGGTGAGTCTATTTATGGAGGTAGTAGAGCTTGGCTGGGAGAGGTAGATCAATAGGAGTGACCCTGTGAGAGTTTTAGTCCCACCTTTCTTCTGATTCTCAGCTCTACTTCCTTGTCCCCAATCAGAATGTGAACAAACTACTCTTCGAGCTCCTGTTGCCATGGACCAAGCTGAACCTATTACTATGCCCAGACTCTAACCATGATGGACTGATCATTTTGAAACTGTGAGCTCAAATAAATTTCATTTAAATTATTTATTTTTATTTTGTATGTATGTGTGTTTTGCCTACATGTACATAAGTACACCACACGTATGCATTGCCTGCAGAGATCAGAAGAAGGCATCAGATCCCATAGAACTGGAGTTACAGAAGGTTATTAGCCACCATGTGGGTACTGGGAACTGAACCCAGGTCCTCTGGAAGAGCAGTCAGTGCTCTTAAACTCTGAGCCATCTCTCCAGTCCCCCAGATAAACTTCTTTAGTTTACTTCTGTTAGGTATTTTTGTCACAACAACAAATTACTAACACGGTGGGAAATACCATTCCAATTGTTTTTTTAAGGGGATGTGGTCTCTTTCTCTCTATTAAACCCCATGGCATTCAGTTTGCACATCTTTTATAACAATAGTAACACCATATAACTTACATAGTATAAAATATTTTCTCATGCTCAATTCCTATTTTTAAAAATTCTCATCAGAACTTCATTGGGACAAAAAAACTTTCTCTCCTTAGTTTGATTATCTTGTGACCTCATCATATTTTCTAAAAATAAAAAAAGAGCAAACCAATAGATTATTCCCTTGTTACCATCACCACATTTTTTTTTCTTTTCTGTTGTTATTTTTTATTTTAATTATCGTCCAAAAAGCAATTGAAGCTATCATTGTAAAGATACATGCAGGTGCTGGGAGAATTTATTTTGCAGATAATATTGTTTCTTTTTACCTCTTGTTTGCATGCAGTCATTAAATTTCGTGCACACACAGTCAAAATATCAAATATATAAGGATACCTTAACTAAAAGATGGAAAAAAAGGGCAGTAATGCCGTGAATGAACTGACTTCCTTTCTGAAACTCAGGCTCCTTATAAGCAAAGATTCATCTGGGAAAAAGTCAGTTTCTTCAGACTTTGCAGTCTCCTTTGTGACTGATCTAAGGATCAAGTCTGACTGGCATCCTCTAGGTGACTCAAAGATATGTTGACAAAAGGGACCCAGTAAGAGATGTCCCATCTTCATCACCATCAAATAGGAAAAGATTCCAGTAGAGATCTTTCAGTAAGGAAGCTATACTTTCCTCACCGTGGCTCAGAGTAAGGCTCAACCAGAAGTCTGAGGGCTAAAACCAAGGTGGAGGCTGCCACTAGAAGTCTTTCCAGTGGAATGGAAGACAAAAAGAAAGATTCTTGTTCTGGAATGTAGCTGTACGCAATTCCAGTGATGGGGAGGAGAAAGAGGACACTCCCTATGGAACACAAATGCAAGGTGCCTTTGCAGTTGGATGACATGGGGTTTTCTCCGTAGCGTCTGGTTCTGTCTTCCGCTCAATGAATGCCATAAGGGAAATTTGTTGTAGTCTATTTTCTGTTGCTATTAACACAACACTACAAACTAAGTCATAAGGAAAGATTTATTTTGACTGACAGTTCTGGGTCAAGATCAAAGAGTCATTCTACTTGTTGGCAGAATCCAAAGTAGCACAGGGTATCACATGGCAGGAGAAAAGAATTAGATGTGTGTGTGTGTGTGTGTGTGTGTGTGTGTGTTCTTTTTTATTTAATCTCTCCTCCTTTAAAGTCACCAGGAGTCAGTCCTGGAGGTTCTACTCTGATGATTTTATCTATGTCTAACTATTTCCTAAAGATCCTGTCTCCAAACACTACAGTCAGATTAAGTTCTCAGTTTCTTAATACCTCATATTGGAAATAATTTTCAACATGAATTTTTGGTGGTTCCAAATCATATTGATGTTTGCTTGTTTAATTGTTTTCTGAAACAGGATCTTGCTATGTAGCCTTGCTGGCCTGGAACTTGATACACAGACCAGGCTGGCCTCAAACTTGCAATCTCAGTCAATCTCAGACTTTTGGCCATCAGACTATGGAAACAATGGTCCCCAAGAAATTGGAATTCCTCAGGAATCTCATGCTGGGAGAAGGAAAAGGCCAAAGCTTCCAGCCATGGGAGGAATTTACCTCCCAGAAACAGATTTTACATAGTGCTGACAGTGTGTCAAACCACCTTGCAGCAGCAAGACTTTAGATAATGGTAATGGAAGAAGACTCCATAACTGGGTCTGCTCAGACCTCTTACCTTCTATTTAAACCTAAACCTGATGTTGGGACTCCGAAGATGGATGGGGGGAGGCGGGGAGTGTCACTGGACTTCTTTGCTCCTCTTCCCAGTGTGGCCATATTGAGTAAATCTTGTCTCCCCACTTTTCACCATGATCTGTATAATTGGCCTATTGAGGAAGAAGGAAAGCCTAGCTTGTTAAAGACGTGTGGGGGTCCAAGCTCTGATCCTAACAACCCTAATAATATTTCCATGGATCAAGTGTTGAGAAGACATGCCTGAGTAGTTTTCTGAGTCTTCCTCCAGTACCAGCCTCAGTGGCAAGTTGAGCTTTAGAAAGTTTGCCCAGCTGGAAGAACTCAGCTGTGAAACTAGAGGGGATCACAATGGCCATGAGGCAAAATGTCACTTCAAACAAATATTTATCAGGCACCACAATTCAGGCCACCTTCAAGGCTTTGGGAAGATAAATAAGGTCCCTGCCCTAAAAGAGTTTCTTCTCTAGTTAGAAAGACAAATGGATATGTGGACAGTCATATGGGACAAAACTAAATCAAAGAAGGCAGGAGAATAAGAGAAAGTTTTGGAGAAAAGAGATTTGAAGTGGGTCTTCAGCAAGTGACATTTTGACCAATGAAAAAGAGGTGGAAGGATTCCTTAGGGGGACTGCTGGAGCAAAGGCACAGCAGCAAGAGGATGCTGGTGACAGTGAGCAACCATAGGAGCAGGCTCAGAAATGGCGGCCTATGAGCCCAGAGTTAAAATTTGTTGAAGGGCTCCGACAGCTCTCACAGGAATTCAGTGGGTGGAATTAAGAGGCTTAATAACACTCCTTCAATTGATGGGGGCCACCACAAAAGTTTTAGATTCGATCATGGTCACATCTAAAAGAATATGAAATGAAGCATGATCTCTGTGTACGCTGAGATGTTCACCTGGGGCAGGTACACCTTCCTAACCCCTGGCAACCTCTACTTATCCCTTGCTCTTCTGGCTTTTAAGAAAACTACATGGGGGACTGGAGAGATGGCTCAGTGGTTAAGAGCACTGGTTGCTCTTACAGAGGACCCAGGTTCAGTTCCCAACACCCACATGGTAGCTGTCCATAACCCCAGTTCCAGGAGATCTGATGTCCTCTTCTGTCCTCCAAGGGCACTGCACGAAATGGATGCACTTACACACATGCAGGCAAAACACTCATACACATAATGTAAAATAAAAATAACTAAAATTTAGAAAAAAGAAAGCTACATGGACAAATCCACTGAAATCATTCTTCCTGAACCAAGTGGTGTTTAAGAGTCTTGATGCCATTCTCAGTGCTCCTCCATTCTGGAGACCAAAACATACCACTGTTGAATTCTTATGTCTTCTGCATACATAGGCTCTTTCTGTTAGAAAAGCTCAGTCCTTCCCTGTTTGAAAAGTCCAATGTATTGACTAACTCCTGAGTCAGTAGCTCTGTGTTACTTTCTACAGCATTTTTGTAAAGATCACCGATACATTTATTCATTGTGTTTCCCTTGTTAACATGTCTGTTGTTCCATCCATACTGTGAGTTCTTAAAGGACATGAACTTTCAGTCACTAGGACACAGAAGCAATGGCTAGTATTCAAATGGGATCAATGGACGGACTGAATAAGGAAGCACTTGCTAGATGTCTGGAAAACTCAAGTTTATCAATTATGCCCTTTAATAAACATTAAGGTCAGGGACTTGGGAAATATTTGCCACATTTAAAACCATTTACTCAGATTCCGAATATAGCTTTTCTCAAATGCTCATGAGGAAAGTGACACTTGTTCACCCTATCAATTTACTGCCATGGAACAAGTACCAACTTCTTTTTGTTTAGTAAAAATCTACCAAGGAAATATTAATGTGTCTTTAGCTATAGCAAATATAAACATCACTCAAAAAGCTTTTGCAAACCACTAAAACCTACAGGATGGGGGAACATCCCCTAAGGGGTATGACAATGGGGATTTGGCACTTGCTGGGCTGTGCTAAAGAGGGAAGGTGGGGCTCTTTGTGGATTTTGTTGATTTCCAATTCCTTAAAAGTATTCTACTAGTTGGGGGATTAAAAGGTTCACTGGGGAGAGTGTCAGTTGTCAAAAGACTGAGGATAGATTCTATAATCCTGTAAAAGAGAGTTCTCCAACAGGAATGTAGAAAGATTTGGTGTCTCAGAAGTAATTTCGCCCTTTGTTCGACTCACTGGGTTCTTCAATAACAATTCTGTGGCTCT
The DNA here is from genome assembly GCA_035773235.1 of Eospalax fontanierii. Taxonomy (NCBI): domain Eukaryota; kingdom Metazoa; phylum Chordata; class Mammalia; order Rodentia; family Spalacidae; genus Eospalax; species Eospalax fontanierii. The sequence continues at coordinate 32,143,039 of CM069541.1, forward strand.
GGGAAGAAATAGAAGATTTCGTGAGTTTAATTTTCACACTGTTGTTCTCCCTGCCTGTTTGTATGGCTCTTTGTCTACTTCCCGAAGTTCTATTAGTTTTTAACTCCTGCATTTTGACGTTCTGTTCTTGGGCGCATACACTTTGAAGATTGTTATCTTATCTTGGGGAATTGAGCCCTTTATCATTTGGTACTGTACTCCTCTTTATCCTTGATAATTTTCCTTGTTTTGAAGTCTGCTTTGTCTGAAATGAATGAGCTGTTCCAGCTTTCTTTTCCCGGCATTGGCATGTATGGTAGGCTGAATCATGCAACTTTAAACATTCATTTATCAAGTGGCAACTGCTCCCTCTCTAGAATATGACTGAATTTGGAAACAAGGTCTTTAAAGAGGTAACTAAATTAAAATGCAGTCAGTAGGGTATGCCCTCATCTACAGGGAATAGTGTACTCATAAGAAGAGAAAATCTGGGCACAGACATGAAGAGAAAAGGCAGTGTGAAGACTTAGGGAGAAGTCAACTGTCTACACGTCAAAGGAAAAAGCCCAAATCCTGTCCTCATAACCTGCAGCAAAGCAGTCGTGCTAACATCTTGATCTCAAACTTCTGGCCTGGAGCCAAAAAAAAAAAAAAAAAAAAAAGTTGTGGTCAAGCCACCCAGATTGTGGTACTTTGTTATGGCAGCCCTAGGAAACAGGAACAATGTGGAATCACTTTTGACTAATCTGTCTTTACATGTAAAATGAGTTTCTTACAATGTAGAGTTGAGTTATATTTTAAAATCTGTTTTGATAATTCCACTGGCAAAAGGGAGGATATTGACACAATTCACCCTTAAAGTTGTTATTAATGTCTTTGGTTTAGCATCTTCTACTTCCATAAAGTTTTTTATTTATTGAACTTTTCTTTTGCCTCTGTTTTTACTTTTCTCCTTCTCTGTCTTTTATTTTTTTTTAATGTTTTATGTATTTTTATTTTATTTTATGTGTATGACTGTATTGCCTGCATGTATGCAACTGCATCTGTATGGTGCAATACCCACAGAGGTCAGAAGGGGTGTCAGATCTCCTGGAACCAGAGTTACAGACAGTTGTTAATTGCCATGCCACCCTGTAGGTGCTGGGGATCGAACCCTGGTCCTCTGCAAGAGCAGCCAGTGCTCTTAACTGCTGAGCCATTTCTCCAGACCCTCTTTTCTGACATATCAATATACTTCTTTTTTAATTTTTTGTGGTTACCCTGGAGTTATACATATATATATATGTGTGTGTGTGTGTGTGTATGTGTGTGTGTGTGTGTGTAAATATATTACAACCAATCTAAATCCGTTTTCAAGTAACTTTGAATAGAGTATTGCAGTAGACTCTCTCCTCTTCCTTAAATGATTGCCGCCATTCAGCTTACTTTCCATATATTCTTATCACCCAAACATTGTTACTATTAATACTTTGAGCACAAAGTTGAAAGGTGGAAAAACATTTCAGGGGAAATAAGCCATACTGAATTGCCATAATAAAATGTGGACAGTAATGTGTCCAAAAATGTTGCTATTCCAAGATAGTCAGTTGGAAGAAGGGGGCACATCTAGAAATTCTAATACTAGTATAGAAATGAACATGAGTAGATGAGTAGAATTTGGACACGCAGAGAGGGAGGGACAATTCTTGGGAGGAAGGCACGTGCTAGACCGGGAAAAGGATTGAAGTAAAACAATTCTGGGAATTTCAATCTGGATAGAAGGATGTGGAAAGGAGAGTTATGGGAGAAAATAAAGTTAAGAAGCAGGTGGGACCCTGGAACTTCCAGTCATTTATATGTCTGCACATCTTTCATATGACATTAATTAATCTTCAGGATTATATGCTCTCTTGAATCTCTTTCTTGGATTTGTATTATACTTTTGAAGAAGGGCTTACAGGACAGGAAACATGGTTGCTACTTTACCACTGTTTCAGAGAGGCAAAATGGGTTGGGGATGTAGTTCAGTCTGTAGAGTTCTTGCCTAGCGTGTTCAAAGTCTGGGGTTTGATCTTCAGCATCACATAAAACAGGGCATAATTGTGCATGCCTGCAATCCCAGCACTGGAGAGTCAGAGGCAAGAGAAGTTCAAGGTCATTGGTTACATTGCCTTAGTTAGTTTGAGGCCAGCATGGGCTATGTGAAACTCGAGAGAGAGAGACAGAGACAGAGAGAGAGAGAGAGAAAGAGAATATTAAGGAGACATTTGTCTCTTGATTATAAAGGTTTTGTTTCAAATCAAGAATTGCTAGCTCTTCATTTCTGTTTTTCCTGAGGTAAGCCTCCATGAAATATACAAATCTTAAGCATATACTTTAATAAATTTTCACACATGTAATCATAGCAGATCAAATACAGAATACTAGTATTCTAAAAAGCAGCTCATGTTCTCTCACCCCAAAGGTAACACTACTATTGTCAAGTTTTAAAGGCCTTTTCCCATTTCAGATAACATGATTGGGGGATAGTGGAATGAAAAAAGAGGTCAATCCGTTCTGAACTGGAGTACATTCCTGAAAACTCATGACTAGAGAAAGAATCTAGTGAAGGCAGAGGCTTTCACTTTTATTTAACATGCCCCTAGTAAAAATCAAACAAATAAACCCTAGTTGTGCCATAATATCATGACCTAGGACATACATATACTCAAATGTCCACATTGACAAAGAAGATTTGTGCCTGGCTTCTTGTGATTTGCTAGTCTATAAAGTGAAAAACCATAGTGCTTTGGTCTGAATGTTTATGGCTTTTCCTCAAATTCACATTTTGAAATCCTAATTCCCAGGGTGATGCCATCAGAAGGTGGAGCCTGTGAAAGGTAAGACAAGAAATGCTGCTGTTGTTGAACCCACAGGTCAGAGAGGTACAGGGTAGTGTGTGATCTGAGCTAGGCCTGAAACTCTTGTGAGACTCTGGGGAGATCTACCCTCTCTTCTCACCATGGGAGACGCTGATAGTCACAACCTGGAGAGGGCCCTCACCAAAACACAACCATGCTGACACCCTGATTTTAGATGCCCAATCTCCAGAACTGTGAGTAATAAAAGCCACCCGAACCATAGTTTTATGCTGTTCTCTCAACCCTGACTAATCAAGATACAGCCACCAAGTATCCAGCTGTCAGCATCTTCTCTTCAAGAAACCATCTAAACTGTAGCTAAAAATATGCTTCCAACTCCTCAACCCCAAATACCCAGGAAACATTTTATTGTTCTAGCTTGAGTCAGGTATCTATTCTTGATCAAGGGCCCAAGTTCAAGTTCACATTAAATGGTTGCCAGAGGCTCACTTCCCCATTTTCCCTTAAGACATTACTCTTCAGCTTTAGCATTCAGATCTGGAGGGACAGAGCAGTTCCCAGAAAAGGAGTGGCCAATTAGATCCATATTATTGTGCCAAATTTGGACTTGACCTCAGGTTTTCCATATACTTATTTTATGATACTAGAAAATATTTTTGAACATATACTATTTTCCTAGTATGTTTCAGGAACTGTATTGCTAGTGTCTCTGTAAATAACACAGACCTTTCCTTAAGAAGATGAAATATTCTACTAAGTATGATAGGTATTGTTGAAGGGCTAGAACAGGTTACTATAGTAACATATAAGGGGCATATAACCTGGACAAAGACATTCAAGAAAGCTTTGTAGGGATGAGGTTTCATTCTGTAGCCCTACCTGACCTGAAACTCACTATGGGGAACAGGGATACTCCTCCACCAGCCCCCCAAGTGAAGAGTAATGACTTAAGAAGAAATATGGGGAAATGAGCAGAAATTCCATTCAAAAAGGGAATAATAGTTACAAAATCAGTTTGGATTTTGGAAATAGTTTCACTACAAAAACTATAATGGGATTTTCATGGGGCTTTCTGCTCTATTTTAAAATTAATTAAAGGGAAATTGACAACATTATAATACTGGATTTTCTTTCCAGGACAAAAACAAAGATGTTATTTTTCCATATGTTTGAGTCTTTATTCATGTCCCAATAGTAATAAAAAGATGGAATTAACAGCACAGGTTTTCTTCTCTAAGATTTGTGTGTTACTCCTGTCATCTCATATATGAGACCTTGGCCTTGGACAGGTTTCTCAGAAGCCTCAATTTACTGGTCTGTAAGATGGGATGACTAGTAGGAACTGTAGGGCTTGATTTCTGGATTTACTCATCCTCCTTACATAATTTATCTATTCTCCTTATACATATAATCCTCCCTATGCCTCTTCCCCCATCTAGTTTCTTGGTTCTTCGATTAGGTCCTGTAATTCCCTATAAACACAAATTTACTTGCTATTTTTGAACACAGTTCTCCCCATTGCATTTTTAAACTGGCAATTGTCACTTAGGAAATATACGTTTCTAATTACCTTACTGAACTTGTTTCAAATCATCCCTATGGTTGGACACGAAGGCAATCAAACTACCAGAAAATATATTTTTGTTTTCTTTTCAAAATATCTCTGCTTATTGTTTATTTGGCTATACTGGGTTCAGTTTGGAGCTCAGGAAAACTTTGTCTAGTGGCAGCAAACCTGGACTCAACAACTTCATGACCCAGGGCAAAAGTACACAAAACGGTCAGATACTCTATATCTAAATATTGAGAGACTGTAAATCAAGCCAAACACTTGTTAGATTAAAAGGTTTTTATCCTTTTACATGATTCATTTAGCTTACAGCTAATATGCACTGATCACCTGGAAGGCCCAATTCAACTTCAGAATCCTCAAGTGCCAGAGTACTTGAGAACTCCTCAGAAATTAATACCAGTCACCTTTACTTCAAAAGGTCTTGCTTGATTGACTTGTGTGTGTGCATGTGAGCGTGCATGCACATATGGAAGCCAGAGGTTGATGTCAGTCAGGTGTCTTCCTCTATTTTGATCCACCTTAACTTTCGAGGAAGGCTAGTCTCTCAGTAAACCTGGAGCTTACCGTTTCAGCAAGACAGCTGGCCAGCTAGTTCAGGAATCCTCCCAACCCCCAGCACCAAGATCACAAGTGCATGCCTGCTTTTTATGTGGGTGCTGAAAATCTAAACTCTCAGGTCTTTGTGCTTGTACATGTAGTCATTTTACTAACTAAACCATCTCTCCTAGACTCTGTTTAACTAACTCTTGCATAAAAATGTTTCCCATGCTATTATCTAGCATCTTTCTTTTTCCCTTTGGAATTAAAATGTCATAAAATACCTAATTCCTTGGATTTATTGTAACATAAAGATTAGTGCCCAGTAGACCCCCAAAGGAAATCCAAATTGCTTAGTAAGTCATGTGCCTTGTTTAAAAATTGCCTTTCAAAACTTTCTTAGGCCCGTAATCTGTGCTCTACAATTTCTCCCTCTACTCCTATTCATCACAGATCTGAAGAACTGAGTTTCCTGAGAGGTGGCGTGAACATCCTTAAGACTGTTGAAAACTACACCACCAGGAGAAGTACTCTAAGCAAATCATCTGAATATCCAGCTACATATATTTTTAAAGAGTTGGGTCTGGAGGTTAGGCTTTCTGGAGAAAACTAGTGACCTGCACAGAGACGTTAAAGACAATCCCCTGCTTGGTCTTGCAGCAGCTCACCCAGCTGAATCACTTGGTAAGGAAATTAGGAAAACTAGCTCTGTCATAAACAGGCCTAACTGGAGAGTCACTTCGAAGCTTTGCTGAGCCTCCAAGTTCCCATCTACCATTGCAGTAAGGAAAGATGTCTCAGGCACTCCAGCAGGCTTTGAATTAAAGCACAGTTGAACTGAGCTCCTGTATCTGTGTCTATTACAGTTAAGACTCATCGGCTTTTGGGAGGGTGGGAGAAAGGCACACCTTTCTGAGTTTCCTAAAGACCAGACCCGCAGCCTGCCAACAAAATTCAATGAACACACGTGGGTGCTGGGAACCGAACCCGGATCCTCTCTAAGAGTAGCCAGTGCTCTTAACTACTGAGCCATCTCCCCAAATCCCTGCACTGGAAATTGTGCAGGAAAACTGCAAAACGCAGAGGGTTAACCAAATGTAGATTATCTTAAAACACAGTACACAAAAAAGACCTTCAAAGTGCAGGTGGGACTCTCTCCTCCTGACTCCAGTGTACCAACCCCATAAAGTAAATTAAAATCATTCTGAAACGGACTTTGGCCTGAGTTCGCGCTCCAGGCCGCTAGCACACAGCAACCAGACAAGCTCGCAGGCCGGCGGTCGAGGCGGAGCCACCCAGACCCGCCCCTAGTGACGCCCCGCCCCTAGCAACGCCCCGCCCCATCCACCCTGCGCCTGCGCACTACGCACGGACCAGCTTCGAGCGCCCCGGCGGGAGGTAAGGGGCTCAGGGGCAGCCGCCTCAGGGGCGCTGGGCCGCACTGTGGCCCAGGCCGGGTGTCTCCGGCCGGAAGAGGCGGCCAGCGGGAAGCGCGGCTTCAGGTCTGCAGTGCGAGCGCCGCCGCGGCCCCCGAGACCTAGCGAGCTTCCCGGGGTTTCGGTTTTGAACCAGCTGTCTTGGGCGGGCGCTGGGAGGCCGCGTCCCGGCTCCATGCTAGCTTCCCTCCGGGGTCGCGGTGGAAAAGTGGCCGGCGCCGGCCCGGGGGTGACCGGGGCCTCCCGCCCAGCGGGGTTGCTGGGGCCCAGGCGCGCCGCGGGTGACTCGGCGAGGGATGACGCGACCCCGGGGCTCGCGGGACGCGGGGAGAGGCCCGCGGAAGGCCGGCGCCTGCCACTCCAGTCAGGCTTCGCAGACGCGGGGAGAGCGTGGGGACCCGGGCTGACCTCGCCTGGACGCTACACCCCTGCCCAGGGCAGAGTCATAAAGCGCCGGGCGCCACCCACATGCCCACAGTTCACGGAGATCGGGTCTTTGAGGAATGGTAGTGTTGGGGAGTTTTTCGCTTACAAATAACTCGAGTAATTTTGACTTCCTTGAGTACTTCTATCTTCAACGGGGACCTGAGTGTTAGGGTACCCGTCTCACTAAAGGATCAAGTTTGTGAAGCACCTGACACACTCCTGGCACCTCCTGCTGCAAGTGTGTTTGCGCGCTGTGCAAATGATTGCAGTCTGCCTTGGAAATGTTTCGCGGTCATCCACAAAAACATGTACATACACAAAAACAACCACTTTACCTGGAAATAAGTTACGATTACAGAAAAGTTGCACAATGCAGATAATTCTGCCGCTTCCTTTATGGTAATATTTTACATAACATACACACAGGATAGTCGCTGAGAGCACGTAATAAATGCCAGATTAACAGGGTGTCTTTCTCCTGATTCCATTCTTTCATAGCGGTGTCCTTTCTGTATTCTACGATGGAATCTAAAGCCCTACATCCCACTTTATTGATAGGACTCCCATCACCTTTTCCAATCTGTGACAGACTTTAAAAAATATATGTTATCCTAATTTTATGTGTGTTTTGTATTGCCTGCAAGTGTGTAAGTACACCTGTGTTGTGTCGTGCAATACCTTTGGAGGTGAGAAAAGGGCATCTAACTAGCATGTAGGTAGGTGCTGGGACTTGAATCCAGGTCCTCTGGAAGAGAAACCAGTGCTCTTAACTACTGAGCCATCTCTGCAGACCCCTGTGATAGTCTTTTCATGTCTTTTACAACGTTTACACTTAAAATGTGTGTGTGTGTGTGTGTGTGTGTGTGTGTGTGTGTGTATGAGTGTTTTGCCTGTTTGTAGGTGCTCCAGATGTGTGCAATGCCTGTGGAGGCCTGAAGAGGGCTTTAGACACTGGAACTGGAACTACAGTTGGTTGTTAGCCACCATGTGAGGGCAGGACCGAAACCCTCGTCCTCTGGAAGAGCAGCCACTGTTTTTAACCTCTGAGTGAAACTTTACTCTTTTGAAGAGCCTGGATTATTGTGTAGTGTCTTTGAAATAAGAGTTTGACCAGTAGTTTGTCATGATCAAATTGTTAGTTATTTTTGTTAAGAATACTACTAAGCACAAGTGCACTTTTCAGTTTATCTCATCAGGTACCTCAGGATTGGACTTTTGCTTATGATGTTAATCTTGAACACTTAATTAAACTTGGTGTGTGCAGGGGTCCTCCAAGTCAAATGTACTATTACCGGGGTATTATAATGGTGATCTTCTATTTCTCTTCTCCTTTCCTAGTTTGAATTCTTCTCTAAGGAAGAGCTGGCCATTCTCTCCATTCATTTATTTGCAATAAATTCTTTGTCTCAGTATAAATCCATATCGTTGTTTTTCTGTTATTTTAGTACTCATTTCATATATCAAATTTTTCTCACTTTGGCCATTAGGAGATTTTGTTCTGTTGTTGGCCTTGCCATTCGTACCCCCTGTGCTTTCTCTGTCCTAATCCTGGAACCACCTACTTCTCCAAAGACTGCTGCTTTCCCTCCCACCATTGCTGCCCCCTATCCTTCAGAATGGTATTAGATATGAAGATCTGTGGTCTGGGTGTGCTCATAGCTTCTAGGATATCACTGCTTCCAGAACCTCATAGAATGCAGCAGTACACACATATATACACACACACACATTCAGGATTAATATTTATTTCTCTCTATATTTAAAAAATAAAAGTATAGACCAACATCTTTGATTCTCTTTTCACACCCATCAGGTTCATCCTGATATTGTCCCCTTTTGTAATTTCTTTCTCTGGCAGTGAGGAATGACTCATTTCCTTTGAAATTTTTTTCTTATTTGTTCAGTCTTGGTACCTGATACAATAATTTCAGGATTTCTAACCTATACTACTGAGAGAAACAAATTTGTTAGCATATAGTACCACTGTTTTTATCGTTACCCTTATAGCCCAGTGCAACTATTGTTTTCTGAACTTTCTTTAGTTGCTTTCTTTCCCATGTCTTTTCATGTTTAATACAATTTTATTTTTGACAGTTTTCATTTTAGATCTCTTCATCCTTTTGGTTTTTGATATATATGGTAATATTCACTCAGTGGTATACAGTTTTTTTTTGGATTTTGACAAGGGCAAATAGTTGCATATCACCACATGACAGAATAATTTCATCATGAAGTATTTTATGCTTTTTTAAATGTTAAAAATAAGCCAGGCATGGTGGTACTCAGGAAGCAGAGGCAGCTGGATCTCTCTGAGTTCCAGGCCAACTGGAGCTACAGGGAAACCCTGCCTACAAACAAACAACAAACAAAAACCAAACAAGAGAAAAGAATTTAATGTTAAAAACAGTGTGACAACATCATAGAAATTTGGGGAGTTAGGCATTATATATATATATATATTTTTTTTTTGAAACTTTTACAGCTATGAAATATTTGTGTGTGTGCATGTATTTGAATGTAAGCACATGTTAAGTATTTATATATCTGAAATTCACATTTAATTATGCATTCTCTATTTTCTTACATGATCCATATACATTCTGTTATTATGTATATCTTTATTGATTTTTTTATTCCCATACAATATAGTTTGATGGTATTTATATTTCTTCCCCATACACATCCCCCCCTCACTGCACCTGCTCAATTTAGTATAATTTTTTAATATATACAGCCTATAGAATCTGATTTGTGTCCCTAACTGTCCTTCAAAGTAAGTCCATCCACTGGACTCACCATGAGCCCCATCCCTATGAGACATTGTCTTTCTCCCTCCCAGCAGCCATCAATTGCCAAAAGTTCATTAGGTTGGTTTAGAATTTCTTACCTACTTCCCCATGTCAATGCTGGAATTTTGTCTGGTTTGAGCTTGCATGGGACTTATGCATGCTGTCACCATTGCTGTGAGTTCATATGCTTAACCGACCAGTTGTCTGGAAGACTGTTTCCTTGTGGTCATCCACTTCCCCTGGCTCTTACAATCTTTCTGCCTCTTTTTCTGCAGTGATCCCTGAGTTTTTCGAGGTAGAAGTTTGCAATAAGTGTCCTGTTCAGGGATAAGCAGATAAACACTCTTTGGTCTCTTGTTTTCTGCACATTGGCCAATTGTGGGTTTCTGTGTTAATCACCATCTGCTGTATAAGGAAGCTTCTTTGGTGAGAGGTGAGAGGTGAATTCAGTCTAGCGTAGTGGTTACATTGAAGATGTGCCACTTAGGGTTAAGTGTCCCTCAGATACTATTTTCTGAGTTTGCCTAGTCGTGGAACTCTGTAATAGTCTCCATCTTTTGCAAAAGGAAGCTTTTTTGGTGAAGGGTGAAAGGTACACTTGTCCAGGCTAGCCAGGAGCTCTCTGGCCCTTAGTGTATTTTTATATTCATATTTTAATCATGTAATATGTTTCAACTTTATGACAAAAAATGCTGAAATGTACTTTCAGTATTCAACAACACTTGTAAATCATATTTAAATATTGATCTGAGATTTTCCTACAACAGGTAACAAACATTTGAGCTATTTTATGAGTTGATCGCCTGCTAAGCAGTGTTCTGTTACAGTGACATTGTAATGTCTTGAGTTACTTGAATGTTATACTCTCGCTTCTATATGTTATAAGTGTGTGAAAACAGAAAACTTTAGAGAAAAAAATGAAATTTTAGCTAAGAGAAGACCATGAATTAGGAAAGTCTTTTGGGACACCAGTTTTCCACCAATCATTGGCTAGAATATGAATAAATAAATATTTTCTTTTCTTTCTGGTGGGAATATAAACAGGTGTAACCTTTTATGGAATGTTTGGCAATGTGTATGTTTTTTAAACTTTTAAGTTGTGTCTGCCTAATATTTCTATTTCTAGATACCTATCTGAAAGGAATAATCATAGGCAGTGGCAAGATGGTGTAGCAATTAAGAACAGTTGGTATTCTTCCAGAGGACCTGAGTTTGATTCCCAACGCCCACATTGCACCTAACACCTTTTGGAACTCCAGTTCCAGAGGATCCAACACCCTCGTCTGTCCTCTTTGGGGAATTGCACACACCTGGTGCACTTACATACATGCAGGAAAAACACTTATACACATAATATAAAGATAATAAATATTTTTATGAAGGAACAATTGTAAATGATTTGGATTTATGTGAGGAGAATAGTTACACTGTAGCTTATAATAATGGAAAATTTGGATCAACCTAAATACCTAACAATGGATGGCTAGATTACAAAACATAAATGTAACACTGCTTCTAAAACTCAGAACATAATAAAAATTATTTACGTGGCAACATTTTTGTATACTTATGTTCAAAATAAATTCATACAGTCAATCAATGATCGGTTATTATATTCATCACTCCTGGCCATTCTACTCCTTCAGGATTATTTTCTTTATTGTTAAAATATGCTTTTAGAATGCTTTACAGCATTTGATGTTTTGAGGAGAAGAACAATGAATTTAGCATTTTAGGAAATATTTATCAACCACATGTTACCTGCTAGATACCATAAAAGTTCTGATCTAGAAAAGAAATACATGTAGGCAGGCATGCACGTGTACACACACAAACATATACCCCTTGGAGTAGTTCTTTTAATGAGGAGTTTGTTAATAAACTCAGTCTTTGCATGTCTGAAAATAATTATTTTTACTTCAGTGTAAATGATAGTTTACCTGGGCACAGACCAGCTTCTCAGTTCTTTGAAGCTGCTCCTATCTTTTGGTATATTGCTTTGATGAAGAGTTGGCTGCTTTTGTTGTTTTCATTTATCTGTTATCTGTGGTTTGCTTCTTAAGACTTTTTTCAGTGTCCTTGATGTTCTCTAATTTCCTATCATGTCTTTAGGTAAGTTTGTTTTTCATTTATGCTGGCAGGGCGTATGTGCTATTTCAACCTGAGATCTTAGGCTTTCATTCTCAGTATATTCTCTTGAATACTTCATGTTGATTGTTTCCTGTATTCGTTCATATTTGGTGCTGAACTTGTGATTTTACTTTTCATGACCTTTTTTGTATTCTTTTTCTTTTTATCGTTCTGAGCTCTGGGTGATAGCCTCCATTCAGTGATCCTTTCTCCAGCCATGTATGGTTTCCTGTTTAGCTCATCTTTTGAGGTTTTCATTCTGGAATTTTTACTTGTTTTACATTCAGATTGGCCAGTTAACTCTAGCAATATTATCTGTTTTTTTAAAAAGAGCCTATTTCCTCCTTTAAAAAAAGTCTGTCCCTTCATTATGTCTTTGTATACTTAAAAATGAATATTAATTTTCTTCCTGGACCATTTTATTATCTCTAGACCCTTAGTTATTTCTCCTGTTTCGTTGTATCTGTTTCGTTTGGTAGTGCACTTCTCTATGTGTCTCCCATTCCTGTCTACTACTGTGGCTTAGTTTTAAGTCTAGTTTTTGTACTTGGAAATTTTCCTTGGGAGCTGTGTCAAATGTAAGAACCAAGTTGCTACTGAATAGGTATGAAAGTGCTTTTTAATAACCAGGCCTTCAGGATTTTCAGCAGTAGGTCTTAATGTTTTGGGTTAATAGAGCTCTTTGAGAATCTCATGTAAACAATGGATACCAGAGACTCAGGGACTCACAGTACATATGTGAAGACATTTCTATGAGCCCTGAACTAAGAAACCATAACGCATCAAGAGTTAAGTTTCCAAGCAGTGGAGCACATTATTTATATAGGATCTGTTCAAAGCTCAAATTTATAAAAATTAACGTAAGTAAAGTTTCTCCAGTGAAAGTCAAGATGGGGTCCTGCCACATGTGCACTTCTACTTTCTACCTTTCTCTGTCCTGGCCCCAAAGTCATGTGCTAGGACTTTTGTGTCATTGGTAGGATCCTGCTGGTAAACTAGAAAAGCCTCTGCCTATATCTGCAGAAAACCTGATTCTTAAACAGTTTTTAAGATTACATTTATTTATTTGTATGTCTATGTGAGGGGCATGCATGCAGAGATCAGAGGACAAGCTGGAGTTGGTTCTCTCCTTTTATCATGGGGGACCTGGGTATTAAATTCAGGTTGTCAGGCATGGCACCAAGTGCCTTCATCCACTGATCCATGTTGCCAGCCCAGAAATCTGGTTCTTATTATGTTCTGTCATTGACCATTTGTGTGAGTTGTAAGCAGTACTAATCACTTTGTTTAAAAAGGAGCTTTAAAGAAGAATGAGAGTTCTGTATTCTAATGTATTTGAAGCTTGTAATTATACTTACATTATGATGACATTGGAAGTAGAGTTATATATAAGCAGAAATGTTAAGAATTAATTTTCCTTTTAAAAGATGAATATTTAATGTTCAAAATATATCAGGAAGTACTCTTAATTTTTGAAGGTATTTACATACATACTTTATATCCAAAAAAGACCTTAGAAGTCAACTTCTAAAATATAAAGACTTGTTAATTAAGAATGAGATCATTGTTAGTTTTACATTTTTATTTTAAAGATTTATTATTTATGTTTATGTGTGCGTGTATATTTGGGTACCTGTATGTGTATGTGAGTGCAGGTGCCCGTGGATGCCAGAGAGGGGTTTGGATCTCCTGGGACTGGAGATAGGGGTGACTGTGTGCCATCTTATATGGGTGATGGAAACTGAACTCTGGTTCTTTACAAGACCAATACATGCCCTTAAACACTGAGCCATCTCTCTAAACCCTGTTACTTTTGTTTTATTGTGTTCATTTATATATATATATATATATATAACAATATATATTTAATTTACTACATTTTTAATTTAAAAATATTTTTATCAGCTTTGCTTTCTTTAAGAAGTAACATGAAGCTGGGTGTGGTGGAGCACACCTTTAACCCAGCTTTTGGGAGGCAGAGACAGGTGGATCTCTATGAGTTGAAGGCCAACCTAGTCCACATATCTGAGGCTACAGGGAGACCCCGTCTCAAAAAGACAAGAAAAAAACGAAGTAACATGATTATATCGAAAGACTTTGGATCTGTCAGAGAATTTGGAAAGGGAGTGAATGGCAGACTCACATTATAGGAACAGTTATAAATATCACAATATTGTTGAAGATTGGTAGCACAGTTTTCTCACTGAACAATATTAAAGAATTATAGAAGATATGCAGAATTTTGAATTTATATACTAAGAAAATTTATTACATTTTTATTTGTTTTATGTGTGTGTGTGTGTGTGTATGCACACCATGGCATGCATGTGGAGGTCAGAGGACAGCTTGTAGGAGTTGGTTCTTTCCTTCTACCACGTGGATTCTGGGGATCAAACTCAGATAGTGATCAGACTCAGCAACAAGCTTCTTTACCTGCTGTTCATCTCACCAGCCTCCATTTATTCATATTTTCTAAATGTTCTAGAGTGAGCTTTGGAGGTAGAGGCAAGAGGATCCGGATTTCAAGGTTGTCCTAGACCTATATATATGGTGAGGCCAAATAAGCCTAGATTAAATAAGACCCTGCCTGGAAAACAAAACAAACAAACAAAAGCTTCCAGAATAATTTTATGTTACTTTCATAAAGTAAATATTTTAAAATACATCATTTCAAAAAGAAAAACCAAGCCATTCAAGTTCGTCATTGAGCTGAATATTATATAAATTGTTTACTTGGTTGTTAATTTTTAAAAAGAATGAAAAGTGATGTAAAAACATTCTCAAAGCAGTATTTCCGCTTTAGGTATTTCTGTATGAGAAGAAAGGACAGGTGCTGCAAGTAGAAGAGACTCAACAGGTCTTAGGATGTCTGAAGATGAAGAAAAGGTGAAGTTACGCCGCCTGGAACCAGCTATCCAGAAGTTCACTAAGATAGTGATCCCAACAGATCTGGAGAGGTTAAGAAAACACCAGATAAATATTGAGAAGGTGAGCTTTTTCATTTCTACTTCAAGAAACAGATACCCAAGCTGACTTCCATTTGCTGTGCATTGCAGATAAATAGAGAATATCAGACAGTTGTTGCTCTGACCCTTTGGTCCCGCTGGTTTGGCAGCATTTGCTTTTTAAGCTGGTCTTTCTGTTCTGCAACTAGAACTCTCATATATTCTATTTTCTTTTCTTGAGGAAGGGAGATAGAAATAGAGTCTATACCTTTCTCATTTACATGTGGAGGTTTTAGACAGTTAGTAATTAAATTCAAACTGTTTGATAGTACCCTATAATGTGAAGGTGGGGAGCTGTGGGTCATGGACCCGCCTTCATCTCATTCACCCCATGGCAAGTGTTTTGAACCCGAGTTTGTGCCTTTCAGTAACTTCTACCATCTTCAGGTGTACATACATTACAGACATAAACAATTGTGTGATACGAGGGAATTTCCTTTCTTTTCTGTTCCTCTTTGACAAAGGTCCCAAACTGAGAAATACTGCCAGGGTAGGTTGGATAAACAAGCAGAGGGGAGACAAGCTGGTTTCAGGGCCCAACATGGAATGTGCCCTGTCCAGAGTGTGGTGTAGGGCTTCTGACATTTACTGCAACATCAGGTTTACTGAGAAGTGAGAATTGACTTGGAAAGGTGTGCTTTCTTATTTGCTGATGAATCCTTGGTATTCTCCCTTCAGAAGGACTTCTGGTCTAAACTTTAATCTGTGTGTCCCACTACTTCTTTTTTCTTTTTCTTAAGATTAGCGTGGAAGATGTGATCATTAAGCCTTTCAGTATAAGCTATATTTACTCAAAGTACTGTTTTTTTCTCCTATCTATTTTCCTAGTATTTAAGTACTTTAAAAATATAAAAACTTGGAACTGGAGAGATGACTCAGTGGTTAAGAGCACTGGCTACTCTTCTAGAAGACCCAGATTCCATTCCCAGCACCTACATGGCAGCTAACAACCGTCTGTAACTCCAGTTCCAGGGGAATCTGACTCTTCTGACCTCCTTGAGCATTACATGTACAGGTGCACTCACACACATGCAGGCAATATACTCATACATACTAAATAAAATCTTTTAAAAATATAAAAGCTAGAGTCAGCTGTGGTAGTACAAACCTTTTAATCCCAGCACTAGGGAGGCAGAACCAGGCAGACCTCTGAGATCAAGACCAGCCTGGTCGATATAGTGACTTCTAGGCCAGCTGGAGCTACAGGGAAACCCCGTCTCAGAAAAACAAACCAAATAAACAAACAAGCAAACTATATACATATGTGTGTGTATGTATGTATAAACTAATTTCTGCAAATACTACAGTGAAAATTTCTATGAAAGTTTTTATAGAATTCAGGATTAGTATTTTGTCATCCCTTAATTTCTTTCTTCTTCACACATAAATGATGCTATGGCTTGTAAGATTGCAAAAGGAATTTTCTGCTAAACTGGTTATTCTTGTCATGAATGGAAACGTGAAAGATTTCCCTGCTTTGATTAATGGGGCAGGGGATCTTTTAGCACTACAACAATATAGAAAGAGTTGTGTATATTTTTCTTTGCTCAACTCTAAGTAAAAGATTTAATAAGGTATGTGTCAAAGTCCTGACCTTATACCAATTTCTCCATTACAAAGATGATAAGAATTAGGTAGATGAATTGATTCTGAAAGGTAGAAACAGGACTGTGATGGTCAGTTAAGGCCATCCCTCCTCCTGCCCCTATGGTCTTCTTTAGCTTTGAGGATTGTCATGTCTTAAGATTTCCCTTTTCTTACTCTGTACCAAAATACCTGCTGTTATTGCCCTTCTGCCATAGTTACATATATGATGCAATCCTATCCGTGGGGAAATGAGAACTGTGGAGAGAGGCAGGTGGGAAATGGAAACGGGTCCATTGCTGATTTGATGAGCTGTGCCAGGGATCATGGGGAAATTATCCCAGAGTTAGTGACATTGATTCTGCTCTGTCTGAACATTTTTATTTTATTATACTTATTATTATGAAAACTTTTGCCATCATTATATATTATAACTGACATAGATATTGTCTAAAACCAAGAAGGTAAACTTACATTGATCTGTTTTATTTTTTATCCTTGAACATTTCCCCGTCTGTAGGAGTTCTAGTTTAATTATAAAAATATCTTTTCCTCTGTACAGGATCCAAATAGTATTTGGATAGATAGGTTATGACAATGTAAATACATTTAAAAACTGAAGTGCTTACTCTATACAAAAGAGTTAAGAACGAAGTTTAGATTGCAGGTGTCTGACAGTGTCTCACTTTTAAAAAGGCATATTCTTCTTGAGGGGAAGGTGTAGAAAGATAAAATATTTATTATTCTGGCCATCAATCATCCAATATGAATTTACAAGAAGAAAACCAGACTGAAGGGAAACCGAAGCTAAGTCTGCAGGGGAGTGATTCTGCTGCATCTGAAGACAATGAGAGTAGTGTGCGGCGGACACCTGGCCCGCGCTCCATGGACTCTCCAGCAGTGCATTCTGTGACACGTGATAAGTGCTCTTAGCATGTGAACCTGAAGTTGCTGGGCTAGTGTCTCATAGACTTAAGTGCAGTAAATGGGAACTACAAGGTAGTGAACTTGGAGCATAATTCTTCGTTTTATATTGTAGGGATCTAGAGCGAAACTTACTGCATAACATATACACAAAACTTATAAGCAGTAGTTTATGAGTGAGGCAGAGCTGGCAGAAAACCCCCAAATGGCGTATTGGATAAAGCAGAGTTTATTTACCTTTGGTTTCCTCTTCTCCATCTCTCACAGTAATGAAGGCTGTCCCAGGCTGCCATGGCAGCTCCACAGCCCTTGGAGACCCAGGCTTACCTTGCTCTGCCATCCTCATCCAGTTTCTGTCCTGTGTGTAAAATGTCTACTCTAGCACTAGCTATCAAATCCAAAGTCTAGCTTGGGTAGAGTCATATTCTTTCTGGTTATATTATTCTTTCTTCCAGTGTGTATACACACATGCGTACATACACTTTCTTTAAAAAGAAAAAAACTCTTTTCTGCTTTTCAGATCTTATGCATGTAGTGTCATTTTTTAATTACGATTTTTGTAAGTTGTTTCCTGTCTGTGTGCCTCTCCTCTGCCCGCTTCCTCCCTCTCTCACTTTTCTTTCTCTGTCTCCTCCCTGTCCTTTTCCATCCTCCTCCGTTTTCCCTCCTTGCCCTGCTCCTCCTCCCTTCCTTCTGTTCTTCCCTCCTTCCTTTTGGTTCTTTCTTTTTCCATTCTCCTCTGACCCTTTTATATGTACAGGTATGTTTGTCTGTGTACAGGTGGGGGCAGGGTAGGCATGGGACACTTATTGCTGCAGGGGTGAGTGAATGAGAATCTATGTTAATGGAGACCCACAAGACATCAGTATATATAGCTTTTCAGTTTCCAGAGAGCCATTCTCCACTCTAACTGTCAAGGTTATTTTATCGGCAGTAATGGCTGTGACAGGGATGAGGTATGGACATAGGAGAGGTTGGCACATTATATATTTTATAACTAAATCCCTTTGAGCTGGGGAAGGAGGACAGGAGGCTCACCACTATTCAGAGATTCCTCTAGGCTTAATGTTGCTGGCTGGGATACATTTTTTCATCTTTACCCTTGCTAGGCTTAGGTTAGGATCCCTAACCTCTCTAGTTGGTCCCCTCAGGGAAGTGCTGCCTTCTTTCATTATGGGGCAGGGTAGTTGCTTGGGTATGTAGCTGCTTGTGTCTTATACAAGCTTTCCATGAAACCTGCCTTTCTCCCCACCACACACTTCCACTGGTCACTCTTATCTCATAGCTCTGGATGCTCAGCCTTCCTGGAGTACAGCAGTGTCTGTGGCCTGCTTCTCAGTACCTCTCTTCCCACCAGCCACCATTGCAAACTTTCATTGCTGCTCTCTTTGGTCTGCTGATTCTATTGTAGTATGCCTGTACCCTTCCCAGCTTCTAAGATTTTGTTAAAAATTTTTGTCTGTTGATGTCCTCTGTTGAGTCCTTATTGCTCTTGTGAAGTTTCACCTCTTAACATTCTTTAGTGTCCTTTACTGTGATTTTGGAAAAGAGCAGAGATTAATATTTGCATTCAACCTGCCACGTTTAATGAGAAACAACATTATTACATGAAATTCATATTAGCTTCTCATACGTATTTATTGGTGTTTAGTATTTGCTGTTACTTAGATTGTTAACATTAAAGGATATGTAAAAATAGATTTCCAGTTCTCTAGAAGTTTGCCGTCCAGTTAAGGAAATAAGAAGGAGTCAAAGACAGAGTCCCAGCATAGACATGGGGAAGTGGGTAAGAAACTCCAACCCTACCTAAGAAAACTTTGGTAACTGCTGGCTGCTGAGATGGGGAGAGACAGTCTCTTTCAAGAATGATCCTGTCCTTGGTAGGTTAACCAGACTCCAGTGAATGGACCCACACTGAAGGACATTTGGGGACACAAATTAGACTCTATAGGCTATATTTTATTTATATATATATGTATATTATACTATATAATATTTATAGTAGAAGGATAGGGGAGGGGATCTAAATAACATCAAATTATATTGTAGGCAAATTACAAAAATTCAGTTTAAAAATTCAGAAAAAAAGATATAGTCAAAGAATGATCAAAGGCAGCATATGAATAGGTATGAAAATGGGTGGCATGGGTTAGTCAAGCATCATGAAGCCTGAACTAAACACTACCAAATATGAGTCAGAAGCAGTCTTGTTATTTATTTATTCATATTTATTTGCTTGTTGATTTGTAATTACAACAAAAATCTGCTCGTCCCATGAGTAACTTCTTTACCAAACCCAACATAGTGGTGAATGACAGCGGGTCTAATGAATATAATCATTTGGCTTCTGTTTGGTTGTCAAGGAACAATAAGTATATTCTGCGTTTCTGGTCAGTGAGACTTGACAGAAAGGCTAATGGGGCTATGGACACTTCTAGAAAGATTTTCCTACTCTTACAAAGATTTTATAGAAGGAATTCCTTTAGTTGGTCTTGCTGTATCTTCCTGTTGTATCTGCAACTAAAGCCTATTTCATCCATTAGGGGACAGATCTGAGAACAAAACCTCCTTGTTGGAAGCGGCAGAACAAAAGTAGTTTTCATTTACTGAGTGTTTTGTTACAGTTTTCATATATCATGACACTTGGTCTTACTGTAGCTTTGTAACTTTGGTATTATTGTTGTTTTGTTCTGGTTTTTTTTAATCTTTACTTATTTGTATATATGTGTATAAACAAGAATGTGTGGTGTGGGTGTGGAGGTCAGAGGACAACTTTTGGGAGGCAAATATTCCTTACACTATGTAGGGATCAGTCTCAGGTCTTCAGGCTTAAGGGTAAGCACCTTTACCTGCTGAGCCATCTCACTGGCCCTTGTTTTAGTTTTTGAGACAAGGTCTCATTATGTAGTCCCAGCTGGTCTTGACCTCCTGATCTTCCTTTCTTAGCCTCCCAAATGTTGGGATTACAGGCTTGTGTGACTAAACTTCACTCTGTGCCCCATGATCTTAATTTTTGGTAGAGAAATATTGAGAGTGGTTCAGTTACATACTCAGAAGTTCTGTGTTAGTAAATGTGTTAAACTTACAGTGTGACTGAGAGCATGTGCTTCTAACAAAAGTGCATTGAATGAATATCTATATGCATGTAGAAAACCTAACATTGAGCCAGTCATTTTAGAAGCCATTTTGCTCATTCTTTTAATTGAATTTGTAATCATCTAAGTAAAAGTCATGGGATTTTTTTTCCCTGTGCACTTGTAACTATTGAGCCTGTTACTATTGCTCTTTTGCTCTTTTCACCTTAAGTGTTGAGCTGCATATTTATCATTATTGTGATTGTTCTTATTGTGTGCTGTTGTGATCTTTCATCTGTTAATTATTTCTTCTATTTTATGTTATCTGCAGATGTGATAATCATGAATTCTTTGTTTTGAAGTCATTGGTAAAAGTGCTGAGTAGAAAAGAGACAAGTCCCCTAGGTCATTGCTCTAAGTTCTCACAAACCATCTCTCTAATAATCTAGTAGACATTTCTTCCAAGATTTACATTAAGATTGATAGCCTGAGTCTTCCAAACATATATTCTTTTGTGAAAATTAGCTATTTGCAAACATTATCAATTTTTCCAGTTCTTTATAAATAAACAGAAGTATTGGCAAGGTATTTGGTTCTCTTGGATGTCATTTTCCTGGGCCTGATGATTTGAACTCACTTGAAGTGTGTAGGCTTATTTTTTTTCTATTTTTCTCTGCCTTTGGGGAGGGTGAAGGGCATCTGCTGAGGATAGAACTTAGGGCTTGTTGGTTGCTAGACAAGCACTGAGTCACTTAGCCATACTACCCCTAACCTCTTAGTTTTGTTTTTGAGACAGTGTCTCACTGTGTTTCCCAAACTGGTCCCAAACTTTTAGCTCAGATCATCCTCCTGCCTCAGCTGCCTGATTAGCAGTGACTGCAGGCATGCACTATCACACTCAGCTTCAGTTTCCCCCTAATGATTTTTAATAGAACCATTTTTATTTTGAAGGTGATTTTCTTAAGAGTGGATAATATATGGCATTGAATAGTTTTGCTTTCTTTCATCTGGTAACCCCATGCACCTCATTTGTCACCAAGCATTGATATTGTCCAAATCCCAGTTCTGTTTCTTCTTATGGAGGGTGCTCTGATTGATGCTATGACCTCAGATATAAACTCACCATCTTAACACAGCACTGGGCAGTGACCTTAACCTTTACAGGATCCGTGGTGAAATTATAATTTCATAATATTATAATGAGGATTAAAATCTTATATACTGAGACTGGAGAGATGGCTCAGTGAATAAAGCACTTGCCAAACAATCATGAGAACTGGAATTCAGATTCCCAGAACCCACATAAAAGCCAGGAAGGTATGTGTGCTGTCCTGCTTGTAATCCCAGCACTAGTGGAGCGAAGATGGGATCCAGGGGGCCAGGCTAGAATAGACAAATCAAAAAGCTCCAGGTTTGGCAGCAGACCCTGCCTCAGTAAACAAAATGGTGAATAACTGAGGAAGACAACTGATGACAACATCTGACCTCTACACACACATACACATATATGTACCCAAACAGAGGCAAACATAATGCAACACACACACACATACACACACGTGCGTGTGCTCACAGAGATATGTGGAAAACCCCTGCGTGCAAGGTGGACAGTTGGAAGTGGATTATGTAACAAGTAAGTTAGCCTACCCAGGCAGTCAGCATAGGCACTGATAGACAATAATTTCAAATATATTAGATTCAGACCCTTCCTTCAGTATGTCCTTTGTGTTTGTTATTGCTTTTGTATTTTTAACATTTGGTAGGCAAGATGAGGCAGATTATTCTTATCTACCATTTGGAGCAGATATTATCTTCATTATATGAATAATCCTCACTCAGTGTGGTCCTCAGTGATTAGGCCATCTGCTAATGCTGTGTAACTTTTCTGCGGACTGTTTGATATTTTCTGTGTCATAATGTCTATGAAGACAATTTTATTTCTTCTTCTCCAATTTTTGCCTTCTCTCCTTTTTTTCTCTCCTCCCTCCCTCCCTTCCTTTCTTTGTTTTTCCTTTGTTTTACCTTAGTGCTGACCAGAGTTTCTGGTGTGGAATTGACTAAGACTGTTGAGATCAGATCTTTACCTTCTTTGCAATCTCAGAGACTGGGCCTTCACCACTAAGTATTATGTAATTTGATCTTTAGTAGCTGCCTCATGGTTCAGAATATACACCTTTAGCATCAAGTAGTGCCTTATATCACTTTATATGTATTGTAATAACTTTGTAACAGTATATTTACAATTAATTCTCTTAGGGCCTTCATACTATTGTTAAATGTTTTGCTTCTATATTTATTATCATGACATGTTGTTATTTTGCTTTGAGTATCATTGTCTTTTGAGGAGATTTTTAAATTATTTTTAAATAGCATTAATTAATTGTGTGTGTGTGTGTGTATACACATGCTATGATGTGCATGTGGAAGTCAGGGGACAATTTGCATGAGTTGTTTTCCTCCTTCCAGCAGGTCCTCAGGATAGAACCGAGGTTATTGGATTTGGCACGTTTACCTGCTGAACCATCTTGCCAGCCTGAAATTTTAGAAATAATAATAAAAAATTAATACTTAGCTGTGTTTTTGCCATTATCAGTACTTTCCATTTCTTTGTTAGAATCTGATTTCTGTCAGGTACCATGCTTCATGGATTTTAAATACTTCAGCGTTTCTTACAGCATCTTTGCACTAGTGATAAATTCTGTCAGCTCTTCTCTCTTTGTCTTGCATTTACTTCTCTGTGTACAGAGTCCTAAGGTGAGTTGTATGTTACTTTCTGGCATGATGGGCTGTTGTCTTCTGGCTTGAGTTGCTTTGTGGAGACCTCCATCTGTCTTGTCTTTGTTCCTTGGCACTTGAAGCATCTTTTTCTTTCTGTCTGCTTTTGAAATTCTTACTTTTTAAAATTTAGATTTTAGTGTTTAACATCACTATTGATACATATTTAAAATTCTGCATACATAGTAAGAATGTATAAGGAACACTGTTCATCGTTTTCAATTTCTTTTATATTTTTACTCTTTATATTTTTCATCTTCAGAGAGTTTGTAGATAGATAGATTAAAAACTTTATTTTGATTAAAAAAAAAAAGATAACCTGAATTGGTAACCTTTCTTTTTATTATCTCTAGAATTTTTGATGTAATATTATCAAAAGCTTATATATATGGCTTTGGAAAGTTAACTATCATGACAAAAATCATTTGTGAGGCAGAGGCAGGTAGCTCTCTGAGAGTCTTGAGCTCAGTCAGACCTATATAGTAATACTCTGTCTTAAAAAAAAAAAAAAAAAAAATTGGGGCTGGAGAGATGGCTCAGTGGTTAAGAGCATTGCCTGTTTTTGCAGTGGACTCAGGTTCAGTTCCCAGCACCCACATGGTGGCTAACAATCATCTGTAACCTCTGTGGCTATTGCATGACACAGGTGTACTTACATGCAGGTAAAACACTCATACACATAAAATAAAAATAATAAATAAATAAATTTTTTAAAAAATCATTATTTCTCCTCGCTGGTGTGTTTGAGAAGGTGAGTAACATTTTTGTGGTAACTGGACATGGTCTCACAATGAAAAAGTCAACATCTTCCCCTCTTTTTTACAGTATCAACGGTGCAGAATCTGGGACAAGTTGCATGAAGAGCATATTAATGCAGGGCGCACTGTTCAGGTAAGGCTATTGTTTCTGGTGAGTCAATAGGAAAAAGACAGTGTTAAGAAAATTTTGCTGAAATAATCTGGTTGATAATCCTTTGTACAAAATGTTCTTGTCCAAAATTGTGTGAGGTCTAAGCTACGTTCATTTATGTTTCATACCCACTTCGTACATATATCTTAGGCAGCAATGATGCTGTCAGTATTACCTGTGTTTTGAGTGCATTGTCACATGAGGGCAAGACTGGATTTTCTACTTATAGAATCATGTTGCTTTAGAAAGTTAATTGGTTGATTGAAATAATGCTTCTTTGTTGTCTTGGTCTGCTTTTTTTTTTTTTTTTTTGGTGTTTTGAAGGGTAAAAGTTTTTTACATATACCTTGAGTAATATTTCCTTGCTTTGTGTATGTTTCATGTATACTATGCTGATGTATTTTGTAAGGCAGTAACTCCATAATTTAAAAGATAAGGAATTCTATCTATGATGCATATCATAAATATTCTCTGATAGTTACTTGCTTTAAAAATTAATTCTAATTATTTTTTTAAAGATTTATTTATGAGGCTGGAGAGATGGCTCAGTGATTAGTAGTACTGGCTGCTGTTACAGAAGACCCAGATATGCTTCCCAGCACTCCCATGGCAACTAACCACTAGTAGCTCCAGTTCTAGGGAATCCAACACCCTTTTCTGACCTCCATGGCCTTTGTACACCATGGGTGTATGTACATGTGTAGGCAATACACTCATAAAATAAAAATAATAAAAATAAAAATTTTAAAGATTTAGTTTATGTGTGTACCTTCATATATGTTAGGGTATCATGTGTGTGCAGGAGGTCATGGAGGTCAGAAGAGAGAATCAGATTCCCTGGAACTGGAGTTGCAGGTGGTTCTGAGCCACCATGTGGGTTCTGGGAACCAAACCTGGGTCCTCTGCAAGAGCAGTAAGTGCTCTTAACAGCTGAGCCATTTCTAATTATTTTATAATTATATTTTATATATTTATATTATATAAAATTTATAATATCTAACCCTAATTCTAATTATTTTAAACTGACTTTTAAAAATAGCATATGGGGGCCAGTGAGATGACATTTAATAATGGGTAAAGACACATGCCATCCAGCCTCATGACCTGAGTTTGATTTCTGAGACCCACTGATTCCTGCAAGTTGTCCTCCAGTTCCCACATGCACACCATGTCATGTATGTAGGCATACCCATAACTGACCAACTAAATAAATAAATGTAAGTCTTGAAAAATAATAATATATCCATTTATTTTTAAAAATAAAATACAATTAGAGGGTTTATAACACTGTACTGTTCTCTGCCTCCAAGACCTATTGGAAGAAACTGTCATGAGTCCTTTTGGCTACTTTCCCTGTATTTACCTAGTTATTACTAAGTATCTTGTATAGACGGGTATTTCCTGCTTAATCTGGCTTAGGTGTTATCTACATTCCTGACGTGGTAGGTGGAGCTCTACCTTTCCACTTTGTTCTCCTATCCCTCTTCTCCTATATAATTACATATATACAGTCTTTGGTTCAATTAGTACTCAGTACCTCATTATTTTGATTATAAGGACATTACTTTCTTTCGAGCCAAATGGTGAAGTACAGTCTAGCCCTTTACTTTTTTGTTTTTTGAAGTTAATAGCAGCCTTATTTTTAATTACTTGGCTTTCTATGTATTTATGACTAATTTTGTTAAAACGTTCCACGTGCCTGTTACATGCTGTCAATAATATTTTTTCATGTGCCTCAGATATTTCAGCTCTCTTATTTTGAAAGTTCCCTCCCTCAGCTCTTGGCTGAGTCCCAGCATGGACTCCCTCTGAAGGCTCATTGCTCTGGACTTCCCTCTGTCTTAGCTCCCTATTTTCCTGGATATCTGGTTTTTCTCATTTTTCATTTACTCCATTGTTTTGTTAGAGTAACTCTTTAGCACTCAGAGATAAAGTTTTAGTAACGTGTCTGAAGGCCTCTCTTAGGATTTCACTAGGTACAGAAATCTGTTTGGAATTTGCTTTCAGAAGTGAAGGCTTTCTAGCTCTCTGTTTCACCCTTGAAAGGTCTGGAGTCTTCTAATTTCCAGTCTTTGTACAGGACTTCTTTTTTTCCATCTTGGAAACTTGCTCTTTTTATCTCGAGTGTTCTAAAGTTTTGATGATGTGTATTGAGCTGTATTCTTTCCACTAAAAACTCATGTTAAGAATACTCAGTTTTTTTCTATTTTGAAACAGAGTCTCATTCTAGCCCAGGCTGTCCTAGAACTCAGTATGTAGCCCATATTGTCCTCAAACCTAACAACAGTCATCCTGCTTCAGTCTCCTGAGTGCTAGAGTTATAGGCATGAGACTACCACACCTTGCTTTAATTAATTAATTAATTAATTAATTTCTCTTTGCTTTTTACATTAAAAAATATGTTGTTGTGAGGGTTGGGTAGATGGCTCAGTCAGTCAGGTACCTGTTATGCAAGCATGAGGACCTGAGTTCAGATCCCCAGCACCCACATAAAGAGCTGGTGTCCTGGCATATGTCTCTAACCCTAATGAAAACAGGCAGATCCTTGGAGCTTCCTGGCCAGCCTTTCTAACTAGTCAGTAAGCTTCCACCTCAGTGAGAAACCCTGTCTCAAAAAAATAAGGTAGAGAGTGATAAAGGAAAACACCTCACAGATATTGACCTCTGGACTGTACACACACGTACACACCCCTGCACACACCCCACCCCACCTCACCCCATACAGGTAAAGATAGCAAACTGGCTTCCAGGCCATATGTGGCCTGCCATCTGTCTCATTTATTTACGTATTTCTTTGACTGTTTTCATATTCAAAGGAAGAGTTGAGTAATTGCAACAGAGACCTTATGGCCTACAGAGCCTTAGCTGTTTACTAGCTGGCCCTTACACAAAAGATTTGCCAATTCCTGTTCTACCAAACGTTGGAATCTTGCTTGCATTGCTCAGGGGTAAAAGCACCTGCTAGCAAACTTGACAACCTGAGTTTGGTTCCCCAGTACCTATGTATTAAAAAGCTGGACACAGAGGCACATATATGTAATCCCAGCACTCCTTCAGCAGCATGGGAAGTAGGGACAGGAGAATCCTTCAGATGTAGGCCAGTCTGGAGAACTCCTGCCAGAGTGACAGGAGAGACCCTGTAAACAAAATAGAAGACAAGGATAACACCTGAGGTTGTTCTCTGACCTCCACATGTGCACTGTGACATGCTCCTACTCTCCCCTACCAACATATATGCATGCATACACCGCACACATATATCAAAAATGTAAATAAATATATTTTTTAAAATTAGTACATCTGTAGTATAGTGACTAGATGAGGATTGAATGAAGTGAATGCAAGAGATCATTAGGAAAGGTGCCAGACAACCAGGAAGTATAGATTATAATCTTCAAGATATGAAGGTGAAGAAAAGCAGATTGATTTGAGATTTAGGTGGAAATATGACTTTCTGTCTTTATTTTATTACATGGTAACTAATTTCATAAGCCTAAAGATTAGGAACTATCCCTGTATAGTCCACAGTACCTGGTGCCCATTCAGATTCAGTGCTGATCAAATAGTACTTATCATGTTAATAATAATGAGATTATTATGACTTAGAGTACTACCATCTTCATTGTTTAATGTTTCACTAAAAGTCACATGATAGAGATATTGACTGTAGTCATAGAATTTGCTTACTGATTTTTAAAAATGTTTGCATTATTGACCTCCATCTGGCATAAAAGATTTATGAGAACCATTAAAAATAATGAACCCTAACTTTTGTTAGATACAAGTGTTTGCTTATTTTATTCACGTCTGTGCTTGAATTTTGTATATAGGCTTGCCCTTTGCAATTTTGAGAGAAACAAGATCATGAACAAGTTATCATATATTTTCCAGATTTGTCAGCATTAGATTATGTAAAAACTCTTCATTTGGATTTTGCCTTTTGAGAAAAGGACTTAATTTACATGCAGTCTAATTTTCCAATCTTCTCTCTTTTATGCTTTGGTGTATTATACAAGGAATTCTTTCTATCCTAAGAAGATAATAAATAAGACTTTGTTTCAAACAATTTTATTAATCTTTCTTTCCTTCTTTCTTTCTTTGGTATTTTTGAGATGTTTTCCTCTGAAGCCCCAGCTGGTCTGGAACTCGCTATGTTGACCAGGCTGACCTGGATCTCACAGAGATCCACCTGCCTCTGTCTCCAAGTGCGGGGATTAAAGGCATGTGCCACCACACCGTGCTATTTTATTAATCTGTTTGTTGTTGTTTTGAGACAGCAGCTTCCATAGTTTAGGCTGACCTCAAACTTACTATGAAACTGAGGATGGCCTTGAACTCTTGATTGACCCCTCTTGATCCCTCTCCTAAGTGCTGTGATTACAGGTGCATACTGCTATGCTACACTGTTTATTAATCTTCAAGGTACCTTACAGTGTGTGTATGTATGTGTGTATTTGTAGAAGTGATAAATTTTGCCTTTCTTTTAAATTAGGCTTTTTAATTTTTATTTCTCAATGTAGATATATACTTTTCATAAATAGATCTCATAACCAATTACCTTTAAATTGGTTTTTAATTACCACATAGTTGCTAGCAACCATTCATATTTCCAGTTTCAGGGGATTTAACACCCTCTTCTGGTTTCCTTAGTCTTTGCATACACATGGTACACTTACATAAAAGCAGGCAAAACACTCAGACTTATAAAATAAAATAAATAAAATTAAAGGACATGTAAGGATGGGGAGATGGCACAATGGGTGAAAGCACTTGCCAGGTCTAATGATCTGAATCCAATGCTTGGAACCCACATGGTGGAAGGAGAATACTAACTGCCAGAGTTTGTCTTCTGATTTCCACACATGTGATATATCATAGTGTACCATGCATACACATACACACACACACACACACACACACACAAAGTAAATAAATAGAAAAAAAATTTACTACCATACTGAAAAAACCAGCTACTTCTAGAAAAGAACTCAATACTGTTTTTATGTAATTTTTTCTGAATGTAAAATGTCACTATTTTGTGTTCCACCTGTAAATTTTTATCATTTCAATCATGTATGTCACTGTTCATTTAAACAAATTATATATAGTTTCTGAACTTAACTTCTCAACTATTAAAATTAGCATAACTAATTAGCATTAACTCTGGTGACAGTTATATGGATGTTATCATGGTGTCAAGCTCCTTCACAGTCTTGATAACAGCAGATATTCAGTAAGTTAGTTTAGTTTCAGATGGGTTATACTACTGTTACCCCATCTCTGTGACCTATCATACAAAAGTGTAAAATAAATATTTTGTATGTGTATATGTGTGAAAGCTGGAGTTCAACATCAGGTGTGTTCCTCACATTCTCTACCTTATTTTTTGAGACTAGGTATCTCACTGAACCCAGAGCTTGTCAGTACAGCTACACTGGCTGGCCAAGGAGCTTCAGGGATTGTTTTGTCCCTGCCTCCTCAGTGCTGGGTAATAGGTACATGTCACTGTGCCTCGCTTTTTTGCATAGGTGCTGGAGATCTGAACTTGAGTTCTCATATTTGCATGGCAAGCACTTTACTAATTGAGCCATCTCCCCAGCCTTAAAATATATGTTTGTTAAACTCTGTCTCCCCTCTTTTCATCTCCCAAATCTTGACATACAGTGACAGCTAACTGATGATAAAGGATTCTGAAAAGTATGCCACAATTTCTGCCTTGAGGGATCCTAGCTAGATGACCATTCAAAGAGTTAAATATTCTGTAGTCAGTATAACTAATTTTTAAAGGCTTCTACCGCCTTTAAACAACAGAGGGCTGCTTATCTGGATTCTACATAGGGGGTTATTATACTGGGTTTTCAAATAAAAGTCTGAAGAGCAGAGACATTTAGTGTTTGCCTAAAATATAAAAAAGAATTTAGCATTTCTCTAACTTTGATAAACTTTGTGTTTGAAGTAGTAATGGCAGTGCAGGAATCCGGGTTAGGAGCCAGCTCTCAATCTCTTGGTGGCATTCATGAGTCTGCCTGGTAAGAATTTGCTGTGTCATGTTTTCTTTTTCATCTGGAAATGTTTTCAATGTTAACTCATTGGACAGGCATTGCAGTATTGCCCTTGACTCTTAGACAGTAGATGTTCATTAAATGCTTGAATAAGTGAATGAAGGCCATTTTTGTTGTCCTTTGATTTTCAATCTCCTCCCACTGTCTCAGTACTGAAGATTGAAACTTGGGCCTCATGCAAGCTAGACAAGTGCCCACTATCAACTTATGCCCCCAGTTCATTCTTTTTAATGGCTTGGTTATTAATTTTAAAATTATTTATAGAGGGCTGGAAAGATGGCTTAGTAGTTAAGAGCACTGGCTGCTCTTGCAGAGGACCTGGGTTCGATTCCCAGCACCTACATGACAGCTAACAACCATCCATATCTCCAGCTCCAGGGAATCTGACACCCTCTTCTGTCCTCCATGGGCATTGCATGACATGGGTGCACTTAAATACATGCTGGCAATACATTCATATACATAAAAATAAATAAAATTATATTTTTAGTATTGTTTGATATTGAAATAAGTATAAAAATCACACTACTGTCAGTAATCTTAGACTAGTAGTTAGATGATGCAGATAAAGAATAGTCCAGATTTATTTTAATTAAATAATTATGACTTTGGAACTCTCAATAATAAATTATATGCTGTCTAGAGTATGTTTGCTCTAAGTTATTTAAATGTTTGCCAGTGGACTTGTGTTCTGTGTTTATAAAGAAATCTGATTAATTATTATGATACCAAATGTTTTCTGCTATACACAATTTGCTTCAAAATTGCATGTTGTAAAAACACATTAGGAATCCTAAATCAATATTTAATGAAGGCAAATATATGCATAGCCACTCATCTTTTAATCATTAAATGCATAATTAGCCATTTTCAGAATTCTCAATTAACTTAGAATAATTGCTTTTTACAATTATCATCAGTATAGAGAAGTATATATTTGAATATATCTTTTAATCTTTAGATAGAAATTTGGGAATAGTCCTGAAAGAAGGAAAAACTGTATAACTAATTATTAAACTTAGTTATAAATCTAACACAAAGAGAAAAAGAGAGAGATTTTGAGTTTTTATATTTCTGAAAGTTGGGTTGTACTTCACAGTTTATCATTTGCATGCTGCAAAACTTGCTAAACAGAGTTGATGAACTTTCCTTTTTAAAGTTTGTTTCACTTATTATAGTTTAGTTGCTTAAACTTGTGGATATTTTCTCTGGCAGAGAAGATGTTTGTTCTAGTTGCCTTTTTTTTTTTTGAGACAGGGTCCTATGCACAAACTGGCCCAGAATTTTCTGTGTGGCCAAAGGTAACCTTGAATTTCTGATCCTTTTGCCTCCACTTCCTGAGTGCTGGGATTACAACATGCACAACCAAGCCTGTGGTACTGGGGATTGAACTCAGGCTTTCATGCATGCCAGGAAAACACTACCAAATGAACTACATTCTTAGCCCTTTCCTGCTGATTTCAGAATTTGGCCTGTCTACCTTTTTGGTCTGATTATTAGATCAGAAATACTTTAACGTTTACTATTTTCTTAATGTTATTGTAAACACTGGAAAAGAGCTATGATCAAAAAGAAAAGAAAATTTTTGTTCTCATAAATCTTGCAGTGGAGGTGGAAGATAGAGAGAATAGAGATTTCATTTTCATTTAAAAATTTAATTTTTATTCTTTCTATGGTACTGGAGATTAAACTGAGGGCCTTACACATGCTAGGCAAGTATTCTACCACTGAGCTATATTCACAACCCCAAATGTTTATTTACACATTTATTAATATTTTTGGTCTTTTTGAGGCCCAGCTGGCCTAGAACTCAATATGTACACCAGGCTGGCCTTGAACTTATAGAGATTTACCTACTTTTGCCTCATGAGTGCTGGACTAAAGGCATGCACCACCATGCCCAGCCCAGAATGTTTATTTTTAATTGACACATAATTATCTATATTCATGAGACAGGTGTGATTTTTTAAATGCATGTTCATATTGGGAGATGATACAGTCAGGGTATTCAGCTGTTTCATCACTTCAAACCTTTATCATTTTTCTGTAGAAAGAACACTGAAAATCCTTTCCTCTGGCTCTGTGGAAACATACAATAAATTGTAATTAACTATAGTTCCCCTACTGTGCAATAACTCACTAGAAGTTATTCCCCCTATGTAACTGTAATTTTATATCTGCTAACAATCTCTCTTCCTTTTTACTTTTTCCTTCTCCTTCCCAGCCTCTGGTAATCATTATTCTACACTCAAATTCTATGAGATCAACCTTTTTAGAGACTATGTATACATGAGATCACATAGCACCTTTCCCTTTGTACTTGGCTTATTTTACATAGCATAATGCATTCCAGATTCATCCATGTTATTGCAAATGAAAGGCTTTTATTCCTTTTTCATGGGCAAACATTATTCACACACATCACATATCTTTATCTCTATCTCTATTTACCTGTCTGCCTGTCTGCCTATCTGTCTCTATCTGTCTGCCTATCTGTCTATCTATCTATCTATCTATCTATCTATCTATCTATCTATCTATCTATCTAATGCCACCAGGTTTTCTTTATCTACTCATAGGTTGATTTTGTATTTGGCTTGACATATGGTGCTATGATAAGCATGGAAGTGCAGATAGGAACCTCTTTGGCAAACTCCTTTTATTTATTTTATTTTTGGTTATATACCTTGAAGTGATAAGATGATCATAAGATGATCATTTTTTTCATTTGGGGGAGCCTTCATACTGTTTTCCATAATGGCTGTGCTAATTTAGAGTCCTATAAAAGTGTACAAGAGTTTCCCTTTCTCTTCCTCCTTGTCAGCATTTGTCATTTTTAGACAGATTTGTTTTTAAGTAAATAAATGTATAGTATATTAAAATGTTCCATTTGCCCTGAAGAAAATTAAAGCCATTTAAAAGATCAAAAGTCCTAGAAAGTAATGAGCTTTTATATGAGTACTAGTTGTGGAAGGTTCTGGTAACATTTTAGGGGAACCCTGAAGAAACTGAACACACAAAGTCTAGGAATAGAGTTCTCCAGGCGTAAGGAAAGTCAGTTGTGAAGACTAGTGGGAAGATACTTGGCATGTTCATGGAGTGGTAAGGAGGTGGTGTGGCAGGGGGAAAAGGGTGTAGAAGAGAAAGTTGGACCTCAGCTGCATCAGATCATGAGAGGGCTTGCAGGAGGCTCTAACTGAGAGTTGATAAGAAAGCCTTTGGAAGGTTCTGAGCGAATAGTGACCTGATAGAACTTGAAAACATTGTTTGCTTGTTATAAAAATGATAGACTCTAAGGGGCAAGGCTAGGAGCAAGCAGACCAGTGAGGTAGCTAGTGTAATAATCAGGATACTATTTGTTAGACACATTGTGTGACTTTTCCTGGGGGTATGTAAACAAATGTCTATTCATCCCAGATAGGGAACCAACAGACCAAAGTAATGATTCCAGAATCTAACTTGGTGAGTCAGCAAGTTTGTTGAGCTTACTCACAGGAGTATGGATGACTCAAAGGCTGTCACATCACTGAAAAACCCACCCCAGAATGGGTGACACCTTACAAAGCTGTATCCTGGAGCCCCTGCATGTCTTCCAGGGAGTTTTTACAGGCGAGAGATAATCTCCTCTACCCAACAGCCCTTACTGCTTGTATAACTTGCAGGAGAGGCTTTGTGAATCTTGTAAGTCTCAGGAACTTCCTCAGACTTATAAGTTATTTACCATACACTTTGTAAATCCTAACCTCCAGAGTCTTAGAAAATCTCCATCAACTATGGAACACTTTAATTCAGGAGAATTTGTTGCACAAAGCAAGTGTAGGTGCTCACAGACAGTTCAGTGCTGAATGCCAGGGCCCTGATGCACTGGGCTTTTCCTACTCTCTTTGTGATTCTCAGCCCCTAAGCAGACTAGAATAAAGCACTTCCCTGATAGCAACTTTAACCCTGAAGCACATATTTTTGAAAAATTGTGCGTGTGCAAGCACACATACAAACACACTTCAAACATACAAAACATTTATAAAATAATATAATAAACACTAGAAATTTATCACACATCTCTGCCAAATCCTAATATTTTTCTGTGGTTCCTTCATTTTCTGTTTTTGAAGAGAACATCGTAAGTTCACCAAAGCCCCCTGGTATGCCCTTCCTCTGTTCTGCCTCCCTTGCCACCCTACTTCAGCTGAGTGAAGTATTTTTGCCAACTTAAGTATAAACTATGTATAAGTAATATATATTGTTTAATTTTCTTCCTTGTGCTTTTTTGATAACTTTTTTGAGTTATAATTGTCATATAGTAAGGTACACATATTTAAAGTATGTAATTTTTAAGATGTTAAATATGTTTGAGATCTGTCTACATGATAAAGGTATCCCTACAGTCAAGATCGTGAATATCTGATCACCCTGAAACAGCTCTCTATGTGCATCTGAACCCCACACCCTCCTGATCTCTCCCTACTGTGTCCCTCCACACTGCACTTCTTCTCCAATACCTACTCAACACCGACTTGCTGTCTGCCACTATCCATTAGTTAGATCTCTTAGGATTTCATATAATGCCATATATCATAAAATGTTGTCTTAAAATAAATATTTTTTTTTGAGACAGAGCCTCCTTGTAGTCTCAGCTGGTCTGGAACTCACTATGTAGACCAGGTTGGCCTTGAACTCACAGAGATCTGCCTGCCTCTGCCTCCCAAGTGCTGAGACTAAAGATGTGCACCACCATACCTGTCAGATAATAAATATTCTTTTAAAAATATGGTTTCTTGGACTTGAGAGATGACTCCGAGGTTAAGAGCACTGGCTGATCTTGTAGAAGACCTGAGTTCGGTTCCCTGCACCCACGTGGTAGCTAACAACTGTCTGTAACTCTAGTTCCCGAAGAATCTGATGTCCTCTTCTAACCTCTCTTGGTATTGCATGACATGGGTGTATTTACATACATGTAGGCAATACATATAAAATTAAAAAATTTACATACATGTAGGCAATACACATAAAATTAAAAAATTAAAAAAGTATTTTTTAAAACTCTAGTTTCTTTCACTCTGTAAATATTCTGAGATTCATCCATGTTGTACCATGTATTGATGGTTCACATCTTTTTATTATTGAATAGTGTTGTATTGTTTGCATGCAGTACAATTTATTCCCTCATCTGTTGGTGGACACTTGTTTTGATTATAGTTTTGTCTGCTTCTCAGATTATCATATCATCTTATTCCCACTGGATCCTCCACGTCCTTGTATCTTTTGCCTTAGCTACTTTAATATGTCTGTAGTGGTATCTTGTAACTTTAATTTTCATTTGCCTAATGAGTGATTAATAATTTCTTTGTTTTGAGACAGGGTCTCACTCTGTAGCCCAGAATGGCCTCAAAACTTAGGATCTTCCTACTTCACCCTTCCCAGTGCTGGAATTACTGCCATGCACCCTCACATCTAGGTGTTTTCTTTTGAATTGAGGGATTTTGTTGTTGTTGTTTTTTAAGTGCATCGTATCTCTTCTTATTTTGCAATTCTTATTCTGCTATTTTAGTGAGTTCTTCAGGGCTTATTGTATTTATCTAAATGCAATTTACTTTCAGGTACTAGTATACTATTTTACATGTGTTTAAGAAATTTTAAATATTTCTTCTCTACTGGTCTGTATGTTGCTCTCCCTGTTTTACTTTTTGTGTGCTCTCTACCTTATAACACTGAGTTACCATTTAAAGTGATCATACGGTAAGTGAAAAATCCTGTCTACTCATGCCATTTCCATTTCTGGTGTGTTTATTAATGGCTTTGTATAGACTGATGTTTTCACATTTTTAAAAGGTTTTATTTATTTTTATTTTATGTGCCTGGGTGTTTTGCCTCTGGGTATGTAAGTGCACCACATGACTGCTTGGTGCCTGCACAAGCAGAAGTTAAAGACAAGTGTTAGCCACATGTGGATGCTGGGAACTGAACCCCGGCCCTCTGGAAGGGCAGTAAGTGTTCCTAATGGCTGAGCCAGCTCTTCAGCCCCGTATTTTCTTGTTTTGACTTTCCTTTTGCTTAAAAGCCTTCTTTTAACATTTCATGGAGTGCAGTTCTATTTGATGTGCTCTTTCAGTATGTGTATGTCTGAAAAATGTTGCTGTGTGTAGAATTCTTCCTTGACTTCTTTCAGTGTTTTAAAGATGGTCAGTTACCCACTCTCTTGCATTCTGGTCGAATTCTGCTTTCTTGTCTCTGTGTTGCTGTGTGTACTGTGTTTCTCTTGCTGCTCTTAAGACTTCACTTTTATCACTAGTTTGGGGCACTTAGATTATGGGATTTGGTGGCATTTTCTTCATTTGTCTTGTGCTTTGAGTTTGTTAGGTTTCTCCATCCTTGTGATTGGTTGTTGGGTTGAGTTTAGCCATTACTTCTTCAGATATCTTTCTGTCCCCTCCCCTCCCTTCTCCATCAAGAACTCCAAATACATATACAGTAATGTTATATCACAGCTGACTGGTGCTTTTTGAAATAATTCTTTGTTCTGCCATCATTTACTAATCTCAGCAATGTAGTGTCTGATCTGGCTTTAATCCTTTTAACATATTTTCATCTCTTACATGTTTAAGTTTTCACCTCCAGAGTTTAGGTTATTTTAAGTATCTTCCTTATCACTGAGTTTTCAGACATGTCAAATGCAATTGTAGTAACTTTCTGTCTAACTGCTTTTAACATTGTTGTCAACCATAGGTGTATTTTTATTTAATGATTCCTCATTGTTTGTCACAGTTTCTTATTTTTCTGCATGTCTGGTGATCTTGTTAGGTGCTAGATATTTTCATGTTACTATAAAGTTTCTTGAGCTTTGTTCTGGAATGCCATTAAGTACTAGTTACTTAGAAGCAGTGTAATCATTTTAGGTCTTTCTTTAATGATTCATTAACTAGAACAGTGCTCAGGCTGTGCTTAATTATTCCTCATTACTAGACTGAACCTTACTGAGTGTCTCCTCAGTGCCTACAGATGGGAGGTTTCCCAGTTCAGTGGTGGACACAGGTTCTGCTTCCCACCTTGAGCCAATGCTGGCAACTGATTGTTTTAACTTCAGCAGTTGGCCCTTTGCCCAGTCTTGGGAAGGTTCTGTACATCAGCTCTTCTGGTCAGTTCTCTAGCAAATGCTGTGTAGTGATGACTGAATACTGATGTATCTCCAGGTTTGCTTGCTTCTTTCCTCTCCAGTCAGTACTGATTTTGGGAACTCTGCTCTTCTCAGACAGCAGCAGAAGCCAACCTATCATTAAGGTTTTAGAATTGCAGTAAGATAGGCTTAGTAACTTTCTTCTCTGGAAGAAACATTATCATTAAGAAAGACTTTTGCGAACAATTTTTAAAACTAAGTAAAGAAATTGGAAATTGTTACTATTGTAATTTACTTGAAGAACAAACTTGACTTTCTAGAAACTTCATCAACACTGCTTTTTTCTCTCTCTCCATAGTAGTGATGGTGAGAGCTTGCTGAGAACAAAGATTTCTGAGACTCATTTTAGAGATTCTGATTCAGTCAAATCTCAGGCACATTCAGAAAGACACTGCTCTATAGGAGGTCTGTCCAATTTCATAGGTAACACAGATGCATAAAAAAATCAGCCGTGGAATCTGTAGACGAGAAAGTGACTTTCATGATCTTTGTAGGAGGAAAAGGGAACACTGATGACTACTTTTGGTTTTTAAAAAAGGCATTTGAAAAGGGGGAAGCAATAGAAAAGGGAGATTAAGAGACAAACAGTAGGAGAGGGGGAAGAGTGGAAGGTAGGAAAGGAAAAACAGATTAAGAGGAGCCAGGGAAAGTAGAGAATAGAAGAAAAGAAAGGAGCATATTCCAAGATGAATGCTATTGGAATTCAAGTTATTTCAAGTTATTGTGAGTTCAGAGGAATTTAACTTAATTTTGTTTCAAAATATTTATGAGATTAATCCAGATTTAGAATTGTTGACCTCTATTCTAATTGGCATGGTTCTTTGGAATCTTATAAGGGAAGGATGAAATCTAAGCCATCATAAATGTTAACACATACCATTGTGCTGTGTGCTCTAAGAAAGAGTGCTACTACTCAGTTGTGGTCCAGTACTATTTTACCCTGCATTGTAAAATAAGTTCTAGCTTCTGTTGAAATAGGGAAGATGCTATTTTGGCATCCATGGATACAATATTGAGAAGCTTTGTATTTCTGTCTATTCTTTCTATTCTGAATGACCTTTTTCTCTCAAAATATTTTTCAGACAACTTCAGTCTGTTCCCTCTCATGAAACCTGTCCAGATCTCTGTAGTAACATTCATTTGAAACTTCCTTTGAGCATGTTTCTTATCCTCTTTCAATTTGAATTTTTCCTTAATACGAAATCAAGAGCAAAATAGGAGTAAGTGGTTCTGCTTTCTCTGCATCATCTGTTAGCATTATACCATCTGCCCTGAAGCAGTGGGCCTGAGCCTTCTTTCTTGTTCTTACTGCACACGTATTTTTTATATCCT
The DNA here is from genome assembly GCA_035773235.1 of Eospalax fontanierii. NCBI lineage: Eukaryota > Metazoa > Chordata > Mammalia > Rodentia > Spalacidae > Eospalax > Eospalax fontanierii. The sequence continues at coordinate 32,181,585 of CM069541.1, forward strand.
TTTTATTGTTCTTAACATTTTTCCCCAGCCTCCGCGCATTCTGGGCTCTTTACTTGTATTGCTCTCCTTGTTTCACACCACTCTTTTATGTCTGATTGCCTTTCCTTTAGCCCTCCTCCCCCACTGATAAGTGTCTTAAAACTCTGAACTTCCCCTAGCATTCCCTACACAGCTGTATTTGATTCCTTCGATGTTACTTTCTTTTCTTACTTGAGATTACTTTCTTTTATAGTTTAGAAATTCACCTTTTAGAAGGTGAAACTGTCTCTTAAAAAAAAAGTCAGTGCAATATAATTTATGTAATGGCATCATTCAGCTTTTTTCTTTAAATCTGATAAAACTGACTTTCCTAAGGGATCACTAATGCCAGTATTCCTTCGGTTGACTATTAATAACTCCAAGATGACACATGCTTTCTCATAGGGTTTGTGTCTACCTCACTATTTTATGTTGATCTATCAGAATTCTCCCAAAGATGTTGTTTCTTTCACCTAATGAAAAAAGAAAGATTTCACATGCAAGTAACTAATATAGTTTCACAATTAGATCTCTACTTCATTTCATCCCCACTCAGATGTTTCCAATCATATTTCTATCTTTAGGTTAGTTTATTATTTAGGTCAATGTAAAATTCTTTTCTAAAAGTATTAAACTTAAATTTTTTAGCTATAATACATGTACTATAGACTACGCACACCATATATATACTAATAAATAGTTATATTGTAGTTACTCCTGTACCACTACTCAGATGAAAAAATAGATACCTTTCAGCATTCTAGAAGGCCCTGTGGCCTTCCCACCCCTGTCCTTCCACCAGAGGAATCACCACCTTAAATTTTGTGATGAATACTTTTACCTTTTCTGTATAGTTTTACCTCTAAAATACATCCTTAAGACTGTAGTTTTAATTTAACTTCAGAACATTATAGAGATTGAATTAAGCAGAATATGTCTTTGTGACTGACTTGATTTACCTTTCATTGCCTATAAGAATAGTCTTCTAATCCATTTTTTGAAGTGAATCTATTCTGTAATTATTATTGCTGTATTTTTGTATGCTGATAGATTTAAATTGTACGAGCAAGATGGCATTGGCTTGCTCATGAGAGTACATGAGTCTTTGTGGATATTTCCTTTTCTTTAGTTTCCTTGTTGAATTTTGGTGTCAATGTTCTGTTACCAAGAGTTTGTTATTTCTTACAAATATTTGGTAGAATTGGCCAGTGACATAATTCATGTTTTTTTTAAATTGGTTGATTATGACTTATACATAGGGAGAGGGAGAAGATAGGATAGTTTCAGATTTTTACATTTAATTGATTAAATAGTACTTGGGCATAGTGACACAGGCCTGTAACCCCAACATTCAGAAGATGGAAGGAGGACATTTAGGAGCTCAAAGCAACCCTCTGCTATAGGAGAAATTTGAGGCCATCCTGGGCTGTTATAAGAACCTCTCTCAAAAATCAAAACAAAAATAAAATTAGTAGTTATGTGACTATTTAGGTTTCTATTTTTTGTTGGTTTGGTAAATTACAGTTTTGAAGGAATTTATCCATTTCATCTAACTTTTCTAATTTCTTGGCACAAATTTGTTCATAATGCCTTATCTTTTTAATTTTACAAGATAACCCCCTTTGTTTCTGATTTTGGTTATTAATGAATATTTTTTAAAGTGCTTCTTATGAAAGTACTTTTAAAAGTACTTCTCTTTCCAAAATAAATTTTCGTTTTGTTAATCTGTTGTGCTTTCTGTCTTGTTAAATCTTATTCACACCTTTGTAATTGTCTCCCTACTACATTTGCAGAAACTTTTGGTATTTTCTAGATTCTTGAGATAGATATTTAGCTTGTTCATTCTAGACCTTTCCTTTCTTCTTCTTCTTCTTCTTCTTCTTTTTTCCCAAAACAGAACTGTGAGGAAAACTTACTAGAATTTAAAAGAAAAATCCCAAGGCAGGCAAGCTATAAATCTCCCAGCTGCCCAGAGGTAGGACAAAGATAAACCAGCATGGAGATTAGCCACATGGCATCAGGCAAGGAAGGAAGCTTTAGAACAAGAATAGGGAAGCCCAAAGTGTTCGAGAGTTTAAAAGCATGCTTAGGCTCTGGCCAGCATCTAAAAGAAAAAGATGAAAGAGAAGAAAAAGTTAGATCCTTTCGAGTCCTGACTAGGCCTAGCTAACCAAACCTCATGGTGGCTCCTGGGAACTGCCCAGTCCTTATTTTCTAATATATATGTAGTTCAAGATGTTTATTTCTTTCTTGCTAATGTTTATTTACTTTTATATATATGAGTTTTTTGCCTGCATGTATGAGAGTGCATCCATGTCTTGCAAAGTCTGAGGCGGCCAGAAGAGGATATCAGATATCTGTAACTGGAATCACCAGAAGATTCTTAGCTGCCATTTGGGTACTGGAAATCACACTCAGGTCCTCTGGAAGAGCAGCCAGTGCTACTAACCACCTAGTCATCTCTCTACCCCATAACTAATGTTTTACAGAGGCCTCTAAGTTCTAATATGTATTACATTTTCTTTATTTGTGTCATAGGATTTCTTATTTCCATTGTGATTTCTTCTTTGACCTTTGGATTATTTAGAAGCATTTTTCTTCTTTCTACATACACATTATATGTAGATATATTTCTATTAATGATTTCAAATTTACTTTATTATGGTCAGATTGCATGCTCTATATGTCAGTGGGTTTGAAATTCGGAAATATTGCTTTAAGTCTCTATATGTAATAAATTGTGTAAACATTTTCTGTTTTTTTTTTTTTTTACATATTTCAGTTTGTTGAACTACATAGCTTCTATTAAGCTGTTAATCTTTTTGTTCAATATTCTATACCTAACATAACCTTTTACTTTAGTTCTAGTAATTACTGGAGAGATGGTTCAGAGTATAAAACTCTTGCCATACAAGCATGAGAACTGGAGTTTAGATACCCAGAACTCACATAAAAGCCAAGCGGGCATGCTGGCCACTTGTCATCCCAACACTCTGGAGGCAGAGACAAGGAATGCCCTGAACAAGCTGACCAACTAGAATAGCCACAGTTGGGATTCAGGTTCAGCAAGAGACCTGCCTCATATAATAAAGTGGAAAGCAATTAAGGAAGACAATCAACATCAGCTTTGGGTCCTCACAGACATGTGTACACACATGCACTTAACTGTAAACATGCATGCTCAACACATATACATGCAAAAAAGAAAATATTAAAATTTTCTTTGTAATTCTTTCAGCTTTTGTATTATATATATTCTGTTTATATTATTAACTATACTTGACTTAGAATCTTATTTTTTTGGTTACACTGTCATTATAAAATGATTCTCCACTTCTGGTAATGTTGTGACTATAAAGTCTATTTTCGCTGATAGTAATATTGCTATTGCTATAGCAAATTTTCTTTGGGCAGAAGTATGTTAGATTTTACATGACCTTTTTTTTTTTACTCTTTGGCTTGAACCATTTTGTATTTATGTTTTAAAAAATAGTTTATTTTTTTATCTTATGTGTATGGGTATATTACCTGAATGTATATGAGTACAGCTATGTCATGCAATGCCGGAGGAGGTCAGAAGAGGGTATCAGATCCTCTGGAACTGGATTGTTAGTCACCATGTGAGTGCTGGGAATTTACAAGAGCAGCCAGTGGTCTTAACTACTGAGCCATCTCTCCAGCCTCTTGTATTTATGTTTTAAATAGTCTTTTGAACTGAAAAATTTTAATTTTCTAATGAATATTTGTCTCATTTATATTTAATGTAATCAGTGATATATAGTTTTCACTGAATTGCATGCTTTCTTTTTCTGATTTTTGGCATTTTTCATTTCCATTTTTATTTTACTAGCTTTAGAATTGTATATGTTTACAAAAACTTATAGCATGCATCCTTGACTTAGTAATATAAATCATACCTTAGAATATTTTAATTCCATGTATGTCTCACAAGCTAAGTACTGTTACATAGCACTTACTATATAATAGTCACATGTAATGAAGGAAAATTACTACATAAATTCAAAGTTTGAGAACTTAAGTTCTAAATATGCTGAATTTGACCAACCAAGACAGAGTCATGGGAAACTGAAACTTTTTTTATGTCGCATTCTGTTGTAGACAATATGTAATCATTTACATGCACAGCTATTATAGCAAATTACTTCTGAAAAGAAATAGGCTTCATACTGAGTGAAGCCTATTTTGTTTGTTTGTTTATTTGTTTGTTTCATTTAGCAACTCCGCTCCAATATCCGGGAAATGGAGAAGCTTTGCTTGAAAGTCCACAAAGATGATCTGGTACTTCTGACAAGAATGATAGATCCTGTTAAAGAAGAAGCAGCAGCAGCAACAGCAGAATTTCTCCAACTCCATTTGGAATCTGTTGAAGAACTTAAGAAGCAATTTAATGATGAGGAAACTTTATTGCAGCCTTCTTTGACCAGATCCATGACTGTTGGTGGTAATGTATTCTACTAAGTCTTACTGTTGATCACAGTAGTATAGTAAACTAGGCTTACCTCATCAGGCAAAATGGCAGAGAAGTCCTTCCTTGTAAGTCCTGATAGGTCAGTTCGCTGACAACCGCAAGTGGACTGGAAATGTGTACCCTGGAAATTTTGCAAGATAAATTTGTATGGATTGAAACTTTGGGGCTTCAAGTACCTGCTTATTCATGTATTGAAAAATTTTAAATTATTTCTTAAAGATAATGTTATCCTCATGTGTATGCACATCTCACTCACTCTAGTACAAGCTGGACTATTCAGGAATGTACTTCTTCTGAAGATTCTGGTTTCACAGGCTCTTAGATTTATTTCCCAATTTAATTCTCTGGTTAACTGTTAACATGAAAACTCTGCAGTGGGATCTGCCATCAACTTTTGTGAGGCGATATTCTAAGAGACAGCCCTGTGATCCTGGCATCATGTCATTTCTGATGATGTAATTGATAGTCTCCAGTAACACCTGGAGTGTCTTTCAGACTGGAAGAATTGTGGGCTCACTACATCATAATACTTCAAAGTAACTGTTTTGTTTGTTTACTTTTTATCTTAGGGTAGTGAGTAGAATCACTAAGGTTTCCCTAACTGAGTTGTTTCCTAGAGAGTGTAAAGCCCAAATTTTAGGCAACAAAAATTAAAATTGTAAAATATGTTGGCTTTGTCTTATAACTGCTGTTTTTGTTTCCTTTTCTGTTGTAATTGTTTATCTTTTATTTTAAATTTATTCCATCTTGTTACATGTTATATGTCTTAAGACATTTTTAATCCTTATTAAAAAAAGATGGGCTATCAATCCTTGAGAAAGTTGAATAGATGCTATATCCCCCCCCCTTTTTTTTTTAATTTACCAGGGTACTCTTCTACCACTTCCTGTCCCCAAATCCAGATTATTTTAAATGTTCACATTTTCAATGCTAATGATTCAGTAACTTGCTTTGCACATAGTGAGCCTCTTATAAATATTTTATAAATATAAATAATCTTTTAAGATACAATTTTATCATTTTAGATGTACTGCAGTAGAACTGGGCATGGTCATGTATGCCTGTCGTCCCAGCACTTAAGAGGTAGAGGGAGGAAGGCCATTTGGGAGTTCAGTGTCATCCTCAACTACATAGCAAGTTCAAGGCTAGCCTAGGCTACATGGACTTTGCCTTTGAAAATAAACCATACCAACCAACCAATCAACCAACCAAAGATGTGCTTCACTCACTTCACTCTGTAGATAACCAGTGCTAAAATGTTTTAGGAAGGAGATGTTAGCACTCAGCTTTTTGCTGAAGAATATTTGGGAGTCCTGCTTTTTGGTAGTTTGCCCTTCTGTTTTCATTCGCCATTATCACCACCTTGCTGGTACAGAGAAAGGCTGCTTTTATCAGGAGTACAAGCTGATGCCATTTGTGCATAGATAGAGAAACTGGGCTTCCACTTCTGTGTGTGAAGGGGCTACTGACTTACCTTGTATACCCCTAAACATTGTGATCATGGTGGTGGCCGTGATCATTGTGAAGGCAACTGAATTTTCTAGGAAAAGTAGCTGATATCAGTTTAATCTCTTACCTTCAAATTACCCATCACTAGTGTTTCCCTGTGAAGCAAAATATTTTTGAGTTCTGTCCAAGAAGTCATTTTTCTCCCACAATAGTAATGTAATACTTGCTTTAATTTGCATTTTGTTACACTGTATGTAATTCTACAAGTATACCTATTTATGATCAGCACACTTGAGTTTATATATTGTCGTAGGAAATGGGTGATTACCTATTCCCCAGTAACTAACTTTTTTCTGTAAATGGAAGACTGGTATGAAACCTAAGATTGGCAGAATCTGAGGAAACATGTAAATTAAAGAAATAAAAAAGACTAGGACCAAGACAAAAGATGAGGGGAAGAAATAGCAGGTGAAACTAATTTTCAACTTGATTGATTCTCCAACCTCTCAATTCGTGAGCTATCATTTAGTCTAAACATCTAATGATTGCCATTGGGAGAAAACTACAAAATGAAATCTCTGAAACTAGTGCTGATTTGGTGAAGGCATTCATTCTGTTTATAAAACCAAATACTTGTTACTTCTAATCAGAGTAGAGATTTCTGATTAGATTGTGCTCTCACCGTGAATCTGCTGCCTAAAAAGCATTGAAATGACTGTCTCACCAGCACCTGAACATTTCACCAAGCATAAGCCTCAGCTCGATTGCCTTAACTGCAGAATACTATTGACAAGGACAAGAACAATGAAAAGAATGCAGACAACGAACTCTCGACTGGCTTTTGAGGTGGAGTGGAACTGGGTTGCATCCTGTGGCTATCTACTAGCCAGCAACTCTCTAAGTCCTGTATGCTCTAGTTTCTCCTTATTTTTGCTTTGCACACTCACTATAGTAGTGAGTGAGAGCCTAATATACATAGAAGTTAAGTGCCTTAAAATACTTTCTCCTTTATAAATCTGATTCTAAATAAACTGGTTCAGGAGCAGTCTTACCCCTTTTCCATGAGTGAGATCAAAAATACAAAGACAGTTTTTCATCCACAGATAGAATGAGTAGAATAGGGTCATCTTGTGTTCTCTAGAGGTGAGGTGAGCTCATGAAGTTTCGGGAAGTGGTGATGCTATTGCTAGTTCTTTATGCGGATTCTGAGACTTCCCATGCAGATCACTCCAATCCCGCTTGATCTGTTCTCTGCTGCCTCATTGTGTTAGCTTCCACTTTTACCGTATTGCTCCCCATCAAGAAAAGTGAGAAGCCCATAACTTGATTTGTATTTAGAAAGGAGATTCAGGTCATACAGGGCACCAGTGTGTCTCTTCAGTTTTTGTCTTTCTTTACTCTTCATTTAGGACGCTCTCTTCAGCACAGTAGGAACAAAATTTTACTACATTTTAGGCAAATATTCACAGAAGAAAAGAATCCAGTCATGAAACCTCTGGGAACTTAAGACCAGCATATTGAATTTGATGAAATACTAGATTTTTATCTCAGTTTGTGAAACATGTAGCTCGTTTGTATGCTGTTATTCAGAGGTCATTGATTTTAAGCCAAGTCTTCCTTTGCAGTTAAGTTGTGACTTAGAAATCATTTTATTTTGATAAGTAGACTTACGTTAAATGATGATCAGTAAATTTTTTAAGATGTCATAGCTGAAAAAATGAGGAATGCATTTGAATTCATTTAGGTTTGTAGTGAAACATTTCCTAATGTAGTGAAGGTCAGTGGACATTTCCTAATTCATTAGCCTTGGTAGAATCTTTGCTGTTTATACTGCACAAAGAAAGAGAGGGACAGAGATTGTTACTTAGCTTATTTACCACTTCAACCAGTGCAACTGTTGATGCCTATTTAAATGTATATCAGTAAATCCAGTTTTAGAGTTTGAAAAACAGCAGTCACACACACAGAGCCTTTAGCAGTTTGTAGGAGTTCGTAGTCAGAGGGTGAGCACTGAGGTATGGCTTGTGGAAGTTATAGAAATTAAGAGATTTCTTCCTTAATTGACAGTCATGCCTTGAATTGATTTGTGATGTTTGGAGTTGTAAATTAGTGAGGTTTTCCATAGAAAAGAAAGGGTGCTTTGTTTGAAGACTTCATTTGACCTAAGATACATACGTAGTTTGGTTTCAAGTGAGAGAGACATGATTTAAACATTTCTTATTTCTTACTGATGGAAATCTTTTATGTTTATTTAAATGTCAAATGCTTCCCATTCATAATTTTTAGATAAAGAATTTATTTATGATAAGTTCTCCTAATTTTGTAGACCCTGACATAGTTCATTTGAATCCTCTTTAATGGTATTTAGGCTATGACTTCAGAAATCTTCAGAGTGGGCACAGTGACAGAGTTCTGCTTTTTTGCACTGATACAGATAAGGAAGTTATCATTAGTATATAATTCTATTAAGTGAAAGAAAGGTCAGAAGTTGATTTTATTTGTCTCGGTTGAAGTGAAAATGAAAGCATTTTAAGCATTTAAAAATCAAGAGGTTTTAAAATATTGGCTGTCACTATAATATTGTAATATAGAATTTAAACTTTCTCTGTATCTAATGTTTTTGTTCTTCCTTTAAGTTAAAAATAAAGACACCCATGCACATATAGGCAGCACTAATTGGACTCAGTAAGTTAGAAAAGAAAAAAAGAGTTCAGGGAACATGTGAGGGGTGTGAATTGAATGTGATTGTATACATGTATGAAATTATCAAAGAATAAACGTAAAATATTCTAAAAATAAGTAAAAGCATATTATGAAAAAATGTGATCCTTGTTGGGTAAGGTGACAAACACCTATAATCCCAGAATAAATAAATAAATATATATATTTTTTCCTAATAAATCAAGTTGAGAATTGAAATACTACTGTCAATTCTAATAAATTTGGATGTTACCTTTTGGCTAGCTGGCTATGCCCTTCCTAAACAGTTCTGACAAACTTTTCATTAACAGGTCAGGTGTTCATTGCCTTTGAAGGTAAAGTGATAATGCAGTTTTGTAAAATATCATCCAGTTTTAAGCTTGGCTGAAAAAGAAATCAAAAGGAGCCAGTATTAGCACAGCTTTGTAATGACAGACTCAGGAGTAGGTCAAGCCACAAGTGCACATGTTGTCTGCCAGATAAAACCCAAATCTACCTGGTCGGAAAGGCCCTCCTCTCATCTGCAGTGTCCAACACTAGAATCTCTGTGTCCACTACTTCGTACTTTATAACACCAGCTGATGATTGTATCTTAGCTGTATTACTCTTCTCTTGAGGACCTTTGCTCGTGCCAGTTTCTCCATCTATAATTTGTATTCCTCTCTTCTTTGCAGTAATGCTAACTTTTCTAGAGAGCCTAATAAAAACTACTTGATCCATCAAGCTGGATCAAGTGCCACCCTGGCTTAGAACCTCTCCAAATACTATCTGTATCTGTGTTTATCTGACAATTATCAATACAATCTATTTTTTATTATCCCCGTTTATGTCTAATTCTTCTAGGATACAGGTTCTTTGGGAATAATACTCTGTATTATCCACTTTTTCATATCTGGTACCAAACACAACTCATAATGAATGAGTGGTCAGAAAATGTTAAAGTCAGACTGCAAGATGGCTGATTCCTGCTGCCAAGCCTGATGACCTGAGTTTGATCCCTGTACCCATGTGGTAGGAGAGAACCAACTCACACAAGTTGTCCTCTGACTGTCACACTCATTCTGTGGCACAGGCTCACCCACACGAATACCAACCAACACTAAATAAATAAAATACGTACCAAAAGAAAACATTGCAGTTGAATGGCAGGTGTTTGGAGCCTGCAGTGGAGCTGCAGAAGGAGCAAATGGAGCTTCTGAAGCTTTTGATCCCTTCTCTGTATTGCCACTGCTCCTGTTTTAGAGCTGACAGCACCACTCTACACTGGCCAGTCTCCCAAGTGGCTTTTCAGTCTCTAATTTTCTCACCTGTCAACTCCATCCTTAATATGTTCTTCACACTACAGCTCAGATCTGCTTACAGCATCTTCCAGCTTCCTGCTGGTTTCTAACTGTTTAAGAGTTCTGTAGGAATCTTATAAGAAAGATGTGGCTCTTGGAGATGCTTTACAATGCCATGAGTAACAGCAGCTTATACTTTTATTCAATCTTTGCTTTTTCCTCACTGTCCCAGTTTGCTTTTCTGTTGCTGTAATAAAACACTGACTAAAACTAACTTAAGGAGGAGGAAAGGGTTTATTTCATCTCACACTTCCCAGTCACAATCCATCATTGAAGGAAGTCAGGGCAGGAACTCAAGGCAGGAATTTAGAGTTAGGAACTGATGCAAAGACCAGGGGAGAATACTGTTTATTGACTTGCTTGGCTAGCTGTCTCTCGTTTTCCTTTTATCAATTGAGTTTTTGCAATTTTCATACAATATAATTTGATGGTATTTTAGGTCCGCTTCCTTATCTGCACCTCTTTTGATTGCCCCTCCAAATTTAATGTACTCTAATATATATATATGTAAAACATATATATATATATATATATATATATATATATATATATATATATATTTATAGTAAGGCCTCTCATCCTTGAAAGAGACTGTCTCGGTCCTCCCAGCAGCCACTGGTTGCCACAATTTCCTTAGGTTGGGTTGGAGTTTTTTTTTTACTCACTTCCTCGTGTCTGTGTGGAATTTTGTCTGGCCTGAGCTTGCATGGGTCTTGTGCCGTCTCTGTTGCTGTGAGTTCATATGACTGACTGACCAGGTGTCTGGACAGTTAGTGGTCATCCACTTGTGGTACCACCACCTCTGGCTCTTACATTATAATCTTTCTGCTCCCTCTTCTGCAAAGATACCCAAGCAGAAGTTTGAAGTAGGTGTCCTATTCAAGGATTAGTACTCTGCAGCTTCTTGTTCTCTGCACATTGGGCCAGATGTGGGTGTTTGTGTTAAACACCATCTGTCTGCTACATAAGGAAACTTCTCTGGTGAGAACTGAAAGATGCATTAATTTATGGATATAACAATAAGGCGTCATTAGGAGTCCGTTTAATACAATAACTATATAGTAGAAAACTAGTATTAGGTTCAACCTTGTGTCCTGTGACTTGTCTAGCCTCAGGTTCCTAAGCCTCATATCAGTGTCAGGTATGGGCTCCATCCTAACCTTAAATCAATTAAAGAATGGTTGGTTACTCCTATAATATTCATGTCACTATTGCACTGGTGGGCATATCTTGCCAGGCCAGTTGTTATTGTAGTTCACAGAATTCACAGCTGGATAAGGTTAATGATTATTTTTCCCTTCCAGTAGCATGCATAGCACCTTCCAGCACTGTAGATGCTATTGGCAGCTTTCTTATACAGCCCAGGCTCACCTGCCTAGGGATGGCACTGCCTCCAGTGAGCTGGGCCTTCCTACATCAATTAGCAATTAAAAAAAAATGCCTCATAGAAATGACCACAGGCCAGTCCAATAGACGAAATTCCTCAGTTGAGGTTCCCTCTTCTTAGTTGTCTCTAGTTGGTGTCATGTTGACAAAAACTAACCAGTACACCCCCACATTCACCATAATCTGTGCATTAGATAAACTGAACTACCTTTCTGTTCCCAAGCAGTGTCAGTTGCATGAATGAAAGGTTGGTGAAACCAGTATGAGGCCGTGAGAAAGACTCAATGGTGGATCTTAAAAGTTATTTTTAGTTTTGCTTTGTCATTGCAGTAATGCTTTACGACTAGTCTTTTGTGGGTTGAAGGCTTTTTAAGGTTAGAAGAAACAGTGGAACTATTTCCACTGGCAGAAGAATGACTAAGGAGAAGGGTGACAACATGTACAAATATTCCTGTGGCTAATGTGCCCACTGGTGACAAGGTTGTTGCCAGTAGAGACTGATGTGACATACTAGAAGCACATCACATCCCTTTCCTACTTTACTAGTATGCTGAAGGCATACTAGGCCAGTGCTCTGCCATTGAGCTATACCCCACCCACGCTTTCCTACTTAAAATTTCTTTATTTATTAACTGTGTACATATGATGTGTGAGTATGGGTGCACATGCCACAACATGTGTGTTGAGATTAGAGGGCAACTTTGCTGAGCTGCTTCTTTCTCTCCACCTTTGCATGGGTTCTGGAGATTGAATGTATGTAGTCAGGCTTGTGTGCTAAGTGCCTTTACCAGCTGAACCATGTCACCTGCCCTACTTTCCTACTTTCAACACCTTTTTTATTTGATATTTATTTCTAAAATAACCAAATACAAGTTCAAGGATTTAGCAATGGAACATGGTAAACCTGTTGTTTCTACTGCATGTATCTTAGTGGAACATTGCCCAAATGGAGTAATTCCCCTTTGCAGCTTCTACCTCTCACCCTTGTTATTCAGATTGTATAGATCATGTGTGTAGCTCTTGTTTAGATGACTTTGTAGCCAGAGGAAAAACATACCATAACTAACAAAGGAGACATAATTCTGTTTCTATAGAATAATCAATTTACTTTTAGCCTAATTTTAATTAGTAAACATTTCATAAGCCAGTTGTCCTGTGGAACTGATTTGTGTTATGTCCTTTCTGAAAAGCAACTCTGTAAACAGGTCTGTGTCCATCCAGGAGCACTCCACACTACGGAAGCTGAAGTTGGTTCTCAGAGTTTAACTCAGACATACGCATTGCCTGAAATTCCTCGAGATCAAAATGCTGCGGAGTCATGGGATATCCTAGAAGCAGTATGTTAAAGATTATTTTCTTTTTAAACATTTATTTTTATTTTATGTGTATGAGTGTTTGCCTACTTGTAAGTGCACCCATGCATGCAATGATGACGGAAATTAGAAAAGGGTGTCAGATCCCCTGGAGTTACAGATGGTTGTTAGCTGTCATGTGGGTGCTGGGAATCAAACCCAGGTCCTCTGTAAGAGTAGCCAGTGTTCTTAACTGCTGAGACCTCTCTCCAATACCCCAAATTATTTTCTTCTTAGTAATTGTAAGGTGTAAAAATAAGTCATTTCCTCTCTTTTTTTTTTCTTCAGGACTTAATTGAACTTAGCAAACTAGTCACTGATTTTGCTCTCCTAGTGAATGTAAGTATTTAACTGTTTGATTTGTTAGAATTGTTAGAATTTGTTCAGAATTGTTAGACTGTAACTAGTATGATAAACTTTGATCATTCACTGTACTTTTGATTGTAATTTTTTTATACAGTTTGTAATTTTAAGACTGATATAAATTATGGATAAAAATCTAACTGTTCTCAAACTCTAGATCAATTTAATAAGCATTTATTGGGTAAAAGGTACTTAGCACTGGAGGTCTAACTAGGTTGGCTATAGAAATTTTAAAAAGCCCACTTTCTGCCCTTGGAGGTTGTACAGTAGGTATGGTAGGCTAAAAATAAAAGTAGGTAAAAGTAGGCTTGGACCCAAACTGAGTTTTCAAGCATAAGAACTAAATACAGAAATAAGGTGCAAAGAGAAGCATCATCAGCTCCAGAAAGAAGCATTGAATTCCAGGGAGGGAGGTCTGGCTTATGAGGAAGAATCATTGAAGACAGCTTCACAGAGGTAGCATTTGCATTAGCCTTGAAGACGGAGTACATGTCCACAGGGTCACAGGGGATACACTACAGAACAGGTAAACCAGGATATGACATGGAGAGATGTATGGACTGTCTGGGAATGCTGAGTACTGCCATCAACCAAGGCCTACGGAACCACTGGCAAGGAGTCTGGGCCAGACTGTGCTGGTATTCAGTGCCATACTAAAGAATTTGGAATCACTTTGTAGACATTAAGGAGCCAATATAGATCTTTGAATAAGTTAAAGTCCTATGATTCTGTCTGTGCTTTCGAAAGACAACTGTTAGTTTTGTGAATAACACTGAAGAAGAGGTCATGGACAGAATGACTAGTAAAGAATCAGCTGTGAGTATTTAACTGGCAGTGGTAATGCCAGTATAAGAAAAGATGCCTGGGAAGTTGTTCTAGGGTGGACTTAGCAGAAACTGGAGTAAGATACAGTCAAAGACAGGGAACGTTACATTTTTATGTGGTGTCATCAGACCTGAATGAATCTGTTAACATAGATTAGGGAGCACATTGTAGTTTGGGTGGAAAAGATGGATTTTTCTATCATTGTTTTTCAAGACTGTTCTTATCTTTCCTCACTAGGAATTGTGAGAAGGTAGGATTTATGAACACCTGTATGTAAAATATGAATATCCATGCAGGCACAAAGTTATTTCTCTTTGTGCTCCTGTCTAGGTTTAGTTCTTTGTTCTTTTTTAAAAAGTTACTTATTTAGGGCTGGAGAGATGGCTCAGTGATTAAGAGTACTGGATGTTCTTGTAGAAGACCTGGATTCAAATACCAGGACCCACATGGTGGCTAGTAACAGTCAGTAACTCCAATTACTGACATCTTCTGTCCTCCAAGGACATTGTCCAACACAGGTGCACTTATAAACATGCAGGCGATATGCTCATACACATTAAAAATTAATGAATAAAAATTTTTAATTATTTTTATTTTATATTTATGAATGTTTTTATTGTATGTATATAAGTTCACCCATGCATGCAGTGTCCATGGAGCAAGATGAGGACATTGGATCCTCTGGAACTGGAATTGTTGACAGTTGTTAGTTTCCTTGTCCGTGCTGGAAACCAAATCTGGGTCCTCTGTAAGAGCAGCCGGTGTTCTTAACTGCTGAGCCATCTCTCTATCCCTATGTCATGACTTTTAGACTGTTCAATGTTGGTCTTTATTCTTCTTATGTTCTTATATGGATATCTTCTTGAAATGTAATGACTAAAACTGAATGCAGTAAGTTATTTTAATTATTTCTGATGTCTCTAAGTCAGGAGAAACCAAATGTTACAGATCTCTGGATTATATATCTTAACAGTCTATTAACATACCTACCTATAGCAAGGAATTATAAAAGAATCCCCAAAATGCATGTTACTTACAGTCAAAATATTCAGTTATTTTAACTAATAGTCTCTGACTATAATGCAATTTAGAAAGTCTGTACACATATATATGGTTGCACAGATTTGCTAAAACCATCAATCTATACACTTAAAAATGTGTTTCAGTGTATATAAATTATACTTCATTAAAGTTGATTTAAAAACCAAACTAAACATGTACCTAGTTATGCTCAAGATAAATGCATTTTCCTCCCAGCTGGGTAGGCACATGAACAGAAAAATAGTTTGCGGCCAATTAATAATGGTATGTTGAGTTATGTTACGTAAGCACCTCTTAACTCCAGTCTGAGGAGGATTCATACAGGAAGAGTCTGGCTCTTGCCATAGCTCTATACAAATGTCCTATTTATAATAGTCTCTGTAAGGACATGAAGCAGAACGCTGTTTGGCAGAAGCTCAAAGGAGAACCTTGATTGTTAGTCCCAGGGTGACTGAGTTCTTGTGACCACATGGCCAAGCATTCACAGAAGCTCCATTTAGGTACAGAATAAGCAGGGAACATAACTAGAAGGACCACATCCTCTTGTTGTCATCACATGGACATGATAGTATCTAGGCTAATTAACCATGTACCCATGGAACACTTGTTGTATGAATGACTCTGTCCTAAACTCAGTGAATAATAGAGCATAGAATTAAAGAAAAAACTTGTAGAATAGTGGTAATAGTTGCCTACATTGTGAATGTACTTGCTGCCACAAAATTGTATACTTAGAAGTGGTTAAAAATGTCAGATTTATACATACCATAAAAAGGACTCACTCACAAAGACTATGAGATATTAAGATATGGTCCAATAAATGTTAATATATTAGTGTCTCCAGGGCACCATGCTCCATTTGCCTTCAGCCATTACTGCTCAAGTGCCCCTTTCTTATAAGCAGCCTTATTTCTTTCCACTTAGGACCAGTCACTGGATAGCATGCCACTCTCACTGTTTTGACTTTTACCTTTTTCCTCTGCGACTTATGAAATCCAGTTTTGCTTTGTATGTATAAGATCTAGGTTGCAATGGATTTGATGAGATTCCTCCATGGATTGCCTCTTTACCTTCAGGATGTTATTTGACAGTGGTGAACTTAACAAACTGATGATGACATCTGTTACTCCCAGCCTCTCTTTCCCATCACCCTCAGCTGCTCCTGCATTTGTCCTTCTCTTGGCTCCATATGCAAACTTCTACCTTATCACCAGCATTATTGCCTTTAAACATGGGCATTCCTTCAGTCCCTTTCCCAAAGCAATGTTCCTGCTTCTCTTCCCTGCTTACTGCCTACTCTAGACCAATGCAGCCTTGTATTCTACCTTTATATCACAGTTTTATATTTGCATTTCTGTGTCCGTGATTGCATATGATTAAGCCTGGAACTTAGGAAATGAGAAAGAGAAATAGCTGCAGTTTTAGCATTGTCTTAGGCTCATAGTTTACCAATCCCACCAGTAAGACTGAACAAGAACCTCTCCAAAGAAGAGCATTGTTGTCGATGTAAATGGATTTCAGAATGAACTTGATATAGAAGATGCTAGGCCTACAAGTGCCCACAGCAAGCTTTCAGGGGAAAAAAAAATCCCCTATTAATTTTTGTTTGTTTGCCTGCTTTTGTTTATTGTTTGAGACAGGTTCTCCTTGTAGTCCCACCTGGCCTGGAACCTGCTATATAGGTCAGGCTGGCCTCTCTCTCATAGAGATCCACCTGTGTCTGCCTCCCAAATGCCAGGATTGAAGGTATGCATCACCACACCCAACTTTCTTGTTAGTTTTTAATTCATTTGTCCAATTTGTATTATTCCTCTCAGTAAGTATTAACTTAATAACTCACATTTTCTCCAAAATCTTAGGTGCCCATATAACTGCTCATTAGGATTCAGTTACTTTCAGGCCATTAGGAGGACTCTATTCAGTGTTTCTTTTTTTTTTTTAACCGAATTTTTGTGATTTTTTTCATACAATGTAGTTTAATGGCGTTAGGATCTGCTCTACTCTTGACACCTCCCCCCATTGTCATATATATGTGTGTGTGTGTGTGTGTGTGTGTGTGTATATATATATATATATATATGACGTATATTATATACAATGTGGTCTATAGAGTCTCTCTCTACACACACACACACAATGTGGCCTATAGAGTATGATCTGTGTCCCTCAATTTCATTCAATGTAGATCATTCACTGGGCCCATCAAGAGTCCTGTCCTTGTAAGACACTATCCTTCCCCCTCCCAGCAGCCATCCATTGTCAAAAGTTCCTTAGGTTGGGTTGGGATGTCTCACTCACTTCCCCATGTCTATGCTGGGATTGTGTCTTGATTTGAGCTTGCACAGGACTTGTTCGTGCCATTACCATTGCTGTGAGTTCATATGACCGACCGTTTAGAAGACTGTTTCCTTGTGATCATCCACCCCCTTTGGCTCTTATAGTCTTTCTGCCCTGTGCTCTGCAGCCTCTTAGTCTCTGCACATTGGCTAATTGTGGGTCTCTGTGTTAATCACCATCTGCTATATAAGGAAACTTCTCTGGTGAGAGTTGAGAGATGAATTCATTCTAAGTGTAGAGATTGCATTGAAGATATGTCACTTAGGATTAAGCATCTCACAGAGAATCATTCTCTGCATTTGACCAGTTCTGGAATTCTGTAATAGTCTCCATCTGTTTTGATGAGGGGTTAAATGTATACTTGTCTGTAAATATGAGGATGCATATTTAGAATACAGTAAGAAATGACATTGGTCTAGGGATGTGGCAAAAGTAGGTTTTTCTCTAGGATCTGTGACCTCTTTGGCTGTGTTTAAAGCACTGCACATGAGTTCCCTCCTTTGAGCAGGCCTTAATTCCAATTAAACAGCTGTTGATTGCCCCCAAGATAAAAATGTCATTACTTCAACAATAGCAGTAATTTACTGGGCCAGTCATTGTTTACTAGGCTTCATAGCTGAGTAGGACCAGGATTGGTTTTCTCCCTTGGCAGCCTACATAGTATCCTCTGATACCGTGAGAGTTAGTCTTCAGGAAGATGGCTTCCTGGTCAGTTCCAGCTTGATTTCTCTAAGGCCTGTGTCTTAATTGTGGCCTGTCTTCCACAAAAGGTTCTTAAAATTCAAGTTCTGGGTCACAGTCAAGGGCTGTGGCAATAGCCTTGTGTTATGTTTGGAGTCTCTTGGACTGCCTTGGCCAACAACTTCAAGAGAGGTTTCTCCTGCCTAGCACTGTGTTTCTTCTCATATACTCATATATCTATTTTATATGTATTTTTCAGTAGGACTTTGAAATAATATAGTTCCCTCCTAAGCATTATTTATCTCTCAAGGGGTTCTTTAAAATTAAGTTCATAGGCATATTTTTGAGTTTTGAGATTTTTTTCTATAAAAAAGGATCTGTATATAGTTTGATAAACACTATAATGTACCTTATAAATGGCTTAGCTCATTGTTAAAGGGATGCTAAGAACACTTAAAAGTGCCAAAGAGTAAAATACTAGGCAGAGTGGGTATATACCATCCAATGTGGCAAGTCTATGCATCAAAACAAAAGGGGAAGTAGGTAGGTAGAGGTAAGGAAGCCCCAGGTCAACAATGTAGCAAGGAGCTTGGCTTCATAGGCTGTGGTAAGTTTTGTATGTGTGTGCTGAGCCAGATTAAAGAGCCAAGGACTTAGCTAAATGCAGTGTAGCTTGTCATTCTCCTGATTATGACCAACAGTCCTGTCCTACCACCTTGGTGCCTAACTACAGTCATTGTGGGTATCACCAGGTCCTCCTTATTCATGAAGCAGAATTTGAAAACATGGGCAGTTTGAAAATTGAAACCAAACAAAGGGGAAGAAGCAGCTAGATCTGCACAATTGAGGGATGTCTGTTGATTGCACATTAGGGGCTTTCTGCCCTCTGCCTTGTCCCCCAGGGCAGAAGCGTTCATTATGGGATGATATTTGCAGTGATATAAGCATCACAGTTAAAACAATAAATGACCCTAGCACAGGCTTTTTCTTGTCACTTTTTCTATAATTCCAAAGTATTTTTCTGGGGAAAAAATAGTTATTTTAACATTCTACTTTAACTTAAAAGTCACAGTGTTGCAATACCTAAAATTGTAGCAGAGAGCACTGAAAACTATCTCCTTGAGGCCTTGAGAAGACTTTGGAGTGTAGGCATAGGGAGAGCCCCAGCAGGGTCCTTACCCTCAGCCTCTCAAGATGTGAAAGTCAGTGATAGAGTTTTACTGCAGTGACTTATCTGCTAGCATAGACTCTTTCAGGTGAAAGTAGAAGTGTTGGGTGTATCCCAGATAGAAATAATGCTAAGGTGTCAGAAACCCAGGCAAGTCGGATATTATTAGTGCTGTCACTTCTGCTTCTGTAGCTCAGAAAAAGCAGGCTGACTTAGAGAGGTTTTACTGTCAGAAAAATTAAAGTGAGTGGATGCTAAGGGAGTTCTAATATTTGAGAACTCTAGAGTTTTCAAGCATCATAGGGCAAAGCTAGCTATATATTTTGATGCAAAAGATGAGAGTTAACACTTCCTTGGGAAGGTCAGGATGAGTGCTTGTTTTCCCCTGTGTGCTTTGCAGACATCTCATTGCATCCTCCTTTAAACTCTATGAGGTGGAAGTATCATTAGCCTCAGGTAGTAGATGCAAATACTTGACCGAAGAATATATTGTGGCAGTACTAGGATTTGAACCCAGAGTATCTGGCCACAAGTTATGCTCTAATCTCACTCTGAATACTAGTGACATTAACTTGTGAGAACTAGGAGACTGGAGAGGCGGCTTAGTGGTTAAGAGTGTTGTGTTGTTATTGCAGAGGATTGCAGAGGACTCAAGTCTGGTTCCCAACAGCCACATCGGGTGGTTTGCAACCACCTCTAACATCCACGCTGCAGGATCCAACACCCTCTTCATGGTCACCTGCACTCACATATGCACAGACCCCCAGTACACATACAAACAAATACATGTAACTAAAAATAAAGTTTGAGGAATGATAACTTGGACTTAGCAAATTCTCAGGCTGTGCTTCAGGGCTGCAGCATCAGAAATTCTGTGGCGAGGCCCAGCAGTGTGTTTTCAGAAACTCGGCAGATGATTCCAGCTTACACGCAAGTTTGAGAGCCTTGGCTGTACTTGTTTGACAGACAGGTTCAAAAGAAAACTGAAAAGAGACTTTTTAAGGAATTCTTAGGGATGCCAAGATGGTGGTAGAGAATTCTGGAATGAAGGGCCACCACAAAAGGCCTGACAGTGGAAGGTTTGTGCTGGGCAGGGAAAGACTATTAATAATGCTCATTATCGGGAAATGGCCGGGGTGTGGGAGAGCCAAGTAGGTTGTTTGAGCTTTATGTTCTCAATGAAATGTTGACTGGAATTAGAAGTGTGTTATTTCTTTCTGCCTGTATATAAATGAATGGGCAGATGAGGTAAGGACAGTCAGATACTTCAGAACTCCAGTTATTAAATTCCTTCACATTCATTGTAGAAGGTGGCATTTATCTGAAATGAAAAAGATTTTTTTTCCTACGAATTCAAAAGTGAAAAAATAGTCAGTGTCCTGATGGTGGTAGCAATCACATGGGTTCATACATTTGTCAGAACTTTTCATACACTACCATTAAAATGGTGCACATTGTGGCATCTAAGTTCTACCTAAAGGAAAGTTGATCTTAGTGAGATCCTGTTCTGGGACAAGAAGAGAGTGCTTGTTGCTGGAGGTGTTGGAGTGGAGCTCAGTAACCACTCAGGAGAAACAGTGAGGTGCTTTCACACATCCAAGAGAAGAATGGCAGTCCCCAACTGCATTGGTCCTCCCCCAGGCACCCCAGGAGTCGTGTCACCGCAACACAGGTGTTGCTGTTTCAGGTGGACTGCCATATTAATATCTTTGATCTGAAGTAGTTTAACTTGTCATGATTTTATACTAGATGATACTTATTTATAAGGGTGTGAAGCCCAGAATGGTAAATTCCTTCATCACTATCACATGTCTCAAGTGCAAGGACTTCATGGGAGACCACACATGTCTCATTTCTATTATATAACAATGTCTGTTTACTGGATGACGGGCATTTTACTTACAAAGAAAATTTGATTTAAATAGAATCTCCAAAGAAAGCAAGTTATGGAAGGTTTTGTTGTTGTTTGAATTTGTTTTCCTTTTTATTTTCTATCAATCCCAAATGATATGTAAATGCTTATTTGAATGTTTTTTCCTCCTGCAAAATAGGTTCATTTAGAGAATAATACGTTTGTATGTCTGAGTGAATTTCAGTGTGAGATGATTTCTGCTATGAAGGTGCCACCCTTTTATTACCTAATAATTAAATTCCCCTCTTTCTTCCATGAAAGTGAATTTGTACTTTCAACATGGTTTATCAGATGCTATTAATGAACCACTATTAAGACTGCAAGGCTGCAGTACCCAGGGCATGATTACAGGCATTAAAATAGTGTGTGTTGGCTTCCCACTGCTCCGCAGCAGGGCCGCTCACTCATAATTCCTTTGCATCTAGTCTCAGCAGGAGAAGATTGACAGCATTGCAGACCATGTCAACAGTGCTGCTGAGAATGTTGAAGAGGGAACCAAAAACTTGGGGAAGGTAAGATTCTGCTCCTGCTGACAAATCAATGGTGCTCTGGCTCCCAGGAATCTCTAGTATTAACCCAATTGATCTGCTCTCTTCAGTGTTGAGGGAACCAGCAATTAAGGAAATAAGGAAGAAATGACACATAGGTAGTGCAAGAAATCAATGGTTGTAATATTCTACTCCAAGATTCATTCTATCAGGAGAGTGGTTTTTTTTTCCCCCAAGAGAATAAATTGTGGTCTCACTCTAGGGCATTTAGTTGTTATGAGGGAATATCTGCAGAGGCCCAGGGAGAAGAGGGAGGGGTCCATTAATCCAAGCAGAGCAAGAGTGTGAGGCTGTGACAGCACACATGGAGTGGGGCCATCTGTTTTCCATATGATGTGGATTTTCAGCCCAGGTGCCTTGCATAGAATAACCTCTGTGTAGCATCAAAGCTCTGGTGGGAGTCAGTGGCTGCTAAAGCTGTTTAAATAAGCCAGCAAGATAGTTAGTGGATTGATTGCTTTTGCAAGTCAGATCAATTTGTAGCGGTCCTCTCTGTAGCTCTCTGCTCTGCGTTAGATCTGGAGCAGTCACAGTACCTGTAGAATACTTTCTCCCCCCACAAGAATAATCTCTTAAGGTTAATTATGTACCCAGAGTTAAGGAGCATTGCCAGGAGTAATGAGAGGAAAACGCACATCACCACAGGCAGATATTCTCAACTCAATTTCTAAATTGAATTTTTTTTGCAGGCTGCAAAATACAAGCTGGCAGCTCTGCCTGTGGCAGGTGCACTCATCGGTGGAGTGGTGGGGGGTCCGATTGGCCTCCTTGTAGGCTTCAAAGCGGTAGGAATTGCAGCTGCACTTGGTGGTGGGGTGTTGGGCTTCACAGGTGGAAAATTGATACAAAGAAGGAAACAAAAAATGATGGAGAAGCTCACTTCCAGCTGTCCAGATCTCCCCAGCCAAAGTGACAAAAAATGCAGTTAAAGACCACACGTCTGACTGGTGCCGATGCATCTACCCTAACGAGCACCTTGCTGCTGTTGAACACTCAGCTGCTGGAGCACGATGTGTCCAGACAGTGACTCTCCATGCCTGTGTGGTGTTGAACCATGATAAGTGAATGTTATTTGTTTGGTGAGTGTTGATGGAGGTGTTCGTGGTGGAGGAGGCTGGGCTGATGGTGTGTGATGTCTATCAGATCAAGTTTAAAGACTGCATAAAGCAGATTTTCTGTTTGGAAATATGAAAACTGAACTTGTAACACTAAGAATCTAAGATGTGTAGAAATGAATTGGAGACCTTAGTGCTCAGTGTATTTGTTGATTATTTAGACCTGCAGGGAAGAAGGAAATGGGAGTTTAGGAGTCTGTCAGGTAGGGCTGTTACTCAAAAGAGGCACAGGTAAAATGAAGTCTCCTTGCGGGGAGGGGCTTGATTGCACATAGATCCATCTCTATTTTCTGGTGAAGGAAATGATATAAAATGGGAGGAGGAGCCCACTTTTTCTTTAAAATCTCTTCATTGCAACATGGGTTTCTTGTGTGAACTCTTTGCCACCTCCCTAAATAAAGAGCACATAATCTACATGCTAGACTTACCAGCCAGCCCCCACCCCCAAGGCCTTGCAGCCCTTTTCCCTCCTTTGGAACTCGGAAAAGGTCTTTGGTTTGTAGAGTGGTGTCCACCAATGAGGATTTTCTCATAACCTGTCTTTGTGTGTTGTTCCTATCCGTGGTCACCCTTATCTGTTGTCTGTAAGCTGAAGAAAAAGATTTCTAAATATTTCCAATGTTATTCAGCAGTGGGATATAAAAGATCATATGCTGGGGCACTGTTGAACTTCAAGGGGCCGACACACCTGCCTCAAGGGGCCTCAGCCCCTCAGTCTTCTTTTCAGATGGCCCCCGGGGCAGTCGCGGCCTTCTACCTCACTCCTGTCACTGCTGCCGTTTCCCAGCTCTTACCACCTGTTTCCCTTCACTTTTCACAGCCACTGTTCCTTCCCAAGAACTGGGTTCCCGCTTGACTCTTCTCATGTTCTAGGTGATAGCAAAGGCCAGTGCAAGACTCAGACCCAAAGAAAGATTTGAGGTGCTCATCCAGTCTTGACATGGACAGTAAGCATGGTCCAGCCTAACTCCATGTCTGGCTCAAACAAAAACTTTGATATTTAGAGAAGAGGAACTTAAGACTGCAGGCAGCTAGTACCCTCCACTCACTGAGAAAGAAGCACTTGCTGCCTCACTCTTTACTCTTTCCTGAGGCAAGGAATGGGCACCTGCACCGGAAAGAGTGCACTGTCATCCAGGGGCTTAAGTCACCGGGCTGCAGGGTTTATTTACCACTGTTTCCCCAGCTTAGTTTATGTTTAATAACTTGTACTGTCTCCTACCTTTCCCCTCTGTGTCTAAAGAGATCTTTCTCTTTTATACTTTTTGAAACTTACCAATGAATTCCTATGAAACAAAGCACCATGTCTTATTAAATCATCGAGAAGCATCAAGTATTTGCTCTCTTCTTGTATCTTTAATACCAAAAAAGAAATTCTTTGAATAGGTATCAGATTCTGATTCATTGTCTTTTACTGGACACTGTATAGTTTGAATAATTATTTTTTAATACTCTTTCTGTTTTGATTCTTGCTACCACTTTAACACTTCAAACATGAGTAAGGGTCAGCACTAATCCAGATTTTATTTAAAACGAGATCTTACAACTAGGTCACAAAGTGAATCTGATTTAGCTAGTCCCGCCTACTCGGCTGAAATTATAAGGCTTAGCAGTGCCATCTAATTCTGTAATTTTCAATGTTCTTCTCCTCTTCAACACTATCTAATATTCCAGTTTTCCAACCCCAGGTGGGTCATGCAGTCAGTGTGCCATCTCAGCTGCAGCACAAATAACTTTAAGAATCAGAAAGTGAGAAAAGGCTTGTGTTTGAAGCTCATGTCTTCTGGGAGTTCATATTTTGACTTTTTGACTGAGCCTTTGTTGGACCTATTGTATGTACTCAAACCTGCTAGTATTGGACTGCTCACTCTAGCAGTCTTCATGCTTAAGCAAGTTGTTGCTCTTTAAAAAAATCTTATAGTTATTTAGAAATTGTATCTAATTTCCTCATAATAGAACCCAGTAGCCAAGTTTTTGTGGAAATGACTGTGTTTAATCAACTGTAGATGATATAAAGTGATTAAAAGTATAAATTAGTCAATATAATACAGAAGTAATCCTAAAATAGAATTCAATGCCCTACAATATCAAGTTAAATCTGTCTTCTCTATGATTTATGTCTTGTTTTTATTGCAGCCAGTTAAAAAGGACCGCCTTGGCTTAAGGTCTTATCCGTGGGCCCTTGTCTCAGTGGTAGTAATCCTAAGCACCTTTTTGAGTTATAATCTGAGAATTTTTCTGTGTATCAATGACAGATTTTTTTGATGTATCCCATAGTAAAAGTGCATTTATATGAAAATTGAGCATATACCCATGAAAAAAATGTTAAACATTATGTGCAGTACATTCTCATGGTTTTTGCTTAATATGCCAATTGCGATCAACTAAATTCATCTCTGAAGTTCCACCCTCCTTTTGAAAAAACAAAACCCAAACAGGAATACCACAAAACAGCAAACCCTTATAGAAGAGCTGGTGCCCTAGTTTGGTTTTCTGTTGTTGTGATAAAACACTGACCAAAACTTGGGAAGAAAAGGGTTTATTTCTTATACTTTCAAGGCACAATCCGTCTGAAGAAGAGATCACAGAGGAACACTGCTTACTGACATGCCCGGCCTGCTTGCTTGTACAGCCTAGAACCACCTCCCAGAATTGGCACCGCCTACAGTGAGCTGGGTCCTCCCACATCACCCAACAATCAAGAAAATGCCTCACAGACACCCCCCACAGGCCAGTCTGATAGAGGAAATTCCCCAATTGAGGTTCCCTCTTTCGAGGTGTGTCAAGTTGACAGCTGAAGCCAGCCTGGCAGCCGAAGTTTCCCAAAGCAGTCTACCAGGCACTTCACCGGGTGTTCATGGACAGGGCGGCTGGCCTCGGAGGCACTCAGTAATTTGCAGGGTCATTCAGCTCGAAGAGGAGAAGCCAGGATGTACCTGGCTGCTCTGAACCTCACAGTCCTACTCTGCCGTGCTGTGCTGCCTCTGCACACGGTTGAGGTGGGTTGGCTCGTCTGCCTCCCCTGAGCCCAGGGACTGTTCAGCTAGCTGTGAACAGCACGTGCTGCTCATTCTGTTTCTTGTGAGGCCTTACCAAGTGTCCCCAACCTTCTCTTAATGGTGGCTGTGTAGAACACAGTACTGAACTCGCTCCTTTGACTGCAAAATGAAGAGGGCTTCCATTTCATCCCCTCCTCTGCATGCTACTTCACATTGATAGTGTAGAAGCATTATTCAAACAGTGTTTCATGTAGTTTAAAATTATATGTTAGTGCTTTTAAAAAATATAAGCTACAGAATGAATAAATCACTGTCCTTTAGACGAGAGCCTTGGGAGACCAGGCACTTCCCTCGGTGGTGCCGGTGGTGCTTGGGCCATTCCTGAAAGTTTGCTTTTGAAATTGCCACCAAGGAATTGTAAATCAAATAAGAAAAATCATGTCCATTGTTTGAGTCAAAACCATACGCCCTTGGCCCAGTAACCCTGCTGTCTTCCTGTCTTAGCTTTAGGTCTTTTGTTGGCTTAGTTCTCTTACCCCATACAGAGGAGCCAGAGACCTAGGAATGCGCCAGAAGTGGGTGTGAAACCTGCCTAGAACTGGCCTGCACTCCTGGAGCAGGAACTTTGAGGTTACTCTAAATTCCTACATGGCCACAGATGTCCTGAGGCTGCTGCCCTCTTTCCACGCTGTGCGTGTTTTCAGTACTAGATTCTAGAGAAAACAGAAATACAAATATCCAGCACACAGTATCCTCCACCTCCCCGTAAATGCCTGTGAATCAAGGCATACTGCAAGTTCACTCTGAAGATGGAAGGCGATGCTCAGAGTGCAGGCAGCCTTCCCTGGTGCCACATGGACTTGGAGAGGGTGGAAGAGGAGCTCCGAGGACACGGATGCATTCTTGTCAAGGAGTTGGAGAAGACAGGGCTGCTTCCTCTTTCTCCCAGATTAACAGAGCATAGTGAGGTGCTGTTTGTCTATAGGGTTTTTGTTGTTTGTGTTTTCTGACACAAACCTGTGTAGCCCAGGCTGGCTTTGAACTTGCCATCCTTCTGCCTCCGTCTCCCAAGGGCTGGGCTCACAGGCATGTTCCCACATCCAGCTGCTTTATTGTTTTTAATTTGTTTCTAGAAGATGAGTCTCATTATTTGGATTCACCAATTTGGCACATGCATGAAACTTTCTGAGTACCATAATTAGTAGTAAAAATAGTATCTACATTGCTACCTTCAAAGAGATTATTGTGACAAAAATACATCTGTGCACTATTAACAAAAAAATTGAAATAAAAACATAACAGTATCAAAGGTAAAATGACTCCCCAAGACAAGATCACAAAGCTACTTTGCACAAAATCTACAAACATGGGGAAAGCCTATGTTATGCCATGTGAGTTGTCTGCTGAGGCCTGTGGCCTTTCAGCCCAGCTTCAGTGTTCCAAATTGGGCAATATAGAAAGAAATGTTCTGTCTCATAGAAGAAATTAGATGCAATTTCTTAATCTTCCAAACAAGGTCAGTCTTGCCACTTGTGCCTTTTCAGCCAAAGCATGAGGTTCCTCTTCAGCAGCCCGGAGTGGAGCCCCACCCAGCTCTGTGAGCTCCCTTCACAAAGTCTGCTTCAACACTATGCTTTCTGCATACTCTACTCAAGTATTTGAGATTTTGTCTTAAATTACCAAATTGTGTTACTCGGGTTTCATTCATTAAACCCTCAAAGGTATTTCCCATTTTGTAGTTGAACCTTAGGTGTTGGCAGAGGTCAGGACAAGGAAAGGCCCAATGGTGAGAATTTCTGCTAACTTCAGTACTTCCTGAATTCATTTATCATTTATTATGTTGCCAAGTGGTGCTTGAGAAAAAACATGCAATAAAATTCACTTGTGTAACAAACCTTTACCTGAATTCTTGTTGTGTTTTGAATGTCGGGGTCATAGATAGAAAACTATATGACTTGTAGAATCCAGCAAGCCATGCAGTTACCTGAAGCAGGTGCGTCACCATGCAGCACAGTAAGCACCAGCAAGGGGAATAGCCAGTCTTACAGAGCCAGAAAACATGGAAGGGCTGTGCCTGGAGACAAAGGGGCAGACTTTGCGGTCAGCGGTGTTTGAGCAGCGGCCGAGGAAGAACATGCTCACGGGAGAGGGGCTTCAAGCCAGGAAGTGCATGACACCGAATGACATGATGGAAGCCAAAATGTGGACTGAGAAGACGAGTGGGATAGGTGGGACAGAGTCTGGTTATTACGTCAACCTAGTACATCTTTGTCTAAAGCAATTGATGATGTTGTGTGTCACATAGATCTGTTAAAACCCTCCAAGTTCCTCCCTCATTGCCTTTGCTGCCAGGGAAGTAATAAACCTCACATGGGTTGGGGCTTTTGGTGTCTGGATCTAGTTACTTCCTCTCTCACCTGTAAGAAATGATTTGTGCTTTCTTGCCTGTCTGTGAGACTCCCTGTTTAATACTGAATGTCTACATTGTGTCTATTAGTCATTCGATGAATATTTATCAGAAACCCACTGAAAAGAGCCATCATATTTACCTTTTAGAGCACAAAACCTCCGTGTTCATTTGCCCTTGCCACATGATTGTTTTTTTTTTAATTTTCACTTTTATGTATATGAGTGTTTTGCTTGCATGTAAGTACACTACATGTATGCCTGGTGCCCACAGATGCAATTGGATCTGCTGGAACTGGAGTTACTGATGGTTGTTAGCCACCATGTAAGTGCTGGGAACTGAACCCAGATCCTTGCAAAGGCAGCCAGTTCTCTTAACCACTGAGCCCCGCTCCAACCCCAACATGACAATGCTTTTGCTTGAGCACTCCTCTTTACTGGCTCCCATTTTCACTTGTCGTTAATTTTACAGAGGTGAAATTCCTCTTTAGTGAGAACAGGATCTCCAACTAGACTGTAAACTTCTTTCAAGATGGGCTCATAACATCTGCTTCTTCGAGTATTTCTTGGCATGAAATACAGCAGTGAGGAGAGAACAGTTTAGGACCCACAGCTCCGTTCATGGTGTTCAGAGGAGGGACAAGGCTGTGGCAAGTTGAGTCTCAACTTTGGGGTTATGTAACAGAATCTGGGACATCAAATCCTTGCTTAGTGCCCACTTTTGTGTATTACGAGGGAGGACAGATGCAACATCAGAAATCTGGGAAACACATCCAGTACTTGGAAGTCACGAATTGAAGACCACAGAATCCAGAGGTGAAGACCTTTCTGTTTTGCCAATTAAAAATCATGATTTAAAAGAAACGTGCAGGACCCGCATCACTGAAGAAATCCTGTGGGAAACTCGGATTATCTACTGTTTGGTCATTGGATTGGTGGGATTAAATTGGAAGGGGTCTGCATGAGCTACTCTTCTTGTTGCAGATAAATAACTAACAAAATGCACTGAAGGACAGAATGAGTTCATTCTGGCTCACAGTAACAGTACAGGCAGTCATGGCAAAGAGGTCCTGGTGGCAGGAGCTAGAAGCGTCTGGTCACACTGCATCTGCTCAGAAAGCAGAGATGAAAGCTGCTGCTCAACTTCCTTTTCCCTTTCATTCTGGCTAGGACCACAGACAGTGGAATGGTGACACCCCCATTCAGGGTGGGTCTCCTACCTCACCCTAATCTAGGTGATACAGATGGGCCCAGAGGCCTGTCTCTGGTGATTTTTAGAGCCTGTCAAGTTGGCAGCAGTGACCATCACGGCCTGAGAAGGGTTCACAGTTGGATGGACTAGTATTGAAAGGGTGAAGCTGTAGAACACGATTAGCCGGACAGCAAGGCTGGAGCTGAGAGGGAGGCACCTGACAGGTCTCTAATGCTAATGCTCATATACTTATCTCACCAAACAGCCTCTCTCAGTTGATGGGAATAAAAGAAATAAAGTGACAGTAATTGTCCGAAGTTGCCTTCCTTTCCTCTGGGGGCCATATTATTCATGAAAGATCACTGCCACTTACCTGGGTAAGGTTGGAGTCAATAGCTCAGGACATCCTTATAGGCTGCCCCTCTGAAACCTAGCGTGCGGCACAGGGGGGCACTAAAGGTTAAAAGAATTACGCATGTTAAGTGCCTTGAAGGTGGTTGGCTCAGAGTAATATAAATATTGGTGATTACTGTTATAGCTTTTCATACTATTTTCCCCAAAGTTTAAAGGAAATGTATATTAATCAAAAGTACTGTATACTTACAAGTGTAGTGAGAAGAGTGTCAGGAGACATTAAATGAGTGTAGACTTGAGAAAAATACTAAACAGTTTTAGTTTTATATGTATAAGTATTTTTTTCCTGAATGTATGTAAATGTTGTGTACAGTGCACACAGAAGTTAGAAGCAGGTGCTAAATCCCCTGCAACTGGAATTATGGATAGTTGTTGGCCGCCATGTTGCTGCTGGGAACTGAACCTGAGTCCTCTGCAAAAGCAGCAAGTGCTCTCAAACACCAAGCCATCTCTCCAGCCCCAACACTAAGACAAGTTTTAGAAGAGTAAGCTACTACTACTCTTTCAGACAAATGGACCCATGTCAGATATACTTTAACTTCCTTATTTTAGCATGCAAAAGAGCAGGTTTCCTTACGGCATTTTCACACATACGTGGCTTGTGTTGACCTTCCAAACTCCTTCAAGCTCCATCTCTGTCCATCCCCACTCCACTCCCAGAATCCCCTTCACTGTCGTAACAAGTGTTCTTTTAACCTGCCCCAGCCCTCTCCCTTAAGGGCTCTTTTCCCCTCACAAGGGCCCCATTCCAGTTCCCTGGCTTCTACTCACACATAAATACACATACATAAAAATTAGAAGCTAAGATCTGCATGTGAGAACATATTTGTCTTTCTGAACCTGGGTTACCTCATTTAATATAAAAATTTCCAGTTGTATCCATTTTTCTGCAAATTACATAATTTTACTTTTCTTTTGGGATGAATAAAATTCCATTGTGTATAGGAACTACATTCTCATTATCCATTCCTGTGTTTATGGACAAGTAGGCTGGTTCCATTTCCTTGTTATTGTGATTACAGCAATAAACATGGACGAACAAGTATCTCTACAGAACGTACAGAGTCTGGGATATATGCCTGTGGACGCTACAGTGGGATTAAGTGGTAGTTCTATTTTGAGCTTTTGAAGAGTGGCCGTTCCAGTTTACTGACCCAGCAACAGTGAGTAAGCTTCCTTTTTCCCCACACTCTCACCAGCCTTTGTTGTCCGCTTTCTGTTTTCTTGATGATGGACACTCTGACAAGGATGAGATGGAACCTCAGAGTAGTTTTAATTTGCATTTCCTTGATAGCTATGGATATCGAACAGTTTAAAAAGTATTTATTGGGCATTTGTATTTTGAGAATTCTGTCCTCCTTAGCCCCCTTTTTTTGTTTTGTTTGGTTTTGGGTTGGTTATTGTTTAGTTTTTTGAGATCTTTGTATACCTAGATATTAATCCTTTGTCAGGTAGGTAGCTGATAAATACTGTCTTGCATTATGTAGACTGTCTCTTCACTCAATTAATGGTTTCCTTTGCTATACAAAAGACTTTTCATTTTGTGAGGTCCCACTTGTCAATAGTTGCCTTCATTTCTTAAGAAACTGGAGTCCTATACAGAAAGCCCTTATCTCTGCCTCTGTCTGGAAGTATGTGCCCTACTTTTTCTACAGTTTCCATTTCAGGACTTACATTAAGGTCTTTGATCATTTACAGCTGATTTTTGTTCAGAGCAATAAGGATCTAGGTTTATTCTGCTATGTAGAAAACCAGTTTTCCAAGCACTATTTGGGAGTCTTTTCTCCAATGAGTATTTTTGGCATCTTTGTCAAGAGTTAGGCGGCTGTAGCTGCATGGGCTTGCATCTGGCTCTTCCATGTGCATGTCTGTGTATTTGTTTATGCCCATACCATGCTGTTTTGTTACTACGGCTCTGCAGTATAACTTGAAATCAGGTATGGTGATACCTCCTGCATTCTTTTACAGTGTTTCTTTGGCTATAGGAAACCTTTTGTGCTTCCTAATGAGTTTTAAAATCTCCCCTCCATCTAGCTAGCTTTCTGTTGCTGTGATAAACACCATGACCAAAAGCAACTTGGGAAGGAAAGGGCTTATTTCATCTTACAGGTTACAGTCCATCATGTCCAGAGAAGCCGGGGCAGGAGCTCAGGCAGGAACTAAAGCAGACCATGGAGAAATGCTGCTCACTGGCTTGCTCCCAGGCTCATGCACACCTGCCTCCTTTCTCACACAGCCTAGCCCACTTGCCTTGGGATGGCACCACCCACAGGGGGCTTCCACATCAATTAGCAGTGCCCCACAGACATGCCAACAGACAGTCTGATGTCTTCCCAAGTGTGCCAAGCTGATAATAAAGCCATCACACTCCCATTTCTATGAAAAATAGCACTGGTATGGCATCTGTTGATTCCCTTTGGTGAGTTAGCTAGTTACAGTATTGACTTTTCTAGTCCATGAGTTCTTTCCATTTCCTAGTGACTTCCTTAATTTTTCTCAGGTGTTTAAAGTTTTTGTTACATAGGTCAGCTTCCAAGTTTTTTTTTGTTGTTGTTTTTTAAGGGCAGCTGTGAATGGGATTGTTTCTGTGACGTCTTCCTTGGCTTAGCGGTATATGGGAAACATACAGATTTTTGAATGCATCCTGCCACTCTGCTGAAAGTGCTTCTCAGTTCTAAGGGGTTTCTGATGGAGTTCTTAGGGTCATATCTGCAAGTCGATACTTTGGTTCTTCCTTTCCTATTGGCTCAGTTCTCTTGTTTTATTGCTCTAGCTGGACTTTCCCACACTATAGTAAGAGTTGAGAACGTGGGGCACTGTTGTCTTGTTCCTGATTTGAACAGACATGGCTTTGGAGTTTTTCCCCACTTACTGGCTATCTTTGCCATAAATAGCTTTTACTATGTTGAGATATGTTCCTTCTGTTCTCAGTTTCTGCAAGATTTTTATCATGAAGTTTTATCCTATTTTCTCAAAAGCCTTTTCTGCATTTATGAAGATGATCATGTGATTTTTACCTTTATGCCCATTGATGAATGTATTACATTTACTAATTTGTATATGTCAAACCATCCCTGTATTTCTGGAATAAAGTCTAGCTGATCATGATGAATGATTTTTAAAATATTTTATTTGGTTTGTAAAT
Source organism: Eospalax fontanierii (assembly GCA_035773235.1). Classification (NCBI taxonomy): domain Eukaryota; kingdom Metazoa; phylum Chordata; class Mammalia; order Rodentia; family Spalacidae; genus Eospalax; species Eospalax fontanierii. The sequence goes on from CM069541.1 coordinate 32,214,465, forward strand.
ATTTTGTTGAGAATTTTTGCACATATGTTCATCACGGAAATCGTGCTATATTTTTCTCCCTTGGCAGGGGTTGTCCAGTTTTACTATTGGGGATGATGCTGGCTTCATAGAGTCTGGAAACTCCTTTTCCATTCTGTGGAATAGTTTGAGCAGCACTTGGGTCCATTCTTCTTTGACGGTCTTGTAGAATTAGGCATGAAATCTATCTGGGCCTGGAATCTTTTTAGTTGGAAAATGTTATTACTTCATTCTTACTGCTTACTATAGATCTGTTTAAATTATCTCATCTTGGTTTAATTTTAGATCATATGTGTCTTGAAATTAATCCACTTCATTTCAAGTTTAGTGGGATATATGTCTTAAGGTATGTCTGAGTGATTTTCCAGATTTCATTAGAAAACTACTAAGAATTCTTAAAATGGTTTTTAAAAGGGGTGTGATGATATCTAATAGGAAATCATTTCCATCTTTGACAAGAATGAAATCCAAATGTGGAAATGTGTGATATCTGGCTAAGAACAGGGTGATCTTCCATCCTGATTTACATTTGTGGTGCTGGGGAAACTGTTACTAATGCTCCTGTTCAGTCTCAAGTGTCCTGATTTAGATGAAAACAAAGTATAAGTCCATTCTAGTTACAAGGACAACAAAAATAGAGAAACAACAACAAAAGGATCTATGTCTGAGAATTCATCATTTGGATTTGCATTAAAATCCAAAGTCAGTGGAAATTTGTGTGTATGTAAAGCACTACCCGTAACTCTGAGGAACCAGAAAACACAAAGGTACCAAAACATTGAGCTAGGATATCTGTAGTTGGGGGACAGTTAAGACTCCACAAGTCACAGACCAGGGAATTTTCCTTTGAATTCTATACAGTTTCTGACACGGCCGATCTTAAGTCAGAAAACCAAACTCAAAGTCAGAACTGATGCCCTCCTCTCTCCTACATGGAGCCAGGGATGCTACATTTGGCTTTCTTGGGCAGTGATTAAGAGAATAAAAAGTATCAGGCTCCAGAGATAAGTCTATTCCTGCCTAGGCAAGTTGACATACAGCACAAGGAGAAGTCATACAACTTCCCTTGCAGCTGTCAATCAAATACACAGGCACATCACAAAAGGGCAAGGGCGTAATCTTTAAATGCAAGTGAACGAGTTGAAGAAACAGCAAGTCAGCAAATACCAGGTAATACTTGGCTATTAAAGAAACAGCAGGGGCTGGAGAGTTGGCTCAGCAGTTAATAGCACTGACTGCTCTTGCAGAGGATTGATTCCCAGCACCCAAATGGTAGCTAACAACCACCTATAACTCCAGTTCCAGGGGAATCGGATACCCTCTTCTGACCTCAGCAAGCATTGCACAATAGTGGTGCACTTGCACACATGCAGTACACTCATAAAATAAAAGTATTTTTAAAAAGAGTAACGACAGCCTCAGATAATGCCAATTTTCCTAGAATGAGAGACTTTAATGTGGGTAGAGGAGTGTGGCTTTCTGTTCTAGTCTATGGAGGCTCCCTGTCCCTTGTGGTTTATAACATAGCACTTACATTCAATTATAACCACCTTCTTTCTTCACTAACTTTTAGCTTCATAATGTAAAGGGCAGTTTGTTAAGTGTGCGATTGTTAGCCAGGAAACAATAATTCAAACTTACTAACGAACCTACAGTGTTTTGTAAACAACACATGGAATTTATTTTTATGTGTATGAGTGTATTGCTTACATGTATATACATGCACCTGTGTCATGCAAGCGGGTAGATCCCTTGGGATTGAAGTTACGGATGGTTGGTATTCATCATGTGGGTGCTGGGGACCAAACTCAGGTCCTTTGCAAGAGCAGCCAGTGCTCTTAACTGCCGAGCCATCTCTCCAGCCCCAACACATGGCATTTTACTGCTAAGAAGACAAGTGACTAAACTCAGGGTCAGATCCACCTTACAGAAAATGTGGTTAGAAGACTTCCGGTACCCTGGAGGGAGTGTACTTCCAAGAGGGCCCTTGATGCTATTCCTGATAGTTATGTATCTCTAGGTTGGTAGGTCCTATAAGCCTTTATTCTTGGCAGTCTTAGGATCTCAAAGCTGGCTTAGCAGGTAGGACTGAAGGTGTCTGGATTCACTCAGATGACATTTGTGACTGAGAAAATTATCAGATACCTAGCAGAGTCCGTTCCAGTTACAGTGACAATTTATCCTTAAGTGATTTGTTCACTTACTAACAGATTTTGCTTTTCTGTTTTATTATTTTATTTTATGTGCATGAGTGTATTGCCTGCATGTGTGTAAGCACACCTGTGTCATGCAATGCCTGCAGAGGTCAGAAGAGGGTGTCCAATTTCCCTGGAACTGGAGTTATGGACAGTTGTTAGTTGACATGTGGGTGCTGGGAATCAAACCCTGGTCTTCTACAAGAGCAGCCAATGGTCTTAACAGCTGAGCCATCTCTCCAGGCCCAATTTTGCTTTTCTTTTTCCTATCAGAGACTTCTGAGTACTTGTGTGTACCAAGTGGCTGGACACAGCACTCCTGCTTTCCTTGGGGCCTGCATTCACATGGTGCTAAGAAAAGCACGTCCTTCAGCTGTGACTAATCTAGAATAAGTAAAGGTTATGGAACTAGGGAGGAAGGTGACACTTGTCCTGTGCACTAAAGAATGAACAGGAGGAATCTGCTAGGTATGGTGCATGTGTGTGTGTGTGGGGGGGGGTGTTTTAGAGAACTGAACAGCATTTTTCCAGAGTCTAAACCCCAATGTCTAGACACAGTCCAGCCTTTCAAACAGTGTTCTGAGGGAATGCTGATGCTTGGGCAGAAGGCTGGGTTTACATTTTCTGTACATGAACTCAGTTTCCCACTCTAAATCAAGCATAGCAAAATGACGTGGAATATAATTTTAGACCCGGAAAAGCCAGTGACTGGTCATCTAGATCCTGAGTAAAATATTCATAATGTGGTATTTACTGAAATTAGTAAAAAGTCTCAAATACAGAAATATTTTATAAATATAGTTTTATTACCTAGAAATACATACAAAGCTTCAAACACAGTTTGAAAAACGGCTGAGCAGAGATCCTCTCAAAGCTGACTCAATGAACACACAGATAATTCTAATCAGCAAGCATTTGTAACATCTACTGTGGGTACAGTGCGGGCCTGACAGTCTTGAAATTATTGAAGGTGGCAAAACTTTTTTTTTTTTGTAAACTTTGTGTCAACCAGACTGTAGCTCTTTCAAAGAAAAAACTACAAGTCCAGTTACTGCTTTTCCGGTCTTCAGTCCACTGCACCACTTTATCTGTTTCTTTTTGCCTTGATGCAGGTGTTTATAAAGGCTGTCTTGGAGGCTTCAGCACTTTCTATCAATCTGAGTTCATTCTAAGTATTACCAACTTGAACACTGCTTCACACTGCATACCCCTTTGTGTTTTTATCATGTCAACTCCTTCTTTTACTCCCCGATTTCATTGGTGAGCCCTTCATGACACTTTAGAGGCTTATTGCCTCCCTTCCTTTCTAGATTCACTTGAGTGTTCTGATTCCTATTTATCCCCCATCCCCCACCCCCTGGGGAGGCGTGTTTGTGTGCATGTGTGCTGCACATCCCTGTGTGCACATGGAAGCCAGGGGTGGTGGATGCTGGGTGTCTATCCATCACTCTGGAAAAGGAACCCAGACAGGAAGGCGGGCTTCTGATTCTTTGCTGCTCAACTGTGTTCTCCAGAACAGCTTGATATCCTATGCAGCCACAGTCGAAAAGCCTAAGGCCCAGGGCAGACTGGGTAAACTGAGACAACTTCCATAGCAAAAACCAGGCCTCATAGTTCAGAGGGAAGTATAAAGGTCTCAGAACTGCTTCCCATGTGTTCTCAAATATGAATGTTCTGTCCCTGCTGAAGACCTAACAGATCCCCAAGACTTACAACATGAGTGTGAATCCCATAGTCTAGCATACAAGCTAGACCAGCCCCATGTCTTTCTCATGTTCCCCCAGCCACCAATGAGCTAGTCTTCCTTCAAGTACTCTTTTTCCACTGCATAATGCTGTTTCATACCTTTACATCATATCAGTGCATCCACTCTACTTCCTGCCTCCTGGAGATCGCCCATTCATCTTTTAAAACCTTTGCAATCTCAAATGAATCTCTGGAACCAGTACTCCATTATACCAGCCACATTAACCTCCACTTCCTTCTACCTTTACGTCTCCAACACCCATTACAGTCACTGGCCTAAAAACTACAAGCAACTCTAGGTGAGCAGTTATAGCACCAAAAAGCTTCCTTTGAGTAGCTGTTGACTGAAATCAACTTCCCCATGACATCTTCCAACTCTAGTCCAACATCTGGGTTCCAGACAAACAATGTCAACCCTTCAAATATCTAGACTGCTCTCAGAACCCAGTTTTCTCTAAGAAAAACAGGGCTAGCACTTTTTGTTCTCAAACCTTTTGTTATCCTAAGGTATCCTTAGAATAATAAATGTAGTGCACTTGAGCTTGTTAATACCTTTTCCAAGAATGGGTACCAAGTCCTAGTGAATGCTGAGCACCTTCAATGGTATAAAAATTACCCAAGGTCACTTTGTTTCTCATTCATTTCATAAACATTTGATGATGATGATTCAAGTGTCCAAAATCGGTAGGCCCTATGGTTAGAAATAAGATCCAGTAACAGTGTCCTCAGTGACTTCACAGTCTGGGGAAGACAAGGCAGTGTCAGGCTCCAGTCCAAATCTCAATACGTGTGGGTGCTAAATAATGCATCTCTAAGTCCATTTACTTTAAACAGCCCGTGGTGACAGCCTGCACTGAAGATGTGCGCTTCGAGGCCTTTTTCTTGTAACCACTCCCACACTAGCTGTCTGCAGCCCAATATCTGAATAGTATCTTTTATTATTTTTTCAAACCTAATTAATTATAGGATCATAAATTTATTACAGTTAATGGTGTGTGTGGCTACTGATCCTGCATGTGAGCATGTTTGAATACTTGTGAATTGTCATTCTGAACCTCTCAGATTTGGTCTGTCTTCTCACTGAAGACCACACTCAGACTGGATTCAGGACACTGATTAAAAGCAATGAAGGGACAGAACTAAGGCCAACCTCTAGAAAGTTCTGCCCTAGAGTTCCAGTCACAATCTGGTAAAATATTCTAAACACGTCCCTTATCACCTCATTAACATTTATTTTTCTGAGTAAAACTATGGAAAATATGGATAAAGTCATGCATAGAAGAACTGAAAACTGATTTTTAAAAACAACAGTTATTAAATATCCATTATAAATATTTGTTTTATTTTAAAAGGATTGGAAGATGTTACATATATTACATACTACATGTAATGGCACATGTCAACCTTTTAAGCTTAAAAATAATATTTCCCCAGACCAGGACTGATTTATACCCAAGTATAAAACGACCCTTGGCCTATAGCACCACACCCAGGCCCAGAGGAAAGCCAATTTTGAGCCTGTCTGTCCTCTGGCACTGGGATTCCTGACATGACACGGAGGGGCTTCCTCTCCCTCCGCTCTTACCCCTGGCAGTACAGGGGCCTGGTGCAGGAACCGCCCATCTCCACTGCAGGCCTGGGAACCAGGGAAGCGAGAGGAGGAGGGCTCACTAACAATTACAACAGTTCACAGCGGGAGAACATGAAGCGCCGTGTTCCTCATTACCTTTGCCTTTGAGCTGTGTGACTACAAAACTCTACAAAAGACAGATGGAAGCTTACAATAATTGAAATTGTAATTTCTCTGCTGGTTTTTCTCTTTGAGAACTAAAGTCTCCTGATAGGAAGAGCCTTAAAAGTTACTAGTTCGACACCAGTAACCGGCTCCACTAGTACCCCAAATTTAGGGTTAATTTGTTCAAAGATTTAAATGCCACCCACATGCTGCTTTCTTGAACAGCACATAGAAATTTAATAATACTTTCATTTTCTCTTTCTTAATTTGTGAGGACAATTTCTGCCAAATGTTCTAGCTTATGGCTCTCCTCCTCTTCATAGTGTTTAAATTACACATTAAGAATCCAACAAGTACTGCTGTGGAATTTTCATCAGCAATACCCAACCAATCAGTACAACACAGTACATGGTGTGAAAATTTTAATTTATTCTCCTCCCAAGTCTCCAGATATATATCCCCTTAGGTTTCAGAAATGTAATAATGCAAATACCAACAGAACTGGTCGTACGGGAAAAAGAAAAAGCACATACTAACGGAGCAGCCTGCATCCTCCCTGCCCTCGCAATGCTAGCGCAGGTTAGCGGTACGATTCTGGCAATGCCACCTTCACTTGAATTATAAAGACTGTATAGGACAGATGGAAAGTGAAGTCAGGCCACTGGTTTTTATTTTTTTTAAACCTAGCAGATTTTTTTTAAAAGAGGCTATGTTAAATGACAATGTATTTTGAGTCAGGGGGAGAAAAAAAAATTAAAAACCCAAAACTTCTTTCAGTTTATTCAAAATAAAAATACACATAGAATTATGAAAATATAGGTTCACTATTTCCACCACGCACGCCGATGCTGCTGTTGAAAAGCTTGCAAACTGTTTTTCAAGTTTTTAAAGCTCATCTCGATCCCTCAATAAAGTATACCTATATTCGCTGGGTGCTAGTTTCTGGAAGGAGCTCTCTGGAGGACTGCTTGCTACATCTTGGTCTTGCTACAAAAGAAAGAATAAAACATCTTTGTACCAAGTATTTTATGGCATTATAATATTTTAATATTAGAAGACTGATTGCTGCCTTATAATCACTTGCATGTTAATAAAGGAGAGCCACTGTGTGCTGAGGCAAGGACAAGAGCACATCTGCCGTCTTGCCACATTTCAAATGCCTCTGCCCAGCCTATCCAGCGCATGGTTGCCACAGGGCCACTGACCCTGGGCCTGTCACATTTTACTGAAGTGAGGCCGAAAACAAATCCTGGATGCTTTCTAGAGAACCCCACGGAGCCAGTACACCCCTAGTTTGATTCTAACCCTTCACCCTTAACAAAAACCACTAAGGGGCATTGTACTTGACATGAGTGATGTCTACTCTGTTAATAAAGCTGCTATTTGTCAAATATCTAGATGCTAGAAATTACTAAAACCTGGCTGAAATGAGGAAAAGCATATAATACTAAAATAAATTTCTATAATACATATGTACCAACAGTAGACAAAAATACAAAGTGAAACTATAAAGAAACTTAAAGAAAAAGCAGTGCAGTCTTATTTCACCTCCACAGTGGGCCCCTCGGGAGCAAGCCCACCTGCTACCACTGCAACAGTGCCTACAATGGACAGGCACATGCTGCATGTGGGTCACATACGCATGTCCCAATAAAAACAAAGTAATGTGTCTAAAGACCACATCTGACTTCCCATAAAAGTTTTTGCTGAGATACATTTTCCTCATAGAACATAGCAATTATTTATTCAGATACTTGAAAAGGTCAATGATGAAAAGAATACGTTATTGTGAAGAGTTTATATTCATTAGATTTATTTAAATGGCAAATTGAATCTAATGAGCTACATTTTTATGCTTAGATTATATTACTATAAAATATTTAGAGTATTTTGTACATCAATAAATAAAACACAAGGAGTCTACTGTCTAAGGGAGAAACAAACAAATCAGAGCAATGCCATAATGATAGGCTCTATCTTTTCTTCATCTTAAAGAACACCACTGGGTTACTGTCAATAACAAGTTGCCTCCTTTTACAGCTGCTTAATTATCAAGTAAAAACTCTGATCTCATTTCTCAAAGGGAAAACAAACAAAAGACCTATGATCCGATTCCTAAGAGAACTGTTGATTCTGACCCTAACTGATTCCTAAATAAGGTAAAGTCTAGTTTGTCCTGCATAAGTGGACATCCTCCATGAAGCAGCAGACCTGTGTTCTGGGGTTTCCTCTTAGCCCCACGGCCACACACCTGATATAAATAATAACTCTTCAAAATGAAAATTTAGGACTCTTTCATAAAGGGACACGAAAATTATCTGTAATTTGTAAACAGAAGTTACAAAGTAGAAATAACAAAATTCCCAAGATTTAAAATCCATCTGTCCTAAGAATCTATCTCCCTACTTATCAATCTACATAACATTTTAATTGAAAATTTACATATATACATGAATAAAGCAACTATTTTGACAAATAGATGCCAACCATTATAAATCTCAAGTAGGAAAGCTCATTAAATTCTAGTTTTTGAGCATTACCAATACTGCATCTGTGAAGGCTCTTAAATGGTTTAGTGAAAATAACTAATCATTGCTTTCTTTACAGTGTGGTCAATCACCCAGCCACAAAAGCAAGCCTGGTCAATTACTGGGACCCACCGATTTGCTTATTCATCTATCCTCTGTCAATTTGTACTTCCTACTTTTATCTGAAGTCAACAGTATTTAACTCTTGGAGAGCTATATTCCACAGAGATCATCCTCAGACCAGCTTAGTTTAGATGACTGAAAAATTATAATATTCTGCAACTTTTCTGGAGGCCTTAAATTCAAAAAAATTTAAAGGAGCACAATTTGAATATTTTCTACAGTCAGTTCAGAATTTCTATACAAAGATATTCAGAAACTGAAACTCTTTGAAGTTATCTGAGGCAGAAAAGAATCCACACTGACAAACACATACTATCCTACCTCTCCTGGGGCTATATCAGTTGGGTCAGGTCCGTGATGGAATTCTCTGTGCAGTTTTCCAGAATGTAAATCAAATACAAACTGCTTAAGTTTTCCTGGAATTCTAAAGTCAAAGGCAAATAAACATTTAGGTTAAATTGTTAAAATGAGCTCACTACCCCTCGTTCACTAACTTCACAGTGTTTTTTTTTTTTTAAAAAAAAAACTGTAAAGAAATTTTACTACAATCCCTACAATCCCACCAATTCTACCGTAACTATAGAACATAAACTATTAAGCATTTCACATGGTTGCCAGATACTAGTTTTGTGTTCTAATTTTTTCACTCATTTTGTAGAAAAAGTTCTATACTTACTATTTTAATACAGGCACTGTCATTTCTCAAGATCTTGTACCAAAATGTATTGTACTATTCTTTACTGGTAGACATATGGTTTCTGTATATATTTTTTCATATACTTTCACATATATATATAAAAACAAAAAAGCCATACCTATAAAAATCATACTAGAAATATCTTTTAAAAAAAGTATCATTAGAGGCTGATCATTTAAAATTGTTCAGTTTTATAACCAATATACTACTAAGACCCTAGAACAGAACTCAGCACCATTCAGTGTCTAGTTGAATTTGAACCCAGAATCCGACTGGTGTGTCCTCTAAAGCCTTAACTGGGAGTGGGTTCACGTAAAGCATTTAGTTCCATTAAGAACCAGTTTTGTGAAATTTATGTAAAGCAGGATAAAGTCTTTTCATTCCCCAGCTAAGTCCAGGGAGAAATCTCCCCCAACATCAATCACATGCATAGATCTTTGGAAAAACAAAGAACTTCTGGCCAATGTACCAGCTCCATGAAAACATTTCTGTGGGACTTTCCATATTTTAGTCTTCTTCATAAATGTCCAAAGGCATTCTCTTTAAACTTTCCGAGGAAAATGTCATCAGAACAAACATCGCTCCACCTTCAGTGGCCATCAGTCCTCTAATCAGCAATCATGTGAGAGCAGACCTCAGCACCCTGACCGTTCTGAGCAAAGCAGATTTTGCATCAGGCCTTCTTTGAACTTATTCCCTTGAGTTGTATCCAATAACACAAGACCATTGCAGTCAAGAATAAAGACATTTAGACAAAGAATGTATAAATGATACCTATAATACCAATTTTTGCTATCATTGACCTGTTTTTTGAAGTCTTGCCAATATGGTTTTTTAAGCTGAGGTTTGATTTGCTAATTTGATAAGTAAAAGTGGCATTTTAATTCACACTTTTGAGAAATTAAGCATTTCCTTTCCATTGCCTAATTACGCCTCTCTCACATGACCTATTTGCCTTCTGCCACGAGTTTGGTGCTTTTGGACATTCATTATGCACTTTAAATAGGAACCTATCGCTTTAATCTGTTACACAAACACACACACACACACACACACACACACACACACACTTTAGTTCCTTAGGTAGAACAGCTTGACTTTTAGAAAGTTTTTTTTTTTTTTTTTTTTTTTTGGCAGTAAAGAATAGCTAGTTTGTGTTAATATTACCAGTTTCTTTTTCTCTTTATTCTCTCCTGAGATCCTGGAAGTGCTGTTTCTTCCTTTCGATAACTCCCACTGAGATGTACCAACCAATAACTTCATTGTACACCCATTTTGGCTCCCCACTAGCTCCAATGGAAGAGAGACCAGCAGGTGCCAAATGCACAGTTTACAAATACAAATGACCGTCAGGTAGCTGTATTGACAGAATGCCTCTGAAAGGTTCTCTGCTGCTGAAGTAATTGCACATGCACCAGAGATAAACACTGCAAAGAGATCAATTTAAATTTAATCTGACATCATCTTCTGTCACCCACAGCAAAGGGCAGAAGTGTATCTATTCAATCCATACATAGAACCACAAACTGTCCATGTCTATGATGAAGGCTGCTAGCTTGTTTTAGAAGGTTCAAGACGATCACAAGTAGTGCTAGTCAAAATATAATTTATGAATGAGTAAATCCCCACTGTGACGAATTAATTGAGAATGCTCAAGACAGATTTTTCCCCTTGTCAACAGATGAGAGAGAAGAAACAACTGTGAACAAAGGCAAAGACAGGAGGCAGGAAGCAGCTACTGATGTGGGGTAGAGACAGCTGGCGAAAGAGCTCCTAGCTAGCATGTGGTCAGAAAGTACTCACCATTCCTAGGAAGAGACAGTGAGTGAATCACAAGATTAGGAAAGTAGACAGCACGGTACCTGTTAAAAAGACTGGCCCGGCAAATGAATCCTATTTTCATACTTCAGGCTACACTTTTCTAATCAGAATACCTAAGTGTTTCTCTTCTATCTCCACTTTCTAATTTTAAAAAATACTTTGCTATTTTTATTTTATGTGCATACTCGAGTTTGAGTGTACTGCCCGCATGTAAGTGCACCCATGTGGCGCAGTGCCCAAGGAGGTCATAAAAGGATGTCAGATTCCACCAGAACTGGAGTTTTCGATGGTTAGTCACCATGTGAGTGCTGAGAACTGAACCCAGGTGTTCCGCAAGAGTAGCCAGTGCTCTTAAGGGCTGAGCCCCTCCTCCAAACTTTTTGTTTACAATGTTTTATTTTTAGGTGAGGCAAAATTTAGATGCAGTGAAACACAATGTTAAATGTATGACCAAGCTTTGACCACTGTATAGTAAGATAGGAACTATTTTGTATAGTTCTCAAGGATTTCTATATAGCAAATAATTGTTTTTTAAGACAGGGTTTCCCTGCAGTCCCAGCTGGTCTGGAACTCCCTACAGAGACTAAGCGCGTCTCAATCTCACAGAGATCTGCCTGCCCCGTCTCTCTACTGTTGGGGTTAAAAGCATGAGCCACTAAACCTGACCTAATTTTTTTTTATCTTAAATTCTATAAGTTGTTTTGTTGTTGCTATTACTGTTGTTTTGACAGAAGGTCTCACCAGGGTGGTCTTGAACTCACTGAGACCTGCTCGCCTCTGCATCCCAAGTGCTGGGATTATAGGCATGGACCACTACACCTAGTGTAAGTTCTGTAAATTCTAACAAACGCACAGCATCTTATTACCATCTCCACAAACAAGGTAAGAACTCCAACACCCTTTACCATCAGTCTTACAATACATAATCACGAGAATGGCCTTTTCATCTTAACATATTCATTCATCTTATATAGAGTCTACTATCCACTGCTAAGTAGTACTCCACTGAGGAATATAAAAGTCTATCCATTTACCCATTCAAGAACATTTGGATTCTTTCAAGATTCGGGTGATCATGAACAATGTTACAACAAATACTTGTGCAGATTTTTATGTGAACTTTATTTCTCTAGATCAAATACTGGGTCAATTGCTAGGTTCAACTTATAAAGAAACTGTCAAACTATATTTTTAGAGTGCTGTATCAGTTTGCAATCTGAACCAGCAATACATGAGCGTTCCAGCTGATCAGCATGCTTGTGAACACTGGGGATTATTACTGTTTTATTTCAGAAGCTGAAGGATACATAATGGCTTCCTGTAGTTCTAACTTGCACTTCCTGAATATGTAAAGATGCTAAGCACCTTTTTAATGTGCTTACTTGCCATCTGTGTATCTTGTTTACATTTTAACAGTACCATTTCACAGAACAAAAGTTTGTAATGTGACCAATTCATCAATTTTTTTCTTTCACAATAAAGTGCTTTTCTTTCAAAGATTCATTTACCTTATGCATATGAGTGTTTTGCCTATATGTATGTATATCTGCCCCACGTGTGCCTGGTACTTGCAGAGGTCAGAAGAGGGTATCTGATACCCTGGAACTGAAGTTATGGGAAGGTGTGAGCAGCCATGTGGATGCTGGGAACCAAACCTAGGTCCTATCAAGAACAGTAAGTGCTCTGACCACTGAGCCATCTCTTCAGCCCCATATAAACTGTTTCCTTGTTTGTTTGTTTATTTATTTATTTATTTATTTATATTTTTGTGTGTACCAAGCATCTTGCCATGATGTATGCAAGAACACCATGTACATGCAGTGCCCTCAGAATGCAGAAAAGGGCATGTGATCCCCTAGAACTGGAGTTAGGGACAATTGTCAGCCATCATGTGGGTGCTGGAAATTGAACCTGGAAGAATAGCCCGTGCACTTAACAAACATCTCTAACTTCAGTTCCAGGGAATCTGATGACCTCTTGTGGTTTCAGGGGCAAAAGGCCCATGCACGTGGTGTACATGCACACATTAGGCAAAACACACATAATAAAATAAATACAAAGAAAACAAAAAGAAAATTTTTTAAAAAGAAAAACTAAACGAAAAAGGGCAAAGAAGCGAGTTCTCTCAATACCATTTTTCTTCTGTTTAAGAAAACCTCTCATGGGAAAAAGGACCTCCTAGGTAACCAGAATAGAGAGATTCTCAGCTGGTGAGCTGATATTCTTTCTTCTAACTATCCTGATTTCTTTGAAATTCTATCCCATTCCTGGCTGGCTCTCTCTTTGTCAGAGAAGAGGCAGTCAGCTCTGAGTGCAACACCATGCTCTAGGTCTCATCTGCTTTTGCTTCACATGCTAACTTGCTCACCATAGCCCTTTCTCCTCCAACTTGAGAGTCACTGAGCTTGAGGAGTTATAATGGTAATTTTCAGTTATTTAGTGTCTTGAAGGAAATGACAGAGCCCAGAGCTGGGGAATTTACTGTCATCGTTTGAGTGATCCACTTCATTTTTGGATGGTTATAAACAGTAAGAAGTCCTCCCAGGAATGACCTGCACTCTGTGCTGCTCCTTTTTTTTTCCTATCACTTGAAATGTCAAAAATAACTATAAATACCTAAGAAAAGATATTTATTGACCACAGTTTTAAAGACAGTAAATTTTAGTATGCATGTGTGTACACAGAAGAGGGCATGAGATCCCCGTGGTGCTGAGAACTGAACTCTGGTCTTAAGAGCTGCAAGTACTCGCTCTGAACCACTAAGCTATCTCTCTCTAGCTCTAAAGATGGTTAAGTTTTTCTTCAAAGTCCCTCACCAGTCTCATACCATTTCCCATCGTTTATAGTCTCAGGCGTGGAACATCCCAAGACCAGTACAACTAGGTTTTGGCATCACTGCCACGCTAACATCTCTAAACAAGAGAAAAAACGAAGGACTCACAGAGCTATGATCTAATTCTGGACTCTAGGAGGTACTGTCCTTTGAAATACCTATATGTACACTGCTTTTTATGGGTACTAGAAAAGTCATTGCCTGTACATAGCGCTGCGAGCTGGGACTCTGGGGTTCAGCATACTTGATATCACTCCTAGGTTTGCCACTGATTTACTTCATGGAGACTCTGTTTCTATGAAATGACAATGAGGCAAACAGAACACTGGCAGCTGCCACCTTCTAATGCCCACCTTTGACATGGGTGGGGCTGTGCCCCATAAAGTTGCTTTTCTTACCACAATCATGTATCCTCTAGATGACCCCAGAAATGCTGAGTTACTAAGTAAAAGTAATAGTAATTACAGTAATTTATGGAAACTGCTTATCAGTTCAGCCTTAATTACCAGGCAGCACAGTAACAATCATACTGGCCATTAAATGTGTCAGATTCACTTTGCTGCATGTTTTATTTGATTTTCAGCACTAACATCTATTCACACAGGTCCAGTCCATAGCTCTCACAGCATGCGCCTCCTCACAATTAAAAAAATGTTAGTAGGAACAGTGCCTAAAAGGGGAAAATAGACACCGAAGGGAGAAATTAAAGATGCAATTTATTTCGCAGGGCTTCAAATGTAGCCGTTTCTCTTATCTCCTCTGTTCTCAGAATAAACACTTGCAAGATAGAGAAGACTTTTTCCATTTCCAGATTTACTTTTTTATTTTTGGAGATTCCTATTGGTGGCTCAGCTCTGTTTTACTTTTTCTACCGGCTGACAGATTAGCTCTACTGAGCTAAGAGTCCATCTCTGGGTTCAGGGGGCTATGGGTGGAGAATAAAAGGACTGGGAGAAATGATAAGGAATATGATTACTAGGGCCTGTTTGTGATCCCCAGGAATCAGGCACAAACATGGATTTAAAGTGTCAGTGTGACTTCAGAACCACGAGACAAAACTTAGATACCCAGGGTGGAATTCCCTCCACATATAACCCAACACTGGGGAGTGGGGAGAGCAGGAGTTGAGCACTGTTTGGCTGACTTGTAGGACTAACTAAAGAAGCATCTCCTTAATTTCCAAGAATAATTTGAGACTTTCATTAAAAAGTCTAAATTTACATACACACACACACACACACACACACACACACAATCCTCAGATTTATCTACAACTAGAAGTTGAGAAGTGTGCCAATAAACTTCATAAAAATGACACACTGGCCAGGAAGCATTTCCGTGCTGAGAACAGTCACCACCGGTGAGGCCTCATCAAGCCCATCACTGCTCCTCTCCACGCCCATCATCGCTGCTCCTCTCCACATTTCTTTCTGTTGAGCTTCAGTTCCAGAACTCAAGCTTTGGAGGAGTGGGAGAAGAGGACAGGACACCCACCTAGCTATGGTGCCCTGGTCTCACCAAGAGTGAACGCTTATACACTCAAGGGACCTGCATGAGTTCTAATTTTTCTTTTCTTTTTTAAAGCTGGCATCAATGGGTTTATGAGTTACTTCTAGAAGCAAGGATGAGGAGTTACTTACAAGAGCAGAGGTGACTCCCAAACAGCTGTATCACTGAGCAGTCCCAGTCCGGCATGAATGACTACTTTCCCATAGTTGCATAGATGGGAGCTCCCTTCAATTAACCTTCCAACCTCCATATACTCTAGTAGCTCCCAAGACAGCATGCAGCCAGGTGGGTTGGGGGGTGGTGCACACAGAAGGGAGCGGCTGGATTATCAGGTGAGGGTCTAAGAACCTTCCCCACTTGCTCTCATCAGAGAGCATCAAGACACAATCCTGCTGAAGATCTCCTGCAGGTAATCACAGCTGCTCTGGTTAACATGGTGACTGCTACTCTGCTCTGCTTTGAGGACAGCGTTCCACAACAAAACCTCATCTTTGCTCAAGACACTATATTGGCACCCAAAGACACCCCTGTGGGGGTAAACTCTGAGGTTAGTACCGTCCCCAGAGTGTGGTACATCTCAAGGGAAGCTCAGGTCTTTCTGAGGGAATTTAGAACGCAGCTGAAATGACCCTCACTGACTTGCTGTCTTGGTGCACCCCAGCATCTCTGCTCCTGTCTCCTCGGACTCCTCCCTGACTATGTCTTGGGTCTTCATTGGCAAATAGCAGATTGGGGATTTTTCATGTTTACGTATGGCTCTTTATATTTTCAGCATAACTCTTTGCTAACAGTCATGTCATAGCATCAAATAACGATGCTGATCAGTTGCCTTTCAGGGTTATGAGCCCATCTGGCCCATTTTTATGGCTTCCGTTAAGTAAGCCATACTTAGACCGAGAAAACTTCATTACTGTGAAATCAAGCTTTGTGGCTCAGTAACTGCTCTAGACCTGGTTCCGTAAGATAAGATTCAGGAGCTGCTGTGCCCTACTGGGTGAAAAGAGACATGTTTAGTCACGTTCTCTGTCCCTAAAACTCATCCCTTCTTCTCTCAAGAGCACTGAAGGAAGTACTAAGTTCTAGAAATTGTGGCAGAGTCCTCCTGCATTTGCCTAGAGTATAGAGTTGGCTCTCTGAGGACTGGGGACAGGGGGACTATGCAAGCAAGCTGAGGGAGCATGGGCCGTTGGCTGGGGTCTGCTTGGCTCTGATTTTATGCTTGCCTGCTGTGTTCCTTCATTGAACAAATGTTTACTGAGCATCTTTTATGACCCGGCTTTAATTAAAACTCTTAATTCTAGATGATGGGCAGGAGGCAATGGAGGAGACCCAAATCTACATCCAAGCAGACCTTGTATTCTAGTGGGATAGATACAGTAAAACAGACGAGACTTCATTAATACGAAGAGCCAGAGTAAGTGTAGGAGATGAACAAACTATGTGTTCTTGTTATTTCTTAGATAAAATACATACCGATACTTTTTCTTACTTTCCTGAGCTAGCATTATTAGGAAATAGTCAGGAAGGAAAGATTCTTTCAATATTAGCCATATAAAAACCAGCTTTAAGCTGGGCATGGTGGCACACACCTGTAATTCTAGCTCTTAGAGGCAGAAGCAAGAAGATGGTGAGTTACAGGTCAGCATGGGCTACACAGAAAGTTCAAGGCCAGCCTTGGCTATGAGGTCCCTTCTCAAAACAAAAACAGCAACAACAAAACAAAAACAAAAAAAAGCCCCCAGTTTTGATTGACAGATAAATGAATAAGTAAATACAGTTTCTTCCTTCTTCTCCCTCTGAATTCTTTCTAGCTATTTCTGGTTTGGAACTAAGGCGTTCAGGCTCGGGGTAGAAGGTGCTCTTTCATTGTGTGACTTTAGGCAGGTGTCGGGTTAATTACAGATACTGCAGCTGGGCTGTGTCATTAGCACTGAACACAAATTACTGATGTTGTAAGTTGTCTACAGAGGGTCTCTTTCCTCTAAAGCCAGTCAACAATATGCTACTGGTGTTAAACACCCATAACTTGAGGTGTTAGTCTGTCTGAGCAACACCCTTTGCGTATGTCCACGATGAAAACTAGATCCCGAGTGGCCTCTAATACACACAAACTTGTGTGTCCTGCTCAGCATCTGAGCAAGTGCTGGACTGCTCTCTATTTTACTCGGGTCATTTCTGAAAAAAGCTTCATGATGCCATGGGATGTGTGCTGAGTGTCCCAGTGCTGAGTGTCCAGAAGTAATGGAGAAGCCAGTGCTTCCTGCAATGGAGGTCAGAGCTCATTTCACCGAAGCTGTATTATCTCCCTCCCTTCTTCTCTGTAACCCTCCATCTCTCCTTCCCTCCTTCTCTCCCTTCCTTCCTTTTTGGTGCCTTGCTCATGCTAGGCAAACGCTCTGTCACTGAGCTTTACTCAGTAGTTCTTCATTATTGTATGTGGGTGTGGTTTTCTCTTAACTGAATCACTGTGTATTTCACACAGAACATCTCAAACAATCCCAACCTACAGTTCCTTCTCCACCGGCACCCCCACAGCCCTCCAACTGGAATGTGTACCTTCCTTCATCTGTATTAAGGTCTACTGTGTCAAGTTAAGTGTCCCCAAATGATCTCAGTGTAGGTTCTTTTTTAAAGAGAAGTAGACTACTGGGCACACATGCTCTTTCAATATTCCGACTTCCTCGGTCAGTCTCAGCAGGTGATCTTACCTGCCAGTTACAAACAAGAATCAGACAGAACTTCAGCAATCGTTTGCTGCTGTCCCACAATCCCCAAACAACCCCCAGAGAAATGCTGTGCCTTCCTCCTTTCAGCAGACGACCACCTTCCTCTGCTCCCCAGTCCCTCTGTGCTCCTCTCTGAGCTTCATCAATTAGTATCTTTTCCCTCTAACAACTCTTACTCATCTGACTCTGTCTCACAAGCACTTAATCATGCTTCAGTTTTTCCACCACAAAGAACCAAAATGATTTCATCAATGTTTCTCTGGAGCTATTCCTGCCCTGTACGTCTGTCTTAGAGGTAGACATCTTCTGAGCATTTCTGTCACTGCCACTTGCAATTGACTGCAATACAGATTCTTCTTCAAATGTTAACAGACACTTCATCTCTCTCTTCTAGTTGAGCATTCCTTTCTGCTTGTGCTAGTCCCTACTCCATTATCACTCATTTCCTACTTTTCTTTTGCCCCTTTGTTATGGTTTGACTATGAAACGCTCCCAATACACTCATGTTTTGAATGCTTAGTCCCAGATGGTGGCATTATTTTCGGAGGTGTCAAGACTTTGGAGATGCAGCCTTGGTAGAGAAATAGGTCAAGGAGATTGTGCCCTTGAAAGCTGATATACCAGGACTCTTGTACACTTCCTTTGCTTCCTGTCTGACAGGTCAGAACTTCCTCTGATACCCATTCCTATTGTCATAATGTCCTGCCTAAGTGCATGGGATCAAGTGGCCACAGCCCTCTACGTGTGAGCACTTTGAAGTCATAAGCTGAAACAACTCCTTCCTCTGTTGTTTCTGCCAGATATTTGGTCACAAAGGTGAGAAAGCTCACTGATACACTTTGACTATTCTCTGTAGCCTTCTGTACATGCTCCTTCCTCTGTCCCCAGCCACCACCATTCTATTCTCATTTCTTTGACTAACATCATTACACTCTCACAAAGGAAGATCACGAAGTAGCTATCTTCCTGTTTCTAGTTATGTCACTCAATATTTATCTCCTCCAGATGAATCTGTTGTCACAAATGACAGATTCTCCTTCCTTCTGAAAGCCGAATAGCATCCACAGTGTATATCTCCTTAACTAATTCTTCAGTAGATGGACATGTAGATCATTCCTCATCAATACTGCTGCAATGGACATGTAGTGCAGACACTGCTTTCACATACTGATTTAATTTCCTTTGGATATTTTTCTAGTTTCTTTTCTGTTGTTGTGTTAAAACACTCTGACCAGGTTACGCAACTGGTCAAACAGAGAATAAGTATCTGTGAGATGCCCAGCTCTAAGTGACACATCTACAGTACAACTTCTACACCTAAGGCTCAGGGAACATCGTGGAAGACGTGCAAAAGGAAATGTTAAGAGCCAGAGGGACAAAACTCCTACCTAAGGCATTGTAAACATGTCAGGGGAGCCATACCAATGAAATATCCACAGTATGGTATTCTAACAAGATCTGACATACCAAGGTGGACAGGGGAAATCTCAAGGAGTCCCACCTCAAGATGAAAAGCTGCAGGCAATCAAGAAATGCCGAGGTGGGGAGAATCAATTTTCTCCAAGGACTAGCTCCCTGAGAGATTATCTAAGTCCAAGTGGGCAGTCCTAAACACAGGAGCAACACTGGATGGACTCAGAGTAATAAAAATGTATGCGTGCATATGTAACAATAATAATTAAGGAAGGGGATGGGGAAACTGGGAGGCACTGGGGTGTGGGAGGAGGTGGGAGGAGGTGGGAGGCACTGGGGTATGGGAGGCACTGGGGGTGTGGGAGGAGGAACAGAACACATGTGACTTGACAGTCAAAGGAGGAACCCTGGGGTGGGGAGACTTCAGCAGGATCAGGGCAGTGAGGGAAAGCGA
This sequence comes from Eospalax fontanierii, assembly GCA_035773235.1. NCBI lineage: Eukaryota > Metazoa > Chordata > Mammalia > Rodentia > Spalacidae > Eospalax > Eospalax fontanierii. Next base: position 32,234,263 of record CM069541.1, read on the forward strand.
TGACAGTGTGGGGAGAGGCGCAAACAGACTAAGAATGTGTGAAAATGACATAAGGAAGCCTGCTTCTTTATAAGCTATTACAAAATAAAAATGAAATCTATTTCAAAGGCATATGCCTGTCATCTCACATTCACAAGAATGAGATAAGATATGAGTTCAAGGCCAGTCTGGGCTACAGAGTAAGATCCTGACAGCCCAGGCTACAGAGCGAGACCTTGCCTCAAAAAACAAACAAACCAACCCAAAGAATGGAGAGATGGCTCAGTGATTAAGAGCACTGGCTGCCTGCTGCAGAGGACCCACGACAGTCTCTAATTCCAGTTCCAGGAGATCTAAAGCCCTCTCTGGTTTCTGCAGGCATTGCTCGCATGTGGTGGACTCGTGTAAATGCAGGTAATCCACTCACACACATAAAATGAAAATAATTAAAATATTATTTTTAAAAGAATAAAAATTTTGTTTCTTCACACTTCATCTTTCAAAGGTTCTTTGAACTTATCGCTTTCCCACTTCTTCTAGGGTATTCGTTTGCTGACACATCGTTCATAGTAGTCTCTTACCCACTTTATTTCTGTAGCAGAATCTGTAATGATTCCTCTTTTTATCTGATTTTATTTACTTTAATCTTTCTTTTGTAATCTAGCTAAAGGCTCCATCAACTTTTCTTCTCAATATCCATTTTACTGACTGTCTATTGTTTCTACTCTGATTTTTATTATTTTCTCCTAACACTGGGCTTAGTTTCTTTCTTCTTTTTCTAATTCCTACAGGTGTAGTATTAAGCTGTATTTGAAGTCTTTCAACTCAGTTGTGTTTTCAATTCCAGAATTGCTGCTTGGTTACATATATACACACTAGCACACACAAAACTTCAGGGTTTTTGTTAATTTCCTCATTTGGGTCACTGATTGCCTTCTTAATTTCACCAAATTGTTTTTGTTTTCTTCAAGTTCACTGAACTTCCTTTACAAAATTATTTTGAATTCTTTGGTGGTTTATATATCACCCTTTCCTTGGGATTAGTTACTAGGGGATTATTGTGTTTTGTAGGTGATTCTTATCTTATGTTGGTGTCTGAACAGCCAAAGGTACACTGACTTATTTCTCCTTATAGGCACAGGCTCCAGGTTAGCCCATGAAACCCTGGGTTCTAGAGCAGTATTTAAGACCAAACTTCCAAGCCTGCTCTAGCACCAGCTGGGATCACTTTAACCCATGACTCCAAATCTGCCCAACTTATTTTTTCCAGAATTTCTCCATAGTAGGCTGGCCCTTACATCAATACTCATCCCAGTAGACTTTACTGCTAGATTAGCCCCCAGTAATCTGGACTCCAAGACTGCCCATGCAGACCTAGTTTTAGACTGTCCTTCAGATTCAGGTTATTCTTGTAGACATGACTAACATCCGCACACTACTTAACCTCCAGTCCAGATCCCAGGCCCTCCGATTTCAAACTAACCCAGTGGTTCTAGGCAACAGGCCAGCACCCACAAACCTAGGCTCTAGATCATCTCTGGCCAGAGTAGATCCCACACCTACCCCAGCACTGGGCCAGCCTTAGGCTCCAGAAGACCCAATCATAGTATACCCTAAACTCTTAATACATAATGGCCTAGGAGACCTAGAAAAGCATTTCATAAATTAATAGGCTACTTTTTGTTTTATTTTGTCTGGCTGGCCTAGAACCTGATATGGAATCCAGGCCGGCCTCGAACTCACAGAGATCTGTCTGTCTCTGCCTCTCATGTGCTGAGATTAAGGGCATGTGCCACCATACCCAGCCTAGATGACACTCTTTGACTGTAGGTAAAGTAAGAACAACATCTGCTATACTGTGTGACGTATAACACAACCATCATCTGAGTGTAGTTGTAAGACTTTATGGCTTTACAACACAATAATTATCTCTCATAAATTTTCATAAAAATCCTATCAGCCAGGTGGTATTATCAACCCTATTTTATATGTGAAGAACAGAGAACAGAAAGTTACTTGCCAAGGCAGACTCAAATCTAGAATTTGTATATCACTTTAGGACTGAGATTCTTCTTTTGAATAATCACATCTCTACTGAAATATTCAGAAGTACATGAGGCAATTTACTCTGCATTTAGACTTTAAATCATCTTCTCTGTGAAGTAATAGTTTGAGATTTTAAAAGGTATTTAGATGAACTGATAAAGACTTAAATATGTACTGCTTAAAATTTTCATACGTTAATACTTCCATTTGTAATCATTGTACTTAGTAGTTCTGAAAGTTAAGAAGAACTCAGTATCTATAGTTATAAGGCTTACATGTTAATAATAAGTATCTGAGAACAGAATCAGAAGCTTACCTGTCCTTAGAAAGGTTCTAGCTGTATGCTACTGGACAGGCTAAGTAGTAGCAAACTTCTGTATTGTATGTGCACATTTACTGTTCTTACTAGACACAGTCACAGGTCAACAGTGATACTACCAGCTAGCCTGAAGCGCCTGACCCAGGATGCCTATTTTCCTTGATGTATACTGCCAAAGACCAAACTCAGTGCAAGCCTAATTGTCAGAGCACACAATTTTTATTTCTGAGATTAGTCCCTAATCATTAACCACCAATCCCAGTCACCGAACAGTGGAATTTCTACGTGAATCTATCCTAATTCTCCAAGTCAATTATACTATACTCTATGATGCAAAGTAGTAGCAATCACTAATTTCTCGCATCTAATTCACAAAATACTACTTTCAAAACAGTTATTTAAAAGAATCAAGTAATTTGTTTTTAATTCAATTTTGTGGGACTTAGCAGTAATTAAAAGAGCAAAAGGAAATACTTACAATACATCCTTAAAGTCTCCAAAAACATACATATGCCTGAAACTGTCAATGGCTATGACAGGGCAATCTGCCGGAGTTTTCTGTATGTGCAGAAGAGGATGTCTGAATTTGTCACAATCTGCATGCAAGAAGTTTATTGTACCTTTGAAAGAAATAGAATTTTAACAACTAGATCAGAATTTTAATTGTATTCTCATATTTAAAATAAACTCACAAATAGCATAATAAAGAACAGCAGCATCAACATTCTAGAAAGTAACAGAGATTAGAAAAACTAAAACCTAAACAGTGGAACCTTTCAAAGAAAGATTTTTAGTTCTCAGGGCACAGTATAGTTTCCTTAAAAATTATAAGAAAATTCAAATTTTAATGCCACTGTGAATTTTTAATTTTCTTTAAACTGGCAATCAAGGCCTATTAAGGTTGCCCAGACTCTGGAATGCAAATTCCAGAGACTGACTATGCACTGCTCCCTTGGGATCATCTTCATGCCCTTACAGCCTAAATGGCTGATTTTTAATCTAATCTAAACTTAGAGTATTTACTAAATGACTAAAATAGGCACCTCTAAACCATGCCACCAGTTTATGTTGTTTGACTACAGAAGGGAGGGAAGCTACTGATAGCTCAAATTCAGATACTTTGGAGAAATCCAGATAGCCACTCAGCTTTCATTTTGAAATAAATACAAATCACAGTGTGGAAACTCTCAACAGCACTGTCTCTGGGCACATCCATTGGGAAATGTGTCAGACAAGCATTAGGTAGTGGGAAAAGGTTCTACAAACTAATGATGTTCACTCGTGACCCTGCTTTTCATGCTACTTGCTTTTCTTTCTCTCTAAAAAACAGCCCCAGTGCAGAAAACAAAAGCAATCAAACAAAACTAGCTTCCTAAGATCACTGTACTGCTCCCTCATCCAACAAGATGAAGACTAACGTGACTTGTTGAACTTTTAGCCCAAATATGATGACATGCATATATGTAACAGAAAGGGAGAAGGAGAAAGAAGAAAAGAGAAAGGATGAAAATAAACACCTTAATCTGTCTACCTTTTTCACTTATTAACTGCCGGGCTACTTCATTCTGGAATATTTCTAAGCTTTCTGAATCCTCTTTCATGTGGAAGAGAATGAGAAAAGGCAGTCCTTCTTCTGTCAATTCCTGCAGAAAGAATGAAAATCAGTTGGTCTCTCTGTTTAGTTTTAGCTATTTTCCAAATAGGAACAACTGTGGACCCAATTCGTGAAATGTGACAGCTGCAAGATACCAGAGTAAAAGGCTCTAATGGGGTAAATTAAAATGAGCCTTAAGAAAGAAAGGGTTCAATCCCGTCTGCGCCCAAGGTATGGACACTCACATGCCCTGCTCTGTGATAGGAACTGACTCACCTAGAAGGTCCTTGGCTGATCTGTTAGCTTGTTCTGGACATGTGGCTATAAGGGCAGCCTCTTGAGGCCATTTAGGTTTGACCAAAGAAGGAGCTATGGCAAGTCTTGACTTAAGAGTGAGATAAACGTGATTAGTATTGCCTGTCTTCACAGGAAAAAGACAAATTTACCAGCAATAAACCAATCTGATTCATAAACTTATGGTTATTATAAGGTTTATTACAAAACTATTCGACTATGTGAAACTTGCCCAAAGCTAGAAAGTATTTTATTAAGAATAAGACAAAAACTCTGTAATATAGTCAGTTTTCAGGCAATGCTTCATCAATCTTAGTAACAAACAGCTGTGCCTATATGTGTATCTGTGCACATCTTTATGTATACACATACACACAAGGAGTCTTTGAACTTACAAAGTATTGGAGGACAGTGGGAAAGATACAGATAGGGGAGGAGATTAAAGAACCATCAAACTATATTGTATGAAAATCTTAAAAATTCAATTAAAAAATAAAATTAATAAAGCAGAAAACTACGAATTGTTATTAAAGTTATTTATATATTTATTATTTGAAAATATAAAAAATGTGATAGGTAAACAGTATATTTTAATCACTTATTCTCCTTAACAAACACTACATTCTGATTCAAATGAAACAGTCCTCAAAGGATCTCATAACACAATTATCTCCACTAACCTTTTGAGAATCTCTCTGATTTAGGAACTGCCTCAGCATAAAGTACAAATACCTTTATCTTTAATAATTTTTTAAAAACCCTAAGACATATCTTTAGATAAGACTTCTCTTCTGGTTCCTAGCCCATGTTTAAATCTATTTCACTGTAGAGAAGACAACTAAGTCTTGTCATATTATCGCTTCTTTTAATTGAGATCTCATTTTCATTCATGAAATCCACCACTTTTTAAATTTTTTATTTATCATTTTCGTTTTTTGTGTGAGTGTATTATCTGCATGTACGCAGGTGCATCCATGTCATGCAATGCCTGCAGACATCAGAAGAGGACATCGGATCTCCTGGAATCGGAATTATGGACAGTTGTTAGCTGCCACATGGGTATGAGGAATCAAACCTGGGTCTTCTACAAGAGCAACCAGTGCTCTTAACTGCTGAGCGATCTCTCCAGCAACCAAATTCATCATTTTAAGTTCACAGTTTGGTGTTACTATATTCACAACAGTGTACAAACATCATTATTAACCCTAGAACATTCTCATTATTCCAAGAAGAAACCTTTATCTATTACAGTCACTCTCCATCTTCCCTCTGATCCCTCAACCTCTGTCATTACATTCATCCACTGATAAATTGATTTATAAGTTCTCTCTCATCTTTTCTCTCTTGGGCTTATATTCTTTTATTAAAAAATTTTATTTATTTTTATTTTATGTATATAAGTGTTATGCCTGCATATATGTAAGTGCACCCATGTCATGCAGAGCCTGTGTAGGACAGAAGAGGGGGTCAAATTCCCTGGAACTGGAGTTACAAAGAGTTGTTAGACACCATGTGGGTGCTAACATGGTGCAATTCGCCATATGGGATTCGAAACCGAGTCTTCTGCAAGAACAGTTAGTATTCTTAACCGCTGAGCCATCTCTCCAGTCCTTTTTATTCTTTTCTTAATCCTCATTTACTGACACTATTCCCCAAGGTTCTGTCTTTGAACTTGTCTCAATTTCAAACACCAGCTCTGAATCCTTAGGTCTGTGTATAAGCCCAGCTTAATCCAGAATCAACAATAAATTTCCACCAGCCTGCTTCTCCACATTCAAGTCTATTCAACTTCTTAAACATGCAAAATTAGTGGCAGTCCCTCCTGTTGTGTCTCATTTCCTTTAGCACTTCTGTCTTAGCACTTGTTTCAGGGCCCAAATGTCTCCTCTTAACAGTAGTCCCCAATTTCTAAAGGCAGAAACGAATTTTCTCCTTTAAAATCCAAAAACATTTCCTTAATGTCCCTCAGGTGACATGGGGCACATGCCACATTATCTGTACATGTGAAACACTGACAAACCCTGAAGACAGATAATCTCATTGCATGCCTAGATCTACTCATAGATTTTCTATTTGGTAAGGTACAGTAAACGCATGACAAAAAATGAAGAAATACATGTTACTGAATAAATACTGAGAAAGAAGACTCATCAGTTACTTCCCTCTGAGGAAATTCTAATACAAGCATGTGCAGCATTACTTTATCTGACTCAGCACAATATGGATGAACATATATCTACCAGGAGAGCAGTAACAAACAATTAGCAGTTTGAAAATATGTACCAAAGAATTTTCAAATCAAACACACAGCAGCTGGTAGTTTATGCTTCTTAGGTTTCCAAATTTATCTGTGTTCTCACTAATAACATATAAAGGATTTAAGAGGTACCTAAGATAATCAGATTTAATAGAAACAAATTCTTTCCTACAGTTTAAGTTAGGTAAGGGGTGGTTGATTCAACGATATAATGCATCTTAAGACTTATTATAGGGTTGGGGAGATAGCTTGGCAGGTAAAAACACTTGCTATGCAAGCCTGATGACCTAGGTTCAATCCCCAGAACCCACATAAAAAGCTAAATACAGTACTGCACATTTATAATCTCTACACTCATCTGGGGAGATAGGAGGCAGAGAGACAGGATAATCCACTGGGGCTCACGAGTCAGTGAGCATGGAGAATGCAGTATAGACACAGAAACAGGGCCCCTGACTCACACAAGGTGAAAGATCCAATTCTGGAAAAACTGTCCTCTAACCTACAACCTAGACTGTGGCACTCAGAAGCCCCACCCCCTCACCACATCACACCACACCACACCACACCCATACATACACATCACCCACACACAAGTGATTAAAGAAAAAAAACATAGAACTATTTAAATGTGTCAACTTCATAGGGAGTGAGGAGTTCCTGTTTAATTAAGACGTCCCAGGTCTGAATCTTTAAATTCTGCTTTCAAAACTTTTCTAAGAATTGCCAAAGCAGGTGAACTGTCATCAAATCTTCCTGAGCCTCTGAGCTAAGACAACAAAGAAAAGTTAAGTGCTAGTCACAAACAAGGCCTGGATAACTGAGAAAATAGACATCTATTATTCATTTGATAAATAATTAGCAGAAAGAGTCCAATCCCAAGTCAAAGGGAAGATCAAAATGAATAGAATTTCTGAATAACCACTCAATTGTTTTCTTTATATTTCTTTTAGGATACATAGGAAGCCCCCCCCCCCCCGGCCAAAAAAAAAAGTGTGTAGTAAAGGTTATCCATTGTAACTAAAACCTATACTTCTAAAGGACATCCACTTAAGGATCCTTACCATGGATTAAAAATCACCTGAGAGTTATTTTCAAACTCATTTTCCAGAGTCCAGTGTGGAAGCACATACATTTAATCCCAGCACTTGGAAGGCAGATGCTGGTGGACCTCTGAGTTTGGGGCCAGCCTGCTCTACATAGCCAGTTCCAGGCTAACTAGGGTTACAGTTTAAAAAAAAAAAAAAGTGTGATAAGCATTGTTTCTTTCTAGAAGCACAATGGGGGTGGGGTGAGGAGTGACTGAGGAGGCAGAAAGGAAGTCACAGATGGCAATTATGGCAGCTAAGAGGCCACTGCGCTCACTGTGTGATTCTGACATGGCACGATAGGCAGGAAGCTTGTCCTATGACTGGCAAATGAAAACTCACACTGCAGTCCATACCTCTCCATTTTCAAATGTTATTTCTCGGACAAGAGGGACACATTTATCTTGAATCCAGTTGTAAGTAACGTCAAAGTTTATCATGCTTCCCAAGTACACCATGTCTGGGGCTGAACGCTGTTACAAAAACAAACAAACGAACAATTAGACTAATTGAATCTGCGCTAGCAAAAACATATTTTAAAACCCATCTACCAAAAACCCCAAGAGATACAAAAGAAATATAAATCATGAAATTTCTGAGAAAGAAGGCACAAACTACATAGAAAAGGTAACCCATGGTAATTAGCGCCTGGTATTCTAACCTGTGATGAATAAGATTTTGTTTTCTCTTAGATGCAGGACAATTAACTATCAATATCTTCACAAAGGCAGGCAGGCAGGCACGCTTTGTGGAAAGAATCATCCAGGTGAATTAATTAAGCTATTCCTTAGTAACTGAAAATATTACAAGAAAATTTAGATAGTAAAAAAAAAAAAAAAACAACTTTGAAACAAAGACAAGATGTAGCAGGGTGTGATACCTTGGGAGGTGGATCTTTGTTAGATTGAGGCTAGCCTGATCTATATAGCAAATTCCAGGCCAGCTGGGGCTACAGGGAGACCCTGTCTAAAACAAACAAACAAACAAACAAACAAAAAGATGCTAGTGGACATAAAGCAAAAGCACAGGAATCTGAAATAGAAACCGCCTCTGAATGTTTCCACATCCAGTCAATACATATAAAGGAAATAATGACCCAAAACAAACACTGATATTTAGCTGGGTGTGCTCCTTCTATCAGAGTACCATTGCAGGGCATTCTGCAATGATTCATTTCATTCTCCCAAGAGCCCCATATGGGGAGTCCTATGATTATCATCACTTATTTTCACTAATGACAAAATCTTGAGCACTAGGAAGCTAAGAAACTTTCCCAGAGTGATACACCCAGAAGAAGGCATGTTTGACATTCAAACCCAGACAGTCTGATTCCAGAGACCATGTTCTTTTGTAAGGAAGCTATTACACTAAGGACACAACTGGACTCTGATAATCTAAGAGATGATGATACTATGTAAACTAATATTAAAGAGATGCACCTAAGAAAACCCATTTTTTTTATGGTTTGAATATGAGTTGTGTGTCCAGTAATAGTTCATAAGCTGGAAACCTGGTCCCATGTGGTGATAACAGGTGCTAGAATTTGAACAGAATGGTGGAGGGTGGAGAGGGATGAAGTCACTTGGGTGCATCCCCTTGGGGGTTGGGGGGTGTTCATGCAGAGACTATGCAGGACCTCATTTACTTTTTGAAGGAATAACTTGTTATAGAAGAGCAAAATTGGCCTTCCCAGGTATTTGGTTTCCTATCTCACTATCCAACCTGCTCTGCACATGGCTTTCTGCTCTTTCATCATGGTGTAATACATGGAACCACCCAATCTCAGTCTTTGAGCCTCACAACTATGAGCTTAAAGAAGCCCTTTTTCTCTATAAAGGACCCTACCCCCAGATACTTTGTTATAGCAAGATAAAATGGTTTAAAACACTATCAGAATTTGGAATAGGAAATGAGCCACAAAAAATGATAAATTATCTCACCACAAAGAATTATGATTCAAATGTCAAAATACTAGGAAAACTATAACCTGAAAAATAGTCACAGATTTTTATATTTGTGATGTGAAAATTTCTAATGGTAGACCTTTAGGTCAATATGAGACAACACATGAATTGTTGCTACCATTATCTGGGCCTAAGCAACTAACTGTATGTTCAGATACATTAAAAAAAAAAAAAAAAAAAAAAAAGCCAAAAAAACTTCTTAATCAAGAGAAAACAACCTTATTATCTAGAAACATGTTCCTAATTATGTAGAAAGTTCCAGATTAATTTATGCCTCAGAATGTCTGGAGTTCAGCAAGTGTAACACAAGAAGTGATACCCATGAACCATTCAAATAATTTTAATATTTGGCTTCTAGACTGAACACAAAAGAGACGTATTGGAGCCAGGGACCCTGTACTCCTGGTCTTGCCACCACATTCTCCTGTGGTCTGGCTCTTACTCTGAAACATATGGATTAGAAGAAGACAGCGATTTTCTTAAAGTTACAGGTTTGGTCAAGGCAGCACAAATCTTTAAACACTACTACTCAGGAGGTTGGGGCAGGAAAATCACAAATTTAAGGCAAGCCTGGGCACCTTGGTGAGACCTTGTCTCAAAATAAAAATAGGCAAGGGCTGGGGGTGTGACAGTGCTAGAGTACCAGCCTGGCATATACAAAGCTCTGGGTTCAATTCCAGTACTTAAAAAGTAAGAAAAGCCTCTACAATTCTACAAATGTTTAAAACAAAAACTATAGCTTGTATTACACGTGTATTTAAGTATGTATCTTAAACACACTACAAAACAGCAACTCACCCCTGGTGGTTTGTAGATTATATTGTCTCCACTGTATCTTTCTGGTTTTGAAACATCTCTAATAGGAGGAAAAAAATAACTTTTTAGGAAAAACACTAGCAATAACATACTTTAATGAAACAGAATTAGCTAATATTTTGCAATATATTAATAGTAAAGATGTAAAATATATACTTGTCCATCATCTTCCATTTATATGACTATGCAGTACCAAAAAGTGCACATATTTAAAGTGAAATCTGAATCTAAGGTAGATTTCTTAAAAGAAAATGTTAGTCAGGCAGCTTTGCTATTAGTGTTTTAGAAGTCTGGATTGATGGTGTCAGCATGAAACCATTTTGTCTCTAGACTGTTTCCCAACTACAGATCAAGGGGATTCATTTGTCATGCAAATTAAAAATATAAATTATGAGTCATACAACCATGAATTTTCTACTTCTTTTTAAAATTGATAGTTCTAAAATAACTACATCATAAAGCACAGTTCAATAGTAAGGTACATATCTGTATGCTTATCTACCGTCATCTCCTGTGCCTAGAATAGAATCTGGCATACAAATATGTGGTCTTGTGAAACAAATATTTACCTGGTACAGTAAATATTTTGTGAGAATTCTACAGAAAATTCTAAGTCAGATGAGTAATTTTCTCTTCCTCTAAATAATTTGTAGATTAAGCAAACACTAGTACATCTCTAATTTCTGACTCCAAGAAACGGGAGCAAAGGGCACTAGACAATGACAGTAGGAATATAAGGAACAAGTTCCATCCACCCATTCATCCATCCACAATTTACCCTGTGTTTCCTTGGGACCAGGTACAGTGTTGGTGCTGAATGTAGAGCAGTGAGCTAAAGTGACAAAACCACGTTCTCATGGAGCTTTCATTCTGGTGAGGAAAGGAAGACTAAGGAGTGCTACAGAGGAAAGGACTTGTAGCAAGCAGATAAAGGAAAACAAGATGGATGGCAGTAAGGGCTTTCTCATGAGATAATTCCTGGCAGAAGTACTTCCAGATACAAAAGCAGCAAGGGCAAAGGCTTGGAGGCAGGAGCGAGGTTATAGCGTCTGAGGTGGGCTGTGCGGCTGGACAGCAGTGATGTGGCAAGCCCAGCATGGGGGAGTCCCGCCTCCTCCATACAACAATCTTCAAAACACTGAGAATGCTCACAGTGAAGCATACGCACCAAAAAAAAAAAGCTACAAACACATGAGCACAAGGACTCAGTGTGAGTCATCAAATGGAGAAGATACCTAGACATCCACTGCAACCACAGCACTGTAGAACAGTAAAAGGGGGCTGAGATTACCTCCAGTGAGAACAGAGGGTCAAGGGCAGAACCAGGAGTTTACATTTGGAGAGGAAAAAGGGCAAAAAGAATAGAAAGAAAGCACAAGAACCAAACCGGAGGGTTTAATGCAAAGTACTGACACCATGGAGAAAAGAGACGGAAGACGTCACATTCTTTGGAGCAGTTGAAGAGGATTAAAGTTGCAAAAAAAAGGGCCACTGAATTTCTAACTAAGGAGTCATTTTGTGACTATTCAGAAACAAGTTTCATCAGAAGGATGGAATGAAATCCAGCTTCCCGAAAGCCAAGGTTTTATATTATTAGGCCAGGACACAAGGGAAGCATCAGCCCTAGACAGGAAAACTGTGGGCCGGGGCCATAGCTCAGGAATACATACGTGCTTCACATGTGCATGGCCCTGGCTTTGATCCCCAGCAGACAGAGGGAGGAAGAAGGAGAAGACTGTTATTTCGAAACAAGAAAGATATAAAGAAAGGTGAAGAGACATGGAGACAAAGGAAGACAACAGAATACTCGCTTCCTAATTAAACAGATTGTATTCTCAGCCATACAACCAGAGACAGGTTAGAATTCTGCCAGGCATTAGTGTCAGTGAATACACTATAAAGTACGAAAGAACTTGTTAACTGGGTTATTCTTTTGTTTTTACCCACATTCTGAAACAGAATATCCCAAAACACTTTCAACCCCCAAAGGACCAGGCATATGCATAAAAACCGGATGGTGACTTTCAAAGGACTGAGATCATCTTTGGAGAGGTCGTCTTTAGAGCATGGCCAAATACAAGAACTGAACATGGTGGCCAAGTTTACCCACCACATGCTGTCAAGTAATATACTTACCCAAAAGCAGAGAGGAAGGCACAGTCATCATGCAAGATACTTGCTACCCTTTCAAAAATTCTGTAATTATCTGAATCCTTTTGCTCAAAGTATCCAATGATATTTCTTTTACTGCGCTGTAAAATAAAGTATCTAATTATTTTGAAAATATATAATTCTAAGAGCATGTTACTTCATTTATCCTTTATTTTCCTACTCAAATAGCTCTAGTTGTTCAATTATTCCCAACTAAAGAATATTATGAATGCTTTATGAATGCATATTTAGCTTTTAGTGCCTAGTCCAAAATTTCTAACAATGACACTGGGTTGAAAACAGTATTTACTAAAATAAAATGTAACTGTAATCATTTCCTTCTAGCATTTTACCACAGAATTTCAAGAAATATAGCTCTTTAATCAGTGACCATCTTTTTTTGACTAATTCTAAACTAAAATAGTGCACCAATTTAGATACTCCCCTATAGATTCCTAACATGCCTCGACATTGTCCGTGCATGCTTTGGTACGAAACCCTGACCACTCTCTATACAGGCCATTTCTCAGGGCTGTGCTTACAGCCAGAACATTAAGGTATGATAGGATGTTTTGTTCAAGACAAAAAACCAAAGTTTACTGCTTGCTTTGAAATGGCAAGTTCCCCAAGCCTCATGATCCCATCCTGTACCACAACCCAATGCCTGAATGACTATCCACCGGGTCCTCTGTGTTACTCAACAGTACTTGGGTGGTGCATGATGACAACTGCAAACATGCTCATAGGGCTTGCTATGATGTGAGCAATGAGGTCCCTCTGTCTCTGACTCAGGAGTCATGTGTCTTTGACAGCATTCATGAAATGATGACAGGCTAACTTATTACCTTGTCACTTGAAGTAACAATCAGTGACTGGAATAAAGCCCAAACACAACAGTGTTTGCTTCTGCTGTTGTATGTTATTTTTAAGACACTACTAGTAAGTACAAAGAAAGGGATTTTCCAAGTTTATGAAAAGGAGCTATTTTAAAGGACAGCAATGTGTACATGTAGATCTGATTAAAGCAGATACTCTTAAGGTGCCAACCAAGGGAAACAGAGAAATTTGGTGTGTATGCTGGAGTTTTGTTTATAATTCAGAATTCCTTTTGCCCTGCATTAATTCAATTAATGCAACTTTACTGTATGCTATATATTTTCTCCAGAAGTTCGGTAAAACATTAGCTTTTCCCTTGAGAATGAATCCTAGAAAACATTAAGTATGTATAGGTTAAATTTATGGCAACAAACTGTTAAAGAAAGTGCAGATTTCTTACCCCACATTAGGTTTGTTTGCATTAATCAGAGACAATGTTCATGTGATCTACTGCCCAACCGCAAGTTAACTTACATCAAGAGTAGTGATTTCTTCTAAACTCTGAATCTCCTGGATGGGGTTACTCTTCTGTTGCCTGATGTAGTCTGCAAGTGCTTTCACTGATCGCTGGCCCCTATATTCTCTCTTCATCATCATTCCATTACGAAACAACTTGAGGGTTGGGTATTTGCTTATCCTGTACCTTTGGGCTATATCAGCTAAAAGAATTTACAAAAGAAAATTAGGTTTACCTCATACTCAGTCAGGGTGAATTTATTAGCCCAACAGTCAAAATATTATAATTAGTGAAATATTTTCAGTTCATGACATTCTTTCTCGGTGAGAAGAGAAAAGAAAAACTCAATCATGACTTGAGTTTATATTGGTTATCAGACCAGGCTCAGGACTCACACTGCCTGGGTTTAAATCCCAAATCTACAATGTATTCACTGTGTGAACTGGTAAATTGCAAAAACTGTTTATGCCCTAGTTTTTTATGTTACAATAAAGATCATTTCTATTACATAAGGTTGTTTCCCAGATCAAATGGGACCGTGCAGATGCACAGCATGGTAAGTGTAACACACAAATACCACAACATTAAAAAAGAGCAATAATCATTACGCCTTGTGAGGAAGGGCACAAGTTAAACAGACACTGCAGCTGCGGCATATAATCTAGGGGAGGGAGGTGTGCGGGAGGGAGACCCACTAGACATTCTAAGGCTTTTACACTGCTCAGGAAGAGGCAGAAGTACTTACAATATTTTGGTAAGTCAAGGTTGCATTTCTTTTTTCTCTCCAGGAAAGCATTCAGAGAATACTAAAGGAATATCAGAGGTTAAGGATACAACAGGGCTTCTCAGAAGAGGGCGTGGTTAAAAGCCTGGATGTAATTTAGGTGACATAATACCCTGGTAAAATTCATGGAAGATTTTTAAGAAGAAAACCACGATTGATTACTAAAATTCTTTAAATATGAATCATTAATTCATCTTAATTTACACTTATTTAACAAAGACAATAACTTATCTGGTTTACTTCTTTAAAAGAGAACGAATGGAGATTTCAGCTAGAAAGAAGCCCTTTTTCAATCTGACAAATTCTACTAAACATTATATCTTTAAGGTGCTAGGAAGATGATGCGCCCTCCTGAGCAAGGAATTAATGAGATGAAATTGGTAGTACAGACTGAGGGGTGAGAAGAGCACCAAAACACATAGTGTTTAAAGTTATAGAGGTACTTGTAATAAGGCAAAGGCCACAAGACTTGGATTTACTTGCAAGAAAACTAGCTGAATAAATAAGTTTAAAAGTACTTTATCTTCCCAATTTGAAATACACTCAGTCTCCAGCACACTACACACCAAAATATATTACAAAATGAATGCAGTGATATTTATAAGTATGACAAAGTTTTAAATCCAGATACTATTAAATTACATTAAATAAATCTACTGCACCAAGAATAATGGTTGTTAGTCATCATGTGGGTGCTGGGAATTGAACCTGGGTCCTCTGTAAGAGCAGCCAGTGCTCTTAACTGCTCACTCATCTCTCCAGACCCTCTCAACTAGTATTCTCCAGTCCCTACTTGCTAATTCTTAAGAATCAATAAAACTGAGGTGATAAGAGTAAAAATTGTATATTTCATTTGAATTGGAAGCCAATTTTAATAATTTTATTTCTTGGCAGTGCTATAAATAGAACTTAAGGCTCTGTACATGTTAGGTGAGTATTCTAGCACTGAGCAACATCCCCAGCCTAGCCTGAATTTTCAATGTGTTTTGCTTTCTCAGTAGTATACTCTGGAGATCTTTATCCTGATACCTACTGTCATGATTTAATGGCAATAAATATAAAGACAAATGAAATGGAGACATTTCCATGAAAACACAACTAAAATTACTACAACAAGAGGTTGAAAATACAAATGGTCCCAAAATTATCAAAGAAGCTGAACTTAGAATTCATTGCCCCTGTAAAACTCCATTCCTAGTTGCTTTCATTTAGCAAATCTAGAAAACACTTAAGGAGCCAAAAAATATTGTTTAGCAAATTACTGCAACAAATACACAAAGAGGAAACACTTCTGAACAAGTTTATAAAAATATCTTATATTTTTTATTTTTATGTGTATGAGGGCATGTAATAATCTAAGTGGCACCCATGTCACAAAATGTCCACAGAGATCAGAAAAGGGCATCGGATCCCCTGAAAGTGTGGTTACAGACGACTGTTAGCTGCCATGTGGGTGCTAGGAACCAAACCCAAGTCCTCTGAAAGAGCAGTTGGTGCTCTTACCACTCAGTCATCTCTCCAGCCCCTCTCAATTAGTTTTATGATGTTTCCATAGTATTTTTGAGAAGACTGACAAGGACATTATGAGAAAAGCATATGTTAATCTTCCTCAAGAACAAATGAAAAAAAAAAATTAACAGGCTTAATTTGGTGCTGTGTACCATGGATAATACATCTCAGTCAAGCTGGATTCGTTCTAGCATTTCAGTTTACATTAATATTTAAATCAGTGAAAGTAACTCACAATGCTAATGAAAGAAAAATTTGCATTACCTCAAAAGAAGCAGAAAAATCGGTTGATAAAATTCAACATCCATTCATGCTTACACACTATCAGCAAACCAGAAACAGAAGAGAACTGCTTCCTTAATCTGATAAAGGTTATGTAAATAAATACCCAATAACTTAATAATGAAACAGTAAAAGCTTTCCTGCTGATATAAAGAAAGAAATAAAGATGCCTGCCACCATTTCCACTTACCACTGTAGTAGAATTTTTATAAGTTAAAGGGGGGTAGATTTACACTGGGGGAAAAGATAAGCAAACCAATCTATAACAGGAGTTCCACTGCTATGCAGAACTAAGCAAGTAGACAATCTACTGTTTCTGCCACAATAACTAGTGAAAACTGAACTTCCAAAAAAACATTACAACTTTAAAAAATATCAGAAACCACAAAAACCATAAGTAAATGAGCTGAAATCCCCCTTCCAAAGGAAAGACCATTTATAGGTAAGCAAAGACTGTGCACAGTCTTTCCCACAGGTTTCCTTTCAGAGCTTCAATCAGTAACTGCATATTCGGTTGAGTAAGACCCCTGCAAAAGCCAAAGAAAGAAACATCCAATGATGCCTTTCATAGACAGGAGACACCAGGCCTGGCAGAGGAGGCTGAAAGAAGGGCCCTGAGACACAAAGTCATGCTCCCAACAACACTGACTGAGTGCCAGGGTAACATGGGAAACTGATATGGAGAAGGGTACTGAGGGGGAAGTGGGCAGAGAGGAAATGTTCTCCAGCCTTGGGGTACTCAGAAGACAATGTCTACTTGTGGAGAGAACCTGTAAACCTGCATCAGGGTCACACACTGCCAAGAAATTTGACAGATTTGGAAGTTACACAGGCCAAAAAGTACCTAGATATGGAAGACTATGATTTTTTTATTCTGCTTTGAGATAAGGTCTTACTCTGTAACCAAAGCTGTCCTCAAACTTGCTATGTAGCCCAGGTCAGCCTCCAACACTCATGGTCTTCCTGCTTCCAAATATTACCATACCCAGTAAAACTATGAATTTTAATGACAAACTAGAAGAAAGGTACATGTGACATATAACTAAATGATTATATTAATATAACTACAAGATGATATTTTGTCCATCATATTGAGCAAAAAAATTTAAACAAAATTCAAAATATCAAGCCCCACAAAAGTAGAATAGTCCTACTATATCTAACTTAAATCTACATTCAATGTCAGTAAGGTTAAATTAAGTGTGTACATTGCCAGTAAGATGCCAAAGTATTTTTTATTTTATTCCCCAAAGTATTTGGCATAAATAATTTGAGGACCCAGAGAGAAACGACTATAATAGGAAGTATTTATTTTCCATCTATAGCATAAGTATCAGTTTGAAAATGGACAGAAAAAGACACTGTCAGAGGCAACATGATGCTTTCAACTTTCTACAACTGGTAAATTAATGAATGTGATGAGAACTCAGTATACTAAAAATAAATACTAATACACTGGAAACACAGTAAGGCTAGAGATGGACTCCCAGGGTCTTAAGTGCTATGCTAACAGAGCTTGAATCTTATCCTTTTGTGATAAGCAGCCCAAGAGTTATAAAGCTGGGCTTTAAAGTATTCATGTGGCAGTAACAGAGAATTGGAAAGACTAGCAAGGAACTACATGAGACTCCTGGCACGGACGGCGAGAACCTGTTTCGATACTTAGACCTTACAGCCTTTAGGTTGCCCTAAAAATGTGGTTATGGAGGAAAAAAAATAATATTTCAAGACTATTAAGAAACTGGTCAATGGATTCATTCTCAAACAACAAAATGGAAGCGGGTGTGTGGCACAATGAGGTAACTTTTAATATTAAGAAGCAAAACCCTTAAAATTACATTGACTAATAATTTCAGACATAAAAGCAGCTTTTTACAAGCTTTGGCTAAAAGTGATTTTAAGATAATTACAGCATGACATTTTGATGATATAACAAAGAATGACTTAAGAGGTATAATAAAAGTTTTTTAAAAGTTAACTGGATAGATCAAATGTTAAAATGTATGTCAAAGGAATTAGAAATTTCAGAAGAGTAACAGCTCTCTGATTGGAAAATTAGTATGTACTTTTGCTTCACTGGTCACTTAAATGCTCCTTGATGGACTCATCCTACCTTCCTCACTAACACGCAGTAGGGTTCCAAGTGGGGAAACCATGTCACACTCTTGTCCCATCAATGGTCTGCTATTATTCAGTCAGTTCAAAGAAGCAGATGATGTCAACAAAAAGCTCTTACTGTACTAGTTCCAGGAGAAGGAGACTATTCCTATTCTCAAGCTATGCTCCTCTAAAACAAACAACTCCTACCAGGCACGACCACGAAAATAAAACCTTAACCAAAACCTGAAAGTGATCTTTGAAGCTTACTCAAACTCAGGCTTACCCTGAATAAAGTAGGTTTTACTGAAAGTCAGCAAAATATAAACAAAAATGTTAATTATAGTTTTACTATAATGGTTAGTAAAGGTTAATTGGCATGGTTGGATTACAAGTGATTCTGTTTTCTTTTTTAAGTTACTTATTTTCCAGTTATCATTTTTACCCTGATCAATAAAATTCTGTTCTATGCTCATGAACCATTCACTTTATAATTTTGTACTCTTTATGTGGGATTTATATGTAGTTCTTTATAAAAGCTGCTCAATTTCAAATATGGAAAGTTCAAATGGTATTGGAAGACAGATAAACTAGAGCAAGTTAGGTACACAGCAGCATACTCTGACTAATTTAAGGGCAAAGTTCTTTCCAAAAAATGTTAATGAGAAACTGGATAGCTCTGCACTGACCATCAAGCATGAGTGTCCTTGCTTAGTGCCATGTAGCCTCTAGCCACTGGAGGTCAGCAGAGAACCTGGTCCTACCAGGGGCAGGCTGATGGGATGGATCATCCAGAGTCAAGGCAGAACTACCATTACAATGGTACTCCCAAAGCTCTCAAGGAGCCAGGATGACATATGATTGCATTCTACAGTTGAGGCAAGGGCATGTTTTCAGTACACACATATGCATGTACATACACATACACACAAAAATGTGTGCAAAAAATTTTTGGAAAATAAGCAACTACAAAGAAAACAAAATCACTTGTATTCCAACCACCACTATTAAATTTACTAGCCACTATAAGAAAACCACTACTAACAATTTAGTTTATATCTTGTTGACTTTGAGTAAAACCTCCTTTACTAGCAGTGACCAGCTTCAATTGGGGAAAAAGTAAATTCTGAGGTTAGTCAAATGGGTAAGTGCTGACATCAAGACTTGTAGACTGCACTTCAACAGCACTGAAGAAACTCCTAGAAAGAATAAAATAGAACTCTTTAATCAGGAGCCCTAGCAGCACTCTCAATGGCATGAGGTCATTTATTGTGCGGAAAAATATAAGAGTGAATCGGCTGGAAAATGATGCACAAGAGTGAAACTCTGAATGAGATGCAGTTTCAGGAGCACATCAATAGATTCACTTTCCTTGTAAGGAAACACTAATGAAATTTATGCATCTGGAAATAAAATTGTGTCTTATAATCAATGATGGGTTAGATTTGGTGAAATAGGGAAAAATATTTTATTGTAGTGTTGGGAGATAATGAGATAATCTATTGTTTAACATTATACCTATAAAACTAATAGCTCATAGATGCCAACTACTGCTAGTTATTCAATAACCCCATCTATTCAGTAGCTACGCTGAATGCCTATTATTTGCTAGGTACCAGTGCTGAGGATAACACTACAGAGATAAGGTCCCTATTCCAAAAGGACTCATTTTATTGTTGTTATCATCATTACTCATATTACTACTGCTTTTACAAGCTAAAACCTTAAGAGTCTTAAGGCCCCTCAATATATAAACCGAGTATGTTCCAGTTAAGAGTCCCTCAGTTCTCTACAAGAACAATAAAATATGTCTTCAATTTTGCAGTTTCCAAGGAGAAGATATGATGGCCACTGTCAGAATCATGACAAAAACGAGACCTGTCCACCTGCTTCTCTGCAGGATCAGTGAGGATCTGCTCTGCCCAATCCTGGGTAGAAACGGCTTCTTATCAGAGGGAAGGGGCTGAGCTCCCCAATGCTCTGTCTCTTCTGAGTTGAAGTGACTTCCTTTTCTTTTTCCTTTCTCTGTTCTCCTTACTCCTTGTCTATTCCCTACAATGAGTACCGCAAATGGAGAATTTTAGGAGTTAAAGAGATGAACTTAAGCTTGACACTGGGATTTTTAAAAATACACTTAAGCTTAAATAGTTACTAAGCTTCCTGCTGATAATCCAGAGTGGATTGTCATTCATCTACTACATTTCCCACTGTCTTATTTGTGGAACAGAAGGAAGCAAAGCACGGCTGCTATGTGCAGTTCAAACCTGAAACACAATGGCTGGCTGAATGTATAGCCTGCTGCATCCACTGCTACCTTCTTTACTTCTGCAGCTACCAAGCTCTCCGGAGATTGAGCTGAATGGTTCAAAGAAAGTCGTGAAGGGTGTACAAAGGCAGAGCAGAAAGCTACCTGAGATGCTGGCAGAAGGGAGAAGAGACAAAAGGAAATACAGGCAGCAGATCCTGTGAGAGTCTCCTACAAATTAGCAATGAAGTGGATTTTCCAGATAAACTCGCAAAATGGCAAGAGGAACAACTCCTAAAGAAAATTCCCAATTTGTTTCAAGGAAGGAGTAGGTGCAACTACCTCCCACATGGACTTCTTTACAATACCTATCTGCATGCTTTTTCTAATTGCCATTGCATTTTTATACTGTCCTATTATTCTACTGCCTCTTGACTTTATAGTCTTCATCAATTCATAAGGCGGGCTGATTTTTTAAAATGCAACATAACATTTTTTTATAACATAACATCTATAAAAATTTCCAAGAATGGGACAACAGACAACATTTCTGGCTCAGAAAGATCTGACAACTCCATGCACACCTGTCACAACACCATTTGAGCTTGCAACAAAATTCCTCATCTTCCTTTAGGCTTTGTATTACTTCTTTGGAAAAGATTTACCTATCCTCCCCAGGCTAAGTTACACCTAATAACAAGCAAGTCCTAGCATTTCAGAGAAGTTAACACAGTGTGTAGTATGTATTTACTCCTCTTGCCCGTTGGCTATGCTCAGATTGTTGCTGTGATGTTACAGAGAACAGGCAGGCACACAAGTTTCTGTTGACTGAAGACTATTTGCAAACTCAAAAGACTGGTGATGCAATAATTCATGTTAAGAACAAGCCTACATCCATACAGGCACTCAACAAACAAAGTTGCTCCCGGGTAATTTGAGTAGAAATTCTATAGGAACTTTCCCAACATAACTTTGGATGTGAGTTCTACGTGAGACAGTAAGTTCCAACAAGGTAGATAAACTGAAGGATTGGCAGACAAGACAGAGTAGAGTGCCACAGGTGAGGAATCAAGTGACAGACATGGAGGTGATGACATCTTGAAAGCGACCTTCCATCCTTGCTAGGAAATGAATCCTCTGCCCAACAAAAACAAACCCTAAAGCAACAAATACACATGTTTGGCTACACAGAATACTGTAAGGAAATACTGACCATACAAAGGAAAATTAATTTTGTATAAAGCAACGTCATCCTCAGAGGAAATCATATGGACTCTATATAAAACTTGCTGGAACAAATAAAGCCCAACACACGGAGCACTATACAAATGCTACTTTCCATATATGAGTAACAAAACTGCAAATCAAAATATTTAATACATTTTATAAACGATGTGCAAAGACTGAGGGGAAAAAAAAAGAAAAATCTAAAATAAAGGGCATTCTATAAATTCTCTGACCAATGCCTCTTAGAACTGCCTAGGTTGTGAAAAATAAAAGAATAGCCAGAGATACCAAGATCCAACAAGTTACTGCAGTATCGGGGAAGAGACAGACCCTAGTGGAACAGCCAAACAGAGCATTCAATCTTAATAGCAAGTTCCAGGACCAGTTTATTAGTTTTGACAATATAGCCACCAAGATGCCGGTGACAGGGTAAATGAGTACAGGTATAGAATACAAGGAAACTTATTAATATGTGCAGATACACAAACATACATGCAATCAAAAATTCATTTTAAAATACAATTTATGGTCCTGGATAAAACCTAATCTAAGTGGACATCTATGGATGAGAAAAGTGAGCATGGGACTGAGACCAGCTTTAAAACAATACGTGTATATATAATTTATAAGAGTATCAAAGAATAATATATAGACTGAAAAACCAGAAAGCACTGCTGAAGCTGAAAGAATCTAAATACACAGCAAGTTCAAGAACGTTTGTGGGCCAAAAGACTTAATATTAATAAAACAATAATTCTTCATAAATTAGTCTCAAAGTAGCTCTCATTAGCATCCCAGTATCTTTTTTTTATTGTTAGAAATTAGCAAATTATTTCTGGAAGTCATAGGAAATCCAAAACCAGCAAAGCAGCCACACCACTCTGGAAAAGAGGCACCAAGTCAGAAGAGCTCCAGCATTTGACTTTAGGACCTTCTATAAGCTAGTCATCCACACAGTGTAGTAACAGTATAAAAAGACAGATCAAGACTAGAAATAGAGCCATAATTATAAGACCAGTTTATTTCAACAGACACAAGGCATTTAGTGGGGAAAAAAAAGGGGGAGGATAGGTTTTTATCCATAAAACAATGACAGAATTGCTTGATAACAAAATACAAAACCCCTAAAACATTTGAATTTATATATTGCATCACACATGTAGAAATGAACTCCAATATAATGGGCATAAATGTAAACCTTCATACTACAAAATTTATAAAAGAAAACATGACAAAAATCTTTGTAATCTTGAGAGAAGAACAAATTTCTAAGATCAAAGGTATAATCAATTAAAATTAATTTAAGTAGGACTTTGTCAAAACTGAGAAGACACTTTTTTGCATTTTTAATTGAATTTTTGAAATTTTCATACAATATAGTTTGATGGCATTTAGATCTCCGCATCTCCCTCACTGTCCCCTACCCAATTCAATGAACTCTTATGAATATAATATGGTCTATAAAGTATCATTTGTGTCTTCCAATGTCCTTCAGTATGGATCCATCCATTGGATTCACCACGAGTCCCCTCCCTGTAAGACACTGTCTTTCCCCACTTCCAGTGGCCATCAATTGCCCAAAGTTCCTTAGGCTGGGTTGGGATTTCTTACTTCCCCATGTCTACGCTGGGATTTTATCTGATTTGAGCTTGTGTAGGACTTGTACAGGCTGTCACCATTGCTGTGAAGAAGCATGGCTCAGTGGTTAAGAACACTGCCTGCTCGTGCAGAGGACCAGAGTTCAATTCCCAGTACCTACATGGTAGCTAACAACAGTCCATAATATAACCCAGTTTTGGGGAAATCTCTTCTCCACAGGCATTGCATGAGACAGGTGCTTACAAACACGCAGGCAACACATTCATATATATGCAAAAAAAAAAATTTTTTTTTTAAGAGACATTCAAGTTAGGTAAGGTTGTGCATGCCTGTAATCCCAGCACTTTGGAAGTTTAGGTAGGAGAATTACAAGTTCAAGGCCAGCCTAGGCTATTAAGATCCCAGGCAACCTGGGCTACACAGTAAGATCCTCTCTCAAAAAAAGCTTCCTCAATGGCTCAATGGGTAAGGCATTTGTCACCAAGTCTTACAACCTAAGTTTGGTCCCTAGGACTCAAATTACCGGAAAAAACTAATTCCCTCAAGCTGTCCTCTGACCTCAACAGATATGCTGTGGTACATACACATTCATGTGTGTGCATACAGATAAAAGAAATATATAAATTTAATAAAATACTGAAAAATAAAACCCCAACAAAAACAAAAGACAATCTTAAACAAATTTGGATAGCTCACATTTCCACATCCCAAAAGTTATCCCAAAGTTACAGTAATCAAAACTGTTTGGCACAGAGTACAGAAGAGAGCCCAGAAATAACCACATATATCATCAGCTGATTTTTCTGAAAGATGCCAAGACCATCTAATGGAAGACGAGACAGTCTGCTTCAAAATTTGGTTTTAGAAAACCTGGCTATCTGTACACAGAAGAATAAAGTCAGACCAGATGTAAAAATTAACACAAAATGTAACAGATTTAAGTGTAAGGTCTAAGACAATAAAGCTGTCAGATTAAAATACAGAAGAGCTTTCTGACATGGGATTTGCTATGACTTCCTAGAGAAGACACTTAAAACCTGGGCAACAAATGTCAAAATAGATAAACTGGATTACATCAAGAATTTTAATTTTAAAAAAAGACACAACCAACAAAGTAAAAAGGCAAACCTTTTACAAGATGGAAGAAATATGTGAAAATCATGTATATAATAAGAGATTAATATCCAGAATACATGAACAATAAAACTGTGTCATTTAAATGTGCAATCTATATGCCATTGTATCAATAAATACTCTTTTTAAAGAAAATAAATCCTACCAAAGAATAATTTGGCAAACAGGCACTTGTCTTCAGACCACAGAATTCCTAACGTTTCTCTAGGTCAGAACTTCTCCAATATAAACTAGCACATAGGGTTCAGCAAAAGTACAATCTGTCTCACAAAAATTAAGGAGAACATGGAAAATGTGAATAAAATACCAGTAAGTTTCATACTATCATTTTTTAAAAGTGGAAGTTTACAAAAATGAGAAAAATATCTATAGACAATACCTAAGTTCAGACATAACTTTCCTTAGTAACAGTGAAGGATAAAAAAGCATCTGAACTATGGCTATTTTCTTCAGGAAAAAGAACTTTACTAGTAAGGCGTTTAATTTATTTTAAATGTAAGCTAATGTGTTAAAAGACAGTATAAGTGGTGTATATAGTGGGTTCAATGATATAAATATCAAATTTTCTTCCCCATGGCTACATGCTTAAAAGCATAATTTCAGATATTATGGTTCAAATTTAGTACAAGTAGGGACTCATATCTGCACTGTAATGTCTAATTAAATACAAAGGCATAGAGAAATCAAAAAGCAGAGCCCCCACCAAATACACTGCGTTCTGTCACTGAAAAGTAGGAGGAAAGAGCTCCAGAAAGCAAAATGCTGCCTAGGCTTCTATGTACAGCCCTTTATTGCTCCCTTCCTTCTCTCTAGCTGGGAATCCGAGCAGACAGAATATGGGGTTTGGCTTATAATAGTTCAAAATGATTTGCAGTGAGAAAATACTTGTCTACCCAGCAAAGAGCAATACCAGTAAATCCTCAAAATGCTTGTTGAATTGAACAGGAAAAAAGCAAATTGGTCTGTGAAGGCATCTGGTCAGGAGACCAGGATTCTAATTCCAGCCTCATGAACACTAAGCTGGGTAACATTGGTCACACCACTTTATTTTTGTTTCCTTACCTGAAGAAATGAAAAGTAAGTGTGTGTGTGTGTGTGTGTGTGTGTGTGTGTGTGTGTGTGTAATTATAATCATTAGGTTAAGTATAAAGTAAAGGAACTTTGTAGAATGAGAGATAGCTCTGTATTTAGACTAACTTACCACTAATTCAATGCAAGCAAGCTTTTAATGAACAGTTTCTGTCTTCTAGAAACTGTCAAATGCATGACACACAGTTAGTAAGTTGTTAAGTCTCTACTTAAACAGAGAGCATCAAGAGGAAAGCAGAAAAACTGCTGCTCACAGTGAGACTGAGACTGCTGAGAAACCAAGGGCCCAACCGGATCTGCTAAGCCCAATGTACTGGGTACTAAAGAGAGTTAGAGTACAATGCAGCACTCAGCAGGACGCACTACTAGCTCACTAGCACAAGTTAGAAAAGTATGCTATTAAAACTGTTTTAAAGGGGCCGGAGAGATGGCTCAGCAGTTAAGAACACTAGTTGC
Source organism: Eospalax fontanierii (assembly GCA_035773235.1). Taxonomy (NCBI): domain Eukaryota; kingdom Metazoa; phylum Chordata; class Mammalia; order Rodentia; family Spalacidae; genus Eospalax; species Eospalax fontanierii. The sequence goes on from CM069541.1 coordinate 32,260,526, forward strand.
TCTTGCAGAGGACCCAGGCTCAGTTCTCAGCACCTACATGGCACCTAACAATGATCCATAACTCCAGTTCTAGGGGAAGCTGACGCCCTCTTCTGACCTCTGGGTGCACTCACATACATGTAAGGCAATACATTCAAACACGTAAAATAAAAATAATAAACAAAATATATTTTAAAAATGGAGAATTTACAGAGTATATTGAGAAAAATAAGATGTAAGAAATTGATTTTTAAAGAGATTAAGTTTCTTAATAATCATCATTAGCCCATTATATTTCAAAACCACTCTAAGCCAGTCTTTGTAGAATTTTATTTTTATTTTTTTGGTCTTTTTGAGACAGGGTATCCCTGTAGCCCCAGCTGGCCTGGAACTGGCTGTATAGACCACTCTGGCCTTGAACTCACAGGGATCTGTCTGCCTCTGCCTCCCAATAGCTAGAATTAAAGGCAAGCGCCACAATGCCCAGCTACCAGTCTTTAAAATAACAGAACACAAAAATCTGATACTGTCTTTAAAACAAGTACCATGTTTTTGCATGATTTTACAGTCTTATTTGAAATTATTACAATGAAAATGATCTGCATGATTCTAAGAGCGACAATATCTATGTCATTCTTCCAAAACTTTAGTTCAATTATATTCACTGCCTTTGTTGGAAAATACTTATGCTCTGCTACCTATATACTTGAGTTGCGATGTTTAATGAAGAAAAACACCCCAAAACCTTTCCCACAGGCAACAAGGAAGCTTTGTTAAAAGGACAAAAGATTAAATACTAGCAAGTTAATCCAAATTCCAGACCCTTTTTGATTTCCTCTTCACTTAAAACAGGGGGCTTGAAAAAAATAAATACATATTTATTTTTGTGTGTGTGTGTGTGTGTGTGTGTGTGTGTGTGTGTGTGTAAAAGAGGGAACAGGATAATTTCATTCGTTTTCCTACTTCATTACTTACAGTGCTGATCACAGTCAACTCTGGCAAACACTACTTGATTTTTATCTGGATATTCTTCCTTAATGACATCAGATGCTTCCTCAAAAATTGGATGCAACATCTGGCTGAAACGACACCTATACAGACAAGCATACCAATTAACAGTGAAAAGAAGAAGTAACAGAACCTTATTTCAGTTATCACCCACTGATGCTTAGTATGTGAACAATAAACAACTCGTGAAAGATCACATATTAATTTAATCATGGGTCATATTATCTATCAGTGAGGGAAGGGAGAAACAATTTTTACCTCAAAGATTGCACCCAAATTCAAAACTGTGCAAATATAAAAGATTGGTTGTTTTCCTTATAACTGCCAGGATAATGGCAACACACAGCTAACGGAGCCATGAAACAAGTCTGGAGTGCTCCTAATCTGTACTGCGTAGGCTTGCAACTGCTGACCCTTGCATGTTCATAGAAGAAATGTGTTTTTCTAACTAATGAACACATGTTCATATTCCTGTACAAACTCTTAGTTTATTACAAATATTAGATTAACCCACCTGGATGCTCTATCAAATCTTAGAGATAGCATCTAAATACATTTACCATTTCAAAAGGATATATGGTATACAATGAATGATTTCCTTCAAAATATACTCCTGCATTAAAATAGACTTTTACATCTATAAACAAAGTAAGTCCAGAGGCAAAGATTTTAAATTCCAGAGATTTCCTGACCATTCTTCTTTTTTCTCTGTATTTTAAAAATGGTGCACAAACTCCACAATAATTCCAGAAAATTGTTACTCCTAATCTTAATTGTCCATCACTAAGCCAACCACTTTAGAAGTACATGTTGTGGCTCATTAAAGGAACTTGAGAAGAAAGAGAAGAAATAGCATACAACCAGCTGGGTAGAATGGGCATTTCAGAGAAAAGGGTTATGAGGAAGATATAGTAACACACTGTAATAGCTGCTACTGTTTCTAGAGCCTTTATGCACTAAGAAATTTTCTAACTCTAATCCATGTGTCATCTTATACATATCAGCAATAACCCAATAGTGATATCATAAAGCATGGGAAAGGAGGCAGAGCTATACATCCTCCCTATTTCTTCTTGCAGCTCTCTCTCTCTAGCCTACTCACCTGACTTCTAAGGAGATGTCCTAGAATGTATCAAGGAGACACAATCTGTATCTTCAGACTCCTGCTTTCAAACAGTCCTTTCCTCTTTAGCATCTTAAATCTCCCATCTGGGACAGGTAGGTAGGGTCTGTGGACATCATGTACCGTGTCTTATTTGACTACACACTCTAATAAGCATTCAATAGATGTCTAGTAAATGAGTAAGCTGGTCAACTGAAGAGAAGCTGGAACCCCAGGTTTGTAAGTACTTACAATGTCCTGAAAATAGAGCAGGGGGAGGGCAGCAGAGGCACGGAGCAGTTTAATTGGGATTTTGAAATTTTAGATATGGCCTAGTAAAGAATTAATGCGGAGGTTTCTGGCTTAAGAGCAAGGGAAGACTCATATTATGGGCTCCACTCTGTACTGTCTAGTTTGCTATCCGGTAAGTATTTAAGACGGGTCCATGTTTAAAATAGTATCAGTTTAAATACTAAAAAGTTAAGTGAAAGGTGAAATAACAGTTGAATTCCAGTATTGCTTCACCTTCATACATGCCTACTTACACATGTAAATTTACATCTATACATGTAACACCAAAAAGCAATAGACCCATTAAAAGAATCTTACGGTCCTCTGAACTCAATCTCTAATCTAGTGCTTAAATAAGCCGTAACAAATAATCAAACATACTAAAGTCTTTGCAGAGACACATTTATTATGGACTAGATTTATACATACTTAAATTTAAATCCCAGATCTAAAACCTACTAAGTATATGACCTTTCTGAGCCTCAACTTCCTCAAATTAAAACAGAAATTTCTAGTAACTACCTGCAGAGCAATTCTGAGAGTAGAGTTTGCTACATTAGCAGCATTACTCAGCACCTACTGATTTATGACTCTCAAAGGCACTTTTTAGACAGCTGCATAAGAAACCTAACTTCCAGAGAGAAAAAAGTCTAGCCTTTGAGAACAAACACAGTAAGTTTATCAGCAAATTACTTAAGCCTTCTCAGTTGAAAAAAAAAAAAAAACCAATTCATTAATAGCTGATAGAACTCTTTAGGTAGTATGTTTTCAAAATAACTGTTACTAGTTCATATTTCCAATTCAGATTTTGCAGAAAAGGTCAGTATACATGTATTAATCTGCATTCTTATGACAAACAATTACTTAGCCAAGAGTGCTATGTTCAAATTTTTCGTGTGCTAAAATCTTTTACAAAGAAAGTATTTTGCTCCTCAGTATCTGTTTCCTTATCTGTAAAGAAGACTGGACTAGATATTCTTCTATCAAATGTTATGGGTAGTATTAATTCTAATTTATCTTGACAAATACTGTATCTCTGCTACATATTTTATAAAAGGTATTGTCCCTATATGCCTTCATTTCTTTATTAAAGTTCTTTATATATTAGCAATAATCATACATACATTCTTTCAAGAGACAGTCATTATGTATTTATCAGCTATGTATATGCAAAATTCTTATGGAGTAATATTTTAAATAGAGCTATGGTAATTATCTTCACAAAGCAAAAAAGGTATTAGGGAATCATCAACTAGACTGTAGCATTCATAGGGACTATGGTTGGATAAGTTAAGGAGGGTTATGGGAAATGCAGCTGCTCCCTGACTTATAAAGAAGCTAAGACTAGTAAGTCTAAGGTAAAGTGAAAATAATGTTAAGGAAAAAACACAGTAATTGTGCACAATATTCCAACAGCACAGCTCAGAAACACAGTGCAGTGCAGAGGATCAACTGCTTACCCTCATGATCACATGTCTGACTGGGAGCCAGAACTTGCCACCCCTACCCACCACAGAGAGAATATAGTATTGCCTGTCACTAGCTCAGGAAAAGATCACAATTTAAAATCTGGTTTCTGTTGACTGCTTATAACTTCTGCACCTAGTAAAACTTTTTAAAAATCATACACTAAATTATTATAGACTAGTGACCATTTGTATAAAGGAACTTAATCTGACTTGAGAGCAGGGGGTAGGAATACTGATATAATTTAATCTAGGATTTGAAAGATGAATCACAATTAACAAAGAAGTATGTGAGAAGAAGAGGCATTGATCCAGGTTGGGGAGATAACGGGAGACCAGTCATGAACGTTATAAACACTATAAAGTTTCACAGGAATTTAAAGAAGTCCTGTAGAACAAGTAGAATACGGGTGTTGAAAAAAGCAAGACACAGCTGTAGAGACTGGAAGGGAACCATGAGGGACTTTCTACCTCAGTCAACGTAAGGAACTTAAAAGATTAACCCAAAGGTTAAAGAGATTTAAGATGGGGTATAAACTAGTGTTTGCCCTGTAGGAAAGAACTCTGGCTTATATTGCAGAGAAAATAGAGTGGAAACACATGAGACCAGAGACCGAAAACTACGGGAGAAGACTTTCAGGAAGGCGAGCAAACTGCTTGGCTGAGCCAAAGCAGGGTAGTGGCTACTATGCTGTCAAGGGTCAAGAACACAGAAGGTCTAGAAATAGTAATGTCAGTGTTTCAAGCTTCTCTTCAGTTGATTTTCCTTCTTCCATCCCCATGACACATTCTTTATTATCTACTCTTATATCATGTCTTTGTTCTGGGTTCTGAGGATACTAAAAAGACATCTCTGCCAAAAGTCTGTTTGGTAGGGCACAAATACACTTCAAAACAATCTACAAGCTGAACACCTGTAATCTGAATATGTGAAATTGGAAATGGCACTTAAACAGTTTCAGATTTTGAAACATCCCAAACTTTGGAATTTTAGAGAATCTCAGTTGGTAAATATCTATGCACACATTCCAAAATCTGAATTACTTCTGGTCTAAGGCAGTTCAGATAAGAGATAATGAACTTGGAGTGAAAAGAAGAAAATGGTCTACAGGACACCATAGGAACACAGAAGGCAGGGTCTGAGTCAGACGGAGAACCAAAGGCTTTTTCTGGAAGAAGTGTGTAAGCTGGAAATGTCAACACTATTTTTCCTTCTAAACTTGTCACATCTAAATCCTGATTTCCAATCTATGTCCTCTTCTCATGGACAGGACAAACAGAGAAGGAAGAAAGGAGAGGGAAGAAAACCAAACCAAAAACTGAAAATAAGATTACTTACCAGTCAGCATAAAAATTTACTAAAGCAACATCAGCATTGTCTGAAATTGAAAACAAAAGCAAAGTTATTTGTGTCTATGTGATTATGACATACTTAAAGTTATAAGCTTCATCATTATCTTTTCCCATTTATAAAGGGTCAATTAAAACTCCACAATAATATGTTATCTCACACCCAGAAATTCATGCATATATCCAAGGGTGGCTTATATATTATTAGGCATTAATTGTGCCTAATCTTCCAAATACCACAGCTCAGCAACGTGGTATTATGTAGAGTGTCAGCTGTTTACCTTTGTGACCACATGTCTGACTAGGTGTTAGACCACTGCCACCACTGCCCACCACAGAGAGTACAGCAAATTTGAAAATAAATCTGAATCAGAGTATGTGAGAATTTGTACTTTCTATCACTTGCTTCCCAGTGTCCTCTCAGCTTGGGTAGATGGATCCCTTCTTGTTCTCACGTACTGCTTTACCTAATTACCTTTTAAATCTTAGATTAAATGTCACTTTCTTCAGGTGGTCTTTGTGTATCAGTGTTCCTAACCCCTGCTCTCTGGTCAGATCTAATCTTTTCTCTATATCCTCCACTGAGTCCATCTCAAATGAGTGTAAGGCAAAAGGAAGTCAAATCTTGAATAGGAACATAAGCTACCAAGCAGTCTACTCATAAAGTGGAATGAACCTGAGTTTAAAAATCCATTTTTAAATACTACATATGCATGAATAACTGAGAACTGATTCTGCAAGTAAAATCACCTTTCATGGAAGAGACTTGAGAACTGAGTTACTTCTCTCAAATGTCACCAAGTAGCATTAGGAACCCACATCCAGGAGTGAGACGCCAATGTCACTTTTTCTGATTCCTATCCACTTAACATTCACTTTCTTCCACAAAAAAACTCACTATCATTTGCACTTTTTAAATTTTTTTACAATCTCATACATACTATATTTAAATCACCCACACCCCATCCTTTCCCCTTCTGTCTCTTCCCATGCCTCCATACTTCCTCTCAACTTCTGACCTCTTCCTTAATTAATACGGTTATATATACATACATACATCATACATGACACACACACACATTACTGAGCTCATTTAATGGTGCTCAGGTGTATATGTATTTATTTATGCCTGACCATTTGGGATTGGGTAACCCATCCAGGAGCCTGACAACGGAGTAAACTGATGGTCAGCAGCAATTGACTGCCTGCAGCTCTTCATCTAGAGGTGTGACCTTGTAAAATTCCCCCCATCCACACCAGTATGTCAACTGGTGTTGCCGTTATACAAGCCATGTTCAGGCTTCCACACTGTCAAAATATCATGGGTGCAGCTCCTTGTCCTGTCTAGAAGACACTATTGAAAATAGTACATAAGCTTTTCAGTTTAATGATTAATTCCCACTTGTCAATTGTTGGCCTTAATGCCTGAGTGAATGGAATCCAATTTAGAAAGTCCTTTCCTGCACCTGTATCCTTCCCCCATGGTGTTTCTGAGACAGGGTCTTCCTGTAGTATTAAAGGTGTGCACCCCCAGCTCCTGTACCTATATCCTGTAGGGTATTGCCTATGTTGTCTTCTAAGGATTTCACATTGAGGTCTTTGATCCATCTGGAGTTGACCCTTACTCAGGGTGATAGATATTGGTCTAATTTCATTCTTTTACATGCTGACAACCAGCACCATTTGCTGAAGATGCCATCATTCCTCCACTGTGTATTTTTGGCATCTTTGTCAAATATCACACGGCTATGATTATCTGCATTCCTGTTTGGGTTGTCTACCTCGCTCTCACTGACCGACATGTCTGCTTCTGTGCTAGTGCCCTGTCGCTTTGTCACTACAGCTCTGACACACAGCTTGCAGTCTGCTATGGTAATCCCTCCAGCACTGTTCTTTCTGCTCAGGGCTGTTTGGGCTACCCATGGTCTTTTGTGTATCCACACAGATTTTAGGATTTTTTTTTCTTTCTGTTACTGTGAAGAATGTCAAGGGATTTTGATTGGAATTGCACTGAATCTGTAAATTGCTTTTGGTAGGATGGTCATTTTTACAATTTTAATTTCATCAATCCATGAGCACAGAGGTCTTTCCAACTTCTAACATCTTTCTCAATCTATTTCTTCAGAGACTTAATGTTTTCATTGTAGAGGTCTTTCACATTCTTGGTTATGTTTATTCCTTAGATTTTTTTTTTTTTTTTGGACTACTGTGAATGGGAGTGTTTTCATGATCTCTTTCTCTATCTGCTTGTTATTGGTATACAAAAAAATCTACTGATTTTTGTAAGTTGATTTTGTATCCTGCCACTTTGCTGAAAGTATTGATCATCTCAAGAAGTTTTCTGGTGGAATTTTTGTTATCTCTTAAGTATAACATCATATCATCAGTAAATGGGGATAATGTGACTTCCTTTCCTATTAGTACCCCTTTAAATTCCTCTCTTGCCTTATTTCTCTAGCTAGGACTCCAAGAGCTACAGTGAAAGGGCATCTTATTCCTAATGTTAATTGGAATTCTCTCCATGCCACTGGCTGTGGGTAGTTTGCATTAAGATGTGAAGACATGAGAAAGATGCGGCAGTTTCTTTTGCTTACACCCAATTCAGAGAAACTTAAATTCTTCCAACACATATGAAGCTGAAAGATATTCTAGAACTTGAGGGAAGAAAGGAATGAGAATGTGAACCTCAGGTTCCTTCCCTCTGCGCCTTCCAGCACATTTTATCCACTTGACTATCCAGTCAAGCGGTGTTTCACAAATGGCAGTTTCAGGACCAGAAGCATCAACATAGCCCAGGAACATACAGAAATGCAAATCAGGTATAGTCTAGTAGTTTCTGTCAGAAACAGGGGGTGCGGGAGGTGGGAGGGGTGAGGGAGTGGTCCACCCAAGTAGTAAAGACATGAATAAGCCCTCCACATGATTCTGACACATGCTAAGGTTCATAGATACTGTTCTAAGAGAGCTCATGAGATAGAAATAGGCACTTTTTTTGGCATTTAAAGTTCCAGAAACATAAAACCATATATAATGATCAATGAATTACTTTTATTTCCTTTTTATCTCCCATACTTTTAGGTTTTGTTATATGCAAACTAGTGATCTTTTTAAAAAGGAAAAAATCATTTATGAACAATGCACATGTTTTTAAATCTATTATCATCACTGTATTGACCACATGTTGACGGTCTTCAATGTTTACAAAAATCAGAATGACATCCCCCAAATTAATTTTATTTATAATCACACTCTCAGCAAACAATGCATTCAGTAAAACACTTACTGAACTTAATCGCATCAATGTCACTCAAGGAGATCACAATAAGTCATTTAAAGTTCAAGAAAGAAAGCTCTAGGCTTTATGGCCCTTAATATTCAGTACTGCACAGCGGAAACTGCAGGACTAGAACTGGGTCTTAGCAGAACATTATAATCATTGCTAGAAATCGTCTCTATGCCAAGACAAACAAACAAAAAGTTAAAAATATTACTTATAACCCAGGAAAAGGAAGCATACATTTTAAGAAAGTTTACCAATAATCAAAGATAAAAATGCTTTTTAAAATTTAGTGAAATGAGCATGACTGCCAGACAACTAAGATTTTACTGCAATCTTGGATATATTATTTATAAAGCAAATATACTTAAAAAAATCAAGTTACTTACTTAAAATTTCATCTATATTCTCTGTGTCAAGACTTGTGATTTCAGCTGTGATGGGTGTAAAAATCCAAGTTACCTGAAAAATTAAAAATGCATAGTTATTGTTTCCATAAAAAGCAAATAAAGCAGACTAAAACACATTAATAAAATCGGCTCTACTTATTTTTAGAAAATCATCTATCAACTGATTTTAATCATTATTAACTGTTCCAATCCTTCATTAGAGCAAGGAAACAGGGAAAGTATTAAGTTCCCTAGTCTAGAAATGAGTCATAGGATTCCTATGCTTCAGAAAACATAAAAAACAGTTTCCAAACAACTATAAAAACTGTGGATTTATTCATGAATTTTGAAATTATTGGCATTAAATCAAAGCTAAGTTTGCTGATTCTATCCACCACGTTTCTAAGACAGAACAAAACCAGGAAGAAAATCTGGAAGACATTCACTAGATGTAAACCGAATCCCTTCCTGCACTACTTTCACTGACTGATGCTAACAGTGTGTTACGGAGCTATTACACAAGTAAGAATGTTTTCACTTTCACTTTGGTGTTTCTGAAATCCAAGTTCAAGTTTGCCAGGGAAAATCTAACTGATCTATTACCTGCAATGCATAGAAAAGACAAAACTTTGAACTAAACTAGAAAATTTTTACTTATTTTAAAAAGTAATATTTATTCTTACGTGGCATCTTTAATTCAATGTATCTGCTACTCATGGGGTTTTTGGTTCAAAGCAAAGTCTGTATGTGGAAATTTATTAACTGAATCAGTGCTTTTCATTGAGTGCAGACAAATGTCAAGCACTCCTTGGCTTGGTCATCACTTCATGGACATTTAGCTCTCACAACATGAGGATTCAAAATTTTATAATTCGCCAATAACTCAAAGACATGTAGACATGTTGATGCCAGCATATAACTATCTCAAGTAACTGTTTCAAATATTACTATAGATTTTATTCTAAGGGCATCACTAAGTCTTACCCTGACAGTGTAACCAACATCTGGCTGCCACACCTGCTAGCAACAAATAAATTTCACTTCCTTAAAAGTAAACTTATGTGGCTATAAACATCTAAATAATTGGATTTATATAAATATTTTCATTATTATCAAAGGCTCAAAGCTAACTGGAAAGATCAGACTTCCTTCATGTCACTACTTTTACACTGCAGTATTCTGCTAGCAGTCTGTGTGTATGTTACAAGGGCCCAAAGCAAGAAGCTACCTCTGTCTCAAGTCTCTCCTCTCTCCAGGGAGTAAAGCGGATGTTTTCCATTAGCATTAACATTTCTATTATTATGCAGTATGAAAAGAAAGACAGGATCATTTGAATTGTTACCAAGCTCTACCAATTTGACTGACAAATTTTTTTCTTTTTATGTCAGCCCTGGGCAGAAGTAAGAATCTCCTGGGGAAACATCTTTATGTCAAATGCTGTAGTGCTTAAATGAGGTAAAGATGAGCGGCTCCCCATCAGGAAGCGGAGACAAGAATCACTAACTTTTAAAATTTAGACTTGAAAAAATTTTTCAATTAAACAAATAAACTACAAACATAAAGAGAAAATTTTTAATAACAAATGTTAATGATCATGGAGAAACAACAGCCTCTAACGATGAAGTATCACTATACATACGATAGACAACATATATAAAGACATAAAACTAGGAAGTATTTTACAACTCACATCATTCTCTCCAGCTCATTTAATTAATTAATGCTGATAAACAGTACCAAAAAAAGGCATCTCCAACCATGTTTCATAAGCCATTAGATAATTCCTTCAACATGCATTAAATGTCTGAGATGTCTAGTGATGTGATCTTACATAAAAGAAAGATGTTCCAGTGGATACTACATAAAACTCATTTTTAAAAGCATTAAATGGGCTAGTGAGATAGCTCAGCAGGTAAAATGCCTGCTGCCAGGCTTAATGACCTAAATTCTATCCTAAGAACCCACAGCAAGAAAGAACTGCAGCAAGTTTGTCCTCTGACCTCTACCCATGTGCTTTGGCCTGTATGCACCCACATAAATAAATGCACACACACACACACACACATATACACACACACATAAATACACACAAAATAAAAAATACAATAAAATTTTAAATAAAGCTTTAAATAGCAGGAGCTTCTTTACCACTACCTAGAAGGTTTTTGAAAACTAAGGTACTTGTGGGAACTACAAAGCTTTCCTTTCCTTCCTCTTCCCAATACCCTCCAAGGCCTAGTATCCTCCCAAGGCCACCTACCAGGCTAATGATGCAGCGTAGTAGCATCACTGTGACAGCACCTAAAAGCCACTTGGCAGCCAGCAGCTTCTCCCAACCATACCCCACATTTTGCTTCCCTCGCTGTATACGTGGTCTGCTCACCTAAGTGCCCATTCTCCATTACTGCATACTCAGTACTTCCAGGACCACCCTCTTCCATAAAGCTCTGTTCTTCCTGGTAGAAAATGATTTCTTTCTCAATAGCCCAGTGCACTAAATGGAATGGGAACAGAAAAGGGTTGAAAAGGTAGTCTAAGGGAATAGGGGCCACTGAGAAATTAAACTACTCTCTAGTTTAGGTATCACATTGAAATGTTGATTACTAGAAATAAATTTTACAATTGTTACTATTAACCACTTTGAATATTAGGTCAACTTTCACTTGTTCTAATATTAATATATATTCATTCTCTAGTACCACAACAACCAAATACTCTGGCACTCTGGCTCCAGTGTTGTCCCTCTCTTTGAAAGAAGTACTAACCCAAAAGGACCTCCTATAGAATCACGAATAAACCAATGGTAATATTGAAGATTAATTCTTTTAAGTAATTTTACATGAACTGTACATGCTTAAAATAAATAAAATTTCTTAGTACATTAGTACCATATTCCACCCAAATGTATTCCTAATAGAAACTATTATGATACTCTCTAAACTTAATGTCTTCCACCGGGGCCAGACTAATCTTTCTGAATGCTGCTTCATGTGTAGCAATTCCTTTGACAATAAAGCTCCAAGGGCTTTCTGTTTACAGCCCAAAAGTCTCGCTCCTTCACTTGGTATTGAGAGCTATTCACAAACTAGTCAGTACCTTCATTCCCACATCAGACTCTCCTGCTTTCCATCCATACTCTATGCTCCAACTAAAATGAACCGTGGATATAAGTACCATACATTCTAAACAGACACGATGACATGTCTGTATCTCCACACCCAGGAGGCTGGGGCAGGAGGATCTCAAGTTTGAGAATAACCTACACTACACAGAGATTTTGTCTCAAAAAATACATTCATTCCCGTTCCCATTTTCTCTTCTCCCCCCCCCCCCCAACCCAAGGCTCCTTCTCCCTTCCTCTGTTGATCATAAACTCTAGCTCATTTGAGAAATCCCAGATTAGTCCTGTTGCCTTAGAAGTTTATATAGTTAACACCACCTTTTTCCCTCTTCGGGGAGCCTTAATTTGGTTAATAAGTTATATTTGGCCACTCTAGTGGACCCTTAACAACTGAGAGGAGTTGTACAAAGAACTTCACAAACCCTTAATCATTAAGCCTTGTCCTCTCACAGTACATGCTAAAACGAAGACAGAGTGAGAGTAAAGAAAGAGGAAGAACTAAGATAAGAATGGTAAGCCAATGCTTTGGTATCCACTGAAAACGCCAGGCTCTGCTCAAAACCTGCTATATGACCTTTCCAAAGGTCAGTCAAAACAATCCAAATCTGTTTTAAATTCAGAAATGTAAGGCATTTACAGTACTCACAATTCCTAAAATTTGTCTCGTTATTCTCCAAGCGTTGCTCATGAAGTCTCCACTGTTGGACCAGTTAGGAAAGGCAATCTAGCTTTCAATATCCAACTCAAAAGTTACCTTTTAAATATATATTACATGTATGCGTGTATTGCCTGCACGTAGGTAGGTACACCTGTGTCATGCAATGAAAGTTAGAAGAAGGAACTGGATTCCCTCAAAATGGAGTTAGGATGTTAGCCACCATGTGGGTGCTGGGAACTGAAAGCGGGTCCTCTGCAAGAGCAGCCAGTGCTCTTAATTACTAAGTCACCTCTCCAGACCCCAAAAGCTACCTTTCTATAAAGCCTTTTCTCATGGTCCCAGAGAATGTAGATTCACTCTATCATGTGTGAAATCCTAGTGCACGTTTTGTAGAGCCTCAACATCCTAATTCTATCCTTAAACTTGTCATTTGTGCTGGTAACTTAACTTCTTGTTAGATTGAGCACTGTGGAAGTCAACCCACCTACTGCCATACTCATTTGTACACAATAAGTACTCAAATATGTGCTAAATGAATGACCATCCAGATGAAGGCGTAGATTATGCTAACACACTGGGAATTAAGAGGGGAAGGACTAGAGATGAGAAGTGGGGGAGGTAAAGGAAGGAGAACAGCTAACCATTATTTTTAGGTTTGAGAAAAATAAGGTTGAGAAAAGGAATGAGACAATTTTGCTTTAATTTTTAATGGTGAAAATTCATAGACTTAGAAGGAATCACAGAGGAGATCTGCCCTCCCCATGGCAGAAATCCCTCTACATCTCTGCCGAGAGCTGTCACAAGTCCCCAGTAACACTTTCCTTCAGTTCCCTTTAGTGCTTTGGCATGATTTCCAGATATTTTGGCACACAGACCATTTACTTTGATTGATTATACAGCATGGTGATGGTACTTAACAGTGATGTACTCTATACTTAAAAATTGTTAAGAGATTAGATTATAAATTTTCTCATCACAAAAAAAATGGCATGTGATAGATATGGTAACTGGCTTGGTTTAATAATTTCATAATATATACACACATCAAAACATCACACTATAAACTATAAATACAGTTTTTTTTATTTGTCAGTTATACTTTTAAAAGCTAAGAGAAAATACATTGAATCATGAGCAAATTATTACCAAAAAAGAGAACAACTAAATTACATTAGTGGATAAAAACCCAACACTTGAACCATTCAGAAGGTAAGAATGAGGGACTTTGAGGGCCCAAGGCTAGTAAAATATTGGGCAGAAGTAGTTATCAAACAGTATTTCTGTTAACGAAATTCATATTCATAGATGCATTTGCTAGGCTCTAAGTGGTTCACTAAAACATTCTAATCATTGAGTTTAGAAAGCAAGAAGTACTTGCAGTCTGTTTGTTTGTTTGAAGCTTAATGCCTTAAAACTTCCTGTTCAAAGTGTGGCCCTGACCCAGCAGCACGGGCATCATCTGGGAGTTTGTGAGAAATGAAGAGCATCAGGTCTGGCCCAGATCTAATGAATACGAACCTTCATTTTAATGACATCCCCAAATGACTTCTATGCACATTCAAGTTCAGAAAGCACTGCTTTGGAGAGCAAAGCTTTTTACTCTAAGGACAAGGATGCAAATTCACTTTAAACTCTGTACAAAGTTTATGGTCTTCAAATATGCACACAAGAGAGAAGTTTCTGACAATTCTGCAGTGACAAATAGATTGCTGTGATGTTAGAAAAATGGAGCATTTGTAATTTTCATTAGAAATTCAAATGTTAATTTTATAAAGTATACTGCCTTCTGCTTAAAAGTAATTTGAATAGGTATTTCTGCATGAAATTACTGGCATAAGCTATTAGTTTGGATAAAGGGTGTTTTCTTCCCCGAAGCATTGCTACTGTCTACTAGACATTCTACAGTAATCGCTTAGTGTATATTTGCTTTCACTTGCCTTTCTGTGGGAGATTCTCAAAACCCTTTACAAAGGGCTTGCTATGTCTCTCCTAATGTAAGAAATCAGTGAGGTGTTAAGCAAGAGCTCCCTTCCATTTCTGATCCATACTGAAAAGTAAGCCTACCATCTGAAGTCCCAATGTCATAAGACCTAGGCTGCTTCTCCTTCCTGGAGGCACACGTACTCTTGGTTTGCAGTAAGCTGCGGGCAACAAAAGCACCAACAGTTTGCAGTTAGTTGCAAGGAGTTAAGATGCTGAAAGGTCTCTGGAGAAAAGAAGCTAAGGCTGACAGGAATTAAGGGCCTTGAAGGTAGATATCAATCAAGGTACATCACACATTGTGAGTATTCCCAAGAGCAATATAATGAACTAGAGGTTCAAAGAGAAAGGAAAAACAAGACTAGGGATGAAAGACTGGGAAGCTATTTTAACTCTTCAAATTGCTCAGTGGTACAGTTTACCTTTAATATTAAAGAAACTTATGGTGACATATCATACCAATCTGAATTGATAAATAAGCATCAGAGCAATAAAATATTCTTTGCTAATTTAAAACATATGTAGATTTGGTGAAAACAAATTCTGTACCCTCCCCCAAATTTCAGATATATATATCATCCTCAGTCTCAAATTAAGCCAATTAAGACAATCATAGGCAAATACAAAGAAACAAAAATATGTAATTCACATTTTCTTTGCTAAGGTTTGATTAAACATAGATTCCCAATACAAACTGATGTCATCTGTTGTTTTGTTCCACACTATATCTAAAAATGGGATGAACTAAATTAACTACAAGACACAATGTAGCTCTTTGACCTTCAAAGAGAATGTTATTATAAAAAGGTTTTCATAGCTAGGGATGAGCTTCTTAATGTGTGAAAAGGATTTCTTTTCTGAAAATAAAAAAAATCACTACATTTTGCTCTTCTAAAACCCCAACTTTGAGCAACTAATAAAGAATGGGGGTCTGGAGAAAAGTTAAGACTACAACCTGTATATTTTTTGTACATACCTCCTTGAACCTGGGGTGTGAGGTGGCAGTAGTGAGGAGACATGTTCATGATTGTCTCTCAATTAGTAGATGGGACTGTTCTTCAGAAGTCACAGTTCAGAAAAATACTTTCGAATATATGCCAAGAGAAAATAATGGTTGTTCTTTCAGTTACACTGTATTTTCTGCCCAAGATGCCTGATAAAAGAAAGTTTTCTTAAAAGAGCACTGTGGTTTGGATCCTATGTGAGCCAAAGGGCTATGAATCAAAGGCTTGCTTGCCAGACAATGTGGCCTACTGGCAGATGATGGTATTTAAGGGAGGAAGTTACGTCCTTGGGAAATGTACTTCAAGGAGATAGAGGATACTAGCCTCTTCCTATCTCTCTTGATTTCCAGCTGCCATGATGTAAGCAACCTCCTCAACTGTGAATTCCTTACCACGATATCCCACTTCATCACAAACCTAAATGCAATAGGGTCAAGCAACATGGACTGAATCATAGAAACCATGAGCCAAATAAATCAGTACTATTTTTATCGTGCCTTCAATGAACCTTGAGTTAATTGAGCATAGAACAAACCAATGAACACTGACTGCCACTGAACAACCTTAATATCACTAAATGTTGGACAAGATATTTTCTTTCTTAAGATGCAACAGGAAACAAAACGTTCTTAATAAAAAAACTAACATTTCACTTCACTTATCCAAGTTCTCTAGTGTAGAAGACATATTAAATGTAGAGGAACATATAAAATGACTCCATGAGGAAATAAGCAGTCAGTACTAGAAATATGGAAAATATTATATGAAAAATAGCAACCTAACTTCATTTGGATTCCCCATAGGGAGTCAATATTTAGGAGATGAAGATGTGGTACAGGAAAGGGTGACAGAAAATATACTACA
The DNA here is from genome assembly GCA_035773235.1 of Eospalax fontanierii. Classification (NCBI taxonomy): domain Eukaryota; kingdom Metazoa; phylum Chordata; class Mammalia; order Rodentia; family Spalacidae; genus Eospalax; species Eospalax fontanierii. Next base: position 32,277,015 of record CM069541.1, read on the forward strand.
GTGAGACAGAAAATACCCACTTTTGTACACTAAACTTTGGGACTTCCATGTTTTCACTTAGCTTTTTTTTAAGTTTCAAGATTCATAAGTAGATTGTGTTTACTCCTAAATTACATAACAAATCCTTTAATCCTATGTAACGACTTTCGCTATTACCATATACATATCTGTACTGCAAAATGTGAAGAAAGTATCTCTAATACAATCCAAAGAGTGCCTTTATTTTACTATTAAAATACATTTTGGAGTACACAGCCTTCAGAGAAGAGCTGCTCTTCACTGGAATGTCTAGCTTCTTACTTTCGATACTCAATTCTAGGACTATCCTCAGACTTTATAGTTTTCTTAATCCTAAGCAGAACACTGTGTTCTGAGGTTAAAAATATTTTTATTACCAAATTCCATGACTCTAATTACATATACCTACAGTATCAATCCACTACTTACTTTAAAACCTGTAACTCTGTATAGAATAGTTACCAATCCTAACTGTCAGTCATAAGTAGTCTTTCCCCAATGTTTATTGATGCTCTACTCACAACAGCAAGGAAATGGATACACATTTTTCCCCTACTAAATAACCTTCCATTAGAACCATAAGTCAAGAAAATTGATGAAAACTGCTGAATCCTTTTCCAGTCTCTACTGAAATGATTATACCAGACCCAATATAATAAAGGTCATTCAGGGCACAGGTATTTACGTTTTCATTGGCCAACCTGCCACCAGCACAGGAAGCGTATCCTCTGGCCCTACTTCTTCCACTGTCACCTAGACTCTGCTTCGGAAACACTGCTGCTGTGTTGCTCTGTTACAGATGTTTACATCTACCACAATGCCTTCAGAGCTCTAAAATCCCTTTTTCTTTCTGTCTTGCTAAATAACCTTTGTTATGTAAGGGCCCCAGCTTTTGTGTTGCTCTTATTTTGCTTCCAACACTTTTTAATCATATTGTTTTTATAGTTGTCTTTTGTTTCCACTTAAAGAGTTGAGTTTTACTTTGTGCTCTAACATACGTTAAACCTGTGTGGTTACTGACAGATAATGTTTAGTTTTTGTCTTTTATTTTTAATGGATTTTAAAAATGCCTTTCACAATGAAAACTAGGTTTTTGTTTGTTTTAAAAGGTAGTTCTTTTAATATACAGGGAGCTTTCTTTTTCTTACAGCAGGAACCATGATAATTAAATCTTAAATTCCTCCATACAGTTCTGCATACTGCTGTCATCTTCATCTTCTCAGAATGATGAAGTGTTGCTAGCTCCACATACTTCCACTTCTAAAGACGTTCACTAGAGGATAAAGTCTAAAGCTCTTCACACTATGGCCTAACTTAACCTTCTTGTTTCATTTTCCAATGATGCACTACTAATACTTCATAGCCAAGCGTTGCTACTCGCTCAGCTCAGGTATAGATAACGGTATGCATCCAAGCTTACACAGCACTCTGCCTTTTATCTGTCACCTCTAAAAATCTCTCATGTGTGTTATGTGCCTTTTAGGTTCCATCATGAAAATCCCCCTGGTTAGGTAGTAAACTACCAGAAGGCAGAATGCAAATGCAGGTCCTAAAGGGCTCAGTGCTTCCATTCCTGTTCTCACTACTGGCTGGCTATAAGCTTGTGTGAATGGTGGGCTAGATACTACTACCTCACCAAGGAAGCCTCCCCTCTATGGCCGCTTATTCGTTTCCTGGCCTCTCTGGATTTTCAAATTGAAAAACGCATGTCTAAGATTTCAAAGGTACCATCTAGCTATCAGAGAGAACATGTGATGTTTGTCTTTGTTGGTCGGGTTACCTCACTCAAGATGATTATTTCCAGTTCCATGCATTTACCTTTGAGTTTCATAGTTTAATTTTTTAAGAGTTGAATAGTATTCCACTGTGTATATGTACCACACCCTCATTATCCATTCATCAGCTGATGGACACCTAGGTTGCTTCCAATTCCAGGCTATTATGAAAAGGGCAGCAATCAATATGAACAGGTGTTTCTGTATTAGGGTGAAGTGTTGTTTGGGTATATGCCCAAGAACAGTAGGCTGGGTCATATGGTAATTTCGAGCTTTCTTAAGAATCTCCATACTGGTTTCCATAGTAGCTACGACAGCTGGTACTACCACCAGCAGTGGACAAGAGTCCCCCTTCCTCCACATCCTCGCCAGCATCTGTCCTTGTTTGTTTTTAGGATCTTAGCCATTCTGACTAGGGTAAGATGAAATCTCAAAGTGGTTTTAATCTGCATTTCCTTGATGACTAAAGATGTTGAACATATCTGTAAAAGTATTTCTCAATCATTTCCATTTCATCTGTAGAGAACTCCCGATCCAGTTCCTTGCCCCACTTTTTAATTGGGTTGTTTGTTTGGGTTGGTTTGTTTTTGTTTTATTTGATGTTTAGTTTTTTGAGTTTTCAGTCACTCTGTAATTGGATTTAAAGTTCACTTCATAGGATGGAGTCCATACCTGATATGGATAAGAATCTGAGGCTACAGAGGTCACAGGATATAGGGGAGACCCTAATACTATTTTTCTACTAAATAATTATCATATTAAACTGATTCCTAATGAGTTACTGTTATACCTATAAATTCATGTATTTCTCAACTCTCACCAAAGAAGTTTTCTTATGGTGATTAACATAGAAATCCACAACTGGCCAATGTGCAAAGAACAAGAGGCTGCAGAGTGCTTATCCCTGAATAGGACAGCTGTATCAAACTTTTGCCTCCCAAGGCTCAAGGAACACAGCAGAGGAGGGGGTTGAAAGACTGTAAGAACCAGAGGCAGTAGATGAGCACAGGGAAATAGAATTTTCCAGAGACCCAGTCAGTTACTCATACGAACTCACAGCAATGGCGACAGCATGCACAAGGCCCATGCAAGCTCACACCAGAAAAATCCTGGCATAGACATGGGGAAGTAGGTAAGAAACCCCAATCCAACCTAAGAAAATTTTGGCAACTGATGGCTGCTGGGGGGAGCAGAAACAGTCTCAAGTAGGGGGACTCTTGATAGGTTAACCACGTTCCAGTGGATGGACCCACACTGAAGGATATTTGGGGATACAAATTAGATTCTACAGGACATACAAATATCTCATATATATATATATATATATATATATATATGTATATATGGAGTACATTACATTGGGCAGGGAAATAAGGGGAGGCGCAGATATGGGACGGGATCTAAACAGCATCAAATTATATTGTATGAAAATCATAAGAATTAAAAATTTCCAGGATCTTAAAAAAAAAAAAATGAGTGGAATGAGTGGGTAGATACATTCGTGGTAAGCTGCATATGACACAACTGTGACCAGTATATAGAAGAGGAGGGTGTGCTCAGCTTTGTAAGACAAAACTTTCTGGCAGATATTTTACAATGGCTTGAGCTTTCTCTGACACAGAAAATTATCAAGGAGGGGGCAAATGGCCATTCTGTGATACATACACGCTTATGAAACTCTCTGATGAGACTTGAAATGTATAATTCTGAATAACTAGTATTTTGACCTACAGAGTCTAATAGGAACTGACGATCTGACTAGAGAAATGATAAGGAGTTAAGCAGTAAGAAAATTTATAACTGAGTAACCTTGTAGCTTAGGATTCTACTTCAGTCTTCTCTTTACATCTCATGATACAAAATTATAAAAATACATTCTTGTGACCTTAACATCTGACCACTTGAGAGTTCCATTTAGAAAATGTCTAGCCTATACAAACTACCCAAAACTGTCATCTTAGCTTCTAAGAAAATATTTTTCATTAAAATTGCTGTAATAATTTCACTTGCTGATAAACAGAATCATGTTTGGGTTTTTGTATTTACTCTCTTAATTCAATTGTACATTGAGCTGTCATTTTTTTCCTTGTCAGTTTTACAAACAGGCTAAGGATTTTCTTACATCTTTCTAGAAGAGGTCTCTAGCATTCTATGATCCCTTCATTTGAATTCAAAAGTGCCTCCAAGTAAGTAACACCCCATGACCTTTCTCATTTTAAGTAGACAGACTTCAAACTATGTAATGTCTCAGAATAGAAAAACTTTAAAGTTATTTGGTTCAATCAGCTTAATATTTGAAGAAATACTATGGGGTCTCTACTATATCAAGGACCATGCTTGGTACAGGGGAAACATGTTAAAATGGAATAAAACCTACCCCTCCTTGACAAAAGGAGGAAGGGGGGAAAAGAAAGGCATTTCCAAAGTGAGATGAGTTTTTCATTATTTCATAATGGCCTTGGATTTTTCAAATTACAAGGTCATTATCATATGAAAAAACTATAATTCAAGACTTCTTGTCACAAGTGGTACCCATGCTTTGACAAACACACATAAGAACAGTGTATTTACAGTTTTAAAACATGAACAAATGTGACTTTGTCTTATTATTAGTTTCCTAGGGCTGTCACAACAAATTAACACAAATTTGATGACTGAAAACAAATTTATTCTTTTACTGTTTTAGAAGTCAGAAATCTGAAAACAAAGTGTTGACAAGGCCACCGTTCTTCCAATGGCTCTTGGAAGTGAATCTTCCTTTGCCTCTTCCAGCTTCTTGTGGCTACTGATCGTCCTTAGTTTGCAAACACATCACTCTACTCTTAACCACTACAACACTTAGCTTTCCCTTGTTATATGCTTTTCTCTCCTTCCAAGAATATCAAGCACTGGAATTAGGACCTACCCTAAATCTAAGACAATTTTCTCTCAAGATCCTTAACAACTATACAGATCTTATTTCAAAGAATCATAAAGGTTACAATTGGACAAGAAGCTCTGAGGTAATTTTCTCCAACTCACTGCAGCTTTGCAGTTTCTGTCACCTTAAATCTACATTTACACAGATTCATAGGAAGAAATAAACTACTTGTCCATACATGTACCTCAAATGTTTTCCATCTGATTATAAAATAAGTAAAATCAATAGTTTTGGTAGAAGTGTTTAAGAAAATAACCATCTGTATTAATAATGAAAGGATTTCTTATGTTCTTTTATAGAGTTAAAATACTTTTAAATTTAATTAAAATTACGTAATTAAAAAATTTAAACTGCCTTCATAATGTTTGTATCTCTGCCTCAAGATGAGTTTACAGGTTGTGCAAGCAGTGCAGTACTTCTTCACCTGCCTCTTTCTGCATGGAGACTTCTAAGTGGTTGGAGATATGAGCAGGACACAACAGATGATACAATAACTTATATCCAAAAAGAAAATGTTAACTAAAGTAGTAACATTCTATGTGATTATCCACTTTGGGTATTTTGTTCTAACAAGACAGGTAGGCAAAGGGGATAGTAATCTGGGGGGCCTATTTGGTTTTGGTTACACACCTCACAGCCCTCCCTGTAATAATGCACTTGTTAGCCTATTTCTTTCATCTACAGGTCCTACACAAATATACCTACACATACACTAACAGATAAGGGACCTGGCAACCTCAGAACTCTCTCAAGCATCAGGTTACATCAATTCCCACCTCTAAATTTCTCTATCCCTAGCAACAATCAAATTTAGACAGTTTCTATCCAAGTTATCCAGTGTATCCAGGTAGAAAATACAGAAGGGTGGCTCTTGCCTGAACTGGTTGCTGAGTAAGGCAAACTGTGTCCTTCAAGTGAAGTTTTAGGGAAAAACCCTCATTTACCATGTCAGGAATAATTGGGCATGCATATGATTACAATCAGGGGCATTAAGGGAGGGAATATTCCCAGTACGAAAATGAATATATGACCTATCAGAACAGAAAAACCACCCGAACTACACCCATCGGAAACCAGCCCCTCCTTTCTTTAGACCCAATAAAAAGAGAGCCCAGGCTCTAACCTAAAGCATTGAACCTTCACTTATGTGACCTGCTGCTCCCTTCCTGTGTGTTCTGATCTTTTCTGTAATGTCCTGCTTTGAATAAAATTTCTCTGCTACTTAGCAATCTGTGTGAGTCTTTGTTTCAATATTCGGCAAGAACCTAGAAACACCTGGCGCAGACCCTGACCACCTGAAACACTGACGAGATGTACCTTTTCAGAAAGATTAGGTCCCCAAGGCCTCAGTTTTTAATAATGGAGCACATCTAAAAGCATGGGTTTTATGACCAACAAAGGAAACTCCAAAAAATTTTAGTATTGTTTGAATAAGTGTATAAAACTATTTACAGCACTATTTTTGGAATTGCAGATCTGAACACATTAGTAAATTGTAAAATCAATTCAATGGCGTTAAATTCAACAGTAACAAAAGGAAATAGAAAAACATCACTGACATAGAATGTAGCAATCTTAAGTATTTTTGAAAAGCAGCTATGTGTGCGTATATATATACACACATATATATACACACACACATATATATACACACACACACATATATATATACACACACAAAAAAAATGTTTCTTGAAAACTTCTGTTGTAAAACAGTAACACAAATTTCAACACTAAGTTCTTACAGAAAATCTTGCCTTGCCTTGAACAGGATAAAATTTATGCTGTTCATACCCAGAAACGAGCAATAACTAAGTATCTAATTCGTTTTGTGATTCAGACATGAACTACTTTTTAAAATTCTCTTGGCTATTGAATGTAAAGTTTCTAATTTGTGCAATTTAAGCACATATTTTCTTTGAAATTATATTTGGAAAATTTGGGGTTTGTTACATGGTATTTATTCAGCTATTTCTTGGCTGAAATTAAACTGCTATCAGATCTAAACCAACAATTGATATTTGAAATGTTTGTCAACTGTTGTACTGAGACCCCAAACAAGATATTTATTCAATGGGCAATTTTGAGACATCAGATTGAAGGTCAAACATTAAAGACTTCATAAACTTCCCTATTAATTAACATATGAAATAAAAAGCAGAATTCAAGTTTAATCTTCAATTTGTAGTTGAGTTAGGGACCTGAAAACATAGTCCCTCTTGCCTTTAAGTTTTGTTAGCTAGGTCAAAACTATTAAGAGAAGAGAGAACGTTATGAGATTTTGTTGGGAGGGTTTTTTTTTTGTTACTGCTTACTTTGTGCTTAGATAAATGAGTTCTCTCTCACTACTACTACTACTACTACTACTACTACTTAACAACCATTTAATATTTCTGGAAGCAGAAGACAAAATAATAAGGAAAAGAGCTATAGGTTAAAATACAGAAAATAAAGTGAAATCACCATTCATTGCAAATGGCATAACTGAATACATACAAACTGAATACATAGAAATCATGCCATAATTGGAAAATTTAAAAGGTATTAGAGTACAAGCTTAATATACAAAATTAAGAATATCCACAAAACAAGAGTATATAAGGAAAGAAGAAAGCCTACTTAGAAGAGTAACAAAGGGTGGAAACATTTACAAATTTAACAAGAAATGTTAATAAATGTGAAAAACAAAAGCAAACAACAGGACAACAAAAGACTTTCAAGAACGCCAAAGGATGTAAAAGGATACTGGAACTTGCAGAGATAGATACACCATTGTCATGGATAGTACTAAGTACTATCCTAAGTACTCATTACCTGAAATGTGAACAAACAATGATGTAGGTATGATGTGGCATATTACGCCACTAGAAAACTAAAATCCCAATACTAAGGAGGCAGAAGCAAAAGGGACTGCCTGGGCTGTATAATGAGTTCCAGGCCAAGCTGAACTACAGAGTGAGAGTGCCTCAAAAACAACCTAAATAAAAGAAACAGACAAATGAATAGTTCTCTATATACTAATGGAAAGATCTCTAAAGAGCTTTCTGAAAAGCCTTCTGCCAACTAGCATGAAAAGTTTGGAAACTGTTTTAGACTCTTTCATACTCATGATAAGAGCACTAAGAAAGTGCAAAGAACTAGCAAAGTTTTCCAGAAGTGCTAAGTAGATGTTAAATTGGGGAAAGGGAGAGAAGGAGAAGGGAAAAGGGAGCAGGGAATGGTGTAGAGGAGGGAGAAGCAAGCAAGGAGGAGGAAAACTCGTGTAATTAAGTACAACGTAAATATAAAAGAAAGTCTTAACACTCTGTCTTCTCTTTTAAAGGAAAAAAAAGATTCAAGAAATTAAGTAGAATATACACTTAAAAGTCAGATAGAAATTTTTATCTGCTATGAGGAGTCAAAAATAATGAGATTTCACATCTAAGTGAGCAGAACTGAAAGGGGTCTGAGCATTTCAGGAAAGTGGACAGTGGCAGGTCCTCGTCAGTGTCACTAGTGTGTGCTTTGCCATAGTCAGTGGGAAAACAGCTGATAGAAGACATCATGCCCTCTCCCGACAGAAGGTGAAAAGCCTTGTAACAACCAGAATGGAAAGTGTGGAAACTGCATTAAACTATCTTTCATAGTCAAGATAAAAGCACCAAGAAAGTGCAAAGAACTAACAAAGACCAAACAAGTTATTCTAATCTGTAGACAAGAAAGTTACATGAACTTAAATAACTAGATGCAACAGGTGGCAGGAAAGAAGCTCTAAGACAATATCCACATTTGTCTCCTACTGTCTTCCTTCTGTCTCCGCGATATAACCGCACACCCCCCATCCCCGTGGGAGAGACAGAGAAGCAAGGAGTGGGAAAAGAGACTGTATGACACATATCACTGCCTGGAGCACAAAGAAACCAGGGACAGCTGACATAGAATGTTAGAAGGATTACAAGACGACTTACCAATAGATAGAACAACTGTCATTTAGGAAGCAACTCTGATCTAGAGAATTCAACACAGCCAAAAGACAAAAGGAGGAATCATGTCCGATGGCTTCCAATAAGGCAGGCAGTGGGTTACTGTTTACAAACTTTTCATTTGCAAAGGTTTCCACAGACACAAAGCAAACAAAACAGAGGCGTGTCATCAACAGCTAAAACTAACCAGCCCTTCTATGTGTCACTCCAAATTTATACTAAAAGGTATTAAAGATACAACTTCAAAATCTAAACATAGAGAACTGTTTTTATATATTCTTCAGTGGTTTTGAGTATTAAAAATGGAAAACTATTCACAAATACACAGGTTATTTTACTTTATTTTATAGTAGACTAGGGATTGAACCTTAGATCCTTTGCATGCCAGGCAAGCACTCTACCTTCAGTTGTCTATTTACTTTTTATTTCGAGACAAGGCCTAAGTGGTCTAAGCTGCCATGGACCTCAGTCTGTTGCCCAGGTCGACCTTAAACTTGTGAATGGTAACAGTTTAAACTACCTAAAATAAATTCAAGATAGAAATTACCCTGTCCCTGGCAATGGGCTAATAAACTCTGATAACATAAGAGTTGTACATTTCTCTTAAAAGAAAATTCTCTAAAGGTATTCCTGTCTTTAACTTAAACTAAAAACTATTCAAAGGCAACCTCAAAAAATGCATTTAAGGAGGGGCTGAAGAGATTGCTCAGCAGTAAAGAGCAGCAGCTGCTCTTGAAGACGGGTTCAATTCCTAGCACCCATATGGTAGTTAACAACTGCTATAACTCCAGTTCCAGAAGATCTGACGCCCTCTTCTGTATTCCAAAGGCATCAAATGAAGGTAGTGTAGTCACATACATGCAGGCAAAACATTCATACAATAAAATAAAATTTAAAAGATAAAAACTTTAAAAACATTTAAATCACTCAGAAACCATCTTTTATCTCCTCTTCACCACATTCAGAAATCTTGACTAATGCAATACCTCAAAGTAATATTCTGAGGTTAGGTGATAAGAGTCCTACACAATTACCTCACATAGATATATAGGAAAGTTTTCTGCTGGTTCTTCAAATAGCATAATCCATTTTATATTAGAAGAGCTAAAACTGATGCAGAAAAACTATGTACTACTGTGCAAGAGAGTGTTTCCAAAATAAAACAAGCTAGAAAAACATTTAACACAGAAAGCTAACACACCAAATACAACTTCTTGGTACAACAAGTTACTCCAGTTAAACCAGCCAGATGATCTCTCCAGCCCCTTGGTTCAAAAAGGACAAAGAAAAACAAAATGTGGCAATTTTGCTATGGGACCCTGGCTAACTCCTGAATTAATGCTATTTCTTGGGGGCTCGGGTCAATATGTTTTATACTTTGCTATTGTGTAATTTAACCACCAATATGTATAAAGGAGTTCTTTTAAATTTGTAGACAGGAAAATAGAGTTTATCCTCTCTCGCAACCAACTTCTCATTTTCCCAAAAGTGTAAATACTGGCATTAGAAAGGCGAGGCTGGGATTCACTGTGTGCTGGTGAGCATTCTGGACTCTGGAATGTGAGGCTAATCATAGAGTGAGCTTTTGCTCTAAACTGACATGCTCATCATAAACAATCTATTCTCCTAACTGGTTTACACCTTCATCTCATCTAACTTTATTTTTCTGTTTTTGAGGCAAGGTCTTGCTATATAGGTTAGGCTAATCTTGAATTTGTGATCCTGCTTCAGCCTTCCAAGTGCTACAGATCTGTGCAAGCAGGACCACTAACAATAGTATCTCAATTTTAAAAGATGTGTTATTTGCCAGGTTTTTCTTTGTTGCTAGTTTATGTCCAGACTTCATCCTCCTGCCTCAGCCTCATGAGCTGGGATTACAAGCACAGGCCACCATACCAACTTTATCCCAGTTTTCATGGAACCCATAAACAAACTCAGCTTAATAGTCAAATTTTACTACAAGTAGTAAAGATTATACATGCTTCTGTGCATTTAAATAAGTTTATACTGCACTGGAAGCAATATTTAAGGGGTAACTATGGTTATGTATGTAAGTCATGCTTATAAGAGTAAATGAAATTGCAAACCAGCAATTTAGAATCCTCCACACTTACAGAAATAGATTTTTTTTTCATCTTTTCAGTGACAAGTCTACAGTGATAATTTTCTTTCCCTTACTAAATTCAACTAGAGAAAGAGGACACATTTCTAAAGAATCACCATCTTCCATATACCTAGTCAATTACACCAAATATATTTTTTGAATGATTCTGAATGCTCAAGTAACAGAAATGACATATTTCTAAGTGAGCTAATGATACCTTTCAAACAGCAGAGAGTAAAGTGTATCTCCCACTTTCATTTCTACCACTTACAGGAACTTATCTGCTTTGTATTAAAAGCAGAAACACATATCAAGCTAGATTTTCATTTCTGTCAATCATAATTACATTTTTCACTATTTTGATAAGACTATAAGTTGCCAGGAAAAAAAGAGACAATTTGATAAGCGTTTTTAGAAGCCACTATGATTGGGAATGTGACTTTAAAAATGAAAGGCCTCATCCATTTACTTGTTTCAGAAGGTCAGAAGACAGCACAATGGCAGAAGGATAAATAAGCATAAGCACAAGCATTTTCCAAGGGTGCTTTCTGAGATTCACAGTGGCTCCACAGCTTTCCCTCTATAACCCTCACCTTTTAAACAAACACCTGCCTGTCATATGCAGATACCAGTTAAGTACTTTATATACATTATCTTCTTATAGCCTTGCAAAATAATTATCCTCAATTTTAAGAGAGAAAAATGAAGTCTCAGAAAGAGAAGAGAAACAGCCTAACAGGGCACAGCCAAGCACAAGGGAGCCAGAAATGAAGCAGGTCTCTCAGCTTTCAAAGCATTATACCTTGTAGTGCTGGGCAGCCAGACCCTGGAACTACTTCTATAACACATCAACTCTCCCTGAAGCAGAGGTAAAATCCAAAAATTAAACATACACGTAAAAGCATGTACACATCTATATAACAGTAACTTTTAAAAGAAGTTATTTAGGGTTTGGAGAGATGGCTCAGTGTTTAAAAGGACTGGCTGCTCTTGCAGGGAACCTGGGTTCAGTTTCCAGCACCCACATGGTAGTCAACAATCATTCATAACTCCAGTTCAAATTCAGATTGTTAGTCTTTCAGGACAAGTGCTTTTACCTGCTGAACCATTTTGCTGGGCCCAGTAACTTACATTTACAGTTACAACATACACATCAACTCATTACACCAATATTATGTCTTACATCATTATAGCAGCACTTAAGCTAAAGCCAGAATCATGTTACAACTATTTTATAAATAAGAAAAGTTGGTCATGTTTGTGGCAGAACAGTATTCAAAAACCTAAGTCTCTTTTAATTCTAAAAACAGGGCTCTTTGGGGGTGGAGGGTAATGACTGTCTTCATATACTATTTTTATAAATAATACAATAAATTTATATACAATACTAATTAGGTATAGTTTAAAAATCAAGCTTGGCAGACAATTTATTCACTTAGTATCACATCTTTAAGTTACCTTTTGTTAGTATAATGTCAATGGATATATAATGACAGAGCTCAGAAGGTAAGTTATTCACTTATCACACATTCATTTATTTACTTAATTTTTAAAGACAGGATATCATTATATAGATCTGGCTGACGTCGAACACACTATGTAAACCAGGTTGACCTGGAACTATGTCCAGAAGCTGAAGAGTCTATAATAGTGCACACATAAGCATCCACAAACTGTCTTACTTTTCTCTAGAACTCTGCAGTTGAGTTTTCAAAATATCCCCATCTGATAAGTGGGAAAATGGATGCTCAGAAACCTTAAAGAACTTTCTGAGGTAAGAAGGTTAGGTAGTGGTCATTTCCAAGTGCTAGAGATGAGAACTTGGATACATGTGTGTCTCTTTTTGTTGTGTATTAACTTCCTCAGAGATGTTCTAAAAGAAGGTGAAACATGCTTCCTGCAGGGACCAGCCTTAAAACTCCTTTCACTCCAAAGTAGGCAACTCAAAAGCTTCAGGAAGTTCCTGAAACTGACCAGATTCACTAGGTTCCCTCCCTCCTGGAGCTTACTTAAACAATGAGAATTGCCGAGAATCACTCTCAAACAAGCCAAGCCCCTGAAGAGGCAGAGACTAGGACACTGCCTGGAATAGACAGAGACCAGGACGCTGCCTGGAAGAGACACTCTCTCACCTGTTGAGCTGCCTGCAAGCTGTGTAGGGTGAGCTCAGGTTTCCAGGTTTCACAGGCAATCACCCTTGCTGGTGCAGGCACTTGGCAATGCAGCTGCCTTCATATTATCTCTGCTTCTGCAAGTAACCTCTCCCCCATACTCTCCTAGTCACTCGGACAGAACTCACTGTTCACTGAACCAAGCTGTACTCGGTGGTATCCTTACTTTGGTCTGTTGTTGGTTCCCTATCTGGGATAAACAGACAACTGTTCAAGTTTCCCCAGGAACAGTGTCACCCACGTTTCTTTCCTTTTTCATGAACCAGTGATCTACCGCTTTACACCAGAACTGAACAGAAACCCAGCCTTTGATTATTCAAAGCATTGAGGGAGAGTTAGTGGAGCTAAAGCCAATTGGAAGAAAAGGGCCATTTTTTTAAAGGGTTGCTCTTTGCTCCCAGGTTGCTTCTTCACCCCCACCCCAACCCCTATGGACTTTTTTAAACAGTTACTTTTTCAAAACTCTGTTTCAAAGCATCAATGGTCAGATTTTAAAAGTCTGCCCAAGGGGAAGCATCCCAGGCAACACCAACAAGGGAAAGGGGAGTGAGTTAGGAAAGAGGAAGGCCCGGGTCCTCTAAAAGGCCAGACCCAGAGCTCCAGCTAAGGAACCCCAGCTCTAGGAGCCCCCTTCTATCCCAACTCGAGCTGTCAGCCAGCTACAGTAGAGTTCGTCTTTCTTCTCCCTCTCTCCTACACTGGGCAGACCTCTGCCTCTTGCGCCTGACCTAGCACTTCTGCATCAGGGGAAATCCCCCCCCCCACTCTCTCTCCTTGATCCTTTCACTCCAAGACTCAGGCAGGAGAGCCAGAACTCCAGTGACCCCAGCTTCTGCAGTTGCCAGGGTGGCACCTCGCGCCCTGGCGGACAGCTCCGAACTGCCTCCCAGCACCCTCCTCTCCTCTTTCCCTTCTCCTGTGCATATGACTTCTGCCTTTCCTGGATGTCCAATTCTTGGTCCATTCCACGGAGTGGACTAGACGACTCCTCTCCCTATGGCCCAAACCCCACAACAGTATGATTATTTTAAAAAGCACATTACTATTAAAACTACATTCAAATACACACAACAAGCCTAGAAGGACATAGATGTGTGAGGCACATTTTTTTCCTAAATTATGCTCCTCTGTATCATGAAAGTACACTATCAGGAGTCAAAGCATGTCAGGAAATCTGGTCAACTTTTAAATTATTAGCCCTGCGCTTTTTTCATCCCAAGCTGAGAGATCCTACAGAGATTTTTTGGTCTTTTTGAGACAGGGTCTCTCTCCTTATAGCCCTAGCTGGCCTGGAACTTTCTATATAGACCAGGCTGGACTCACAGAGATCCACCTGCCTCTGCCTCTCAAATGCTGGGATTAAAGGCATGGACCACCACACCCAATTCCCCAAAGACTATTTTGAATTGCACATACTAGAACACCTGAGTAAGAAGCAACGGGAGCCAAGGCTGAGAGAGCTGAATTACCAACTTTTTAACTATACATATATAGTTAAAATACACATTTATTTTTTTATTGAATATTTATTCAATTGAATTGAATATTTTTTTTATCTAGGCATTTCATACATCTTAATCATATTTGGAGTCCCTTCCCTATCTGTACCTTCCTACAGTCCCCCACGAGATTTCATGAATTCTTTCCATTTATGTTAAGGTCTATCAAGTCAAGTTTATGTTCCCAAAAGTCCCTCAATGTGAGTTCATCCACTGAGCATGGCCAGCCTAACCAGCGTCGCTCCCTTACAGAAGATCAGCTCCCTCACCCAGCAATGATCAGCTGCCAACAGTTCCCAGCTAAGCTCGGGCTTCTTACCCATTCAGTTCAGTCATTTTTAAAAAATGAAACACAGAAAGAAAAAAAATTAGCAAACAACATACACAGTAAGTACTTTTGGGGGAAATGTTTTTTTACTGTATGATTTAACCTTTGAATACTTTATATCTTTACAATAACTGTATGACAACACTACTCTTGATGTTCCTTGAATGTGCCCGAGATACTCACACATGATGAACTTTGCACTGGTTAAAATTCCTGACCTATGCAGAAAGCCAAACAACTAACTTCCTCACTTACTTCAAGGTTTACCTTCTCTGCTATTTTACAAACCACAAATCCCCTAACACATTTCTGGTCCCTTTTCCCCTAGAGCTTTCCTTATACTTAAAACTATTATTGAGTACTTAATCTGTAGTAATAAAGCATTGCACTAGAAACAAAGATGAAAGAAGACACAAGTTTAAAATTTTTTAAATATTTTAATTTTATGTGTATTAGTGTATTCCTTGCATGTGTGTGATTGCACTCAGGTCATGCAGTGACCTCAGAAGTAGAAGGCAGAAGCGGATCCCCTGGACCTGGAGTTACAGTTGTTAGCTGCCATATGGGTGCTGGGAATCAAACCTCAGGTCGTCTGCAAGAGCAGCCAGTGCTCTTAACTGCTGTGCCATCTCTCCAGACTCCCCACCCCAAAACAGACGTGATTTTTTTTTAACCACGTTGTTCCATAAAATTGTAATAGAATCATGCACACAATACAGTACCTCTATTATTTCTCAAAGCTTAACAGGAAAATAAGAGACAGTAACAGGAAATAAAGGTGACAGGTTATGATTCAAGATATGGACCCAGTACCAGATGAGGTAGCACATGCCTGTCATGTAGCACAGAGGCAGGTAAACCATGAATTTGAGGCCTGTATGAGCTATATGAGACACTGTCCCAAAAAACAAAAAGAGAAAAAGATATTGGCCTAAATACTTGATTCCTAAACTAAATATTCATGTCAAATAGTCATCTTCAACAACATAGAAACAGGCTTTTAAGCTGTCATGGAAGGAAAAGCATGTTAAATTATTTCGAGAAGATAACCTGAGATCAGAGCACAAGCATGAATAAATAAATCTCCCAGATGGTCTCTGAAACAATGAGTAAGATGTGTTAACATCTTGTGGAATTTATAGTTCTAAAGAAATATAGGGTCTCTGAAACAAAGTTAAACTAATGATCATATTTTACAATATTGTGGTTTGTTAAATGTGAGATCAGAAGACCTCCTATGAGAAAGAGTATCCATTCTTATATAATAAATACTACAGAGGCTGAGGAGACAGCTCAGTCAGGAAAGTGCTTGCTACACAAGCATGAAGACCTGAGACGGATCCCTACAATGTATAAGTTCAGTGCAGCAGCTCAGCTCACAACCGTAATGGGAGAAGAGACAGGAGGATCTCTGGGGCTTGCTGCCTAACTAGTCTACCAGAATCAATAAGCTCCAGGTTCAGTGAAAAAGACCCTGTCTAAAAAAAACTAGGTGGGAGATGGAGAAATGGCTCAGAGTTAAAAGCACTTCCTACTCTTGCAGAGGATCCAGACTTGGTTCCCAGCACCCAGATGGCAGCTAACAGCCATCCTTAACTCCAGGTTCCAGGTGATCCAATGGTCTGTTCTGGCCCCTGCAGGCACCAGGCATGCATGTGGTAAAACATGCAGGCAAAACAAACATTAAAGTAAAAATCTAAGAAGTACAGTGATTAGGGAAGACACCACTGACCTCTGGCCTCTACATAGACGTGGACATACATGAACACACACATACATTCACATGTGTATACACTTTCACACATGTACATAAGTAATAACTGAATAAATATTCCTGCCACCTAGAAGGCTTAATAAGTCTATTTGAATACTTATTTTCAAAGAAATCGCTTTAATAATTATAATTAGCACTTCTTTATTCTCAGCTCTGAGAAGGTCTGAGTCATTCAGTCAAACAGAATGTTAGTAGAATGTAGACTAACATTCTACTGTACTTAGACCACAACTCCAGTAATAAAAGTCAAAGGAACTGAAAATGTCCAAATTTCTTCTCTCAAGGGTAACTATAAATCACAACACTCATGTTACACTTGAATCTGTTCTTTAAACAAAGAAACAAAACCTCAGTGTTGTGTTAGGGATTTTTAAAAGGTGTTATTTCTCCTATATTTTCAGCTAAATAGGTCGATTAGCAAAAACTATGAACTCAGTTTGATATTTTATATTGTAGTCAGTTATGATTGATATCACATCACTAATTCATTACTTGCCTTTTCTAGTTTGCTTTAATTACTTAGAAAACTGCTGTTTTGAATGTATCAATCTATCTTTACAACCTCGTATAATTTCCAGCCATTTTCAAGTAAGTAAACGTGCTTTTAGCTTAAGTTGTCAACTTAACACCCTGGGAAGCGGAAACCTCAATTGGGAAATTGTCTCTGCCTGACTGACCTGTGGGCATGTCCACGAGGTATTTTCTTGATTGCTGAGTGATGTGATAGGGCCTAGCCCACTGTGAGTGGTGCCACCCCTGGTCAGGTAGTCCTAGGTTGTATAAGAAAGCAGGCTGAGCACAGGCCAAAGGAACAAGTCAGTAAGCAGTGTTCCACTGTAGTCTCTGCTTCAACTTCTGCCTCCAAATTCTTACCTTGAGTTTGTGCCCTGGTTCCCTCAATGATGAATTGTGGTTGGGATCTATAAGTCAAATAAACCCTTTCCTCTCCAAGTTGAAATTGGTCAGAGTATTTTAACACAGCAATAAAAACCTAATACAGCAGAATGAAATGTACATTAATTTATAGATTTGTCATATTAGAAGATTAACTTCTGGCAAGGGAAGTAAACAGCTAAAACTCTATCAAGAGTCCAATTTTTTAATGGGTAACTTTATTAAATATTATACAACATAGGTACATTCTTATTCAGTAAAATTTCTTCTAAAAATTCATGCTTAATTCTGCAGATCTGGGCAAAAGTCCATGACTGGGGAGGTCATTGGCTTTCGGGGGGAACCTACTACTACTGTTTTGCTAAATGGTCATGTGACCAAACTGCCTTCAGATATTCATGTTTATACCCACAGATTACTGCTGTAACCCAACCTGCACCAGAACAGCCTCTTACAGCACAAGCAAGCAGTCTTAAGGCAGAAAACCTATAACTAGTGAAAGTGCCAGAAATATATCATGGTGAAGTGCTTGCCCCTAAATGGGACAGTTATATCACTCTGTCAAGCTCAGGAGCATCACAGAAGAGGAAGTGGAAACAATGTTAAGAGCCAGGGGAAATGTGCAGCAAAATGATGTCTTCTGGACATTACATAGCCATCGCACTCATGAACTCACTGCAGTTGTGGCTATCTACAAAAGATATCTGCACAAGATTGGGCTGGCCAATACTTTTTATCATGGATGAAATGAGGTCACCTCACTCCCTGAGGGACTACTGGTAATTATTGGTTGCTGGGGGAGGGGTGTCATTTTCTTCAGTGGCAAAGAAATAGTGATGTGGATGGCCCTCGCTTTGTAACTTCTCACCTATGCTCAAGCAAGAAACTAAACTCACACACAAAAGGAAACAAGAAAGTAGGAGGGGCTTACTAAGAAGACTGGTTCCAATAGGAGAGAGTTTGGGGAATGAGTGTGAAGAGAACCAAAATTCACTATAGAACAGGGAATGAGTGTGAAGAGAACCAAAATTCACTATAGAAAAGTGTGAAATTATCAAACAATATTTTTAAAATTTCTTTTAAAACATTACTTAAAGATATAGACCTCAGATGGGATTTTATTATGGAGACAAACCACAGATAGTCAAACCTCAACATCAATCACATTATATTCAAGGTAGGAGACACAACTTTTCAATCCTACTCAATATTCAGTTAAGAAAACAAGGACTCAAGAAGGAATATGACTAAGTGACTTTATAAACTATGAGAACTGATATCAAGACTTGAATTCTTATTTTCAAATGTTAACTATTAGAGGCTGGAGAGATGGCTCAGAGGTAAAGGGTAGTGATTGTTCTTGCAAAGGACCTGGGTTCGATTCCCAACACCCACATGGCAGCTAACAACCATTCATAACTCCAGATCAGAGTATCTGACGCCCTCTTCTGACCTCTGAGAGCACTGCACTACATGGGTGCACTTACACACATGCAGGCAATACACCCATATACATAAAATTAAAAAATAATTTTTTAAATGTTAACTATTATTCTTAGCACCTCTCTAACTCCTGAATAACCAAATTCCAAATTTATGCTAAAAGTATTGACATTTTCCAGATTACTGTTGTCCTTTGAACACATAAGATATATGTTCCTCATATATCTTGTTTTTCTCATTCTTTATCTTATCTCTGTCTTGCTCTAGAACACTACTATTCATGTCCCATGGATGGGGCTTTATGTGATGAGGAGAATGCTCCATAATTAGCACTGCTCAGTACAGTAGCCACTTGCCTTAAATGCAGCTACTGTGACTTAGTTGAGTGAATTCTTACCTAGAGCACATCTTGAGAAAGTAACTACTGTCCATGACCACTCTGATATGTCCTTCTGAGAGAGACACTAACACTAGAGTCACTTCAGAATCAAAAGGATTCCAGTTCCTTCTGTCCCAGGTTAAATGACTTAATCCAGAGTACTACATAAGGCAGAAGTAGACAAATTATTTGCATATTATTAGGAAGCCTAGTGTTCTTTAGCTCAAATGCTACTAAAATGCTTGTCTTAGTTTCCTGGGTTCTTTTTCATTGCTTTTCTGTATCATATTCTTGCCTTTAATGTTAATGTCTACAAATTCAGGCAACATTTAAAGTTAAGAATCTAGTATAATGTGTTTATAATTCTACATGAGGATAAAATCACAGGACTAGAGAACTTACAAGGTACTCAGTCACAGTATAAGCAAGGACTGGCAAAGCAGTTAGAATTTTGCCTTTACAAGGACAAAACCAACTCCTGAGGGGTGATACCGCACGACCCCTCCAAGGTGCTGTTGCTCTCCTCATCCCTCTTGAATGAAGTAAACTGAAAGCTGATTAGAATTCACTAAAGATCATGATTTTTTTTTTTTAATTTTGCTAAGTTAATAATGAACTGTTAACGGAAGCTAACCAAAGAGTTTGCTAGCTTCTTTAGAACCAATTCTGACATTTGGTCTTGTCAGCAAAATAGACAGAAAGCCAGAAAAAAAAAACAAAAAACCCACAGGTATTCAATTCATGAAAAAGAAAAAAAAATCTTTTTATGCAATAGAAAAGCACAGGGACCTGAAGTGAGGCTATTTGGACAGAGTGTTCCTGACTCACACCACAGTTCTGGTTCTGAGAAGCAGGATCTCCCACCCACTCGTACAGATAACCTCAGGCTTCTATTACTTTCTTTTTCATTTTCTAATTATTTATACATACATCTTTTTCTAACTGGATATATATATATACACACACACACACACACACATATGTATACACACACATATATTTCTTTGAGGTATGGCATTCATCTCAATTATCTTTATCTCTTTCATAGCAAATGGTAAAGAGGTATTCAAATGACAGAAGGAAAGCATAATCCTTGGTCTCTCTCTGGCATAGAGAAATACAAGATCAATAATTGTATAGACTGGAAGACATTTCACACAGAAAGACATGCAAATGATCTATATACATAAAAGCCCTCAAACACATTCATATTAAAAGAAACAAATTAAATGAGAGATCATTTTTTACTTACTGCCGTGATAAATACTCAGTCCCACACCGGTAAGGCCATAGAGAAATTCTCTTACATTGTTGACAAGATTACAAAGTGGCAAAACCCCTATGAAGAGGTGTTTCAGAATATTCAGTAATGTGTACAAAGTTACATATTCTCTCTGTTTCCTTTAGAGGACTCTATCTCCAAGGTACAGTATCAAAACTATATATACAAAAGCTAGTGTTGGCAGGACTATTTATAACAGCAGAAAAATGGAAACAGTGGGCTGGCAATACTACATGGTGAAGCACAGGTAGTTTAAAGTGCTTGCCTGCAAGCAGGAGGACCTGAGTTTGATCCCCAGAATCCACATAGAAAAGCCAGGTATTACTGTAATCCTGGTCAAGAGTCAGTGGCTGGGGAGGTCACAGGCCTTAGAAAGGAACCTAACAGAAGTGTTTTACTAAACAGATATGTCAGACTGTCTTTGAATACTTTTGTGCATGCCCATAGGTTAGTGCTGCTCCTAGCCCTCCTCAGAGAAACTTAGAGCTGTAGGCAGCGGTTAATGCAGAGGTTCATAACTGGTCCAAGTGCCAACAATAGGTTACAGTAGAGTACTTGATCCTATGTGGGATACCTACACCATCCCCTCAAAGCCAAGGGGACACTGTAGAATAGAAAGAATGCAAGAGCAGGAGGATAAGATGTTATGCCACAAAAAGGTATCATGGACATAACCTGTCATTCCCATGAACTCAGTGCAGTCGTGGTTACCTGCACAAGATCAGATCTTTTAACATTTCATTATAGACTGAGGGAGACATGCATGAGACGCCAATGCTCCCTGAGAGACCACTGGCAGTTAATGTTTGTTGGAGGGAGTATCATTTCCTCAGTGGTGTGCCACTGAAAAGAAGCCCATGCTCCAGGAAATAACCTCCCACCAATACTCATACAAGCAACCCTAATTAAACTCAGTGGGTCATACACACACACACATTGGAGAAGAGCTTCTTGGGAAAAAGCGTTTCAGCAGAAGAAATTGGAGAGGAGAGTGGAGAATAGGAGCAGAAATGACTGAGACACACTACATATTTGTGTGAATGCCGAGCATGATGGTGCACACTTACAATCTCAGCACTAGGAAGGTGGAGACAGGCAGGGCTCTCTGGCCAGCTGAATTGGCCTAGTTAGTAAGATTCAAGGCTGTCTCAAAATCAAGGTAGAAAGGACAACACCCAGGGTCATCTTCTGAAGACCATAAATTTTAAATGATTATGAACTAATCGATAGGCTTCCAAAAACCTTAAAACCTTAAAGACTGAAAGTTAACAAAGCACACTGAGCTGATGGCTTAAAAAAAAAAAAATCACAAAAATTGAATTACAGCTTTATACTGGCAAACACAACAAACACAGAAACATAAAAATCACATCATGAACATCATGAAGCTACAATAACTATATCAAGAATGTGAGAAATCTGTGCCATAGTTTCTAAAGAAATTACCAAGAAAAAAGATGAGAAGGAACAGGAACCAACAGATTTAAAACATTTTGAGCTGGGATGTAGCTCATTGGTATAGTGTATGCACAAGACCCTGGACTCAATCCTTAGCATCTAAAAAGCATTATGAACCAACTAGAATGCATGGGACTTGTGTGGCTCCTGCTTTGATCAACCCCTTTTTTAAAACTGGACACAATCACAAATAGGAAA
This sequence comes from Eospalax fontanierii, assembly GCA_035773235.1. Classification (NCBI taxonomy): domain Eukaryota; kingdom Metazoa; phylum Chordata; class Mammalia; order Rodentia; family Spalacidae; genus Eospalax; species Eospalax fontanierii. Next base: position 32,299,220 of record CM069541.1, read on the forward strand.
ATGTAAACACTGAATGATATTTAAATAATTTTATGAATATAATAGTATTTGGGAGGAAAAATTAAACTAATGCCTGAGTCCCACAGATATAACTGGGATACAGCCCAGGCAACTTTTTGTTTGTTGTGGAGGTGAGGACTGAACCCAGAGTACTACTGAACTACATCTTATTAAAACTGTCCCAAGTGATTGTAATAAGCAGCCCAGCCAGGTATTATAAGCCAGGTATATATAAGTTATATATCCAAAGGATAAATAACTTACCTAGTTATGAATCTAATTACATGTCTCTGAAAGTACTTTTCCTAAAGATTGAAAGTTTTCTGTATTATTGGCATTAATGGCTAAAAGTGATACGTGTGGATTCTGAGGCACATTTTATTGTTTAATTTTTTGGGACAGGGTCTTCCTATGCAGCCCTGGTTGGTCTGGAATTCACTATGTAGACCAGGCTGGCCTCATACCCACAGAGATCCACCTCTATGGTGCTGGGGTTAAAGGCATGCACCTCTAAGCCTGGCTGCTGTATTTATTTTTAAAATATTTATTATAAAAAAAATGTTTACTTAGCTCTCTAATTTACTTAGCTTCCTAAACTAAGCACTCCTACTGAAAGAACCCAAAAGCAACAACAGTAAAAGTATTAACATATACAAGCACAGGCCAATTAGGGCTAGTTACAATTACGGTCTGTAAGCATAATTACCACAAGATTAATAAGAAGACATCTTCAATAAAGCAACTGGAGTGACAGGTTAAAGTCTCTAAACCACAGAAGAGGTTCCTTAGAATACATGATACAATTTCATCCCAATTTAGCTATGTTTCTCTTATCTTATGTTTAAAAACTTACACAAACCCATGAAGAAAGAATAAGGCCAAGAAACAGTTACGCAGAAGAGTCAATTTCAGTTCTCAATAAACCTATCTCAAATACAAAGTAGAAAAGGGCCAATTAACATATAATACATATATCAAAGCCCAGGGAAAAGTTACCCATCTTGAAAGACTGTTTAGGCATGAGGTGCTTCTAGAATGTTTTTGAGATCAGGGAAAAGACAGCCATTTGCCTCCAGAAATATAGGGCTATATTTCAGCTGTTCTTTTACATACCCCATTAAATTTAATTAGGTACTAGGTCTTTAAGTCTGAGGTACAGAGTGCTTCTTACTATAGTAAGAGAATATATGACTGCTTAGAACCAGCTTCTTAAGGTAAAAATGCTGGCCTAAGCTAAGTGGGAACTGGAAATTTCTACATCTGGTCTGTGGAAGTCACAAAAGTGAAGCTTGAGGGAAAGACAGACGTGGAAGCGAGTTCTCTGGGAAACTCAGAGGATTACTCACTAGATAGGTGGGGACACCAAGGGAGCAGGTTCCAGCACTATGACTGAATTATCAGTCAGGCAAGCTACTCGCTGTTGAGATTAGATAGGTGTTTTATAACTATTTTCTAACTAGCATAAGATTATTAGAACTAGGTAAGTAAATACTATGTTCAGATTGAATCTAGTTTGACTTGTACTTCTGGTTTATTAAAACTTTTTTTAGGCTTTGTTTCCAGCCCATTAATCTTTACAAAAATTCTCGAAAATATCCTGTATGGTTGCAGTTCCATCTTGTACGTTTACTTAGGAAGATAAATTCACAATGTGTTTTTAACTAGATTTTAATGAAATTTAGGCTTTATTTGGGGAAAAAATTGTCTATATACTTAACAGGACTGATACAGTTTCTAGAGAAAGCATGAGTTACTTAGAAACAAAGCCTCACACTTAGCTCTATAACCAAAGAATATCATTAGGTACAATTGAAGTTCTTTTCCAGTCAATATTTCAACTTTTCCTTTCAATATCTTAAGATATTTTTTTCCCTTTGAACTTTTCAGTGACCTAAAAATCCCTTACTTTAAGCATTTTTATGATAAGAAAAAGTATTAGTAGTCAGTGTGCTGGAGAGAATAGCCTCTCATAGGATTATTCCAACAGTTCTCAAAGGACAGTGCATAGTAAAAATCACACACACACACACACACACACACACACACACACACTCTATATGGAATATTTTCTTCTGTAAAGACGTCCTCTACTTCTGTATACTTACAAGAAGTGCTTATATTCTGTTATTTAATACCACCATGTCTATACACAACTTTAGTTTCATAACTATTTTGACACTTCATTGAGTTTACAGCACTTGATTCTGAAAAGTACTGAGTACTGCATATAGCTTTTAAATATGGCTTACAAGCCCCAATGGGAAAGAAAAGGATTTTAAACACAAACATTGAACATTTAATGTGATACATAGAATAAGTACGGCAAATTAAGAACCTATTTCTAACCCCAGTTTTGCCTAGAACCAATTATACGGCTTCCTGCAAGCTATGGTTTATTTAAGCTGCAAAGGAAGTAGATTTTAATGCAATAATGCTTATTTTAAATTTAGCTCTAAGAATGTATCACAAAGTATTTTCCAATATTGGGTCATAACCACCCAATTAAACGCAAACTACTTTTCCATAAGGAGGTAGACCTTCACTTTTATGTCAATTTGACCTTTAAAAAAGGCCATTTAAGTTGCACACTCAAGACGTACTTTGGAGGAAGAAGCACTGGGAAAAGATTTTTTTTTTCCTAAAATGGGCTGATACTGAGCAGAATAGACAGTATTAGATACATATGTGTGCAGGACAGCTGGTCTTCTCAAGTGAAGAAATATGCTTCAGTGAGGGAGTTAGGATTCAACAAGATCTGCAGGAAACCTCCAGTGGAGCCTGTCAGATAATCACACCCTCCACCTTTTCAAATCCTTATTTCCCCAGAAGACACCAAACCAGTCTCCAGTTCCGGGTTCCCAACCAATCACATAAAGCCACAACAGAGGGCTTTGCCAGCCTAGGCACCGTTTCAGAGAACCAGAAAGAGATTCACACGACCCCAGCACCTGTCGGCTTTGCACCCACTCAAATAGTGTGTGAGAGAAAACAGTGGGTCTACCCTGGGTCCCTTCGGATCCAAGTGCCCAGCAGGTCCACACGCCCTCAAAACCGAATTGTACACCAGGGGCCTCGGCAGTGCCCTCCCACATCTCACTCCCCCAAGGCTAATTCTCCTATTTGCAGGTCTCAAGTCCTGACTGTGGTTTCTCAGGCCTCGAGGACCGCGGGCCTAAGAAGCCCCAAGACAGAGCAAAAGTGGAGGCTGCGCGGGAGGGTGCACACCTCCCCGGCGGAGGAGAGCAGGACAAGCAGGGGCGGCAGCGTCGCCCTCGGTCGACGGCGGGCGGCAATCCGGGACGCGGTGGAAGGGTTTGTCATTCCCCACACACTCACCAGGAGCAGCAGGGAGCATCTGAGGTCGGGTAAAGACAGAAAGATGGCAGGATTCATGGTAACGCTGGGGCCCACAGCAGGGACAGGAGGTGGCGGCTGGGACTGGGCCGGGCTAGGAAAGGGCTGGGCTCCGGGAGCCGGCGGCAGCGGCACCTCGTCTTCTCGACCCGGAGCTCCAGCAGCGAACACCCGGGACAACTTCCAGAGAGGCCTCGCACGCCCTCACTTCCGGGTCCTGCCCTCCTGGAGCACATCGGGAAATGTAGTCCCGCACTTCTCTAGCTGACCACGTAATCGGAGAGTTCGAACTCCTTTTCCCAGCAAACCGTGGGCCCAGGCCTGCAGAGCCCTCTGAGCTCGCGGCTCTTCGGGATTCGTAAGACGGAGGGCTGACTACCTCTGCGCTTCCCCGGAGGGGAACTACAGCTCCCAGAAACCTGGGCGGCCGAGCGGCTCTGGCTGCTTTCTGAGGGCTGGCGGGCTCCTGAGCCTTGGGGTCTGGCCCTGCGGGCATAGTGGCGTGGCCTGGCTTGCCGGGAGGGGCGGCCCCGTGGGGGTCGTGCCTCCTGGTGCCGCCCTGGGACGTCTGTCCTGGAGGCGAGGGTGAGTAGGAAGCGACCTCGAATCGATCAGCATGCACCGCCCTGGCTGCCGCCGCAGATTCTTGGCCCTCCTGGCCTAAGTCTCCACCATTGGCCTCCTCGCCTGTTGCCTCTTCTTTCTGCCCTAGTTCCTCCGTTATGAAGGGAACCACCGCTTGAGGTTTCAAGGAATCAGTCAATGAGTTATCCCCTATTGCTTCTAAGGATCCCATATAAGGAGGAGATAGGGTCAGGGGTGGGAAACGACGTTGAAAACCGAAAAGCTCAGTGCCAGAGCTATTGCTTCTAACGCCTAGCCTGTTCTTACAGGATGATTACAAAATTCCTTAGCCGAGCAGTGAGAATCTAACCTGGGCCCTAGTAGCTCTAAAGCATCTTCTGGAAACACTGAGCCAGATCCGTGTGCCTGGAAAGTTAGCCACATAATCACTGCTTAGCACCCTGGGGCACTCAGTGCTTTGGTGCTCCCTGCTCTCTGCCTTTGCTTCAGCTTTCCTGCTGCCTGAGTTGACCCCCTTTTTCATTCTGGAATGCCATCCCAACTCTCTCCTTCTCTGACATCTGTCACATTGACCAATCCCTTCATCCTAACCGGATACTCTTTCTTTGCGTTTGACTTCCGCAACACTAGCTTTGTGTAATTATTACAAGACTTGTTCTATAATTATCTAATGATGATGATATGATTACATTTTATGGCACTTTAACAAAGTGCTTTTGATTTCTATCTATAAAAAATATTTATAGGGGGAGAAAAGCACTAAGTAAAATACATTTCTGCTAAAAAGAACCCTAAAAGGAATGACTTTCTCAGGGTGAGAAAATTCAACAGTGCAGCCAAGACTTTTAGATCTGCTGCTTTCTAGAGCAGTGCTCTTATCTCTGCACCAATCTTTACCTAACATAGCCTGGTCTTACTTAGAATGAGAAATTGAAAAACAGCAGGATTGGTTGTGGTGGTATATGCCAATACCCCAGCGCTTGGGAGACTGAGGCAGGAAGATCAGGAGTTCAAGGCAAGCCTGGGCTATATAGTGATTCACAGCCAACCTGATATACATAGCAATACCCTGTGTCTCAGAAAGAGAAAAACAGAGAGCACCGGCCTGAAGTTAAACTTTGATCCAACTCACTCTTTGGACTTTGTATTCAGCCTGTGACCTTTCATTCAATAAACATTTACTTAAGCACCAGCTATATGCCTATTACTGTGCTGAGTGCTAAAATTAAAATATATAAATATTACAAATAAAATCTGTTTGCAACTTTTTTCTGAGTATTCACATAATTGTTTGTGATTCTGACAATCCTAAAACTGGACACTTGGAATCCAAAATAACAAGTCATAGAATTCAAAATAATGCTGTACTACGTAGTTGGCACTCAGCTTGTTTCATAAAGGAACATAGCTATCTTTTAGTTTCTCATATTTAATGAAATATAGAGAGCTGAGGTTTTTTAAGGACGCACTGCTGATCATTAACCCAATCAGACCAGGAACCCAAATTGATTCGTTTTCTACCATGTTTCCACCTCCATCCTGTTTCCTAGCTACGCCGTAGTGGCATTAATACAATCCTGCATATGAGAGTCTTTTTCTAACATGACAGACATGCTCAGACATGACAGAAGTGTCTCACAGCATCCCCTTCCATCTTTTCTGCCAGCATGTTAACTCAAACTGTCAGCAAAACAAAGAAATGAGCTAACCTTTACATAATTTTAAAAATGTTTCCTAAATTGGAATAATAATTCAGTAATCCTTGTCAGCTGCCATGAGTACACTATGCCAGAAACAGACAAATACATCATGTCTTTTCATAGTGTCAGAATCTACTGGATAGCAGTAAATACACAAGGTACCGTGATTTCACTGGTAGCAGTTTGCCAGATAATCCTGCCTACCTTCATAATCTGGTCAAGGCAGCTGTGTATTCTTTCATTCCAATCTTAATTACTAGTATTAATTCTCATATCACACAGAACACAGTTAAAGAAGCTACAGCAGAGCTGGAGAGGTTTCAGAAGTGGGCTGATAGAAATGCAAGTAGAGTCTGAATAGATAACAACCCAAAACCAGCCACAGAGAAGAAGCTGCTGCTGTAGAGATCAGACCTTGGGAGAGTTGGTGTTAGGGACAAAGATGCAGTCAGTTGCAAAACCAGGTCAGAGCAGGACCAGTTCAGGTCCATACAGGCAAACAGGTGGACAGGCAGATGGCAGCTAAGGAGGCCTTGTCATCAGCAGGAGACATAGCTGAGCTAAAGCCACAAGGACAGTCAGGAGTTCTCTGCTTATCATTCACTGATGCATACCCCAGGTCTCTGATGATAGGTTGGTGGGACCATTGTCATTGCAATGCTAGGTGTCCATCACTTTATGAGGTCCAGGTAAGGGAGTTAGTTATATACCCTTTCCTTAGTCTGGCATGTCCCATAAGTTCCTGGGCTTGGTTCCTTGATGTGATTTGTTTTTAAAATTTTTTTTTTAAATTTTTATGTATATGGGTGTTTTGCCTGCATGTAAGTGCACCCATGTCATGCAGTGCCTGCAAAGGCCAGAAGAAGGCATCAGATCCCCCAGAACTGGAGTTAATGGACAGACTTTAGCTGGCATGTGGGTGCTGGGAACCAAATCCTGGTCCTCTGGAAGAGCAACTAGTGCTCGTAACCACTGATCCATCTCTCCAGTCACCCCACCATGTGATTTTATTATGCCTATATGCTCCTACAGTCTCAGTTCACCCCAATCAATTTGTAGGGTACCAATCTGTGCTGCATGGGTGGCACTAGACACATGGTGTTTATTTGTCCACCCAGGAGCTCAGTCATCTTCCACCTCAAAATGGAGTCTTTCAGGGCAAGGCATGGCCTGAAAAAAAAAAAATGCTGTTTTACACAGTATGAAGTAACTCAGAACAGGGCACAGGCTGATCTCAACAAGTATTGTGTAAAACCAAATTACTTGTATTAATCTTAGAAGTCACTGTGACGTTTGAACCTTGTACTTAATGAAAAATATTGAGGATTTTTCTTGAGAAGGATCTTAGAAGCACCCAGTTGTCTCATGTTACTGTTGAGCAAGCTGTACAAAGACCACCTAATTTGCTATTTCATATATAGACTAGGAGTGAGCTGAAGTCCTATTCAAGCATGTCTAATAAACCGTGTTTCCTCCGCGGCCTTATCGGCAACATCGATAAAGGCAGTGTTAGAAGCGCTTTCTTCAGATACTCACGGAGTCATTGTTTCAGGTCACTCCAGCTGCTGAGAAGAGTATGAGCACCTCAGAGAGCCTGCTCTCTCCTGGCTCCTCATTTGCATCACAGGTTCATGCTGCTGCAGTTAATGGAGATAAAGGTGCTCTTCAGAGACTGATTGTTGGTAAGTAGTCCTCTGCAAGATTAGAGATTGTAATAGGGCTGGGGCAATGGCTCATTTGGTAAAATGTCTGACATATAAGCACAAGAACCTGAGTCAAAATCTCCAGCACCCATGTAAAAGCCAAGCATTGTAAGCCAGGTGAGGTGGTGCCTACCTTTAAGCCCAGCACTCAGGAGAGAGAGGCAGGCAGATCTCTGTGAGTTCAAGGCCAGCCTGGTCTACATTGGAAGTTCCAGGCCAGCTGGGGCTACTGGGGGACCCGTTTTCAAAAAGACCAGAAAATAAAAATAAAACCAAGCACAGTACAACTGTAACCCCTGTGCTTTGATGGAACAGAGACAAAAGTTCACTAGCAGGCTAGTCTAGCTGAATCATTGAACTCCAGGTTCAGTAAGAGACCCTGTCTCAAGAAATAAAGTAGAAGTTTGAGGGTGGAGAAGATAGCTCAACAAGTAAAGGCACTTATTGCTGAGCCTCACAACCTGAGTTAGATTCTCAGGACCCACATGGTAGAAGGAAAGAACCTAATGCTAAAAGCTGCCCTCTGACCTCCACATGCACACTGTGAAATACACACACACACACACACACACACACACACACACACACGTGTGCATGTGCACAAAATAAATAAACAAGTAAATAAATAAATGTAATTTTATAAAAATGAATGAAGATAGAGAAGAACCTAAGGTCAACCAGTGTTGACCTCTGGCCTCCATATGATCATACGTGTGCACACAATACCAGAAAATGGAAACTGTAATAAAAGTAACTTTGTCTTAAGAGTTTGTTGATCTTGGTTTAAATTTACCATGTATCTACACGCATTAAAGAAAACATATTAGTAATTTTATTGCTTATTAGAAATTTTATTTCAAGATCCAGACAAGAAAGAAATTAAGTCCTGAAAACCAAGAACATAGATTAGGATTAAGTGAAAATTACTTGGTAAATTTGTATGTGTTTGGTGTTGAATCTAGATAATGTCATTAGAAAGGGAAGTAACTTGGGCTTGAATGTGAATCAGTAGTGGAATGCTTACCTTTCATAACAAGGCCCTAGATTTGATCCCTAGCACTACCAAAACTGTGGGGGAGGATTAATTTATCATTATAAGCAGGCATCTAGAATGAGATACTAGGTAATAAACTTTTTAAAAGATTCATTGTATATTTAATTATGTGTGAATATGTGCAATTGAGTACAGGTACACAGAGGTCAGAAGAGGGTGTTGGATCCCCTGAAACTGGAATTACAGATGGTTGTGAACTGTCTGATATGGGTGTTAAAAACCACACTTGGATTCTATGCAAGAACGGTACATGCTCTTAACTGCTGAGCCATCTCTCTAGCCCTGATGATCTTTTAACATTTAATATATAGTATATTCAAAGTGCCAAGTTTATAAATAACTTTTAATGATTGAAAGTATTCAGTGGTCCTTTGTTATATCTACTTTTGGTCCAGAAGTCTAGTGTAGAAGTTCTTCGAAGAGAGAAAAATAAGTGAGGACAGAATTAAGGACAGAATGGCTAAGAACTTTCCAGAACTGTAAAAACTACAATTGCACATATTCATGCATCTCAAAGAGAATGAATAAAATAAAACTATACATTATTTGTAATTTTTATTCCCGAGTCTGATGACATCTTGATTGGTAACTTAGGTAGTAAATTCAAGTTCATACTGCTTGGATTTTCATACCTGGTCCTTCAGAATTTATTTTCTTCTTATATTTCCAGTTTCTTCATGAACTCCTACCTGGACACTATAACCTGTGAAGAGTTGGAGGCTATTTCTATTTCTCAGTACTCTTCTCTGCACACTGGTTCCCCCAACCCTTTTTTTTCCTGTACCTTCTTCTCCATTGAATTCTTCTTTAGCTATAAAATAAACTGCCATGAATTTTCATATACTATACATACAACTCTGCAAATGTTTCTTTCCCCCTACCAGAGACGTTATCTTCACATACCCTCAACTGCCTACATCCACAGTTCCTCCCTGAAGTTTGACATCTAGGGCCTCCGCATCACTCATTGAATGTGCCATCACTGAACTGAAACACTTCCTTTTTTTATTTTTATTTGATGTGTATGAGTGTTTTGCCTGTGTGTATGTAAGTGCATTCGTGCATGCAGTGCCCACGGAGGCCAGAAGTAGGTGTTGAATCTCCTGAAACTGGAGTTAATGGATGGTTGTTAGCCACCATGTAGGTGCTGGGAACCAAACCCAGATCTTCTGCAAGAGCAGCCAGTGCTCTTAACTACTGAGCAGTCTCTCCAAACCCCTGAACAGAAACACTTTGACCTTCAGCCCTCTTACTAATGAGAAACCAGAATTTTTTCATCCTCATTGAGATTTCTAATCCCTTATCTAGTTTTGACAACCACTTTCTTTCTCTTTCTCACCATTCAGCCTTGATTCCCTGATTTATTACTAAAACCTTCTCTTAGAAAAATTTACTTTTTTGCTCACTTCCTCTTTAACCTGACTGTTTCACTTCCAACTCTGAATGGGCCCAATTCATGTACCCGTAGCAACCCCAGAGCAGTCCAGTGTGGTTTGAAGACTCATAATATGTCAAACTCATAATTCTTGCACCAAATAATCACTCAACCCTTACTATTCATCATACCACATTTCTCCATAATGAGTGCTTCCTTCCTTCTCTACAGAAACCTCTGATCCCCGATTTCCCTTCCCTTATTTCTCAGACAAAATTTATGTTCCCTAGAGAAAACTGAGTCAGAACTCCCTCATTTTCCAGACTAGTATCTACAAGTCTCCCTATATTCGTACCCATCCTCTTCTTTCTTTCTGGTTAAACAAGTGTCCCTCTTACTCAAAAAATACTAGTTCTTCCGTACAAGCTTTATATTCTTTCTGTTCATGTCTTCATATCTTCTCATGGACTGTATTCCATTTTGTTTAACCTCTGATAACTACATCTTCAACCTTTTTCCCTGTTTGGCTATCAGAAATGTTTCCTATCAACATTTAAGCCTGCTCCGTTTGTTGTCTCTAGTATTTAAAAGCACCCTCCTTGTCCTTTCATCCCCCTCTACAGCTTCTCACAATGGTATTGATGCCCAGCTAAACTGCTACAGCAGTGACCTGAAGAACTCCCACACAGTCATCATAATAGCAAAAGCAAGTGGGCCGTCTAGGATGGGCACATAGCTCTGTTTTACAGAGTCAGCCAGAGATGCTGCCAGGGCTTAGCTCTGCCATACCCAACACTGATGTGGCTTCTTCTTTGGGTAGAAGGCAGATGCTGTCTTTGTAGTCAAAGCCCAGTCATCATAGTGCAAGGAAAGCAATTTGTCATTAAGACTGAACTAGAATTAGGCACAGAACGAAACCCTAAGACAAAAGAGGCCGACAATCTTTCCCTAGTGTCATGTCTCACTACAACTCAAGGAGCACAGTTCTGAAGAAGCTGAATGAGAGAATGAATGGCGGCTGTTGTCATTCTGTCACCAAAACCAAGTTCCTTGTGACATTATCCCCATTTTTTCACCATACTCTATTTTCTTATTTTTAAAAAACACAAAAAGTATATTTAACTTTTAATTCAAAACATGTACAGAAATTAACACATATAAGTTAGGTGTGTAATTTGGCAAATAAGTATAAACCTAATATCCATGTGACCACTGTCTAAGTCAAAGAACAGAGAACTATCAGTACCCAAGACTCACTTTCTGTCTTGCCTGTGTTGTTTTTGTTTGTTTGGGTCAGGGTTTTCTGTAGCCAGGACTGGCCTCAAGCTCCCTGTGTGGCTGAGGATGACTTTGAACTCTTGATCTTCTTGCTTCTACTTCCAAAGGGCTGGGATTATAGGCATGCTCTGCCATATTTCTCTTCTCTCTCTCTCTCTCTCTCTCTCTCTCTCTCTCTCTTTCTCTCGCTCTTTCTCTCCCTCCCTCTTTTCCTCTCTCCCTCCTGTCAAACCCAAGATTTTACACAAGTCAAATATGTGCTATACACCTAGCCCCATCTTGATTTTTATAACAATCATATTGTTGGTTTGCATTTTTTAAAATTTTTGTTAAATGTTCCTGCTCTGCTTGATCTGAAAAATGTGCCACACTATTTCTCCTGTGTGTGAGCTCTTTTTACTTAGAACAGAACTTAAAGACTCCATGTATGTACCTTCCTCCCTCTCTAATTTCATTTTTCACAACTCACTTCCTAGAAAAACTGTTTCTTTCAGTTTTCCCAGGCTGCTAAGCCCTTTTCCGGGGTTTTTGCCTGCTATTGTCTGTCTGCCTAACCCTTAATCACCTTCACAGTCTGCACTTTAAGTCCACTTCTTCAAAGAGATCTGCTCCAACATCCAATCTCTGTTTAGTCTCTTCATTGTAATCTCTCTTGGCACTCTGTAGTCTTTCTTCATAGAACATGTTTCAAATCGTATTTGTGTGAATGACTATTTTGATGTCTTACTCTTCCATATAAGCTAATGACCTCTGTAAGAGTGGACCAGGTCTATTTAATTCATTGCTGTATCCAGCACAGTTCTTGAAATATAGTAGGCATGGGAGAAATATTTGTTGAAGAAATGAATAAATGTTATAACTCTTATTTAAGTATTTTTCCTTCCCAGTAGTCTATGATTACCTTGAGGGCCAAAACTAAAGGTGAATTGAGTTGAATTAAATTGAATTGACAGATTGAGACTAAATTCTCTGAGGGGAAAAACATTAAATCAGACTACCTCAAGAAAAAGAACCATATAAAATGAATTCTTAATTATTTTAATAAAAATATAACCCTCAAAAGAAAAGAAAATGTATGGAGTATTGTCAATTAAAAACAGGAACATTAACTCAGTCATGTAAATTAACAAATATGTTTCATTGTAAAATTTGAAGCTTTCTTTAATTTTATATCCCCAACAGAAAATTATTAAAAACTAAAAAACAATCATGACGTGCAGCTAGTAGGAAGCTAATAAATCTGTTGATTGGGTCTCTGGGTTTTCTGTCATCTTGTGTGTGGAGGTCCTGACTCATTACTGACTGAGGAACACTACTGGTCTTTCAGGAATTGAGCCATCACATCTTCTGTGCATACAGCCACACCTTTGTTCTGTGGCATTTCCCAACTCTTGTATGTTCCTGTTAAAATATCTGCTTTGTCTTAAATTTCAATCTATTTTTAAACATCCTTTTACATACCACATGCTTGGTGATCTCTAAATACATGCTATTTCTTCTAAACTAGTGGCATAGTACTACGGATGAATTATTTTTTTCTTGAATCTTTGTTCACCAACTGCTCAGTGAATTCATTCACTTTAGCATTTTCTGTTTTCCCTTCTCTGTTTCCATGGAGAGGTATGTCAATGATGCGTTTGACTCCATGGCAACAGATGACTGTCTCTTTGTACATGCACAACTAATTAAATTGAACACTTCTGAGCTGCCCATTGTCCTGGAGAAGGACTGAAGAGGCCTTCTCTGAATGAAACTTCATTCCAGTAGCAGGTTTTGCTGTTTCACCTAACACAGTGGATTCATGTTTTAGCATTACTCACTGTTTCCCAGATTCAGATGTATTAGGGTTTAATTCAGTATCCTAAAAATACTAATGTATAGAGTAAAAATTTTATATGCCATGGTTATCATACCATACATAGTTAATAGTTACATAGCTTGTTTTTTAAAACAAAATTCAGATGACTTGAATACCAGAGATATGATGATGATAGAATTAATAGATTCATTTAACATTATACAGTGTAATAGGTAGTAAAAACAACATGGATTTTAAAGTCAGGTAAGGCTGTATTTTGAATTCTAGCTATTACTTATTAGCTATAGGATATTAGTTACTTTTCTTAGCTCTGATAAAATACCCCCAAAGTCGCAACTTGAGCAAAGAAGAATTTATTTAGCTCACAGTTTCAGAGTACAGTCCTTTCCTGGTGGGGAAGGCCCAGCACAGGAGTAGCTCACAGCTGGAGCGTTCAATCCTGTGGGTAGGCCATGAAGCAGGGGAAGGGATGAATGGCGGGTGCTCAGCTAACTTTCTCTTCTTTTCCTTTCTTATTCAGCCTGTGACCCACTCGCCCACTTTTCTGGGCACACTCTCACAAAGTGTATACCCACAAGTATGTCCTTAGGTGATTCTAAATCCAGTCAAAGATTAAACATGACACTTGGCTAAGCTACTTTGTGAGATTTTTTTAACTGTATGTGTGTGTGTGAGAGAGAGAAAGAGGGAGAGAGAGAGAGAGAAAATTCTGCATGTGAGTGCAGGTGCCCATGGAGGCCAGATAAGGGTATCAGATCCCCTGGAGCTAAACTACAGGTGGTTTTAAGTTGCCTAATGTGGGTGCAGGGAACTAAACTCAAATCTGCAAATGCAGCAAGCTCTACTCCTGCTTTGTCTTTTTGATACTCAGTTTCCTTCTCTAAACTATGGATTTTACCTCTTTGCTTATATGGAAGTTAAATGGTCATAAAACATCTACCAAGACACACAGTAGACTGTAAGTAGTACAGGTTTATTAGGTTGAACTCAGTAATCAGCTCTTCAGTAGTTTCCTAAATGTCTCAAAATGAAAATGCAGTAAATGCTACAAAATTTTTTGTGTGTTGTAAACCAAACAGAATAATGTGTAAATGTGCATGATGTGCAGTGATTGTCATTGTCATTAATGCTAACAATATTTGAGTTTGTTTACACTAAAATAGTTACCAGGTAACACCATTCTGATTCTACTACATTTTTTAAAAAACTTTAGTATTACTGTGTGATGTGTGTGTGTGTGTGTGTGTGTGTGTGTGTGTGGACATGCCACTGCATGCATATGGAGGTCAGAAGACAGTTTTGTGGACTGTTATCCCCTTTCTGCCTTCATGCAGAAGGGATAGAACTCAGGTTCCATCAAGTTGCATAGTAAGCACTTTTACTAACTGATCCATCTCATTGGCCCAGCTACAACCTCCATTGCTCTGTCCATCTTCTGAGCAAGCACAATCTCTCCAAATCATTTTCTTCTATTTTCCTTAACATCTTTGAAGAAGTTAGAGATTGCATTGAGCCCCATAATTGAAGAGTTCAGGCAAAGTTTGGGCTATTTCTTCCTTGACCTCAACTCTTACCTTAAATGTTAAATTGAATATTTTATAAAATATGAAATCATTAATAATTTATATTTTTAATACAGAAGTTAACTCCCATTTTAATGAATGCTTGCTTATATACATATTTATTAATGTACAGTTGGTGTTCTGTGACTGTGAGCTACACATAGATTCAAATAATTGCAGATTGAAGATGTTCGAAAAATCTTGTTCTATTGTGGATATGTACAGACTTTTTTCTTTGTTTTCTAAACAATATTCTATGATTCTATAACATTTACATTATATTAGATATTATATGTAATCTCAGATGATTTAAGATACATAGAACATATAAGGGTTATATGTCAATACTTGCCTTTATAAAGGATTTAAACACCAATAGCTGTTGGTATCTGGGAATCCCAGAACCAATCCCCTAATGGATTGATTCTAAAGGAATACTATACTTGCATATTTATAATTGTTAATGTTAGTAAAAATTAACAAATCTTCATAAACTTATGTTTTATGTATTTTGCAACTCATCACCCAACTTAACCTGAATGCAGACAGTTTAAGGAATTCCTCTTCCTCATTTTGTAGGTGAGGAAACTGAGAGATTAAGTAATTTGTCCTCTATACAGCAGAACTGAGAGCACAGCCAGGAAGTTTGATGGCAGAATCCATGCTAATACTAATACTAATAACTATGGGACTTTTTCTTGAACACACAAAGCATTTACGGATAGAGAATGAGAAAGATAAAGAACTGACTAGCCTTGAATCTCAACTGATGAACTGAATGATTACTAGACTGAATTTGTCTTTAACTCTGTGTGTCTGTGTGTGTGTGTGTGTGTGTGCAGGAATGCACAGATTATAGACTCTTGGCAGTGTAGTAAAACTTACAGATCTATTCTCAGAAAAAAAGTTTAATCTAAAATACAATTTATAGGGCTGGAGAGATGGTTCAGCAGTTAAGAACATTCACTGTTCTTGCAGAGGATGCAGGTTTGACTCCCAGCACCCACTTGACAACTAACAACTGACTCTAACTCCAGTTCCAGGGGAATCTGATTCCCTCTTCTGACCTCTGTAGGCATTGCATAACATGGATTCACTTACTTACATGCAGGCAATACATTCATACACTTAAAATAAATAAATAATAAAATTAAATAAATAATAAGTAAAATATTTTTAAATGCAACCTAAGGATTAGAAAGGAGACCAGCTACATTGACATATAGTTATCAGGTTTTTTTTATATTATTACAGCAATATCATAATTTTTGGAACATAGTAGCAAAATGTAATGGCAGAGGATTTTGAAATAGTCAAAAGTGCAAACAGTTAAGATGCTTGTAACAATTATAATGAGAAAATATTTTTAATGTTTTCTAAATTGTCACGTACCCTCAAAATATAATACATTCCACATCATTATTATATTATATTGGGACACTGGGGCACAGAATGTAGGGAATCTAGTTGCATAGGTAATAAGTGGCAAAGCTGAGACAACCAAGTTGTTTGCCAGTGAATCTTACACTCACCCCACCATTCCCATGTTGTCTCTTGTAATGGTCACAAATATTCTTAAAAGGACACATGCCTTCCAAAGATGTGGCTGTATAAAAAATGTGGAGAAGTAGGTGAAGGCAGATGAAATAATGCATCTGTGATGTCATGTGAAGATAACAGCTTAGAACCAGCATCGGGATATCAGTAGAGAATCCCTGTTTATGTGGGGGGCAGGGTGCTGATACAGCTAGTCCATGAAAGGCATAACTGTCACTGCCACTGACAGTCTTTCCTTTCATTGGAACTGGAGTTCGGGTTTCTGTGTAGGCCAGCCCATTAGCTATTCAGATTCTTCTGCTTCAGCCAGCCTTGAAATGTCTGAATGTGATCACGCTTTCCAACAGTTTTCCAGCTCAGTCTTCTGAGTTGAGTACAGACAGCATGCAGAATGCCAGCCCCAGCTAAACAAGCCCCAATTGGTCAAGGAAGAGAGGCCATCTCCACAGTTGCCAGACTATTTAAAACCACAGGGTATACTAGCCAGCTGCTTCTGTATTAACTGTCCCTGAGAAGAATGCTAGTTTCTCTTTTAAGGCCAGCCTCTGTAATGACATGTTGCTGTTACCAGAAACTCCCAGGCACCAAATCACTTTATTTTGTCTTCAAGATACTATTATTGTATGGATTTGATAGGTCTTAGGTAAATGTTATCATTGAAAAAAATAAAGGTAGGTAGATAAAGACCTCTCTGTCAGCTACTTTTTTTTTTTTAACCAGGCTGAACCCCATGGTGTCCTCATTAGTCAAAAAATAGGCAGAAAGTCATTATATGTGTCCCACCCTACCCCACCCCCAAGTGAAGCAAGACAGGCCTCATGGGAGACTGAAGGTTGCTTTTTCTAACAATGAATAGGAAATATATACTTTGAATTTCCTTAAGTAGACAACTTTTGCCTTATAGGGCACAACATATTGAATGGTGGTGACATAACCCAATTAAATCCTCTCTTTGGGGAAATATAAGCACTAGTTACATAAAAGCAAAGTCTGTCAGGGATTGATGTGAACTGGAAGTCTCCCTCTGTCACAGGAGACAAAGAAGGAAATGTCTGTGAGCCTAATGTTCTCTGTCCTAGACAACAGTGTAGCCTATTAGCTCTATGGTGCCAGTTTCACTTGGACTCTAGGAGCCTAATCACTTGGAGTTATCCCAGGGTGTGAGGATTGTTCCACCCACCAAATGTTTTCTTGTGATCCCCACCTTAAGGGGAATTATAGTATTATCATTAAGTCTATTGTCTTGCTGATATCAGCTACTACTGTTTTAACACTAGCAAAGCTAATACCTGTAGAGAATATCTTGGCTCATGAAAGACAACTGGGAATTAGCATTCTTTCAGGGTAGTCACTGCATCACCTTGACTCCAGGGGGCCCAGGCCAATAAAAGAAGTATGCTCTACCCAGACTACATTTCGGTCTGTAGTGAGTTTGGGCTTAAATGAGGCTTTATCTATAAATGGGGTGGTGGTACCCATGAAATCTTCTGAATTAGATATGGACCCTCACAGAGAAAATAGCTAGCATTGTTGAACCAATCCCATGCCCTGTGCTCAGGGGCTTCTATCAGCAGATAATTTTGACACAAATGTAAAACTTGCTTCCATCTTTAAAACTAAGGTTCTGAAAAAGACTACTGTCTCCTCTAGGAGTTATATACAGCCTGAATCTATTTTTAAAGCTCTTTGAATTTCAAGAGCAGTGACCTCTTTATTATGACTATACACAGAAACAGTAAATTATCTGAGAAGCTGTTAAGTCTTCCTGAATCCCAATACACCTAAGATTAAAATATGTGTTGAAGTAGCCTTTAAACTAAGACAGTGCTTAAATTCAAGCACAAAATGACCCAGGCAGAAGTACAATACCTTCTCTTTCTTTATTACTGTTAATGTTTCCTCAAAGAAAACACTTCATTTGGGCAATTTGCCTCTCTCATCACCAGAGTTCAGGCCACATCACTACACAAGTAACTGCTTCCTTCATGTGCCATATGTAAATGTAGATACATATAATGTAATTTCTTTATTTATGCAATTACTCTAAGCTCATATTTAAGTACCTGATCATTATCTGTGGCAAAAGCAATTTTTTTTCACTGTACATGCATGGCAGAAACTGTAGGATCTTTTGTTGTTGGTTTTAAGTAAAGTTACTGGCAGATAATATAGTGAGTTTCCCCTTTTTATGCACAGTTATTTGAATTTTGACAATATGAGTATCTAATCACAACCACAGGTAATCACAACTAAGATATAGAATAGTTCTACCAAACCCCCAAGGTCCCATGGCCCTTCTAATGAATTCCACCCATATCCCAGCCTTTAGTAACCACTGGATTTTTTTTTCTTTCCCTACAACTTTCCTGTTTCCAGAATACCATCTAAATGAATCACACAATGTGTACCTTTTGAAACTGATTCTTCTCACTTGGCATGAAGCAATTGAGACTTCCCCATGTTGTTTTGGTCTGTCCTTTTAAATTGCCAAGCAGTGTTCCTGTATATAGATGTACTGCCTTTCGCTTCCTCGTGTCTAGAGAATAATGAAGGTATTCCCAGTTTTTACAGTTACAAAATAGACTACCACAAACACCCACAGACAGCTTTTGTGCCTTACTTCTGAGTAAACGTGTAGGTAAGGGACTCTTAGGCTACATGGTAAGTAGATGTGGCTAATGACCGAGCAGTTTTCAGCTGTGGCTGTGCTGCTCCATTTCCGACTTCTTAGAGCAGTGCCTGTGAGCTGCAGCAGTCTGCACACCCCTCGGCATTTGTTGCCATTTGCTTTGGGTTTTGTTTTCCTTTCGCCATTCTGGTGGATGTGCAGTAGCATCACACTGTGGCTGGATTTACATTTCCGTTATTAATGATGCTGTGTGCCTTTTCATATGCATATCGGTGCAATGTCTATTCGGTCTTTCTGCCTATCTTTTAATTTCATTATCTGTCTTTTTATTATGTAGTTGTTGGCGTTCTTTACTCTGGAAAGAAGGCATTATCAGATATGTGTTTTGCAAATATTTTCTTCCATTTATGGCTTGTCTTTTTATTTTCTAACAATGTTTCTCAAATACAAAAGTTTTTTAATTAGGCTAAAATCTAGTTTGTTTATGAATTTGCCTTTGGTATCACATCTAAAAAATCTTGAACTCAAGGTCACAAAGATTTTTCACCTTTATTTGCTTCTAAAAGTTTTATGTAGTTATAGGTTTTACATTTAAATTTGTGATTCATTTTGAAGTAATTTTTTAAAAGCTGTTGTGCTAAAATTGTTTATGTCTCTCAAAAATCATATGTTGAAATCCTAACCCCCAGTGTGATGATATTCAGAGGTTGAACTTTGGGAAATACTTTATGTTGTTAGAGTGAACTCTCATGAATGAAATTAGTGCTGTGATAACATGGACCCAGGGGAACTCTCTAGCCTTCTTTTCCTACTATGTAAAAACACAGGAAGTGAGTCTGCAGCTCAGAAGACAGGCCTAAACAGAATTCAGACATGTTGGCATTTGATCTTGGATTTCCATCCCCAAAATGTTGTGAAATAAATTTCTGTGGTTTATATTCCACCCAATCAATACTATTTTGTTATAACACCCTACCCTGAGTAAGACCAGTTGTTTTTTGGTCTACCTGTGAATGTCCTATTTTTTAACTTCATGAGTTTAAAATACCGTCCAGTGGTTTGCCTTTGCAACTCTGTCAAAATCTATGAATCATGTTAAGTGTGCTAGTACAGGCTTTTAATCCCAGGATTTGGGAGACAGAGCCAGGTGCATCTCTGTGAGATCAAAGCCAGCTAGGGCTACAAGGAGACCCTATCTCAAAAAAAAAAAAAAAAAATCAGTGACTGTGCATGCAAGTGTGTTTCTGATACTCTCAGATCTGCTGTGTTGATTTATGCCTGTCTTCCTCTTACATGACCATTTTCATATGGTAGCTCTGTGTCTAAACTCATACTGGATGGGTGCTCCAACTTAATTCTTTTCCAAAAAATATTTTTTCCCCTTGTTGCTTGAGATGGAACCCAGGCCCTCATACATGGAAGGCAAGCACTCTACAACTGAGCTGCATCCCAGTCCCTGCAAAACCTTTTTGCCTTCCCATAATGATTTTTAAAACATCTGTCCATTTATACAAAGATTGCCTGGGAGAATTTTAATACATTGTCTTAGTAGTACTTTAGAGGCAGGAATGACTATGAATTAATTTTTCAACAGATATGCTACAATAGTTTTCTATTGCTGCATAAGAAATTAATAAACATAATTGAAACCAACAAATATTTATTACTTTCTAGTTTCTGTGGGGCAGGAATCTGTACATAGTTTAGCTGGGCCTTTTGCTCAGGATTTCACAAGACCACAGTCAAACTGTCAGCTGGGATAGTTGTCATCCGAGACTCCAAATTCTCCTATAAGTACCCACTGGTAGAATTTACCTTCATACATTCTTAACATTTCTTTCTTCTCCTAGGTCCACAGGAAAGTGCCTCTGCTATTTCCAATCCCTCCAATTTCTTTATCTCTCACTAATAAATTATCTTAAAAAGCAACCCAAGGGATTGAGTAGATACCTTGGTGGTAGTATGTTTGAAAAGCATTTACAAGGCCCTGGGTTTGATTCCTAGCACCACAATCAATTGTTCATCAATCAGTCAATAAAAAGTCACTGAGGTTAATTTCTCATGATTAACGTCAAGTTAAATGATTAATGAGCCTAATTATGTCTACAAAACCCTTTCATATTTGCCACATAACAGAACCTAACATGGGAATGATATCACATTCATGGACTGAACCCATCTGAGAGAGAGGACTCACACAGGGCATTTGTTCTAGGGGGTGGGCACCTTGGGTGCCATCTTGGAGTGTTGCATCCTGAAGTACTGTTACAAGTATCTGTATCTTGAATGGACTTTATTAGATCAAATCTTCCATGAGGTTTATCAATATCTCTTAAATTTCAACTTTATGCTCTGTAATGACAGTTCTGCTTTTATTCCTTATACTGGAAATTGTGCTTACTCTGGATTTTGTTGTTTTTTTATTTTGTTTGTTTACAGGGCTCGGGATCAAACCCAGGGCCTGTGCACCCTAAGCAAATGTTCTGCCACTGAGCTGCACCCCCATCCCATCTGGTGTACACTTCCTAATTAAGAGTCCATCTACAGACTTATTAATTTTATTTTCTAAGAACTTTTAGCTTTATTGATTCTTCTGTTAGTCTTCTCATTTTAATTTCATTGACCTCTTTTTATTTTCATTATGTTCTTCCTGCTTGTTTTGGGTTAAATTTGTCCTTCTTTCTTAGTGTGCTAAGGTAGAGACATCAATCTGAACTATCCCTGTATTTTTAAGTAAGTGTTCAGTGCTGTGTGTCTTCTTCCAAGCTTCCCTTATGTATAGAGTAAGAAGCTTATAATATTTTTATTTTTAGTCAGTTATTAAGGATATCTTTAAATTTCCCCTGAGATTTTCTTTTAACCCATGAATTATCTTAAAGTATGTTGTTTGATTCTCAGGCATTTGGTAATTTCCTGTTATAAGTCTCTCATTGATTTCTAGTTTAATTACATTGTTATCAGAAATATTTGGCCTTTTCTCCCCAAATGAGAAATGTGAGGCCATTTGAATAAGTGTTTTCCCAGAGGTGATGTGTTGTTTCTCTTTACCTGCTTTCCTTTTTTGCCTTTAGCTTTCAGAAATTTGATTTGATTGGCTTAATATAGATTTCTTTGGGTTTATTTTATTTTTGATCTACTTCTTAAATATGCAGATTTTTGTCTTTTGTCAAATTTGGGCAATTTTTTTAGCTATTACTTCTTTAACAATATTTTTATCTTTATTTTTCTAGATTTGTATGTGTGCATGTGTGTGTCACAGGACAACCTTGGATATTGGTCCTTGTCTTCCAGCTTGTTTGAGACAGGGTCCCTCATGTCTTTTGCTCTGTATACCAGGCTAGCTGACCTGAAGCTTCCTGGATTCTCCTGTTATTCAGTCTCTGTCTCCCATCTTGCAATAAAAGCACTAGGATTATAGGCACATTATGCTGTGTCCAACTTTTGCTCAAGTTCAGGGAATTCTGGCTTGTCCTTTCATAACTAATATGACAAGCACTTTACCCACCCAAGCCATCTCCCCAATTGGTCAATTGTGTTTTCAGTTTTTTGTTTTCCCAGTGTTTTGTTTTCTAAACACTGGTGATATGTTGGTATTTTATTGACCCATAGAAACCTCAAGACTTCCATATTCTGGTTTATATGCTTTCCGTTTGTTATTCAGATTGAATAACTTCTGTTTGTCTGTCATCAAGTTTAGAGAATCTTGTGTCATCTTAGTTTCGCTATTGAGTTATTAGGTGAAGTTTTTGTTTTGATTTTTTTACCTGTTTGTTAGATATTTATTTTTAGGAACTGGGTATGTGATGCATACTTGTATTCTCTGCATTTGGCAAGTTAAGGCAATAAGATTATGAGTTCAAGGCCACCCTTGGCTACATAGTGAGACCCTTTCTCAAATAACAATAAATAAAAATAAATCTTTAAATAAATATTTAAAATGTTTGCTTTGGTTCATATTATTTTCCCCTTTCTTTCCTGGGACTTTGTATTTCTTCATTTGCTTTTGTTTTTATAATTGATTGTTGGAGCACTCTTGTAATAATCACTTAAATACTTGCAAGGCTTGAAAAATCTGTATCATCACAGAATCGATGCCTGATCATTGTCTTTTGTTAAGTTAATATATTCATGACTTAGTTATCCAGTAATTTGAGACTATCTTTAATATTTTGCATCTGACATTCTGAGACAATTCTATGTACATATTCTATTTTAGTAGATTAACAACTTGTTTGATGTAGAATAAGCATTCTGTTCAATTTTTTGGAATTTGATTGAAGTGTCAACTTAGTTTTCAGAGCTCTTACAGGGCTCATTTGATCTGCCTACTTCTGCATTACCTATCGCAGTTTAGGACCTGGGCAATGTTCCATCTGCAGATCAATTTTCTGAGCTTTTTCATTTCTGCTTCTGGTCAGTTTCACACATGAGCTGGTCAGGTTTGCCCATGATCCCATGCACCAATTTTAAGAACTCTTTTGTCCAGGTTACTCCTCTCCATATCCTCCCCTATTCCCTAATTAAGAAAGGGTAAGATACTACCACATTGCTGTCCTTTGCTTAATTTAGGGTACAGTAGCTGACAGGGCTCCTCCCAAGTGCCTAGCGGAAGAGAAAGATGTGATTTCTTTCTCAGTGTATGTGCACTGAGTAGAGCAGGTACAGACAAAGATTCATGTGGCTTCCCCAGGGCCACATACTTCCCCAGGGTTACCAACTTTCCCATCTGTTGAATAGGGATGATATTTGGCCTGGGCCTCTTGATTTTTCCAGATTTGCAGCTACTCTAGCACCAAGAATGACTATGCATAGTCTCTCTCTCTCTCTCTCTCTCTCACACACACACACACACACACACTCACACACACACATATTTAGGCTATTTACCACCAGATTGTCTCTGAAGTTCTGCCATCTTTTAACCTCTTTTCATTTATTTTGGGCAGTTTTAGTTGTAATTAGCAGGAAGATCAAGATACTATACATTTGCTCCATCTTGTCTGGAAGAGGAAACAAAACATGATTTTTAAAAATCACTCATAAAAGCATTTACAATGCCTACTGTATGGTTGGCACTAAAGAAGTATTTGTTGGTCAGGCTGGAGAGATGGCTCAGCAGTTAAGAGTACTAGCTGCTCTTGCAGAAGACCCGGGTTTGATTCCCAGCACCTACATGGCAGCTAACTGTCTGTAACTCTAGTTGCAGGAGAATCCAGCACCTTCTTCTGACTCCTTGGGCATTACACAACACAGGTGCACTTACACACATGCAGGCAATACAATCAAACACATAAAATAAAAATAATAAATAAAATATTTTAAAAAGAAGCATTTGTCAGGGTTGGAGAAATGGCTGAGTGGTTGAGAGCAAGCACTTACTATTCTTGCAGAGAACCCCGCTTTAGCTCCCAGCACCACATCGTGGCTAACAACCATCCCTAACTCCAGTTCCAGAGAATCTGATGCCATTTTCTGGCCTCTAAAGGTACTGAAGCATTTGGTAAAACTTACATGCAGGCAAAACACTCATGCACATAAAAATAAGTAAAAAGAAAAATTTGAAAAAGAAGTATTTGTTGACAAAAAAAATGAGTAACTCTATATCTCAAAATGTTAATTCAATATAATGTAATAAGAATATGACCTTTAGAGTCATCAGTCAGTTTGTATTTAGTTCTACCTTCTTCTTTCAGGATGCATGTAAATAAACTTTTCAGAACCTCAGTAGTCCATAATGTAGGAATGAATGATAATATCTACTTCAAAGGATAAATTTAAATGAACTCATAAACTCCATGGATCTAAGATAGTACTTTACCACTTATATTAGTAATAAGAACAGTTATTAAAATCACTGTTTCTTGTACTTACAGGAAACACTGCTCTTAAGGACAAAGAAGACCAATTTGGGAGAACACCGCTTATGTACTGTGTGTTGGCAGACAGACTGGACTGTGCAGATGCTCTTTTGAAGGCAGGAGCAGATGTCAACAAAACTGACCATAGCCGGAGAACTGCCCTCCATCTTGCAGCTCAAAAGGTGAGAAGTAAAATTACCTTGAAGAGGAAACATCATGTATTACTATTTGTTACCTGACTGATGGAACTGTGCAATGGACAAATAAATCACAAATACACAACTCTTAGGCTTCATGATTTCTCCCCAGTCTTTAAACTGCAGATTAAAGCACAGATAACTGATGCTGAGGAGATAGCTCAGTTGTCAAAGTGCTCACCTTGTAAGTACCAGGATTCCCAGAACTCATGTTAAAAAATTGAGTAGATAGAGGCAGGCAGATCCCTGGGTAGCTCACTAGCCAGCCATACTAGCCTAAGTTCCGGGCCAGTGAAGAAACCTGTCTCAACAAACACCGAGGTTGATCATACCTGAGGAATGACACCAGGTTGACTTCTGACTTCCACACACTTAAGCACACACCTGCACGCACCCCCCCCCAATCCACGTATGGAAATAAAATAATGATTAAACAGAAATAAACAAGTGCTAACAGTGGTTAGACTCGAACATTGGAAATGAATATGAATTGGCTTACTCTTCATAGTTTCTCATTTTTCTTTAATGAACATTACTTTTACAATCAAAAGTTGCAATCTCTTTAGAAATATGTGGCATTGGGGCTATAAAGAAACTTATTTTCTAGTGTACTTTCAACTTTTAAAAAAATCTAAAATTATATTGTCAGTATCAACGATTTCAAGTTTTTTAAAGTCGTTAACAGTTCAGGTTTTTCAGATTAAATACATCAAAAAGATAAAATCGGAAGCTTCCAAATTAAAGATCTGCCTAATAAACCATTTCCCCTCTGTAAAATTTTCCTTTATAAAATATATTTGCAGTATGTGGTATTTTCCTTTTTGTGATTTTGGACTTCATATTTTTGGGAAAAAAAGCAATGAAAATCAGTTAGATCCAGCAGAAACTATTAGTGTTCTTTCCCATTAAAAAATATGACCAGATAGAGCTGATTAATTGAGGGGTTAGAAAAATACCTTTCATTAGCTGACTGCATAAAAAGAGGCTGACATTAAGATCTACTGTTGAATCTGCTCATCATATGCTCTGATCAGTAGGTCTGTCAGGCTATTTCCAGTTACTTCTCCTGAATTTGCTTTTCATTATAGTAATTTCTAAAAAAACTCTCTCATTTTCAATCTCAGTTTTAACTGCTACACAAGTATTTATAACCTTTCACCTAGGCTTGTCAGTGGATTAAATTATTCATTCAGGAAAGGCAACTCCATTTAACTTGTTATCATAATAAAAAAGAAGAAGGAGAAGAAAAACCATTGGGAATGGCCCAAAGTTAAGAATTTGATGCCCTTTAAACATTTCATTGTGATTAATTTAGGTGTAAAATTTAACCTGTTAAATGTAGGTTAGGGTACTAGAGAAATGGCTTAATGGTTAAGAGCACTGGCTGCTGTTGCAGAGGACCCAGGTTCAGTTCCTTATACCTACATGGCATCTAACAACCATCCTTTACTCCAGTTCTGGGAGATCTAACGCTCTCTTCTGGCCTCCACAGGCATTGTACAACAGAGGTACACTTATACACATGCAGGCAAAATATTCATACACAGAAAAATCGATAAGTAAATAAAAAATAAATAAATAACAAATTTAATGTAGGTTAGAAGACCCTAACATCAGGTAGATTATTTGGAAACAAAATGAGGATTTAATTTGATGATCTAATACCATGACACCCTGGATATCAACAGGGTTGACAGAAGGGCTGTGTCTCAGCAGGCAAGTTAGCTTTATTAGATGCTGCACATTCTTTTCTGTTGCTTTTTGTTTCCGTGATAGTTTCATTTGCTTTGTTTCATTTTTTGAGACAAGGTCTCAAAGCACAATATAAACTGGCTGCAAGCTTGTGCTGGGATTATCGGTGCAAGCCACAACACTGGGCTTCCTATTTTGTTTTCATTATTTTATTTCTAACATTTTTATTGTGTGTTATTGTACATGGTATATGTATATGTGTGTGCTCATGCTACAGAGCACATGCGAAGGTCAGAGTCAGTTCTCTCCTTCCACTTTTATGTGGGTTCCATGGACTGAACTCAGATTTTCAGGCTTATGCAGCAAGCACATTTGCCCACTGAGCTGCCTCTCTTGCCTTAATTTTTTAATTGTTGTTTTTATAGTGTTAAGGAGTAAATAAAATTAAGACTTACATAGTAGAATGTACATAGTTGACTTCGTAAGTGACAAGTTTCATGGTCTTTCAAGTATCTAACAGCTAAACATTTCCCTTCTTTCTCTGTTGCTGTTTGTTTTCACGTGCTTGCCAAGTATCTATGGTAGACTACTAGAATTTTCTGAACAAGAGTGGCGATAATTTTTTAGGACCCTACTCTGCTCAGTCAAACCTACATGTTATGTTTGATTTTGTGCTTCACACAAAGCATCATTTTTAAGAAATCAGAAAAAGAGCAGAAAGAAGATATTGAATGATTTAGAAATAATTTTTAAAGAATATTTGGAGATATGTCCCAAGTCTATTAAGACATCCAAATTTTGAGAACACACAGAAATACACACACACACACACACACACACACACACACACACACACACCTTCTTTTCAGAAAAAATATCTTCACCTTAAATTTCAAGGATTCCCCCATATTAAAATAACCAAATTATGATCTGACAATGAAAGATCACCAAAAACTTAAAGAAGCAATCTACTGTTTGTGTAAGTCAACAGAAACAACTCATTTAGTCTGGGAAAACAGCAGATATTAGAACCATTAGAGTCACAATATAAAACATGCACCAATGAAATGTTTAAAGACAACTCAGAAAAAGAGAACTCAAAAAAGACTTCTATGAGTATGCATCTGTTCTTGCCATGCCTGCTGATTTTAGACTAGCCAGCCTGCAGGAAATATATTTATATAACCTCATATGTAGGAGGAAAATATATATCCACTGTTTAAAAGCATTGAGAACAATCAACATAGACATGATCTGAGAATATATAATCATTCGGAGAAAGAAAGCCTGTAAAGTGGGTACCATAGTCATCCTGTCTGTTCCATTAAACTCATTTGCCACATTGGAATGCAACAGAATACAACCTTAACAGTCAATTTGAAGAAACCAAGGTTGGAGAGTCTAGTAGCTGGAACCTGAAGGGTAAAATGCTGGAGTGGAGGGAACTGTGGAGGAGAAACCCAGAAGTCCTGATACCAATTCCTTCCAGTCATTAGTGACTGATGAACTGTGTTTGTACAGGATGGGGCTCTGGGAACCCAGCAGCAAACGAACAGCAGCGGAAAGACAAAGGGCTGAGAGGAGATTGTTTTTAAATTATCTGACATCTTCTTTCACATTTAAGTCTTCTAGTCCGCAGCAAATTGATTTTTGTATAGGGAACCTTCCTCACTTTAAAACATATGGATAATTAAATTTTGCCAACACAAGTTCATTAGTATTCAGCCATGTACTATCTGTTGTGTTAGGCTTTTGTACCCTGCAGTCCCTTTGCATTTTTCTTCTACTGAAAATCCCAATGGAGCTATTTAGGAAATTTGAAAATGAAGGTTACATGATCAAAGTAACTTAAAGGGACTAGCATGGCAATGCGAGCTGCTTTGAAAGAGGAAGAGGATGTAGGTGTATAGTAAGACATAGTTCAAGCAAATAGAGGGGAGTTGGAGCCAAGAGATATATCATGGAGGTGTAAACACTGAGTCAAGTATTTGCCACATTTCCTATGTAGTCATGATTATATAACTTGAGAGAGTTGGAAAAAGTGAATCACATGTGTTGGCTATAGATAGATGCTGCCAGTAACAATCCCGTGAAACTTGATTTCCTTTTGTTTAGTGAACCTCTTTTCAAATATTGTTTATTCCACTTAACGCTGGTATCTGTGAACTTACACATGTGCTGTTTGGACTGGGGAGACAGTTCAGTTGATGAAGTACTTGCCATGCCCAAATAGTACCTGAGTTTGATTCCTGGAATTCATATGAAAAAGCTTGCATAGTGGTAAATGTTTATTATCTCAGGGAGGCAGAGACAGGCAGATCTACCTGGCCTATTCCCTGTGCTCCAGGCCGGTGAGGAACCCTGTCTGAAACAATAAGGTAGATGGCACCTGAGAAATGATACCCTGGGTTTGACCTTTGGCTCTACATGCACACATATACTTGGGCTATTTGTATAACTATCAATTTTCATGTATGTGAGCATGGATTCATTTATTTTACATAGGTTAAAATCTCTACATAACAGGTGCTATGTAGGAATACAAAGACAAAGGGCATAATTCTGAAAGCTACCTTATGCCTTTTGATACATACCAAGTCATATAAGTAGTAAGTGCTGTTATTGATCACTCTTGCCCATGTTATTATGGTTTTGGTTTTTCATGACGCTGAACTATACTATTCTCTTCCTTTGGTTTATTCACTGGGAAAGCTTAGATCCCCATAATACTGTGTTCATCTTTCAATAGAGCCTCATTCTTGGCAGTTATCATTTATTTGTCTCTTTTCTTAGAAAATTTTGTGACTCCAGGCAAGCACCTTGTTCTATGTACTTTCAAATGCCTCCGAGTCTAGCATACCTAACATAAGTTCTATTTCAACTACATTGGTACAAATACTAAACATTTTGTTTGTTAGAAAGAGTTATGCAGGGGGTTAGGGCAATGGCTTAGAAAGTGAAATGCTTGGTGTACAAAAGCTTTCAAAGAAAAGATTTGGAATCCTCAGCACCCACAGAACTGCTGGGTGGGCGTGGTGTCCCTCCTGTATTTTCAGAGCCTTCAAGGTGGGGACAGGGAATCCGTAGAGCAAGATGGCTAGCCAGACTAGCCAGACTGACAAATCTGGCTTCAAATGAGAGACTATGCCTCAGAAAATATAAGGTAGAGGGTGACCAAGGGAGATAATGGCACTCTCTGGCCTCCACACACAGTGTACATATGTATGTACACACAAATGAGCCCACATACATGTGAACACACACAGTATACACCATATAACACCCTCAAAAGAGAAATGTTTATCCAGTTTCAAAATAAACATATGTGTAAAAAGTTTAGGGAACTGTGCTGCATGGCTTTAGCATGTATTCACTTCTCTAGAAACAAATTGCTGTTAGTCCAAGAAGCTCAAGAAATGATACTCATGGGAATAAAATTCCAGTATGTTGAGTATCTGCTCTTAATCTGTTTTTCACTTCACACCATCAATTTAATCCAGGAAAGCATACCTTTTCTGAGTGACAGAGAAAAGAACTGTTAGAAATGTTTTATTCAGAGGGAACTAGTATCTCTTTGACTTTCATAATTAGATTTATTAAAAGTTTAAGATAAAAAGGCTTTAGAGACTTTACTTAATGTTAATACATATTTTAATGTTCCTGGAGGCTATTAATTTGGCTCCAGGAAGATTAAGATCATCCATTTAAAAAATGTATCATGTTAAACACAAAATCAAAGAAACTTCAAACTGTGACTATGTTGTACCCTTTTTATTCATAAACAATTTTCAGTTCATCTATAAAACTGAATCTTAAATGCTAATTTTCAGTTTTCAAGTTACACTGTTTTCCATGTTAATGACTTGCAAAATGTAAAAGAGGACAGAATACTTGTAAAACTTTTCATGAAAACTTAATGTGACACTGTCAGGTTCATTATTTGCATGCATGCAGACACACACAAATACTCTACCCACCAACTCCCCAGTCTTCCTCAACTCAATATTCCTATATCCCCTCAGCACATACATACATCCGCCATAATTCAGTACCACAATTCCTTAGAGATCTTACTTATTTAGACCTCATTCTTCAGTAAAGCTGGGACAGAGACCATATCTTGATTTTCTAGTTATAGTTCTAGCACAGCTCCTGCCACTTAATAGCCAGTATTTGTCTAATATTTATATGAATAAATTAATGTGTCATCAATAAATGTGAACATCAGATAAGTTTATTATGAAAGGTATGCCCTTCAAAACTATTAAAGTTTAAATTGTTATATTTAGTATTTTTTTCATTTTCTACCATCTCTCTTTTCAATTATTTTATTATTTTTATTTTATATTTATGAGGGTATTACCTGCATTCATATAAGTGCAACCATGTCATGCAATGCCTGCAGAAGTCAGAAGAGGGCATCGGATCCTGGAACTGGAGTTACAGACAGTTGTTAGCCGCCATACGGGTGCTGGCAATTGAACCTGGATCCTCTGCAATAGCAGTCAGTGCTCTTAACTGCTGAACCATCTCTCCAGTCCCTGCCTTTTCAATTTTGTAAGCAGATTTTATGGCTTTCTGTGAGCTTAATTCCTTGATAAATAACATGTATATGCTTCCATTTCTTCATCTACAAAATGAGATCATATTTCTATCTTCTCTATAGGAGTGATGAATCCTTAGATTTAAAGCATTTCATTTGTTGGAAAGGTATACTCTCTAGGAATACACTGTCAGCATTCTTGCTACTAGTCATGTGCTAAATACCTGCAAACATCAAATTATTATTCAGGGATCAGTAGTTATGAGACAAAGGGTGGCTTTTTGAATCTTGTCTAGTTTGTCATTGGATAAGGAAACTAAGTCTCCTTTCTCTCTTCTCTCTCTCTCTCTCTCTCTCTCTCTCTCCCCTTGGTGATGGGAATTGAATCTGGGGTTTCTTCCTTCTTAGGCAATTTCTGTATCCCTTAACTCCTGTTCTCTCAAAGCAATAATTCACTCTTCTCTGCTTTTGTATATGTGTGGGCTCTTCTTTTTCTCATGGAAAAAAAACTATTATAAACATATACACAGAATAGACAATAATACAAAAGACACCCAGGTGTTTAACACTTAGAATAGTTAAAACTAATATTTCATATTTTTGCCTCTTATGTATTAATTGAAACTACCAAAATCAAGACAGACTTAGAAAAACAGAGAAGGGGATCATGATTTGGGAAGGTAAATCAGTTTCAAGTACATCTGTTCTATTTGGTTTCATTTAATATATCAGAATTTCAATATCAAGTAAAACTGGTCTCTGGAGAGCGAGATCATATTTGTAGTTACCTAAAAGATGTATAATGAGTGAGAGAGGACATAAAGAAGCTTTCTGTGGTGCTGGAAGTGTTCTGTATCTTTGTCTATGTGGCAGCGACATGAAAATGTGATCATCTGTATTCTTAAGAATTATGTAGTTTACTGTGTGCCTATTATACCATGTAAATTATTATTTGAAACGGAAAAATGTCCTGAACTTGGTAACCATTGTTTACAGACAGGGTAAGCAGCAGTGGTTCCTGGCCTGAACCTGAGGAGAGTGTGGAAGCCCTGCATCCATGCTCTAATCTTCAAATCACCTGAATGCTTGTCAAAACAGATTTCTGGGCCCACCTCCAGCATTTTTAATTCAGTAGAGGTAGCATGGGGCCAGAGAAGTGGCCACTCTGACAAGTTCCCAGGTGAAGTCGGTGATGCCAACAGAACCGTTTGAAAACCTGACTCTGTTGACCTCATTTGCTTTTGTATGTTCTCCCCATCTTCAATGCCATTGGCTTCTTCTAGATACTAACCTCTTGGATTAATGGCTCTTTTGACTGGTATTCCCAGCTTTGGATGACATTATTCACAAAGGTAGGATGTAGTAGTCAAGGAACAATTATTATTCTTATTTTTTGACTTTTTGAGACAGGGTCTCCCTGTAGCTTCAGCTGGCCTAGAACTCACTATGTAAACCAGGGTGGCCTTGAACCCACAGAGATCTGCCTTCCTCTGCCTCCCAAGTGCTGGGATTAAAGGCCTGTGCCACCATACCCAGCTTTCAAGGAACAATTTTGAAAAAAAAAAAAAACCAAACTGTTATTGACTTCACAGTAAACAAATTGAATTTTAAGTTTGGGATATCTTGGTAGTGATGACTAGTATGAATTTTGATTTACTAATTTGGATATGCAAAGTGAGACCTAGACTGGAGTCAGAACTGCAAATAGAGGTCATAGGAGTTGAAATGCCCAAAAGTTGTATATAGGTGGAACAGGATCAGAAATAGGGAACGCTAACACTGAAGGTTTATTAAGGGAACACAAGTTTACACAGGAGACAATAAAAGAAAAAGGAAGAACTAGATCAGAGTGGTGATTAGAGCCAAAGGAACTGAGTTTCTAGGAAAAGAGGACCCATTTCTGTTTCTTCTATGTGCTAAAATGTGAAGCGTTCAAAATGGCTCAGTAAATACTTACTGAACCAGTGAAGGGACACAGTATAATGGGAATTGAAAAGTGTGCACTTGGAAAGTCACTTTAACAAGGGCCATGATAATAATGGAGACAGAAACTAGATAGCACTCTCCAGTAACCAGGAAGTAAGGACATGGATTCAGTAAATATGTATCATGCTTTCAAGATGAGAATGAGTGATAAGGTAATGCAATTATTGATCAGGCAGAGTTTTAAGAAGTGAGACTATGTGTCGAAAATTTTAATAAATAATGATGTCATGAATATCACCCAATATGTCCATCACCCAGCGTCAACTATTATTAATTATAGTCATGTTTCATCTATATACTTCAGCTGAACTATTTTAAGGCATATCACAGACATCTATAAATATTTCAGGGTATATCTAAAAGGAGAAAATAGTTTTTTATATATCTCCACAATACCATTGTATCAAAAAATAAATTAACAACAATTCATTAATATCAATAAATATCTAATCAGTGCTGACATTTTCCCCATTGTGTCTTAGACATTCTTAAAGATCAATATGTCTAAATTGAGGTCTAAACAATGTCTTTACATTGCATTTGACTGATAAGTCTTTCAACTTCCTTGCAGTCTTAACGGCTAGATAAGAGATATTTGAATACATACAAATGTGCAATAAAAGAAGACACCAAAATGGAGAAAGAACTGGTAATGGTGGCTGTAATCCCAGCCCTCAGGAGGCTGGGGCAGGAAGATTGTCACAAGTTCGAGGCCACCCTGACGTTCACTGACCAATCAGCCTAATGTAATCAGAGAGCTTTTGGTTGTGAGACATCCTGGTTCAAAAACAAACAGAAACCAAGATGGATGACTCCTGAGGAACAATACCCAAGCTTGACCTCTGGCCTACACATGCACATACTACCACACATACATATTTAGGAGAAAAGTGAATGATTTCTGAATCAAAATTCCTAGGGAAATAGGAGCAAAAACAACCCAAAATATGAGGCAGTTTAGACTTAGACAAGTAGGGGTGTTTGTCAATGAATAGCCATGGTGTGAATTTAGGACATCTGAATACTGTTGACAGCTAATTATAACCTGTTATAAAAACAAAATCTCCCTTGAAAATTATTACCATTTTACAAATGGGACAAGAAACTCTGGGTTTAATTTTTGAAAGCCTGTAGAGGGAGATGTTTTGGCCCTAAAGCTGGAGAGACAAGATTTTAAAAGTTCACCTTGTATTGAACCATCTGTCACCATCTGTCAAGGATGATGAGGGGAACCTTTGGGATATGAGGGACTGCTGCTCCCCCTTTCCCATCTCCAAGGTACCACACCCCTGACTCCACGAAATTCTCTTGTTTAGGCAATAGGTGCAGAGGAAGTAAGAGAGCTAGTGTTAAGTGATAAATTAGCTTTTCACTGGATAACAAGGGCCTATTAATTTCTGGTTTCCTATTGAATTGACATAATATAATGAAGAAGAAATTGAATCTACAGTTGTAAGATTTATAATCCATTCATAATTCAAAGACATCTGGGACTACTGAAGGGCTCACTAGCTTGTGACCTGACACAGGTAGTTTAACTCTCCAAGGCTTTGTAAATGGGGCTTATATTACTAGCTATTTAAGAAATGAAATATTAGTTATTAGCCCATATATCAAAGACCATGGAAGGCAGATAAGCTATGCATAATATCTACAAATGCATATGGGCTTTCAACATTAAGTATTAATCCTCTCAAATATAGTATTTTTTCTATTGTATTTAGAAACAGATATGATTAATAAAATTGTCACTTAATTCTTTTTTTTTTTTTGGTATTTTTTGAGGCAGGGTCTCCCTACAGTCCCAGCTGTTCTGGAACTCAGTATGTAGACCAGGCTGGGCTTGAATTTACAGAGCTCTCCCTGCCTCTGCCTTCTGAGTGTTGAGACTAACACCACCATGCCCTGCTTTAATTAAATTCTTATATTCTTCAGTCAGCTAATTAATTTTTTTCTTGATGTTTTTTAACCTAAAAAGACTGAAAGCCAGGCTGGAGAGATGGCTCCATGGTTAAGAGCACTGGCTGCTCTTGCAGAAGATGGGGGTTCAATTCCTAGCACCCTCATGGCAGCTAAAACCATCTGTAATTCTAGTCCCAGGGGATCCAACACCCCCTTCTGACCTCCAAGGGCACTCCACAGCATAGGTACACTTATATACATGTACTTAGTACACTCATACACATAAAATAAAATATAAAAACACAATAGTTAAGACCAAGATCCATGGCAAAGGTACTTTATTTATAAGTAATTTTACTTAGGTATAATTGTAAACTTAATATATTTACTGACATCAACTTTCCATACTAGCAAAAATTTTAACATATGTAGCTCTTTACACATTTAATCTTCAAAGTAACTTTTTTCTTTGACTCAAAAAATTAATTTTAAACTCAAAGAACATTATTATATGCCTTAGTCCCTATGCCTGTCTCTTACCTTTTCTCATCTATCATTTACCTAAATAAATCTGTTTTGTTTTGTTTAATCAAAAGAGTTGCAAAAATTGACCCTTTGGATAAAGAGATTATAATGGTCAATTTTAAAATTTTAAAAATGTATTATTTTTATTTTGTGTAAATGAGTATTTGCCTGCATGTAAGTGTACCTGTGTTGTACAGTGCTCACTAAACCCAGAAGAGGGTGTCGGATCCCCTGAACCTGGTTGTTAGCTTCCACATGGGTGCAGGGAACTGAATACAGGTCCTCTACAAGAACAACCAGTGCTCTTAACCATTGAGCCATCATCTCTCCAGCCCCCTGTCAAAGTGTATTGACTTTGACTTTTGTTTTCAAATTACTTTTCCTGAAATTCTTCCTTGTCTAACTAGCATTTAAACAAACAAATAAAAAAATTATGGAGAAACATATTTTATAGTCACATCCTGTACGTCTCAGCTTTACATCTTGGGGCACAGAACATGACTGACTTGCTTGCGGATCTCATTTTGTCTTAATGTAGCACAGCATCCCTGGGTGTGTTCTCTCCATTCTACTGCCTTACTTTTCTGACATTCTTTCATCAATCACTCCTCTTTTTCTGTTGACTCCAGTGATGCTTTGTTTCTTCTACTTGCTGCTCTCCTTTATCTCCCTGATGTCTCTCACATCTTTATCGCTAATACTAACCCTCTTCCTAATTCCAGACTTGTTTTTACTAGAAGTCTCTAAATTAATGTTATTCTAGAAGTGTCAGTTTCAACATATGTGAAACAAGGTTGCCTTTTTTGCCTGTATCTAGTTGTCTACTGATTTTTTTTTAAATAGAGTCTCATAGCCCAGGCTGGCCTGGAACTAACTGCATAGCTGAAACTGCCCTCAAACTTGTGATTGTCCTGCCTCGACCTCTTGAGTGCTAGAATTACGGTGTGTACCACAATACTTGACTGGACCACTGATTGTAAAAAATAATTTGTGGGAATAAAATTCACATAACAAAATTAAGTATTTTAAAGTGAACAGGTGAGGAATGCTGCATGCTCTTGATGTGCAGCTTCCAACTCCATCTTGTTTCTGAGCTTTTCCATGACTCTGTCAGATCTGTCCACTGAAGTTCCTTCCCATTGCTTCTTTCTCCAAACCTGGGCAGCCACCACTATGCATTTTATCTCTGAGAAATTTATCTATTACAGTATTTCACATAAGCAGAGTCACATAACATAGGAACTTCTGTCTGGCTGCTTCTTTCACTTAACATAATGTCAGCCAGGCTGCCATATGAATCTGTTCTTCATTCCTTCTTAGGACTGAGTAGTATTTTCTGTTTTCTGTGCATCTCACTGTCCACGGACATTTGTGCTGCTTCCACCTTTGGGCTCTTATTGCAAATAGCGTTGCTGTGGACATATGTGTACATTTAAAAAAAGATTTATTTGATTTTTATTATGTGTATGTGTCTATGTATGTGTGTGTGAATGTGTATGGAGGTGCCTGTGGAACCTAGAATTCCCTGGAGTTTGAGTTACAGATAAGGTCATGAGTGGCCCAGCATGGACAAACTCAGGTCTTCTGCAAGAGCCACAAGTACTAACTGTTGACCATCTCCCCAGCTCTCATTTCCTGGGTTGAGTACATTTTTTCAGTTTCCCCATCTAATTGTCCATTATCAATTTATGGGACTATATTATCTCAGTCACCAATCCTAAAACCTGGGTAACACATAATAGATACTAAATATAGGTTGTTTGAATGGATTTCTTAAATTACAGAGCTGAATGTGTTTTCACTTCTTTCTGTTTTACCTAACCTTTCAAAACTCTTTGTTATTTTAATTTTTGATTTATTTATTTTTACTCTATGTGTATGAGTGTTATCCCTGCATGGATGTAAGTGTACCCATGTCAGGCAGTGCCCACAGAGAACAGGAGAGGGCATCGAATCCCCTGGAACTGGAGTTACAGAGAGTTGTTGGCTCATTTGTTATGTGATTCTGGTTGTGTGAAGGACTGTAATAGATAAATCTCTCAGAGATGAAATGCACGGTGGCTGCCCAGGTTTGGGGAAAGAAGCACTGGGAAGGAACTGTTCAATGGAAAGATCTGACAGAGTCATGAAAAAGCTTAGAAACAAGATGGAGTTGGAAGCTGCACATCAAGAATGTGGCAGGGCATCGAACCCAGGAATTCTACAAGGGCAGCAAGTGCTCTGAACTGTCAAGCCATCTATCCAGTCCCCATAAATAATGAATTATAGTCCTAGTTCTGCCACTAACTACTTGAATAACTTTAGGCAGAACAAAAATCTCCATGCTTCCTCTCCTTGTAAAAGGAATTTCTTGAACCACAAAGACAATGTCTAAAGACAGCCTGGGAGCTGAAGGTAAGTAAGGCTTCTAGCCTGTAAGGCTCCTGCTTAGCATACTGTCTACCCTACATTCAATTCTATAATGAACAATCAATAAATATTTAAGAAAAGATACATTGACTTATAACATTGGTCTTACTTAACATTGATCTAGGAATGTGGCAAAAGTAAGTTTGTCTCTAGGATTTGAGATCTCTTCAGCCATGTTTATTTGACTGTGTTTACAGTATCACACATGAGTTCCCTCCCATTGAGCAGACCTTAATTTTAATTAGACAGCTATTGATATCCCCAAGATAAAAGTGCCACTACTGTACTAACAGCAGTAGTTTTGTGGGCCAGTCATTGTTGTTTATGAGGCTTTACAGCTGGATATGACCATTGATTGGTTTTTTTACTTTGGCAGCTTCCATAGTATCTTCTAATACCATGAGAGATAGTGTTCAGGGAGGAATCTTCTAGATCAGTTCCAGCCCCGATGGATAGACCCACACTGAAGGATATGTGGGGACACAAATCAGACACTATATGTTGTATATATAGTGGAGTACATTGAATTGGGTGGGGGGCATTCAGGGAAGGTATAGATTTGGAGGGGATTAAAATACTAACAAATTGTACTATATGAAAATTGCAAAACTTCAATAAATTATTTTTTAAATTGCAAATGCACACACACACACACACACACACACACATTTCAATCATTGATGAACCTGTACAAATAAGAAATGATGTATAAGTAATTGGTATGTACTGAGTTATCAATACAGTTCTGATTTTTAAAAGTGGTGCATTTATATAATAGAATACTATAGATAGAACTAGAAATTATATTTTTCAGTTATTAGTAGATAGCTACTAAGTAAATTAAAGACAAGTTAAAATTTTATATAGGGCTAGAATGTAGCTCAGTGGTAGAATATCTACTTAGCATGTAGAAGGGCCTGGATTAATAATGCAAAAGTTTTGCTATGCATGGTGGTACACACCCAAGTCCCAGAACTTGGGAGGCAGAGGCAGGTGGATTTCTGTGAGTTCAAGGTCAGCCTGGTCTACTTAGTGAGTTCTAGGACAACTGGGGCTACAGGGAGACCCTGTCTCAAAAAGACCAAAAAAAAAAAAAAAAAAAAAAAAGAAAAGAAAAAGAAAAAGCTTGAGGTTGGAGAGATGGCTCAGTGGTTAAGAGCAGTGACTGCTTTTGCAGAGGACTTAGGTTCAGTTCCCAGCACACACCTGGTGGCAAACTGTCTATAACTGCAGTTCTAGGGGATCCATCACCCTCTTCTGGCCTCCGCAAATATTGCATGATATGAGTACACTTACAAACATGCAGGCAGAGCACTCACACATAAAATTAAAATAAATATTTTTTAATATAAAAACTTGTTCCAAAGGGGATCCAATGCCCTCTTCTGATCTCTGTGAGCATTGCATGCACAGAGTCACATAGTGCACTTATATACATAGAGGCAAAACACTCATATACATAAAATAAAGATAAATAAATAAATGATACAAAAGCTTGCTGGGCATGGTGGCACTCACCTTTAGTTCTAGCACTCAGGAGGCAGAGGCAGTCATATCTCTGCAAGTTTAAGGATAACCTGCTCTACATAGTGAGTGCCAGGCCAGCCAGGGCTACATAGTAAGACCCCGTCTCAAAAAACAAATAATAATAATAATATACCTATAATAATAATAACAACAAAAGCTTAATGAAGGCACTTAAGAAACCTGTGAAAGTGTTTTCTCATTGAGAAAATAGAGGAAAGAATGAGGCAGATGAGATCAGAATCAGAAAGTTTTTATCTTTTACCTTTTATGATGTTTTTATTTTTGATCCATGTAAATGCATTTTCTACAAGAAATTGAAGTAAAAATAAATTATTTTTAAGACCATGGCAGAGAATTGTTACGAGAAATAGGCATGCTTGAGCAAGACTAGTAAATGGTAGAAAAGTATGTTCATGGGAGTAACTATACGTTTACAAATGTTATGATGCCAGAGGTAAAAGTATCAGGCAAATCAGTGCAAAGAAAAGTAATTAATCTATGCAACGACATTTAAATTGATAAAATATTAGCACTGTACAAGAGACTGAACAAGAATAGAATTTTTATGTTTACAACATTAAAGTGGAAAGGTTTCAATTAAAGCTATTATTTAAAGCTATTTAAAACTACAACAATATTTTTAAAATATAGACGATTTTGGAAATAGCCTCTATTTTTTATGGATTCTCAATCCATCTCAGTCTTTCCCTTTAATCAACGCATTCCACTCCATTCATGTCAAGAATGTTACTCTGATGTTTAACCCTGATGACTCACGTAATACAACATATATATTGAAATAGTCTTAGATAGGAGATCTGACTTTTTTATATAGATGAGCTACAATTTTCTGGGTCTTCCATAATCTTTTCCAGGTGCAATACATTGCAATATATTTAAATCCTCATTTTTTTACCTCTCTTTTATTTGTAGCTAAGACATATCATTACTCATACTCTATAGTTTAAACATTTTTCAGTAGATACTACCAGGCTTCTCTATGACCATACTAAATCAGTCCATCCTAAAACAACTTAAGTGCTCACTCTATTATAAATGCATTGCCAACAAATTTCTGAATAGTAAATAATGATAGTTCATGAAGTTTCAACCATTGATATATCCTTAAAAGAAGCCTTTTGTGATAGCCTCATTATTTAGAAGGGTATGCAGTTTCAACTATTGATATATCCTTAAAAGAAGCCTTTTGTGATAGCCTCATTATTTAGAAGGGTCTACACATGTGAAATCTTTATATCCTGTAGTCTTAATGATCTCTCAAGAAATTTACAAACTGAAACTGGACGTGCTGGTTCATGCACCCAGCAATTAGGAGATTGAGACAGGGGGGTTGTTGTGAACCCCGGCTTAAAAGTGAGTTCCTATCAGGCCTGGGCTACAGAGTGAGACCTGTCTCAAAAACAACAACAAAAGGGGCCAGAAAAATGGCTCAGTAGCTACGAGCCAAAGCTAGGTCTGACTTCCAGCACCTACATGGTAGTCACAACCCTCTGTAATTC
Source organism: Eospalax fontanierii (assembly GCA_035773235.1). Taxonomy (NCBI): domain Eukaryota; kingdom Metazoa; phylum Chordata; class Mammalia; order Rodentia; family Spalacidae; genus Eospalax; species Eospalax fontanierii. The sequence goes on from CM069541.1 coordinate 32,339,995, forward strand.
CAGCTCAAGGAGATCTGACTCTGTGGCACCAGCATGCATATGGTATACATCATACATGCAGGCAAAACAGTCATACACAGAAAATAAAAATATCTTTTTTAAAATATGTAGATTAAGGTAGGCGATAGAAGACATGATTTCAACCCAAGCTGAGGTTTTCCTAGCTTTCCCAGGCAGGGAGTAAGTTCTATCCTAGAACGTGCAGCAATGTACTTCAACTTCGGGGTTTTCCAAACCAACATTGCTTGTTCTCATCTATGTATTTAGAAGCTGTTTCTCAACCTGTCTTCTCTTTTTCCACTTTTGAAATTGCTTTAAAATATTTAGAATCTTACATTAAAATTGTGGTCCAATCAAAACCAGAGTTGTTCTGCTTTTAAGTGAATTCAAGAATTGAAATCAAAACCTTTCTACACTTTAATACTTTGATCATATGTATGTTTATGTATAAAAGTTAGTTACATGGAATATAACGGGATTATTATTCTGAAACTTTCCTACATGATTCTAACATAAAAAAGCTCCTTTCTTTAGCTTTATGGGGGCCGCTTAGCACTTAGATTCACTATGTCATGTTTTCTATGTAAGTAAACCAGAGTATAATTAGATCAAGTTCTTCAAAGCCTTTTTGTCACTTGTAGTCAGTAGTAATTGTTTCCTTGTTTTGATTCCCAGCTTAGTGTTCCTGATATCACTGCCCTAAAAGGAAACTTTCAGGTTTCTGAAGCTGACTTTCTAGCTTCTGGCCAAGAATAATTCACAAATCCAGTTTTCCCATCACCACACCAAGGACGAATTTGAGGGTTTCTTTCTCAGACTAGGTTGGGGCTTTGACCCAAAGCTCCTTCCTTTAACCCCATCACATGTTTTGTACTTTATCAGTACCTCTCAAACACAGTAGGGCAGATTTGAAGATTATATTTTTAAATATCTACAGGGCTGTAGAATTTTGTTTTAAACATAATCATGTCTCCTAAAACCATATTCATTGCCTAATCATCATCTCTTCACTGACCCCTAATTTTACCTAGCCATGAAAAATAGTATCTGCTTTTCATGAATAGATTCAGTGATCCCCACAAGCCTAGATTCCCATGGAAACCAATCAAAAACTAAAAGGAAAAGAAAGAGAATATATTGAATTTCCCTGAGCCCAACAGCTTGTTTTTCATTAGACTCACGCTGATTTCCTTTAAACTCTGGGCGCAGGGCCAACGAATATTTTTATGGCTGATAAAAAGGAACTTCAGATCCATTTACTTTCATTTAACCTTTTCAAAATTAATTTTGAATGTAACATCAATTCCAGAGAAAACATAGCACTAATTTTTAAATTATCTTCTTGTGTCATAGGACTGTAGTTGTTCATGCAGCTTTTCTCTTCCGGTTTTTATCTTAATATTTTATATGCCCTTCAAAAAAGGGTAAGGAGGAATTGGGGTCCTTATTATTCCTGTAGTATGAACATTGTCCACCCCGTCCACAATGTTTTCCCTTATGGACAATCATAGGTTCTTTGTACCTCCTTTTATTAGTAAGTTTCTACAAGGCCCAAATGGTCATTTGCAACATATTTGCAATATGATGACAGATAACCAAAATGTCAAATTTAGGGGGATTAAGAGACTCAGGGAAGATATGGGCAGGAAAGACAGGTTGTACTTTGATTGATGATTGACTAAATGATTGATTATTGGTTGATTGATTGATTGCAATGCTGGGAATTGAGCCCTTGTCTCTTACATGCTAGGGATCACTCTACAGTGAGCTACACCCCCAGCCCAGGTTATAATTATAAATGAAGCAATCAGAATAATCTTCATTGAGATAACAGTTGAGGCAAGCTTTGAAGGAGGTGGGGAAGCTAGTCAGGTGAGTATCTGAAGAAAGAGCATTTGTTCCAAGTAGAAGAAACAGGACAAAGTCTTGACATGGAGCATGACTGGAATGTTAGAGGAACAGCAAGAAGCTCTTGTGGATTAGCCTTGCAATGACTGAGCATGAGAGAGCAGGAGGAGAGTAGGGAAGAAAGAAATGATGACTGGATCCTGCAGGCCTTGTAGGCCATTGTCAAGAATGTGTCTTCACTCTGAATGAGATGAGGAAGCAGTGGAGGATTCTGAGGAAAACCATGATATAATCTGTCATCTCTCCCAACAAAAAGTCATTCTTGACACAAAGACTTGTGTCCAGTTTCAGTGCTCTTTCCTTCATCCACGCTTTCTATAATGTGCCTTTAAGTCCCCTGCCCGTCCTCATTCTTCCACCAGACATATGCACATTTGCCCTAAGTTTCCTTGAACGTAAGCTATCCACAGCAGAATGTAGTGCCAGTCTGATGAGCCCAGAGCATAACATGATTATCATGGACAATCTACTTTCTATTTACTACTGCTTAAACTCCATCCTATTACTGTGGGTATGGACCCAAATGCAGTATTTCAGCATATCCATGTTTTGAACTCTCCCAGAGTTAGGAGGTAAAGTTGACCACTCTTTCCTTTGTGCTTTGTACCTTCTGTCCTCAGTCACTGTTATATCACTTGTCACACAAAAGCACAATTATCTATTTATACATTTCATTTTCCTACAAATGATGAACATCTTAGTATGGAAAAGTATCACTCAACCTATTATGTTTATAGTGCCAGGTACTTAACAGCCAATGCTTGGTGAACTGAACTGCGTGGTCCATCATAAAACTTTGACTCTGCTATTCAATACAGTTATCTCCCCAACCTATGCATCACCAGCATTCTCATCCTAATCTTTGATATCTAGATATATCTTAATTATAGAAAAAGCTTAATCAGTGAACTACTAAGTAAAATCAACGTCACTCTTTTTTTTCCAGTACTGAGACTTGAACCTGAGGCCTTTTACATGCTAAGCTATTACTGGGCTATAATCTCCAGCTCCTCAATTTTACTAATTTTAGATGTTTTATTCTTTCATTGTACTTACTTAGCTATGTCGTCAGTATTGAGTAGGTCCCTTGAAATTTTTATGTAATCTATCATCATCCACTGTGATTCTGATTTTGATGACCATGCATTTGTTCAACAAATAAAATTTTAGTATTTATTCTATATCAGGCATTGTACTATGTGTCTCTAGGTATTTTAAATCCAACCTGTATCTAAATAAAGATTTCAGAATTCGGCACTATAAGTTTAATATTTCACTAGTAAAATACTAAGAAGGTTGGTAGCAAATAACTTGGAAGTATAGAAAACATTTTGTGAATCAAAATACAGAAGTGAGAAAAAAATGCATTAGTAAATATGGCTAGAGTTGCAAAGAAAGACATCATCTTTGTAAGAAAACAGGATAAGTAAAATAAGAAAAAAAGAGAAATTGACAGTGGTATTTGAAAGTTAAAATCACTAGCCAAGGATCCTTAATATATGAAATGGAGAAACTGAAAAAAGGAATGAAGCTAAGGAACATGGTCTTGCATGCTGTAATTCCTGTTACTTAGGAGACTGAGGCAGGAGAAATCTTGAACCCTGATTCAAGTCCAGCTTAGGCAACATAGCAAGATCTCAGAGTCAGAAAGAGTCAGAATGAATTTACAGAATATGAAATGCAACTGGTCCTAAAATACATGAAAATATGCATATGTTAGCTGGCCATGATAGTCTCAGAACTCAGGAGGCTAAGGCAGGAGGATTACAGGTTTGAAGCCAGCTTGGGCTACATAGTGAGAACCTTTCTTGGTAATGAGGGATAGAGGAAAGGTGGGTGAGGGGGAGAGAGGAAGGGAGGGAGGGAGGAATAGATGGATAGACAAAGGAAAAGAATAAAAGGAAATATGTCAACAATTTTCACCATAAGAGAAATGCAACCGAAAATCATAGTGAAATGACATGTTTTATGACTCAAATTGGTAAAACTCCAAAAATTCTTCATGTCCGATGGAAAAACTATAAAGGAATAAGCACCCACACATTTCTGAAGGAAATGAAAATGGTACAACCCACATGGAAGGAATCATGGCAGTATGAGGACAAATCAGCTAAATATGCATCCTCCTCTGATCCAACATTTCTACACATAAGTGTTAGAAGTCGGAGATAGTGTACAGCTGAGGATGTCATTCATGGTGATAGAGGCGCTGCCTAGCATGCTTGAGGCCCTGGTTTGATTAATACCGCTGCAGAGATAAATAAACAAACACAAATAAATAAGAAAATATGCACCTGCAAGACTGTTTGGTATAGCTGTCTTTCTCACAGTGAAAGCTTAGAAGCAAGTGCATTTTCAGAGGACTGGTTGAATACACCAATAAACCATGTTCTATAATGCCATGTACCTATAAAAATGAATGAAAATTTTATATAATCATTATAAACTTATCTCTTGGGATGAAAGAGTAAGTGCAGAAAATCGTATATTATATGCCATGTTTTATATACAGCTATGACATGAATTCCAGGATTCTTGTTAGAAGAATAAAGCAAATTTCTAAAAATATATGTAAACTTGTATTTTAGGAAAAAAAGTATTTTGAAAATATAGAAGAGTCAATGAAAAATGAATAAAGAACTCTCCCTAATGAGAAGAGACAGTGGTTTGAGGGGGACAGATTTCTGAGAAGCAGAAGCAGAGAAGCAGACTTCTCTGAATACATCTTGTTCTGTGGTTTTTTTAATATTTCCCTGATTATTTTTAAAACACTGTATGTACTTATAACTGCCTTCATTGTGCCCCATAGACTTTGGTATGTTTTGTTTTCATATTCATTCAATTCTAGGAAGTTTTTAATTTCCTTCTTTATTTCTTCCTTGACCCAGTTATCATCCAGTAGTATGTGCTTTTGTTTTTGCTGTTTTAGTTGTATGAGTTTGTATACTTTCTGTAGTTTCTGTTGATATCCAGCTTTGTTCCACTGTGGTCAGATGGAATACAGGATGTTATTTTGATTTTTCTATATCTGTTGAGACTTGCTTTGTGTCCTTATAGGTAGACAATTTTAGAGAAAGTTCCATGGATCACTGAGAATGTGTATTCTTTAGTGTTTTGGCAGAATGTTCTGTAGATATCTGTTAAGTCCATTTGATTTATGATGCTGTTTAGTTTCTCAGTTTCTTTAGTTTTTTACCATGATAACTTGTCTATTGGTGTCAATGGAGTATTGAGGTCATGCACTGTCACCATGTTGTGACTGATCTGTGGTTTTAGATCTGATAGTTTCTCTTTTTTGGGTGCCCCTATGTTTACTGTGTGTGTTCTAGTTTGCTTTCAACTCCTGTGACAAAACACTCTGACCAAAACCAACTTGGGGAGGAAAGGGTTTATTTGGCTTATATCTCCTGGGTCACAGTTCATCATGGAGGGAGCCCAAGGTCAGGGAAGGAACCTGGAGGCAGAAACTGGAGCACAGGCCATGGAGGAATGCCACTTACTGGCTTGCGCCCCTGGCCCATGTTCACCCTGCTTTCTTATACAATACAGAGCCACCTGCCCAGGGTGACACGTCCCACAGTGGGCTGGGCCCTCCCTCATCACTCAACAATCAAGAAAATATCCACCTACGTGACCATAGGCCAGTTCAATTGAGTCAAATTCCCAGGTGAGGCTCCCTCAACCCAAGTGTGTCAAGTTAACAACTAAAGCTATCCAGCACAGTGTGTGTGTGTGTGTTTAGGCTTATACTGTTGATGAAATTCTCCTTTAATGAATATGAAGTCTCCTTCCTTATCTCTTCTAGCTTTGGTTTAAAGTCTTTTTTGTCAGATATTAAAATAGCTATACCTGCTTGTTTATAGTACTAAACTCCTACATAACGGAATTTGAAAGATCCCAAATTAATAAGTTATTGATGCCCTTAAAGGCCCTGGAAAATCAAGAACAAACAATACTCCCCACCAGAAAAAGTAGATGGGAAGAGATAATTAAAACCAGGCCAGTTAGTGAGATAGAAACAAACAAAAAAAAAATGACAAAGAATCAATGAAATGAAGAGTAGGCTCTTTAAAAAGATAAATAAGATTGACACACCTTTAAGCTAAGTTAACCGAAAGAAAGTGAGATGGGAACAAATTAATAAAATCAGAAATGACAAGGGAAATATTACAACAGACACTGAGGAAATTCAAGGAATCATAAGAACATATTTTTAAAATCTATATCCCACCCCACCAAACAAAAACAAAAAGTGGGTCCACTCCATGACCCCGCTATACCACTCGGGTATATACCGAAATGGCTGTGTCCTACTGCAAAGACACTTCTCGTCCATACTCACTGCTGTTCTATCCACAATAGCTAGGAAACGGAAACAGCCTAAATGTCTATCAGCTGATGGCTAGATAATGAAAATGTGACACATTTTCACAGTGGAATATTATTCAACTATTAAGAAAAAATGAAATTAGCCAGGCATGGTGGTACATGCTTTTAATGTCAGCACTTGGGAGGCAGAGGCGTGGACCTGCGTGGTTTTCATAGTGACTTCCAGGCCCACTGATGCTATAAGAACACCCTATTTAAAAAGAGAGAGAGAGAGAGAGAAAGAAAAATGAAATTTGCAGGTAAATGGATGAAACTGGAAGGAATCATCCTTACTGAGGTAACCTAGACCCAAAGAAACAAATGGTGCATGTTTTTTCTCATAGCTGATGGTAGTTTTGAATCTTTAGATATATGTGTTTCATTTGAATACTCTTTGAGGTCAGGAATTTAATAAGGGGCCCTGGGGGGTGATAGAACACAGTGATATAAAGGGAGAAAGATGAATAGGAAAGGTTAAGTGGGATGGGAGATGGGAGGGTAGGGTAGAGGAGGGAGGTGGATGGGGAGAGATAACTACCACTAAAGACATGAAAAAGTCATATGGGAACCTACTACTGTAGAAGCTTCCTAAAATATAACATACATACATATATATATATATATGTATATATGAATATGAGATTAATGGAGTTGCCCTACAACAGGGTGACAGTGCCTCTACTAGACAACACAGGCTAACAAACAAAAGGCCCACTGTCAGGATAGATATCCTCTTTTGGAGTTATTGACTAATGAGGTCTCATAAACCCCACCCCCCAAACATTACAACCTATTGCCATTGTTCTTTGTTACTCTCCAGCACTTAACAGTGGGGCCCTATTGCTGAAGACACCACATATTAGAGTCATAGAACACAGATAAATCAAGCTGGAGTTCTTCCTGTTACTTTCATAGTGCTAGAAGATGCTATCCACAATACCAGAGGAGAAAAGCAATCATCTAGCTTAGCAGCTGGAAACCCATTATTGTGAGCTACAATAATGACTTGCCTGGCAAGATATATCCACTGGTAAAATAGTGGCACAAATGTTATGGGAATAACAGCCACCCTCTGATTGGAATTAAGGCCCAGTTCACAAGATGAAACCTGTACCTGGCACTGTTATTGGACTAAGAACCTGTGGTGAGACAGGTTGTAGGTGCTGGGGAGAACCCTCCACTTTTATTCTACTGAGTGGACTGTGCTGGATAGCTTTAGTTGTAACTTGACACACCTGGAAAGAGGGAGCCTCCACTGGGGAATTTCCTCTACAGGATTGGCCTGTGGGCATGTCTTTGAGGCATTTTCTTGAATGTACAGTAATGTGGGAGGGCCCAGCCCACTGTGGGTGGTACCAACCCTGGGCAGGTGGTCCTGTGTTGTATAAGAAAGTAGACTGAGCACAAGCTGGGGAGCAAACCAGTAAGCAATGTTCCTCCTGTCTCTGCTTTAGTTCCTGTCCTGAATTCCCACCTTGGCTTCTGTCAATGATGAACTGTCACTTGAAAGAGTGAGATGAAATAACCCTTTTTCCCCTAACTTGCTTTCGTTCAGTGTTTTATCACCAAAATGAAAACCAAAACCAGTACAGACATACAAACTCACACCTAATGGCATGTTACACCCATAGATTAGTGCATCTCTTATTCCTCATCAGAGAAGCTTCTTTCTGCACTAAAGGATCCATAACTGGCCAAAGTGAGAGGAGAGACTGAGGAATGCTCCGCCCTAAGTGGGACATCTGTATTACACCCTCTCTTCTAAGGCTCAGGGATCACTGTAGAAGAGGGGGCAGAGAGATTGTAAGAGCCAGAGGTGGTGGATAACTACAACAAAACAGTGGTTTCCAGGCAAAACAGAGCAGTTGCACATAAGAACTCAGAGTCGTGTCACAGCATTTACAAAACCTGACAAGCTAAGTCAGACAAAATCCCACAGAGAGAGGGGCTGTGAAGAGCTATTAGTAATTGGTAGCTGTGGGGAGAGGGAGAGTCCATTTTCCTTAAGGGTGTGACCCATGGTTGGTTGACCATGCTGTAGGAGATAGCCACACACCCAAGAGTATATATGCCACACAAATCAAACTCAGTGGGTCTTCAAAAATATGAGTACACAGGCGGGACATGGTAGTACATATCTTTAATCCCAGCACTTTTGAGGCAAGGGGCAGGCAGATCTCTGTGAGATTGAGGCCGGCCTGGTCTACATAGTGACTTCCAGGTCAGCTGGTGCTATAAGGAGACCCAAAAAGACCAAAGGGCCTCAGAAAGACCAAAAAAATAAATACATAAAGTTGGGTGGGTTGGGAAGACATGATGGAGTAAGGATGAATGTTATAAAAATACATTGTATGAAATTCTCAAAGAATTAATTAAAAGAGAAACAAAACAGTTTGCAAAAAAAAAATCCTTTAAGACTGATAAAAAGGAAACAAACGTAATGATGAATTAAGTTGGTAGTTTAACTACATAAAGAATTTAAAGTGACTTTAAGGCATAGTAATTTGACTCTACAGTCCTAGAAAGATACACAGTCCAGGCAAAGAAAAGCTACAAAATATTGTAAGCTGTAGTCAGTAATCATACTATTTGCGATTATACTGTTATTATTTTGGTTCACCAATGCAAATAAATAGACCATCTTGGTAGTATAGGATAAAACAAGTATAAATGTGTGTTAATTTCATTAGTAACAATATTTTCAATAAAAGAGATATATAGTGACACACAAATGTGACATGGTAATATATTTTTCTGCTGAAATTTTGTTTTTTAATTTCATAGCTCTTAAAAAAGTTTTGAAATAATAACTAACAGTATCAGTGATCACACAGTTTGTAGTCTCATAGTATCACTAAAAATATCTCGAGCTCCACAGAGACACAGGGAACATGCTTACAGACAGTAATGTGTAGATCACTTGTCTGATGGCAAGCAGTACCTACTGGAGTCATGTCAAAGGGGGATAGAAGCCACTTCGGGGACCTTCCAAAGCTGGACAGCTCAGGTAGCAAAACCAAATAGTGAATACAATGGGTAGAAACACATTCAGCATGTTAAGATCTGGGACCTTGAAATAATACTGAAGAAAAAAAAAGTCACTTTAGGAACTTACTGCAATCAGCTTGTTATTCTTAAAAATGAAAAACTTAGGCACTTGCTCTGCCTTTTCTGTAGAAACTGTCTGCACAAACTATGTACCAGAGTAATCAATAATTAATAAAGTTTATAAATGAATTCCAGAAAATAAATGTAGGAAGAAAATGCAAGTACAATTTCAGTACTTTGGAAACACTAGTGAAATAATGAATCAGACAATGACCATCAATAAAGGCTAAAAACCATTAGAAAGAAAGACTGTTGGGGAACTTCATGATGGAACAAGAATACAGTGTCTGAACCCACTGGTGATTCTTTTTGTAATTATTTTTATTTTTTATTTCTTTGCATATTTTTATTGAATTTTTGTGGGTTTCATACAAAGCATCTTAACCATCTTTATAGCCCCTCTCCCACCATATCCTCCCATAGCCCCTCCCACCAGATTTTGTGCATTCTGTCATTTATGTTAAGGCCTATCAAGTCAAGTTAGTGTACCCAGAGGTCCCTCAGTGAAAGTTTATCCACTGGAGTCTAGTCAGCCTATCTAGAGTCATTCCCTTAAAGAAGATCATCTCTCCCTCACCCAGGAATAATCAGCTGACAATAGTTCTTTGACTAAAGTGGTTGCCTCCTGGCCAGTTTCCCCAGTTCTATGCTGGGATTTGCTGGAGTTTGCATGGGTCTTCTATATGCTGACACCATTACTGTAGGTTCATATGACAAGGTCCCAGTAGCCTGTAAGACTCTTTTTCCATATGGTTATGAACCTACTCCCTTGGCTCTTACATTCATTCTGCTCCCTCTTCCACAATGGTCCCTAAGTCCTGAATAGGAGAAGTTTCATATAGGAGTACTGTCCAAGGACCCACACTCTGAAGGTGCTTATTCTCTATGCCTTGGCCATTTGTAGCCTTTTGTGTTCATTATCTTCTGTTGCCTAAGGGAACTTCATTGATGAGAGTAGAGAGATGCATTAGTATTCTCTCTGCCCTATGATCTACTACATTCCATGAGCCTTAGGTGTAGAGGTTCCATTGCAGATGTGTCACTTAGGGTTGGGCATCTCACAGACATATAGTCTCTGTGTGTGACCAGTTGTGGAACTCTATAATATTCTCCATCTGTTGCAAAAGAAGCTTCTTTGATGAATGGTGACTGGCATACTCATCTGTAAATATGAGTCCATAGTTAGGAGACAGTAAGAAATTACATTTGTCTAGGGATGCGACAGCCTTGGGATTTTCTCTAAGATCTATGATCTCTCCAGCCATGTATATTTGGCTGTGTTTACAGTACCACATATGAGTTCCCTCCCATTGAGTGGACTTCTAGTCCAATTAGGTACCTGTTGATTACTCTCAAGATAAAAGTTCCACTACTGCCCCAATATAGTTTGCTGTGCTGGTCATTGATGTGGTTATTAGACCTTAAAGCTGGGGTTGGACCATTTTCTGATGTTCTCCCTTAGCAGCTTGTATTGTGCTCTCCACAACTATGAGAGCTAGCCCTTAGGGGAGGTGGCTTCCAGGTCAGTTCCAGCTCCATTGTTCCAAGTCCTGTGTACAAAGTATGTCCTGTCTTCAACAATAGGGAGGCAATTCCTTCAAATTCTGGGAGGCAGTCAAGGTCTATGGCCATAGCCTGTGTAATTGCAGTCAAGGTCTATGGCCATAGCCTGTGTAATTTTGGGAGTTTCATGGCCTGTGTAATTTTGGGAGTTTCATGGACTACGCTGCAAACCACTTGAAGGGAGGTTTCTCCTGTCTGGCACTGTTTCTTGTTATAAAGCCTTCAGCTATATATATGGACAGTTGTAGATACTGTATGTGTAATTTTTCAGCAGGCTTTTGAACTAGTATATTTCCCTCTGGTTTTTCATACTAGTTGAGCATTATTTATATAATGCTCCTCTCTCTCTGTCTAGCCCTTCCTCTATCCTCCCCAGTTAGAGTACCCCATTCTCCCCCATTTCATCCTTGATAATCCAGTCTCCTGTGGTCCCCGTCTCTTGAGCTCCTTCTTTCCCTTTACTCCCCATAGTTCATTGTATAACCTTCTTCTTCCCTTCCCAGTGAAATGCCCCCATTTTACCCATTTGCCCCTTGGTAACACCTGTCTCTTACTATTCCTGTCTCTCAGGCTCCCTCTTTCCCTGGTTCCTTTCCATTTTCCTGGCCCCTTCAGTTACATCAGGGTATATACATTTGATAACCACAAATGAAGGTGAACATACATTGCTTTCTTTTCTGAGTTTGAGTAGCTTCACTTAGTATAACAGTTTCTAGTTCTATTCATTTACCTGCAAATTTCATCTTTCTTTACCACTGAGTGGAACTGCATTGTGTAAATGTACCTACCACATTTTCATTATCCTCAGTTGAGGGACACTTAGGTTGCTTCCATTTATTAGCCCACAGATGCTGAGTAAGGCAGTCTTGAAAGGTCTGGGTCCTAGTAGCCAGCAGGGAAGCCTGGCCCTGGGACAGTGTGAGGGACTGCAAATGGTCCCAAAGCAGGGGGATGGGCACAGCACCATTTGGCAAGCTCACCCCAAAGAAGCCAAGTTAGGGGCTCTCAGGCTCCAATGGTGATTCTTACATCACAAAAAGCAAAGGAAGTAGACATTATGAGCCCCCTATGAGCCAGGGTGAACCACACCGCACCACCTATAATATATTCTTGTCCAAACAAAATGAATATATTGTCAAGTTCTAGCTCTACCTACCAGTCTCCAAGACGAAACCAGAACGCTGGGATTTGTTGAATGAGACCGTGGGATGTTGTGTGTCCTGCTTCCATGTGTCAGTGTGCATATATTTTAGAAATTAGGAGTTTTCTCCATTTCACTTCATCCTGCAATTTCCTTTCTTACCTTCCTCCACTCCACATTTGTACATCCTTTTCCTCTCCACAGTGAGATCCTGTCTCCCACCATCATCAACACATTTATTCAGTCCTGAAATAGTTTCAGAACAGTCTCAAAATTGCTTCAAGCAGCACATTACAAAAATATCAGTTGAATAAAAATACTGCTAAATTTGCTTATAGTTCTTCCCCCATGACTGAAAGTAGACTGAGGGTAGGTAATCAAATTGTTCACAAGCTATTTAAATAAGACTTTCCCTCCTTCTGTGGTTGTGGTACTCATTTTAAATATTAGTATTTTTGTTTATTTCAATCTGATTTTGTTTCAGGTTCCCCCTCCTTCTACATCCTGCTGATTTAATTGTATCAGAAGTCAAAACTTTACTAAATTTAACCTCAGCCAGCCTTACTCTCCATTTCTTCTTACCCCATTTTCTTCCTTCATGCCTTGCAGACAACCAGCTTTCTTATTTTCTGATTTATCTTTCTGTTTCATAGTATATGTTTTCTTGTTCCCTCTTCCTCATTTCCTTTTCTAGAATATTTCATATGTATTTGGGAGCCTTGATAACCACTTGTCAATGTTATAAGAATCTAATAATCCATTATCAAGTATCATTAGGATTTTTTAAACAAGTAACATAACAGTGCCATAGATAATGAGGACCATCTGTTGTTTTAGACATCAAGTGATCCTATAGAAGTAATGTGCAGGGTTTGTCAGCTCAGTGATAGCAAAAAAGACCTGAATTTTTCCAGCTTCTCCACTGTCCCCAATATGTTGTCTTGTTATTAACTCTTAGGCAACTTCCCTTGGAGTTAATTTCATGGCACCTGTTTCAGTTCTAGGAATTGCTTACAGAGCACAATATCTAGAGGCAAGACAACTGAATATCCTTATCTGATTCACCTTTGAACAGCAAGCAAAACGTCTATATCACTTTCCCCTTCCATCTCTTTCATTCCCAGATCTAATCCAGTCCCTTCTAAAGGAAAATGAACTCACCATGATTGCTTATATCAATCAAAGTCACTCTGAGTTTGCAGATATCTGGCTTCCTCCAAAGGATATGATCCATAAGGCATAGTCCTGTTAGCCTAGAAGAAGATGGGCATGATGACAGGCAGGCACTCCACAGTGCTGACATTGTCCATTTGATGCTCACAGAACTCTGCGGACCTAATCACTTCCAGGAGAGATGGGCTTACTTCACCAGATACCACCTCTGGCATTCCTTCCTGTGCTGTTGCTCTTCAGCTCTGAACTACAAGAAAGCCAGCTAGATAGACTCTGCTTACAGCTAGGGTGACTTAATCTTCACCCCTCCTTGATGTCCTTCCTGAATGGCGTTTAGCAAATTTGGACTATTTTTGTTTGTTTATCTGTTTGTTTGTTTGTTTGTTTGTTTTTTGAGACAGAGTCCTTCTGTAGCCCCAGCTGGCCTGGAACCAACTCACGATATAGACCACACTGGCCTCAGTCTCACAGAGATCTGCTTGCCTCTGCCTCCTGAGTGCTGGGATTAAAGATGTGAACCACTACTGTCAGGAGACATTTTTTTTTGAATGCTCTCAATAAGGACATAGTCAAACCACTTAACTTTGCCACTAATAAATATGAGCACCATCTAGCATGTTACCCAGGTCTTTACCTCCCTGTACTTAATTTGAAGAGCAGTAAGGAGAAGAAGCATTTGATTGAAAATCAGATTTGTTAGCAAATTCCCTTAAAAAGCTTTGTCTTAGGCAGGTACCAATAGAAATCATTCAAATGAAAAAGAAAGGAACTTCACTGAGCTGCAGAAATCAGGATCTGTGTCTTGTTTATTACATATATGTTTATATTATGTATATTATGTTATATATTATGTTTATTATAATTGGAGTAGGCTATCCCTCTGACATCACTGATTAGAAGGGGTAATGCTTTGGACTGTAGTCATATGTTCTTTATTTTGGCACCAACTGGATTAGGACTTATGGTCAGCACCCGTAATTTTAGTGGCCTGTTTATGTTTGCTAATTTAAACAGACTGAATGGGATCTTAGGGCTCATGCATCAGATTCCTTTAGTCAGAAGATATTGACTAATCATTAAGTACTATTCTATATGTTTGGGCTATAACAATGAACAAAAGAACAAAAATTCTTGATTTCAAGGAGCTTTTATTTTGTTGCTAAAAAAACAACCAATTATGGCTGAAGAGATGGCTCAGTAATTAAGAACAATGGCTGCTCTTTAAAGAGAACTGGGTTCAGTTCCCAGTACCCACATACTGACTAGCAATCTTCTGTAGCTCCAGTTCCAGGGGATCCAATGCCCCCTTCTGGCTTCCATAGGCATTGTACAACATAGAAGCACTTACATACATGCAGGCAATATACTTATACACATGAAATAATAAATAAAGCCTTTTTTAAAACTTTAAAAAGAAAACAAGCAATTAAGTATTATTATATACATATACTGTATAGTACTATATATACATATATATAGAGAGAGAGAGAAAGAGAGAGAGAGAGAGAGAGAGAGAGAGAGAAAGTATTATGTCAGATGGGGATACCTGTTATGGGAAAAAGTAAGGAAGCTGGGAAAGTCAGGGAGCCTTGAAGTCTTCAAATATAATGCTCAAGGTTAAGTCTTATTTAAGAAAGTAATATTCAAGCAGAGACCTACAAGGAAAGAGAATGCCAGGCATGAGGCCCTGAGATAGGAGCATTTACCAAGGACTGTCCACAAGGAGGCCACCATGGCCCCTGTAAAGATGTGTAGAGAGCCAGTGAGGCCCATGGAATCCTGCTTTTACTCTCTACTAAGGCTCTTAAAGGGCTGATTACTGGAAATATGCTCTAGCTTATATTTTGAAAGGCGCATTATAAACTCTAAGGCAAAGATAAGTTGTCAAAAAGTTAAGGGCTGAGAAATGGCATTGAGTCAGACCAGAGTGGCAGTGGCAGGGATGATAAGAAGTGGTCCCGTTTTTTCTTATTTATTTTAATTAGCAAATAAACAGATATATTGTACAATGTGATGTTTTAGGTATGTATGCATTATGGATTTGCTACATACTTTATTTTGGTGAGAACACATAAAATCTAACTTCAGTAGTTTCAAGAATACAATACATTGTTATTAATTATAGTCACAGTGTTGTAACCAATTTTAAATATACTGTGAATTTATTTAAGAGACTATGGGTATGGTAGGAAGAGTCGGCAACTTTGACTCTAAGGATTCTTTTTTAAGCTAAACATCTTACCAGTGAGAATTTACTAATATTCAAAAGTAGAATAATACAATGATTCTCCATCTATATTGTCACCCACCATCAATAATTACCAAGTCATGGTAACATTATTTGTCTGCAGCCTATTTACTGCTCCCGTTGCCCTGTAGAAGCAAATCTCATATATACTGTTTTATCAATCATATCAACATTTCTTTAAAAATGACTTTTTCTTAATTTTTAATTGAGGTTTTGTACATTTCATACAACAGTTCTTAATCACATTTAGACCCCCTCTGCCATCCATGCCCCCCACACCCAGCCAGACCTAATGCATTCCGCCATACATGTTGAGTCCCTGTCCAATCAAGCATTTGTACCCAGATGTCCTTCAGTGCAAATTCATCCACTGGAGTGTAGTCAGCCTATCTGCTGATCCCAAGTAAGGTCCACTCTCCCTCACCCAGAAGTAATCAGTCTCCAACAGTTCCCACCTAAGGGCTGAGCAGCGGCCCGTTTCCCTCGCTCCACTCTGGGCCCTTGTCTGGTTAAGTCGGCACGCTCTCGTGCCCCGTGCCGCCATTGCTGCAAGTTCACCTGTGCAGCCTTTCAGTGCCTGCAAGCCTCTGTTTCCCTACGTCCCTGGACCAACCCTGGCTCTTAGAATCCCCCCCCCCCCCCGCTCTCTGAAATGATTCCTGGGCCGTGGGTGGTTTAATATAGGAGTTCTATCTAGGGACACATACTCCAAAGATACTTATTTTCTAACACTTGTCCAGTTGTGGCTTTCTGTGTGCATCACACTCTCTTGTATATGGAAGCTTCACTAATAAGGTTGAAGGATCCACTACGATCCACTAGTATTCTCTTTACCCCTTGTTCCTCTGTGCCCCATAAGCCTTAGGTTTAGAGGTTCGACTGTAAACTTGTCACCTAAGACTGGGCATCTCTCAGACATATATTCTCTGTGTGTGACCAGTTGTGGAGCACTGCAGTAGCCTCCATCTTTGCAAAAAGAAGCTTCTTTGATGAGTGGTGTAAGATATACGTGTCTGTAAATATTAGGCTCCGTATTAAGCATATGGTAAGAAATTTCATTTGTCTAGCAATATGACAGAGATAGGATTTTCTCTGGGATCTGAGACCCCTCCAGCCATGTGTATTGGGCTGTGTTTATGGTGCCACCTATGAGTTCACTCCCACTGAGAGGGCTTTAAAGTCCAATTAAATTAATAACTGTTGATTACTCCTCCCCCAGGTAATGTGCCACTACTGCACCAGTAAACCCAGTCTCAAAACCTAAGAATCATAATGACTGGCATAGAAAATGAGGTTTTAAAAATATGATCATTATAAGACTTTTTTAAAGATTAATAAGAAAACTGGGGCTGTTGGAACATACCTATCTTCCTAATACCAGGTAGGCAGTTGGAGGAAGGAGGGTCATAAGTTCAAAGCCAGCCTGAGGATAGGGAAACTATATCCACAAAACCGAGAACTGGGAATGTAGCTCAATGGTAGATCACTTGCCTAGCATGCTCAAGTCCCTGAGTTCCAGTACTACAAAAAAATAAAAACGAAGAAGGCAATACAATCAATATACGTTACCAGCTGTCTGATAAATGTTAATAAGTATTTTTGTCTGCATATTTTAAGATCCAAATAAAATATGTAGTGACTAGTTGAAGTATCTTTTTAATTTGCAGATTCACCCTCAATCTCTTTTTCCTTTATCTTTTCTATTTTTTTTGTTACATTTGTTTTGTGTTGTGGCTTATCCATTGTCATAACCTGCTGTCTCTGTGTAGATGAACTGTCTCCACAGGATGAAGCTTCTCTCTCCAGAGAGAATTAACCTATTCCTTAGTCCGCTGCATTCTCTGTAAGTTAGTTATTGGCTCTAGAGGCTTGGTTTCCTTCAGGTTCAATTTGGGCGGCGGGGGTGGGGGGTAAAAACTACCTCATTATTATGGTGCATTTGTCATTAGGAGGAAGTAACATCTCATTGTCTCTATTTTATGATGTCAGCAGTTACTCAGTGACTAGAGCCGTTGGCTCATTAGGAGTTGTGAAAGGTGATTTCTAATTCTATCAACCCTTCAATTATTACCTCAAATAATTCATTGTAGACAAATTTTACCTTATTACTACTAGATTATGCAGTGGTCAAGTTTACTTAGGAAAAAAGAGAAATGTTTGCGTCTTTTTCTTTTATTTACCAATTTTCAGAATAAGTTGTTTCCTGGCATCGTCAAATGATGCCCTTCTCTTTAATGTCATTATGGGTAAGACCTAGAGTTTTTCTGTGTCAGCTTTACATAGTTTCCTTATCCTTGTATTGATGCTATTGTCCTTAAACAATGTTCGTATTGTGCCTGTGGGACGTCCTTCAAGATGACATCTGCATTCGTGTGACACGAGCCCTATATGTGACAGCCTACTGTTATGTCCCAATAGTCTACATTTATTTTGTAGTTCTAGTCCTAGAATTAGCCATTTCTTCAAGGGCTTTTCTTTCACTAGGAAAAAGTATTTGGAGATCACAATTCAGGGTCTAGGTGTTTATTATTACTGGGTTGGCAATTGTTTCTAAGCTTTTACAATAGACAGAAAAATTTACCTGAGTAAATTTTTAAGAAATAAAAGCATTAGGGCTAGAGAGATGGCCCAGTGCTTAAGAGCACTGACTGCTCTTGCAGAGGACCCAGGTTCGGATCCCAACAACCACATGGCAGCTAACAACTATCAGTAACTCCAGTTCCAGGGAATCTGACACCATCTTCTATCCTCTATGGGCATTGCACAACACAGGTACACTTATGTACATGCAGGCAATACAGTCATACACATAAAATAATAAAATAAAATTTTAAAAGAAAGAAATAAATGCTTTTACCACTTCCTGTTCTAATTCAATAGTAAAAGGAATTTAACATAATCCCTTCTATCTTACATCTGGACTCCCTTTTCCTCACCCAGCTGAGAAGGATAGAACCTATCACATTGTTTGGTTGAGTCTTACCTTGTAATCATCTTTAGAAAATCTGGCTTGACGTAGCTCCTTTGCTGCAAAACATAGCATTTAAAAATGTATTGTATTAATTCCTTGAGAACAATATTCATGTGTATAATGTATTTTGATCATATTTATCCCCCGTTTTCCCCCTAACTTCTCCTAGATCCATCCCTCCCTCTTTCCCTGTCCAATTTTGTGTCCTCTTTTTATTATTATTTTTTAACTCACCAAGCCTAATTTGTGTTGCATATATATTCATGGGAATTGGAATCCACTGGAGTATGATTGACCTACCAGAGGCCACACCCCTAAGAAAACTGCTTCTCCCTCCCCCAAAGTCATCCCTTGTTAATAGTTCCTTAGCTAGGGGGCTCCTGAGTCTCTCTCCCCTCCATACTTGAATGTTGACTAGATTGATGTTGTGCAGGTCTTACAAAGACAATCACAACTGTTGTGAGTTCATCCGTGCAGTGATTTTTTTCATATTCAGAAGACACTTGTTTTGCTCCAGGCCTCTCCATCCTTTGGCTCTTACAGTCTTTCTGCGCTCTTCCCTCTCTTGGGAAGGCTGTGATATAGATGTGCCATTTGTGGCTGAGCACTCCAGACACTTTTCTCTGTACTTTGGTCAGTTGTCAATTTCTGTGTTAACTGTCATCCACTGCACAAAGAAACTTCTCCGGTGAGGTCTAAGAGCTGCACTGATTCATTGGTTTAGAGATACGAATTTAGAGAACAGTTGATATGAAATCCATTTAGCAAAATAATAGGAGTAGGTTTACTTCTGGGGTCTGTGAACCCTCCAACTGTGGATTCTTGGCCAGATTTACAGTACCAGGCATGTGTTTCCTCCTGTGGAGGCCTTACTTCCAATCAGAAACCTATTGTTACCCTCAAAACATCCCTGCCACTTATTGCAGCCACGGGCATATCTTGCCGTGCCAGCTATTATTGTAGCTCACAGGGTTCAGTTAGGTAAGACTTTTTATCCTCCACCAGAGCATAGCACCTTCCAGCTATGCTGGAAGCAGGGAAGAAGCTTCCTGCTCAGTACCAACTTGATGTCTCCATGTCCTGTGACCAAGGTGATTAATGTCTTCAACAATAGGGTCTTACCATTAAGCTCTGATGGGCAACCAAGAGCAAAAAGGGAAATAATGGGGAGAGAGATTGTAGTATTTTTAACAGAACTGTCTATAAGGTATTCAGCTTAACTAATATATCTTGAGCTCCCATTTTAAGCAAAGACCTGCTAATCTTTATAAGACAGGAGTTCATCAATAAACCTTGTTAGCTTTACAGACTAGATTTATCCAGAATTCTGACAATTTTCTCAGCATACCCTTTCTACTATATTCATCCTAGCTACTATTACGTTGTGCTGGATTATTCTAGTTTCAAAGTTGATTATGTAAACCTTGTAACTTGTGTCCTGCCCCAGTCCCAGCAGTCTATGACCAATACATCAATTAGAATAGTCCTTTGAAACCTAAGTCAGTCACGCCATTCCTCTGCTTGTCACCCTCTGAGGGATTTCCACCTTAGAACAAAAGCCCAAAGCACAACTGCTCTTCCACAACCATAGGCTGGGCATTTTTAGATTCAACCAACCATGAATGGAAAATATTTAGAAAAAAAGGTGCATGTGTATTGAGAATGTAGACATTTTTGTCTTCATTCCCTATGAACAATGCAGTATAACAACTGTTAATAGATTTAAATCGTGTTAGATAGTATAAATATCTCTAGTACCTAGAGATAATTTAAAGTATAGGAGAGAGTGCACATAGGTTATATGCAAATACTACAAACAGCATTTTATATAAGGGACTTGAGCATCTGCATATTTCAGTGTCTGCAGGGGTCCAGGAGCCAATCTCCCACAGATACGGGGGTGGGGGAAGGGACCACTGTACTTCCTATGACTTGTAAATTCTTACATGTGGTGCATGGTGTTATCTTCATGACCTTCTTTCCAGGCTTCCCTTGCTCTCTTTTTGTGCCACTCTGACTTCAGTGTTTTCCCCTAACAGTCAAAGAATATTCTGGTATTTGCTCTCCCATCTGCTAGCAGTATTGTTCCAGCAGGAATCTCCTTATTCTTATCGGTTCTTTGCTAAATGTCTGTGCCAGTTAACCTGCATGCTAGTAGTCCCTTCGCTTCAAAGCATTTTATTCACCTGGATTGCTTTTCCTCCTTACTGAACACTACCTAAAGCAGTATGCATTTACTTTTGTACTGTTTGTAGTCTTTTTACTTCCACTAGGATTTAATGAGTGTCAGTGAGGTTGGGGAATTTTGGTTTTATTCACTACTTTATCCCATTGTCTTAAAACAAGTATGTCATTAATGCTAAAACATATTTATTGAATGAATGTATTCATAAAGTTATAGCTTTGTTAAACTCCAGAATTTTTACACATTTTCTGTGAAAAACAAATGATGGCATTCTAGTTGTCTGATACTGGAATTTTCTAAATAAATTATCACTCTGCTTTGCTAGCTGGCTGTTTCTCATACAAACCTCCATCCCCACCCCAGTGACTCTTGCTTGATCTTCATAGAATACTTCCTCTCTTGGGAACACAAATTTCTTTTTCTTTGCTATCTACTCCTGCCCTTTCTGGTTAAATAGCCACAGACTATCCCTTTGCGCTGACTCTCTTTGGAAAGTGAATCAGTGCAACCTAGTGGCAAGTGGAGGCCTGAACATTTGCATCTCTAGAATGTTTGTATTGACAAATGGCAGTCAGTTATTGACATTTATGTCCCTTGGTGATACTTCAATTGGCTTATCTTTGCTGGTCAAATGCCTTAATTGTTCTGGCCTTTAATTCAGTCAAAGTCGGAGCTCTAGCAGAGGGGAGAGAGAGAGAGCCAGTCTAACAGAACATCAAGCTTGAGCTAGGAGGCTGCTGGCAACGATCAGCCTGTCATAATGTTATGATTTGTTCATTTTTATACCATTTATTAGCCTTTACTTGTTGTGCCATTTGGCCTCCAGGGCAGATAAAGTGCTGTCTAATTTGGTAGGTTTGCTTCTGTCAGAACAGCCTCGACAGGGAAGGTGTTAGCTGCAGTGACAAATAATCAATAGCTGTCGTTGTCATGAGGAACGTGAGCAGTTGGGCCTTTCATCTAGAGGATTAGAGGTCTAATTGGATTGAGAATAGGGAGGGTGGGCTGTTGGGTAACCCTGTCAGCCTTGTGAAGCTGTCAAATGTCAGCCTTATTCATGGTGAAGGGAATAAGGAACCGTGTGCTCTGAGAATCGAGGAGGAAGGCATGTGAAAGCCCTTTATACAAAGGGATAGATATGGACGTTGACTCAGCTAACACAGCCTCTTTTCTTTACTTAATTAACTCTTCGGATAATAAATCTGAATAACTTCAAATGATATCTTAAATCTGGATTATACACACACACACACACACCATTCTACACAGATCCAGGTTGGATCTTTTTATCTTTAGTAATGTTAGAATGTAAACCACTTAAACAGAGATTTAAAACAAAACAATATAAATTGTCTTCTGCCAGGACTAACAAATGATAGGCATTTTAAAATTAGTATTATGAAAAGTGAGACATTAAAAGAATATATGAGTTAATAATAAAACGTGAATATTTGAAGTTATTTTTACCTATAGTCATCCAGAAATATGAATCTTCATAAAGCAAAATATTTCATTTATTTGTACATGAACTAACCTAAAGGATGAAGACTTATGCATTGGTTAAATTGCTTCTTCAAAAGAATACCAATTTTTTTTCCTGCCTCAGTAAAATAGAACAAAATGACAACACTGGATTTAAGCCATACCAATGGTATCATGTGCAATTCAGTCTCTTTTTTTATATACTTATATACTTATGCCATACTTCTACATATTTATGTCAGAGTGCTGTTATTTGGAGTATGAATGGAGAAGGTAGGGAAAACCAGTTAGTTAGTTAGTTAGTTAGGCATGCCTTTAATATACAAAGCTCTTTAAACCACCTCTTTGAGACCAAGAAAATAATGTTTAATTCCACTAAATTTCATAGAAATGAAATAAATGTAATAATGATAACTGATAAACATTATGCTAAGAAACAAACTATCACAGGAAATGATAGAGGCAAATTTGATGCCCTGGCGAAAGAAGTCCAAAGTTTAAATGGCTAAATTTGTATACTGTCTGTGACCTGTAAGCAAAATCATTGCTTTTGAGGTCAAGTTAGATTGTTATCTCATTACTTTGGAACTCCTTATAACCTTACTATTGCTGCAGTAAGTGTTTGTACAGAAACCACTGAATTAAGTTATGGAATACAACTATGAACAGGAAGTTTGTAGTTTAATGAAAGAACATACACGATAAATGGGTATTTGAAAGGTAGTATCCTTATGTTAAATGAAGAAAAGAAATAAGCCTAGGGAAGTCATGAGGAAATGGAAGAAAATCAGAAAGGCAAGCCCAAGAGTTCTCCAAGATTATTCTTAAGGACAGAAAGAATATGTACTTTAATGTAGAGAGTCTTTTAAATATGAAGAGAGTGGACAAGGAAAGGATGCTACATGGAGAAAAATAAGAGAATTGAAAAACTTATCCAAGTAAACTTCACACTTAAAAACTGGTTGTATTGAACTAGAGAATGTTAACCACTAATTTACCATTACCTTTCTCATAACCAAATTTAAATACCTCCCCTAAGTCTTCACACTCCTTATCTTCATTGGTATAACAATTTCCATGAGCCTCTTTTCCCTAACGTGTGTCAGCAATAACAGTGGCAAAGGTTTGGACTATTGGAAGTCAGAGACCTAGATATACGAAGTCACCTGACTCTAGAGTTAACTTGCATACGGCATACCAGGCTTGTTTCTGCACTGTTCACAACAGCCAGTACATGGGCTCAGCCTAGATGCTCATCAATGGATGAATGGAGAAAGAAAATATGATATATACATAATATGTGTGTTATTTGGGACATATGCATATATATGAGTTATATATAAATATATGAGTGTCCATGTGTGTGTATATATATATATATATATATATGAGTTTTATTCTAGTATAAAGAAGAATGAAATTCTCACAAAGACGGTATTGAATGTTTTCTCTTGTATGTGGAACCTATGGGTGGGAGGCAATGAAGTAAATTAGGGAGTATTGGGGATGTGGAAGTAGAAAGGGGGGGATGGAAGGAGATAAGAAAGAGAAACAGAGGGGGTCACTGTGATCAAAGTACACTATATGCATGTATGGAAATGTCATAGTGAAATCCCTTACTTTATACAATTTTAAATTGTAGGGTACCTAGATTCATGGCTAGGCTCTGCTTCTTCTTCAATGACTTTAGGTTTTTAAATTTTTAAAATTTAAGTTTCTAGGTTTTTAATTCCTACTCTTCAAATTTGTCATTATACTAAAATTCCTATGGGGATTCAAATTAACTAATCGATTTGAGGGACTGGAGAGATGACTCAGCAGTTAAGAGCACTGACTGCTCTTGCAGAGGACCCAGGTACGCCTCTCAACACCCACATAGTGGCTAACAACTGTCTTTAACTCCAGTTCCAGGGGATATGACTCTTCGTTTGATCTCTATGAGCATTGCATAGCCTGTGTGTACTTACACTATTCAAGCAATATACTCATACATATGAAATAAAAATAATAAATTAAAATATTTTTAAATTAACTAATGAATTTGAAATGACTGTTTGATTCTGTTAAGAGTCTTGTAATCTAAACAGTCTTAACTTCATTCACAGAATGATAGACCTTTTAGTATATACAAGTGCATTCAATCTTTAGTGTTTGGAGAAATGACTGAAAGTTAGAGATGTTGTTCCAGAACAAAGACTTATGGAAGGGAAGCTCCAAACTCCATATATAAACTGTCCAAATTTTTGGCTGACCTCTAAATATATATGGGGCAAACGGCAAGCAGCTAAGCTAAGATTAGAGTAACTCAGAGATTTTAGCTGCCTGCCTTTGCAGGAAAAATAGGAGTTTAGAATTTGGGTTCAGCTAAGTTATCTGTCTCCTAAAACAAAAATTTCTACTCTTCAGAATAATATAGCAGAGTCCAGAGTCTCTACAGTATTATTTCAATGTCTAAAGTATTTTCAAAACATCATGTATCTAGACAAATGGGAAGTTATGGTTCATATCCAAGAGAAAATCCAGTAATAGAGGTAAAGCATTAATATTATTCCAGATATTTAATTAGCAAATATTTTAAATAGTTCTGCTAACTCTTTCAAAGATGCAAATATAAGCATGCATATAATGAACAAACATGGTGTCTTTAGAAAGACAGAAAATATAAAGGAAAAGTAAATAGAAATTCTAAAACTTAAAATACAGTGTCTGAAGTAAAGTTTCACTGGAAGGGCTTACAAGCAGATTGGAGCTTACAAAAGAACCAGTGAACTTGAAGATACATCAGTAGGAATTATCCAACCTGAAAAGAAAGGAATATAGTAAGGAAAAAATAAGGGTCAACAATTTGTGAGATAATATAGAAAGACCTGGCATATTTACCGCTCAAAGGAGGGAGAGGAATGAAACAAAAATAACTGGGGAAATTATGACCGAAGTTGCCAAACTTCACAAAACACACAAATTTAAAGTGTAAAAAGTTTACTGAACTTTAATAAGACATATATATAGAAAAGCCCACCTAGAAAGGCCATAATCAGACTGCTGAAAACCAAAAATGAAGAGAAAGTTTGGGAGCTTCAGACATAACCCCATATAGTAAACCATAAATACAAATGATTACATATTTCTTCTCAGAAGCAATTCTACCCAGAAAGCAATCTGTAAATTCAATGTAGTCCCCATCAATATCTCAGTGACTTTTTCACAGGAGTAGAAAAAATACCCTGTCATGTAGAAGAACAAAAGGTCTTGAACAGCTCAGAAAACCCTGAGCAAAAGGAACACTGGTGGGAGTATTGTAATACCTGATCTCAAGTTACACTACAGAGCCATGGTGACAGAATAGCACAGCACTGGTGCCAGACACCTAGGTCATGGGCTAGAATGGAAGAGCCAAAAATAAACCTTTGCAGCCTCAGCCACCCAACTTTTTACAAAGGTATAAAAAACATCATTTGTGGAAAAGACATCAGATGGTGGTAGGAAAACTAGCTAATCTTATATAGAAGAATGAAACTAGATCCATATCTCTCACTATGTGCAAAAATCAATTCAAAATGGATCAGAACTTTAACACAAGAACTGAATTTCTGAAACTGCTTGAAGAAAACATAGGAGAAAGTTTCAAGATACAGGCATAGGCAAGGCTTTCTAAGAAGGACTCCAGTCCCTTAGGAAAAAAATAACAAAAATTGACAGATGCAGTTGCATGAAGTTTTAAAAGCTGCTATACAACAAAGGAATCAATAAACACACTGAAGAAATGCCTGTAAAAAGTATGAAACCATTGCCAGCTATACATCTAACAGAATATAAATATCTATACTATATAAAGAATTCAAAAGTTAAACACCAGAATCCGCAAATAGTCTAATCTATAAACGGGAAAACTAAATGAGCACTTCTCACAAGATCAAATACAGATGGACAATAGGCACATGAAAAAAACACTTAAGATCGTCAGCTGTCAGGGAAATGCAAGCCAACACTACACTGAGATTCCATCTCATCCCTATCAGAATGCCATTACAAAAACAAACAACTGCTAGAGACGATGGGAATGGGAGTCAGGGCTCAGGAACATTGCTGATGGGAATGCAAACTAGTGCAGCCACTGTGGAAATCAATACAGAGTTTCAAAACTTACTGTCAATCTAGTGCTGCATGTACTACACAGACATTTGCTTATCCCTGCTCACCTGGCATTATCCACTATGAGCAGGTCATGGGACCAGCCTAGGTGGCCATCCACCATGAATGGATAAAGTAAATGTGGTACATCCAGAAAATGGAATTTTATTCAGCTGTAAAAGGGATGAAATTATGACATTTGGATGAACTAGAGATTATTATATTAAGCAAAATAAGCCAGACTTAAAAGATAAGTATTAACATGTTTTCTCCCATAGTCAGAAACTGGTTATGAATATACGTATGTGTAGAGAGAGATAGGAAAGTAGAAAGTAGACGAAGAAAGGGAAGGAAGCAGTCTAGAGACAGAGAGAGGAGGGAACAAGAGAGGGTAAAGGGATGCACGTGAGGTGAAAGCAGACAGGGGACATCTGGAGTGAGGAAGGGCCAACAAAGGAAGTAGTGAGTTAAGAACAAAGTAAATTATGTGTATGAAAATAATTATGTGTGAAAATGTCATAATGAAATCTATTATGTTTTATGTTAACAAAAAATTAATTTAAAAATTAAAAAAGGAAATAATGTTAGTCAAGCAGGCAGTAGAACAGTAACTTTCAAAAACTGGATAAAAGCACCCACGTGGAATTCTCAGTCTAGTGAGCAAAAATGAGAGAAGGACAAAAAAACGGGAACTCAACTCAAGTGAATCTGTGTATAAGAAGTAGTAAAGGGTTCTTTGACCTGACACCAGATGGAAACTGGATCAAACACACCAGAGTATGTAATATATGTAAATAGATAAAGATAAATTATTTTTCCTAATTTTTAAGAAAATCATAAGCTTTTTAATGCAAAAATTATAATATTGTATTGTGGGATTTATAGCAGATGTAGATGTAATGCATAATAATAAGTATAGCATAGACTTGAATAGGAGCAAATGCAACTACACAATATTGACTCTAAGTAGACATAAAGTGAAGGCTACGATATAGGCTGTAACCCTTAGAATCAAGCACTAAAATAATGAGGCAAAGAGATGTAGCTAAAAAAGATCTCTGCCAGATATGCTGTCTTATGCCTGCAATCCCAGAACTTGGAAGGCTGAGGCAGGATGGCCTTGAGTTTGAGGCCAGCCTAAACTATACAGTGAGATTCTCCCTATCTCAAAAAAAAATATTTCTAATAAAATTAAAAGTTCAATAGAAAGGTTTAAAAGGAATTCTTAAAAACCAAATGATTGTCTCACCCTCCCAAGATTTTGATCAATTGGACTTGGGAAGGAAACAGATATCGATATTTTTTAAAACTTCGAAGGTAATTTTTAATGAGTCTGTGTTAAAACAGAATCACTCTAGCAGAGCTAAACTGAGGTTTCTGGACAGGAGCTATGTAGGAGAGAAAAGACTTTGTGTAGAACAGTAGACATTGTTGGTAGAATTGACCTACAGGCATAATTGTTCTTTTGTAGGCTTTCCTCTTTGATCAGCACCACGCAAGCTTTCCAGGCTCTCTGTCCTCAGCAGTGTTTGGTTGTGTCAACTTTTGAGCTTTAGTATTTCTAGAGAATATCTAATTTTCATTTTAATTTTCCTCCTCCTAAAGAATTTGAACACTTTTCATGTGCTTAATAAACATTTGTATGTTTTGTTTGTGAAAGTATCTATTCCAAACCTTGCCGATTCTTCTAGGTTTTGTGTGTTTGCTTGGTTGGTTGGTTGTTGCTGATTTCTTGAGATAAGGTCTCACTTTGCAGCCCTACCTTCCCTGGAACTCACTTTGGTGCCCAGGTCTGCCTAAACTCACAGAGATCTGCCTGAATCTGCCTCTTGAGTGCTGGGATTAAAGCCATGTGCCACCACAGCTGTCCAGTATTATCTTTTGTGCTACTACAGAGAGTCTCTGTAGCTCCCTGAGACTTCAGATTAGATTATGTGTGACAGCAATGCGTTTTATTTTCCTTTTGCAGTGCTGCAGATGGAACGTTAGGTGTGTGCTCCATCACTGAGTTCCACCTCAGCCCTAGCAATGCATCATGTAACCTTATAGCAAAATTGTTCTTGAAAGGAAATTGTGCCAGTTGTTGGGTATGGTGGCACTTGCCTGCAATCTCAGCACTTGAGAGGAGTGGGGGAGCAAAAGTTCAAGACTAGTTTCAGCTATATAACAAATTTGGGGTGAGCATGAGCTACATGAGAGCCTGTTGAAAGAAGAAAGAGGAAGGAAGGAAGGAAGGAAGGAAGGAAGGAAGGAAGGAAGGAAGGAAGGAAGGAAGGAAGGAAGGAAGGAAGGAAAGAAGGAAATTTGGGGTGAGCATGAGCTACATGAGAGCCTGTTGAAAGAAGAAAGAAAAAAGAAAGGAAGGAAGGAAGGAAAGAAGGAAGGAAGGAAGGAAGGAAGGAAGGAAGGAAGGAAGGAAGGACGGAAGGAAGGAAATTTGGGGTGAGCATGAGCTACATGAGAGCCTGTTGAAAGAAGAAAGAAAAAGGAAAGGAAGGAAGGAAGGAAAGAAGGAAGGAAGGAAGGAAGGAAGGAAGGAAGGAAGGAAATTTGGGGTGAGCATGAGCTACATGAGAGCCTGTTGAAAGAAGAAAGAAAAAGGGAAGGAAGGAAGGAAAGAAGGAAGGAAGGAAGGAAGGAAGGAAGGAGGGAGGGAGGGAGGGAGGGAGGGAGGGAGGAGGGAGGGAGGGAGGGAGGGAGGGAGGGAGGGAGGGAGGGAGGAAGGAAGGAAGGAAGGAAGGAAGGAAGGAAGGAAGGAAGGAAGGAACGAGAGTCCAATAGCATGCACAAGGCCCCAGTTTGATCCCCAGAACCACAAAAACATTGTACTGAAGCATACGCAACATGAAATTTACCATCTTAACCATTTTTAGATGAAACTTTCATGGTTTAAGGGTATTCACAGTATTATCCAAACCATCTCTATTATTATTTGCATTACTTTGTTGGTCTCTTGAACTATAGTTAATATGCAATAAATTTCTTGTGCAATTTGACAAACTTTAGCACATGTACGCCTTACACCTGCCTACCATCAACAAAATAAAAATGGTGAGCACAGCATCATCTCCACACGTGCTCATGGCCACGTCTCTTCCTCCCTCAGTTGGGCAACTCCCCATCTTCCTCTCCCTTGTCATTTGCTTGTATTTTCTAAAATTTTATTTAAATGAAATCCCGAAGAGCTACTTTTTGTCTGGCTTTCTTCACTTCCTAGAATTATGTTGAGATTTGTTCATGTTATTATTACCTGATCAATAATTTACCCATTGTCTGTGATTCATCCATTTGCCTGCTGATAGACATTTGGGTTGTTTCTAGATTGAGCTATTACAGTGATGACGTAGGCATTTCTGTGCCAGTGTGTACTTCCATTTCTCTTGGGTAAACACTCAGGAAACGAACAGCTGGATCATGAGACCGGTATTTGCTTAACTTTTAAGAAACTGCCGAAGGCTTTCGCGAAGTGATTGTACTATTTAGCTTCCCACCAACAGGGAATGAGCATTCTAGCCCCTCCCATGTCCTCCCTTCATACGAGAACACTGCATCAGCCCTTGCCATTTTAGTTAGTTTAGATTAAGCTGCTTATCCCACTTGAGTGCAGTGTTCAGTTTTCACTCTGCAATGACTGACTAAATGATGCTGAGGCTTGTCATTTACCTTCATGGACGTTTCATGTTCTCCTTGTTTCCTGTGAACTTGCTGAATTTCCACAGTGGATTCCATAAGTTATTCATTTATAAATAATCATATCATGTACAAAGTAAATGTACAAGTAAAACTTAGTTTATTTTCTAGTCTTGATGCCTGTCCTTCTTCTCCTCATTTCAATGTTGAGAAATAGAGGCTAAGACCTTCATTCCCAATTCAAATAGAAATGGTTCTAGTTCACATGCTGGCCTTATTTCCAATCTTACCACTACATGTAAAGCTAGCTGTCAGTTTTTAAGATATCTTTGCTATACAGAATATAGAACAACAGTGTGGGGAGAAGCTGCAGCTACCACTAAGGTCAGTGAGAGTCTCCAGGAGGGAAACAACATGCAAGAGGCGCTCCTGCCCCACAAAGCTAAGATCAGACCTTGTCGGATGTGGGTGATGGAAATACCAAGAACCAGGGATAGAAAGCTGGAACTGGTGAGCAGAAAGTGTCCCACCAGGGTACCGTTGAAACTTCTGGGGCATGAGATTCAGTAGGTTTTAGATCTGCTGCGTATCAGAAGAAAGAAGGGCGCACTGATGAGAAAGAGTACTATTCCTATCATTTCTGTATATGTAACGATGTTGTGGGTTTGGATGTTTGTTTTTTAGTGTTTTTCTACAGTTTGCCTAGAGACAGTCATCTTTCTATTAATTATCCTTGTGATCCACTGAGATAACTGGGTACAAAACTTTGTATTTGTGGCTAGAAAGATGGTCCAGCAGTTAAGAGCACTTGCTGTTCTTAAAGCAGATCTGGGATCAGTTCCTAGAACCTACACGGTGGCTATTACTGCCTGTAACTGCAGTTCCAGAGGATCTGATGCCCTCTTCTGGTCTCTGCAGGCACCAGACATGCATGTAGTACACATACATGCAGGCAAAACATGTATACACATAAATAAAAATAAATAAAATTTAAAAGTTTATATTTGCACCAAATTTCAGACATTTTTTCCTGAAATACTTTGTTCCATTGACTCTTAACCTTCTGGGAGACTAGTAACACAGATGTCAGATTTTCCTGTATTATTCTACAGATCATTGAGGTGCTATTGATTTTTTTCTAAGTCTTTAATCTTATTCTTTTTCTCTTACCTCGTCTCCATTCACTTTCTTCAAATTAGATAATTCCTATTAATGGTATTGAAATTCACTGACACTTTGCTTTCCAATTCTAGAATTTAGATTGACAGAGTGTATGTGTGTGTGTATGCATGTGTGTCATGTCTGTGTGTATGCAGGTGCACATGTGTCGAGGCTAGAAGATGTGTGTGTGCAGGTGCACCTGTGTGTGGAGGTCAGAGGGTGTGTGTGTGTGTGTGTGTGTGTGTGTGTGTGTGTGTGTCTGTGATGTTTTCATGTATGCAGGTGCCAGTGTCTGTGTGTGTATGTGTGTGTGGAGGCCAGAGGACAACCTTAGGTGTCATCTTTTTTTTTTTTTTAATTAAATTGTGTTTTTTAGACAGGGTCTTTCACTGGCCTGGAGCTCACCAGCTAGGCTTGGCTGGCTGGCTAGCGAGTCCCAAGGATCTGCCTATCTCTGCCTCCCTAGCACTGGGATTATAAACAGCACTACCTCACCTTGCTACACTGGGCTTTTATTTTCCATAAGTTCTGGGGTTAGAACTCCAGTCCTCGTGCTTGTAAGCAAACACATTACCAACTGAGCTATCTCCCAAGCCCTCCTATTGACTCAATAAAAGTCCATTTTCTCTATTGAAATTGGTAATTCTAACCATCTTTCCTGTAAGTCCTTGAGAATATTGATTAAACTGCTATGCAGTCCCTTGTAATATTTCTGTCATCTTGATACTTATTTATCTTAATTGTTTTTGCTCTTAACTTTGAGTCTTATTTTTCTGCCTCTTTTTATGTGGTATAATTTTGGTCACATATCCAGAATTGTGGTCCCTACCTGGTAGGGTCTCTTGATTTTGTTATCTTCCTCTGGAGAGTATTGGCTTTTGTTTTGTCAGGCTGTTAGAACTGGCTAATCACATCAAACATGTCAACTATTTCATTTTTTTCCTTGGTCTTTAGATGAACTCTTACACTTGGTCAGTAGCTGTACTTATGCTTCTGTGGCACAGTTCTGAGATTTCAGTGGAAAGCCTGGGTATATGAAGCCCTCCAACCAGAGAGAATTCAAGTTTCTATACCTAAGACTTGGGTGGCAACTGAATGCTCTGATCAGATTTTTCAGTTTAGGTGTTTGTTTGCTTCTGCAGGGTTCTTGTTGCTTCCACGTGCATTTTCAGCTCGGAGATCATGGAACTGACGTGCATGCCAGAGAGCTGTCCCTCTTTGGCTGTTTTGTTTTCTTTCTCTATCATCTTCATCTAGTCTATCATAACTATTAGGTTAAATGAAGTAGCCTAGTAATCTTTCTAGTTCAAGTCTTTCTCCTCTTTAAGTCATTCTTCACAGTGCAACAAGTTTTTCTTTACTCATCTAACTCTTTTAACAAATAATTAGGAAACACTTTCCTGAAAGATAATACTGCCAGTCAAACTACTGCACTGCTGTGTTAGCTTGCCACCTGGATTGACCTGTAGGGAAACCACAAGTCCAAACTGCTTAGACAGCTTATCACCGAGGGCTCGGCAGCTTCAGGTAGAAGCTGTGCAGTTCTGATGCCAGTGTCATGCCTGAGGGTACTTAGAAAACTTCAGTATAGCAGAACTGTGAACAAATTTGTGGCTTTTGTCCCCATGAAACACTGCCTTTATTATTCTGGTCAACAACAACAACAAAAATCTATCTGTCTTCTAACCTAAAGAGAGGTACCGTCTCCATTTTCCAAGTACATTGGCCATGCAGACATCCCTGAAAAGATATTCCAGCTTACTATAACGTGAAAATCGTCTGTAAACAAGAGTAAGAACAAAACAAACTTACCTCAGGTGGAGCCTCAGGAATGATTTCAGAGATATCAGAAATGTCTCCCATCTACTCCTCCACCCCTACTGTCATGTTTCTCACCATGTATGAGAGAGAGAGAGAGAGAGAGAGAGAGAGAGAGAGACTCAAGTACTTGTTAATTATAGGCATAAAATTGCATAGTACATTTTAAATCTTTCATCCCACAATGATATAGCATGGAAACGAGAACTACATCGGAGGTATTAGAAAAGCACTCCTTTCCCCTGAGCTGGAAAGGCACTCTTCACAAAGGCATCTGCTGTCATTAACAGTTTATCCATGCTTTAAACAACTATTCAAAAGAACTGAGTTAGGTTTGTTTAGAGGGGAAAGAGACTGCTGTAGCTTCAAGGACTTACATTCATGTACGGAGAATGGGCACATAATGAAGAAAGCACACTCTGACAGGTCAGTGTCAGCATGCAGAGTGCCCTTTAGAACAGGTTCCTCCCTAAGTGCATCTCACGTTCAGAAGTGATAAGAGGAATCATCAAGAGAGATTTGTATGGAACATTCTAGTTTCTACCACAATGACTTTTGTGTTTTGACTTCTGGATGCAGCCATAGTTGTTCACGGGGCTGAGCATTGCAATCACAGAGGTGCTTCCTCCTGCTCCATGGAGCTGTGCCTTGGAGCCAAGCTGGCATGCTTCTGCTTATTTTATAGGCACAAAATTCCTGTGTTAAAATTCTTCCTGCCTAAAACACCTACATGACTTCTTTTTCCTGTACCAAACCTGCCTAGTAGAGGGAGAAATAGAAATTTCAGAAATGCTCAAATTTAGACAAGGAACGGAAGTGGAAAATGAGATTTCAAGTAAAGGAGTAAAGTTTGGAAGGCAGAAATGGGCCCAGCTTTTTTTTTAGAAACATTGAGGAAGTTGACTACAAAAAAGAATGCTAAATTGGAGTTCCTATTACACCTATTTCTTTCTTCCCTAACTAATGCTAATTTTTAAATGTCTCTTGCATCTGCTCCTTCTTTCTCCTTCCACCAACCTTTGTCTGAACATTAAATCTTCCAGCGTCACACAGTGGTTTTCATAGATATTGCTTACTTGTTTTGATGACCTTCATATTTAAAGTTGCTGCACTTCCAAAGTTTTGTTCCTTCATTGAATATTCCACTATTAGGTCAGCAGAGTCATTCTTGAACTTGGCTCTATTAAAGCAGACTCATTCATAAATTTAGTCTCCTTGGACTAACTGGATTTATTGTGAGCTATCAGAAATCCTCCACAGACGTGCCTGACTGCACGTGGAAGCTCTGAGCTTTACAGCCCTGTTTACTGTCAGCTGATTCTAACCAGGGCAATATCTCTTATCCATGGCAGAGGACAGTTAAAGGTGTGATAGGGAATTTGAGTTAGTGCTATACAAGAAAGAAATGTGATAGGCTTGTAGAAGATGAGTGCAAGGCCTGTTGAGGCAGTGAGATAACACTTCCCAATAGCTGCAGATAAATTACTTCTCCTAAGGTAGAAAGCATCAGTCCAACATACATTTGCTCTTTAGCATCAATGGCATATGGTTAGCCATTGGGAAACCTGTTTCTACTTTTGGTAAAGTAAATTGGAAGGAGGCTTCATTAGAAAGAATCCCTACTTCAGGTATTCCCTGGCATTTTGACTTCCTTATGTATTTGCTTTCCTTCTCTAGGAATTTCATTTGTTGTTAATAACTGTGGTCTAAAATAACTTTTTCTTTGGACTTGCAAAAGGTTTTTCTCAAGAATATCTTCTCAAGATTATTTTAACCAAGCAAAATGTGGCTTAGGATTTAGAAGCTCTGCATTTCTTACTAAAAAAAGAGAACTTATGAAACTTAAAAGGACCTCAGATACCATTTAGAGCAGCATTTCCAAAGGCTTCTTCTTTAACACTGTATTCGAGGGCTGGGGAATGGCTCGTTGGGTAAAAATGCTTTCACACAAGCATGAAGACCTGAGTTCTAATCCCTAGAACCCAGTAAATTCTGGGTGCATAGCATGAGCATCTGTAATCTCAGTACTCCTACTGAGAGATGGAGGAGAGAGTCTCCCTGGAAGCTGTGGAGCAGTTAGCCTGGAAAGACAACAAAGACAGCCTGTCTCAAATAAGGTGGAAGGCAAAGACCCAAACACTGACACCCAAGGTTGTCCTGTGACCTTCACACATGCACCATAGCATTCACATGCCAGAATTCACACATGAATGTGCACAAGCACGCACATACACACACGAGAGAGAGAGAGGGAGGGAGGGAGAGAGAGAGAGAGAGAGAGAGAGAGAGAGAGAGAGAGTTCATATTCTCATGAAATGTGTGAAAAATGAAAATGAGTCCCATAGTCAAATAAGATTGGGGAATACTGCCTGTTCCTTCTTGGAAAGCCACCCTGAAAAATCACACATTAAAGAAACCTGCTAATTTTTTCCTAATCTATGATTTCTCATAATCCATTGATGTCAGTGACTTTTTTCAGCAGAGATTAATACCATTTAACAGGTGAGATCTTTAAGCAAGTTTCTACCACCACTTGGAATACCTCTTTTCACGACTGAAGAATCAGAGCCAGAAATTTTCCTTACTTAACACATCTAAAAACAATGCCTTACAAAGTAGGTACTTAATAATTGTTTGGCAAACTGAATTACATAAATAGTTAAGAGCAAGGTCCCAAACCCAGATGCCCTGACCTAATTATACCA
This sequence comes from Eospalax fontanierii, assembly GCA_035773235.1. Taxonomy (NCBI): domain Eukaryota; kingdom Metazoa; phylum Chordata; class Mammalia; order Rodentia; family Spalacidae; genus Eospalax; species Eospalax fontanierii. Next base: position 32,375,587 of record CM069541.1, read on the forward strand.
ATACATTTAATGATGATAGAGTTACACTTATGTTCACCACTATGTAAACACATTTTGTTACTATAGAAAACATCATATGCTGGCCAAAAAAATCAATTTAATAATAATTTACTGATGTTTTAAGTTGTTTTCTATAATTCTCTAGCTCATTTGTCTATATCTAAGTCAAATATTGGTCTCTTGATTTTTTTTTTTTCAGAGCAGGGTTTTGAAAAGAACAGTTCAATCTGTCTAAAGGCATCTGAAGGGGGAATTTTCTGAAGCTATTTTCTATTCCCATGATTCTCATGAAATTCTTCAATTCATTTTGGTCTAGAAAGTAATGGATATTCTGGAAAGAGGTGCTAATCCCAAGGTGATCACAAAAAGCACTTTCCCAGGTTTTTGTTTTGTTTTGTTACTTTTTATTTTCTAGTATACTTGAAATCTTATCCTTAAGACATTTCTTTTTTTCATAAAATATTGTGCCAAATATAAGAAGCACCTTGGAATTTTAAAAGACTCAATTTTGGCATTTTAAAAAACTTATTATCATACTTAGCTAAATCATGTTTTGATGTCACCAGAAAAGATCTGGGGATAAAATTCTTGAAATGTGCTTGACCTTTCCACTTGACAGTGAGCTTAAATTAGATAGTATCACCCTTTGTCTTACAACAGATGCCATCTCTTAGGAATGCTACCATTTGTCCCAAAAGAAATTGTGAGAATAGGAAAGAGGGGGGGAGCCCCGAGTCTTTTGTTTGTCTTCAAAAGTCTGTGTAGTTTTTATTGATGGAAATAGGCATGTATCATGATTGGCGTAGGGGGAATCACATTAGTATCTGAAGTTTTTATGGCCACACTGTTGGCTACTTGATACATCCCAGTATACTGTGCTGTGTTTTCTCAACTGCCTTTGTAAACACAGAAGCCTTAATAGATCATCCTGAAAGAAGTTGCCGTCCTTCTGCATCTGCTGGTAGCCTTGTCTCAGGTTTCTGACATATCCTTAATCTGATGCTCAGCCTTGTCATTTGGATCAATAGCAAACCAGATAAGGTGTCTTCTGCTTGCAAGACGATGGCTATAAAAGGTATTTGAAAAATAAATTCACTTTTTATGTCCATGCCACAAACCTAGGGAGTACTAATTTGTCATTTGTCTCTCTATCTGTCTGTAAACAATCAGTTAAATTGGTTATTGATGAGACTAAGGTGAATTATACTTGAAGAGAGTGTAATATAGGAAAAAAAAACTTCTTAGTAAATATCTTAGATTCCTATAAAGAGGTGACATCTGTTCTAATATTAATTATTCTAATCTATTCTAATATGAACAATTAGTTTTATGTTGTTTTCTATTCCAAATCACCAGCAACATCTAATTATAATGACAAATTATACTTTACAAATTCCTCATATTATTTAACCTTCCTCTATATAGAGCATAATTACCCAGTTTATAATTTGTGTTTGTTATTCTAAAAGGTTCCTCTGATGCCTGCTGTATGTGATGCACTGTGCTGTGCATTACAGATTCTGTTTGCTTAACATGAGTATAAATGATGTTACAGTTGTAGCAGAGAACCTAGAAATATCTACTCCAAGCTTCTCATTTAACAAGAAACTAAACTGCAGTTAAGTCATGGTCAACTACTACTTGCTTTTGTTGTTGTTGTAGAATCTTTTCAAGTAAGCCCATGATTTAATCTCTTTGAATTTGTGATAATTCTAACTTTCACAATAGGGATGTTGTGAATATTACTATGGCATGATTATGAAATATTTTGAAATTTCAGTGCATAATAAGAAATAAGAAATAAGTCCTGCCTGTAGACAGGAGACAGTAGAGCAGAACGGAAATGATGGCTCCTTGGGCTGATGAGACCCAGGCTGACCATTGTTCCTTCCTTTATATATTTATATTTGAAATTTTGATGAATATGATTTTATTTCAAAAATGGAAAATTCTTTTTCTTCTGATTTTATATTTTGACATAATTTCGGGTTTGTAAAAAGTTGCAAAACCTGTGTTAAAATTTCATATGCCCCTTTCACTCTAATTCCCCAGGCATGCATATCTTGCCATGTAGACCTTATCCTTTTCTCTCAGTGGATTTAAGTGTGGGCACACTGTCCTGAACAGTGTGGAATCAGCTGCAGGTATGACAGTCCTTTCTCTGCATCTTCACTGCATATCCCCTGAAAACAAGCACGTCCTCTTACATAATCACAGTTTGAGTCTCAAAATCTGGCAATTATTATAGTTATTGTATTACTGTTACCTAGGGCAAAAACCTTATTTAGATTTCAGTAGCTGCCCCAACAATATCATCTTTACAAAGGAAATCCAGGATCAGGTGCTAGATTCTATTAAGTCACTTTAGTCTTCACTAATCCCCTGCAGTTCCTAGGTCTTTGGTATGTGTGCAGACATACTTTGTAACACACATTCTTCATTTTTAACTTGTCTGCTGTTTACTTTTCATTTGATTCAGGTTATGTACTTATGGGAAGGATATCAATAATGATAGTGTACCCTTTTAGTGTTTTTGTTAATGTATATGAGTGTTTTGCCTGCATATATGTAGTTGTACCATGTGTATGTCTGGTGTCTGTGGAGGCATTAGATCCCCTAGAACTGGTGTTACCATTGGCTGTGAGACACATGTGGGTGCTGGGAACTCAACCCAGGTCCTCTGCAAAAGCAGCTAGTGCTGTGCTCTTAACCACTGAGCCATCTCTCTAGCCCCATTTAACTAAAACCTTTAATGTGTAGCCTGAAAAATGTTCATTAAATGTCTGTGGGTTTAGTTGAATTTACATAGACATCTATGTGTACATTTACCAGTCCCACAGTCTAAGAAGCCCATCTGTAGTGTGAGACTAAAGTAGAGAAAGCGGCACATAGATTCAGTCAGCCCCCAAAGCACATACATTTTAGTAGAAGAGGTGAACTGATGTTTCTATCTGTAGGCTCAAATCAATAGAACTATTGGAAAGCTAAAGATGGAGCTCACAACAAAAGTCAGGGTATTTCAAAGAACAAGAGAGAAACAGTTTTGTTGAATGTAGCTTCTGGGTTTAATATTAAAATATGATATTATAATACACTTATTGTGCCACTATTTGAAGACTGGTCAAGATAACAGGTTGGACATATTATACTGGACATCAAACAATGAGAATTCCAGGAGAAAACTCATATTTAAAGGCATATTTTGTTTGCTTTTGTTTCATTTTGTTTTGAGGCAGTATCTCCCTGAGGCCCACCTGACCTGGAATTCACAATGCAGACCTTGTGAGTTCTGGCCTTGATCTCACAGAAATCTGCCTGGTTGTGCCTCCTCAGTGCTGGGATTAAAGGCATGCACCAACCACACCTGGCTCAGAAGCGCTACTTTTATGATGTGAATACAAGCAATAACAGCATCTGAGGAAGGAATCAATGGTCATTAAACACTTTTCTATGAACTGGTCACTAACATTTTTTAACTAATGAGAAATCTGAAGCGTTGAAAAGTAGCTTACTGCAGTTAATAACAGTCAAAACATACCTGGATCTGACTGGTTCCAAAATGTATTCTGATTTAATCACCTTCATACAGTAGCATTTTTGGGTCTCCTAGGGTTACACTTTAGTATGCTAGTATGAATTATGTTTGTACTAGGAAAAAGAATAAAAAGCTGTGACCCTGGGGTTGGAGAAAACAAAAAATGAGTTATTATTGAGGAAGTGAAAATAAAAACATTTAGGGTTGTTTTTGATTGGTTGGGGTTTTTTGTCTTGTTTTGTTTTTTGTTTGTTGCATGCATGAGGCCATGTATGGGCATTTGGAGGCCAGAGGAGGACATCAGATATCTTCCTTAATCGATCTCTATCTTATTCTCTTAGGACAAAAATCTCTCAGTGATCAAAAAGCTCTGCGTTTTGACTAGGATCTGGCTGTCTCTACCCTCCTCCAATCCAGCTTTTCTCATGGGTCCTGGGGGATTCAAACTCTTGCCCTCATGTTTGTGTAGCAAGCTGTCTTACTCGCTGAGCCATTTTCCCAGAGCCCAAAACATTCAGTTTTAAAGTAGCTGTAAAGATGGGTCTTCTGCCTCTTAGAATTATACAGCCAAAGAAAAGTAGGCTGAGAAAGTTTTAAACCATAATCAAATTTTATTTGTCACGTGAGAGGACAGTGAGGTAAGAGAAACTCAGTGGTATGTCCTTGGATCTGGCTGAAACTGCTCTCAGGTCACTGGCTCACTTAAATCCTTCAAGACTGCCTGAAAAGCCTGAAGGAAAGTACAGACTTGGTAGCCGGCACCCTGCATCATCAACTCTTGCTTATCTGTGTCTGCCGTTAGCTTCCTGTGTCTCTTGTTCTACTCTGTTTGGGGGCACACAAGCTTTTTCTCTAATCAGTTCTTCCTTGTCCCTCCTCTCAATGCCCTCCCTGTCCTTTACAGTGCAGCTCAAGCACTGCTTTCTCTGAGAACCTTTGCTGGCCCCTCAAGGATGAATTACAAACTCCTCTTCAGAGTTCTTGTTATGTTTTTCCTTACTTCTGTCATGGAACTGACACCATTCTACTACAGTAGTGAATAGCATTAGCACATGACTTCTCATTTGTTATGACCAAAGTGAGGGATAGCATAGAAATTATTGTACCATGTAATAAGTGCATACAAGAGACTTGATATGCATACCTTACTGATATTGGCTTCAGAACATGTGCATAGAGAGCTCACAAGCTCATAGGAAGGGATACTCAAAACTGTCTTTGTAGTGCAATTTACATAAAATTTAGCAAGCGTCTGTTGTCCATATCAAAGAATTAGAATATAGAAATAAGGTGAAGACATGGAATCGTGCTAAAATGTTGATGGTCCCCAGTCATGATCCTGTTCAGCAGCCATCACCTTCAGGAAGTCATGCCAGATCTAATTCTTCCCCTCCCCACAAGGTCTGAAAGTGTATCCTCCATTCTGCCTATCTCTATGATCTCTTTGTCCCATTCGTATGAGCTTGCTCTTCCTTTCCTACACTGTATTATATTTTGTTAATGTACAAATTTATTTTTAAAGCTCCTACAATTTTAGTGTAGTGTCTGGTGTAATCACACAGAAAATAACCCTTGAAAGTTGCATGAATGACTGAATTAGGTCTTTGCTTCTTCATCCTGATTGCATTTTTTAATCACTGGCAGAGTTTAAGAAATACTAATTCCCAGTTCCATTGATTTGGAATGGGAAAAGACAGTTATTAAGCTGCTAAAGGTTAAAGACACTTAGATTAGGTTCTTTGTGTAAGCAGTGGTTCTCAAAGTAGATGCCGAGACTAACAACAACACCAGAACTTCCCAGAAGCTTGTGGGAAATATAAGTTCTTGAACCTTACAGATAAGGGAAAGAGAGGCACTAGAAGAAGGCCTCAGCAGTCTGTGTGTCTAAGTCCTCTATCCCAAGGCATACTGAAGTTTGAGACCATTGGTTTAAGAAAAAGAAAAACGTGTGTCTTTCCAGGTATGGTAGTGCATGCTGGTAATCCCAGCACTTCGGAGGTGGAGGCAGAAGGATCAGGAGTGTAAGGTCAGAGGGGGTTCAAGGTTAGTCCTGACTACATGAAACCCTGCCTCAAAACAAATAAAATAAAAATAATTGTGCATAATCAATAAAGAGTCCAAAAATATCAACTGTGAGAAACATAATGTACTTTATAATTGTACTGGATAGCTTTAGTTATCAACCTGATGCACCTGAAAAGAGGAAACCTCAATTGGGGAACTTTAATTGGACTGGCCTATGGCCAAGTCTGTTGGGCATTTTCTTCATTGTTGAGTGCTGTGAGTGGGCCCAGCCTACTATAGGCAGTGCCGCTCCTAGGTAGGTGGTCCTGTATTGTATAAGACGACAGGCTGACACAAGCCAGGGGAGCAAGCCAGTGAGCATCTATCTTCCCTGGCCTGCGCTTCAGCTGCCTCCAGGTTCCTGCCCTGAGTTCCTTCTTTCCCTTTATCTCCAAAGTTCCTTGTATAAAAGAAATACAAATGGCCAATAAATACTTGAAAATGTTTTCAGCATCCTTAGCTATCAGGAAATGCAAATTAAAATTGCTTTGAAATTCTCTTTCACCTCAGTCAGAATTGCTATGATTTTCTTAAAATGCTGTTAAGGAGTGGGGAAAAGAAATGCTTATCCACTGTTGGTAGGAGTGCAAATGTGTGCAGCCATTATGGAAGTCAGTGTGGAGGTCCTTCAGAGAACTGAAACAAGGGGCTGGACACATGGTGGCTTAGAGTGCTCTTTGCTCTTTTGGAGGACCATGGTTCAGTTCCCAGCATCCATGTCAAATGGCTCACAACCACCTGTAACTTCAGCTCCAGGGGATCCAGTGCCCTCTTTTGGCCACTATGGACATGTGCACACATACACACACACACACACACACACACACACACACACATAAACAATAATAATAAATTCTTTTTTTTTTTTTTTTTAGTGTTTTTGAGATAGGGTCTCCCTGTAGCCACAGCTGGCCTGGAACTCACTATGGAGACGAGGCTAGCCTCAATTTCACAGAGATCCACCTGCCTCTGTCTTCCAAGTGCTGGGATTAAAGGTGTGCACCATCAAGCTCAGAATAAATCCTTTTTTAAAACTGAAAATAGAACTACCATGAGCTCCAGCAGTATTGCTGGTTATATATCCAAAGGACTCTTGTTAATACAGAGATACTTGGCATAAGTATGTGTTTATTGCTGATAAACCCAACAGCTAGGAAACTGAACCAGCCTAGGCATCCATCAGCAGATGAATGGATAAAGAAAATGTGGTACATATTCCAAATGGAATGTTATACATTATGACATAAAGAAAAATGAAATAATGGCATTTGGCTCTTTATTTTTGTTTTGTTTTTTATGTGTATAAGTGTTTTGCTTGCATGTATGTAAGTGTACCTAGGTCGTACAGTGCCCGTGGAGACCAGAAGAGGGCATTGGATCCCCTGAAACTGGAATTCCAGATGGGTAGCTGCCATGTGGGTACTGGGAGCCAAACCCAGATCCTCTGCAAGAGCAGCCATTGCTCTTAAGCATTGAGCCATCTCTCTAGCCCCTAATAGTGGCATTTTTAAGGAGGATGCAGTAGAAATTGTTAAGTTAAGTAAAATAAGCCAGTCTCAAGAAAACCCACAAATACTCCATGTTCTCTCCTATGTAGAACTTAGATTTAAAAGTGTGTGTGTGTGTGTTATGAAACTAGAAAGGGAATTAATAAAGGAGAGGAAGGAATGTCAAGGGAGGTGGGAAATACAGAAGGCAATAGAATACAGGTAAAAAAGAAACAGAACTTGGGGCTAAATAGGGAAAGAAACACAACTGGCTGGAGGTAGAAGGAAGATTGGAGGCCATGTGCTGGGGAGGGGGAAATCCGTTACTTTGTATGCTCACATGAAAACTAATGAAAACTAAAGGTTATGCATAAAGCTTTGCTCTACATTAGTGACTCTTGCAGAAAACCCAGGTTTGAATCCCAAAACCCACATGGCAGGCAACAACTGTCCCTGACTCCAGTTCCAGGGGTTCTGACTCCCTCTTCTGATCTCCGCAGGTGTTTCACTACACAGGCACACTTACGTACATGCAGACAATACACATATACACATACAATAAAAATAATAAATAAAATATGTAAGAAGTAAAGCTTTGCTCTAAATAAATGAAATTTCACAAACAATAGAATTGCCCTTGTGAAAATAATACTTTTTACTGTTTATTTTTGTTAATTTCCTGTAGATAAAATGCTGTTGGCTGGGAAGTCTAATTTTCATAATAAATCTAAATAAAACGGGCTACTTTAGTCCAGAAAAACACAAGAAAAATCTGGCATTGGGGAGGGAAGTCTCAGAATCAAGAATATCTCTCCCTAGTTCCCGTTCACAGAGAAGCATTTCCTGGTGGGTCTTTTTTTTTTGACAGTAACATTTTCTCTTTCTCTTGTGCTATTTGACTATGTGCCACTTGATAGCTCTGTCTATTCCTATGGAAACCAAGTAAGGAGATGGAGCCAAAGCTTGGAGGAGGCATTGGGGAGAAATATTAGAAGAGTTCAGCCACAGAGCAACTAAAGATGTTGCCTTTCCTTCAGTCAAATCCTCTTTGAGAGCCAGGATCTGTTTCAAGCCGGAGAGATGTTCTTGGCTGATGTATGCCTAGCTGCTCTGCCAGATGGATGAGCCTCTTAAAACTTGGAAAATAGCAAATAAAGCTCTGATTCTGTCTTTGATCCATCATTCTTAGCCTTTGCTTAGAATTGTCAAATAACTTTAAAAAAATACTTCCAAAGATCTGCTCAGGGTGGCAGGTTAGTGATATACCTACCTTGGTAAGCAATTAGAAATTTAATCATAAAACGTAATATTTAGACTTGACCATTAAAAGTTTAAGGAACGAGCAACAGCGTCTGTCACTAGGAAAAACAACACAGATTTTATTCCATTTCTAGAGCTCAGTGAACTCATATCTTTCAATACCTTGGTTTTTATAACTTTTTGCCTTCCCATAAAAATTCACTCTAAAGACTAAGAAACCAGGGTATAAGCAGACACTTAAATCAACCAAGATAAGAAGACTGTCTGAAGGCAGAAGTATTTATATGCTGTATTTTGTATGCTGGTGGTAATCGCCTATTCTAGGTAAAAGAAAAATATTGGATTTCATTACATAGGACAAGTTATGTGCACATTTACATTGTGTTTTTTATTTCAGGAAGGATGTAAAGGTTCAAATCTCCAGTTTATGTGCTTTCATTAAAAATTATAAATACTAAATAACTTGTAGACTCTTTATCCTGATATTAGACTTCCACCTACTTAGTGATATTTTTAACTTCTTGCTCTGTACTCCATACTACAGTAACAGTGATTTGTGTGAAGGTTTCCGATTTGACTTTGCACTGCATACATAAGAAGTTGGTCTGTCACAATTTCATGGATGCTGACAATATGCATTAGACTCCAGGGTCAAAGACAAAGGAGTATATTATTCACAGCACAGCCTAAACATTCATTGTTTACATTGGTTTCCTTTACCCCAAGAAACCTAGAGGAATTGGGGGGCCAGATGAGATGGATGCTACACACACCAAGTTTCCTGAGCAACACTGAATTTTGGGAACCTACCACTTTATTTTAAACAATATGTAAGCCTAGAGGAAGATATGACCTCATCCCCTAGCTTGTTACAAACATGACCCTGAGAAGTTTGCTAGGTAAACAGTGGTCAGCACTCTATGTCTTCTGGTGTCCTAGACTAAGTCAATTGTGAATGAGTACCAAAGAAGACTATAGGTTTTATTTCATACATCCAGAATATAATCATCTAAGGCCAGTTTATCATCTCCTATGACCCATACATGGGAACTGGCTTGATGATCTTTGGCTTCATAGCTCCAAACCCAGTAGAGGAATGTGCCATGGCCTACACTCTCCTGTATATACAAACATGTAAAAGATACAAGTCAGTCTAGTTCCTGAACTAAACTGAATTTGTAGTTAAACTTGGATCACCATTATATTGACTTGGTTGAACCATATGGCTGGTATCACAAGTAGTTGCAGCTTCACTTAGCATATATGACATAGCCTGTGGCTTCTTATGCATCAGAGGAAGCGTATGGATTTGTGTCCATCAGATTAAAATAAGCTTGTGCTGTTCCCTGTGTTTCTAGGTGTATAAGTGAATCCACATTGGTCGATATTGGTAATGAGCTCCCATTAAGGGCATCAAGCATAGCCAAAGAATAGGAACCACAAGTATTGATAGGAATGTTTCACTGTACCTGGATGGGGATGGCAAACACACCAATTGTCAGATTATTATGTGATTCATCTGGCAAGCTGTCTTCATTTTGCCAAAATGCAATAGTAGATACCTAAGACAGAGAGTATAGTTGCCTTCCTGTCCCTGTATTTTACAAGGTCTAAGGTATTCTCAAGTCCTGAAGCGGTTGCTTTTCCTCTTCAGTCACAAAATTAGTGAGTCCCATCTGTTTTTTTGCCAGGGGCGGGGGTGGTGGAGATTATTATTGTTTTGAGAAAAGATCTCCCTATTGTCTCAGCTGGCCTAGAACTCACTATATAGAACAGGCTGGCCTTGATCTCAGAGAGATCCACCTGCTTCTGCCTCCTGAGTTCTGGGATTAAAGGCATGAACCACCATACCCAGCATTACACATAGATACATAGATGTGTGTATGTATGCATGTGCATGTGTGTATGAGTGTTTTGCCTGCAATGTATATAAGTGTACCACGTGTATGCAGTGCTTGTGTCAGGTCCTCTGGAACTGGAGTTACAGAGGGTTGTTAGTTACCATGTGGGTGCTGGGTCCTTGTAAGAGCAACCAGTGCTGAGCTATCTCTGTAGACCCTGAGTCTCATCTTTTAAAAAAGTTTTATACTTATTTATTTATTGTGAGGCATGCCACATCACAGGAGTAGAAGTCAGAGGACAACTTACAGGGCTTTGTTCTCTCTTTCCACCAAGTGCAGTCTAGTGATCAGATTCAGGTCATCGAGCTTTAAGCAAGTGCCTTTACCTGCTGGGCCATCTCCCTGGCTCCTGAGTTTCACTGAACAGGTGCATCAAGTACCCTTCTACTCCACTGCTGGGTGACTTCTATGGAAAAAGGCACAGCATGGTCACACCACAGATGATCTCAAAACAAACAAAGAAAATCATGAAATAGTTTAATATCAAGGACCTCGTTGCTGTGGTTGGAGCAAGGTAACTGGCTGAAACAGCAACATTATGACCTGAATTCTGTCCACACTGGTAAAATGGAAGGAGTGTCCAGGAGCATATGTTCAGAAGGCCTTACCATGAATAGGTAGAAGCAGTGCTCTATGGAATTTGGCCTCATTTGCAAGATTAGGCCAACTTGACAAGAGACAGACACAAGTCTAGTATGTGGTAATACCTTTTGTGTCAAAAACATACGTCTTACTTTGTGCCCAGTCTACAGTGATAGATTGATTCATCCATATACCTAATGCAATGATGGATCCAAATGGCAAAAGACCAATTAACCTGGGTGATATAAACTCGTTCATCAAGTTGATTCTGGTTGATCTTATCAGAGAACAGGCTGTTACTATAGGCATCTACATGAGTGATCCAGACTGTCTGATTGGCAGCCACAATTTGTTCCCATGGTTTATAGCACCAGAGGGGAGTGTCTTTAATCTACCACTTGTAGTCTTCCAAGTGGCAGGCCTGATCACTACGGCATTGACAAGAGACCACGAACTATTAAACTGTGACCAGCCTGAGGAAGTATTGCCTAAGGTGAGGAGGCTGGTTTTCAATTTTAGCCGGTCAGTCATCCACAGTTATCTGCATCTCTAAACAGTTGCTGCCTCTCACAATGAATGTCATCAGACATTGACTGATCCAAATCATCACTAAAACAGGCCAAGGCCTCTAGGTGAAACTCTGTGCATCAAGGGCACTGTTAAGCTAACAGCTTGGGCTCAGGCAGTGACCATTACTGTACCCAGGGCTTGGTCCTCATTGTCAGACAAACCAAGCTGCTGCAGAGATCAAGGTCACAGCCCAGTAGGCACTGTGCTATTCAGCCATGCTTTGCATTCACTTTCACTTCCAAACAGCCGCTCACTTGTGTCTAAACCAAATGAGCTTCCAGAGCTCCTCTTCATCTAAAGTTATGTACCAAACGTAAACTCCTCTTTGCTCTCACCATTTATTTCTTCTTTGGAGACTTCTTGGGCTTAACAGCCACAACCATATTGCCTTTTAGCTTGCAGCTGTGTAGTCACGCTGACTCTCTCCCTCCGCCTTCCCAGACAGGAAGGTGAGCAAACAAAACCCTGTTTGAGCAGCTTGCTTTAATACTGCTTCTCACCATTCAGATTCATTAACAGATAAGCTAATGGAGTCTTTATAGCCCCCTCCCAGGCTTACCCACCACTTGGACTTGATGTCAGGGAGTCTCCTCATTCCTGAACCAGAGGAAGCCTAAGAATGGGTGTGTAGGGCCCTCTCCTTATTCCTCAAGCAAACTATATGAGTATTTCATCCTCTTTTACTGCTTTGTTAGTTCTAGGATTTAGTTTAACTTACTTACAAGGTAACATGTTAGCTATGGATGCTGTCCAAGGACCCAAGATCCCTTTCAGAAACGAACAGCTTCTCTACTGACAGAATAGAAAGTAGCATGTGTACTTGCATGTTTGCACCTGTTCCCTTGCCCCAAGTACCATGGAGCCAATGCAGATGATACAAGTGGGCACAGCACTCAGTGGCATTTGCACAATATCTGAGACCTTCCAGATTTTAGGAAGTATCAAGCAAGGCTGCTCTGGTACTTTACTGGATGTGAGTCCAGTAAAATGGATCAAGGCTTTGCATCCGCTATATAGATTACAAAATCAGTGCCTACATCTTCTCTCAAAATGAATGTGGTATATCCAAAGCTCATTTACATCTGCAACCATTACAGAAAAGTTTCACTGATTATTGATAATGGTGACCTATATACTTCCTAGGGATGGTGGTTCTTTTTAAAATTTAATGTGGTAAATGCCTTGAATGTTCATAAATATGTAATTATATTGATATCATTACAATTAATAACAAATCGTGTTTCTATTATTTCCACTTGAATGTAAAATAATGTATTTTGTCATCTAATATGGTTAGCATTTAGAATGAAACGTGACAGAATACCTTCTGTGCATTTATATTTGTTATTATAAATATAGTCTTAATATTTCCAGTACAAAATTATATGCAAACCTATAAATGAATAAAAATATATTCATTTATTCAAATAATAAAAATAAAAATATAGCAAGCATTTATATATGTAGGTGGCGTAACTTTCTCCTCAAGATCAATGGTGAATAGGAGTGCTGAGGGCACAGAGAGAACAAGAATTCAGAGATTAATGGGGAGACGTGAGTCTCAAAGCATGGTTTTTTGCCAAAACATCTGGCCTCTTCAGTGTTACAGAATATTAGCCAAATTTTAGGCATTGAAATCTTGAGTCTTAGTTCAAGAGAAGGCAAATGACAAGGTCCCCAGGGGCCAGATTAAAGAATATGGTGGGAAAGAAATGCAGAGGTGAAGGTTCAAAATGTCCCAAAGTCCATTGTCCAGAGATGAGTGATAAAAGCACTTACTGGGACCAGACAACAGTCATAAAGAATATTATTTTAGCTACATCTGGCTCAAGAAAAGATCCAGAAACTTTCTTCTTTCCATTGAGTGACTGAAAGACTTTTATGTTTTTATTAAAAAAAGAAAAGCAACACTTAGAAGTCTGAGGATTCTAAGCTGAGTCTGCAGATCTAGAGAAAGTTGTGTGGAGAGATGGCAAGAACAGGACACAGTTCAGCCTCAGAACCAGGAAGCCACCTGCTAGCTCAGTGACTGTCACTGTGGTCCCCAGATATCACAGGAGACAAGCTTCTGAGAAAATGCTTTCCGGCCAGATTCTTAGACTAGACAAGGAAACAAGTGGAAGCAAATCGAAGGATAGGAGAAGAGAAAAAAGTAAGAAACAAATGGATAACAGCAGCTAAGAATCTTCTCTTAAAACCAGTCTCCCTGAAAGCCAGACATGGTGAGTGGATTACATGTTTATAATCCCAGCACTCTGGAAGCTGAGGCAAGAACATCAACACAAGTTTGAGGCCAGCCTGATCTACACAGTGAGTTTCAGGCCAATTAGGCAAGACCCTGTCTCAAATAATAAAATAAAATCTATTAGTAAACAAACTCTCCAAAATAGATGAAGAAATTGAATGTGTGAGTGTGTGTGTGCGTGTGTGTGTGTGTGTGTGTGTGTTTGTGTGTATGTTTTAAGCTAATACTATTTGGTACACAATTGACAACCATGACTGCTCTCTCCCCTCCCTCATCCATCAGCTACCAGTAGTTCAGCTAAGAGGTTAGGACCCCATGAGCCAAAGCTCCTTCCAGATCCATGGTCAGGTGTAGACAGGCTCAGTCTTGTGCAGGCCCCACTGCAGGCAGCTGTAGCTTGTGAGACCACATAGCTGTCGTGCCCTGAAGGCAGCATGTCATAGCCCTTCTCCCTGTCCTGGGCTCTTACATTCTTTCATCCTGTGTTCTGCCCCTTACATTCTTTCTGCTTCTGCTTCCTCCGTGTTCCCTGAGCCTTAGAAGAGGTTATAGAAATGTTTTATTTAGGGCTAAGCACTCAATAGTGATCATTTATTCTAAGCATCTTGAGCAGACATGAGTCTCTCCATTCACCATGATTCACTGCAAAGATAAGCTTCTGTGTTAAGGATAAGAGCGGTGTTTGTCTGAACTATGCTATGCACATTAATATCTAGACCACAGTTTGCCTCCAGGATAGTTCCAGACCTGTGACCACACACATGGTCCTGGTTAAAATCAGTGGGTCTCAAACAAAAAGACATGAATGGGGGAAGGGAACCTATGAGAGAGGCGGGTCCAACAGGCTGGGAGGGAGACAAAACAGCATGGTGCAGAGAGTAAGCAGAATGTGCTAGATACTGCGTGAACTTGTCAACGAACAATTGAATCAGTAGAAAAGTCAATTAAAAAATAAAGGGATGGGGCTGAGGAGATGGCACAGTAGTTAAGAGCACAGGTTGCTTTTGCAAAAGAACTGGTTTTGGTTCCCAGCATCCATATGGTGGCTAACAACTGCCTGTAACTCCAGTTCCAGGGATCCATGCCTTCTTCTGATCTCTACGGGCATTTCACCACACAGGTGCACTTAACATCCTACACATAAATTTTAAGTAATAAATTAGAATATATATTCAAATAAAGGGGATGAGCTAATACCATTCAGAATATTAACCTCATTCCCAATGGAAGAGGCTAGTCAAAACAAAGAGATATGCTGCACCAAAAGAGTGTGTATTTGCAAAATCGCCCAAGAAGTGGTGTCAGAATATGTAAAAATATTCCACTAAGAAAAACAAATAGCCAAGTTCTCAAATCAGCAAACAACGCAAAAGGGCTGCCCACAAAAGAAACAAATAGCCAACAGAATATTCCACCTTAATTAGTGCAAATTAAAGTTATGATAAAAGCACAATTGTGCACCAGTTAGATTGGCAAAAATCAAGTCTGACAAAACCAAGTGGAACAAAGATGTGGAGAAACAGAGATTCTCAGGTTCCCAATGGAAATACAAGTTGGAAACGCTATTTTTAGAGAGCCCAGAAGTTTCAGAAATTCCTATACACTTACGAGATATGTACAAGAAACTCAGTACAATACTGATTGTGAAAAATGAAAAACATGCTAAGAATTCCTCTAGAAAAGAATATATATATATATATATATATATATATATATATATATATATAGAGAGAGAGAGAGAGAGAGAGAGAGAGAGAGAGATGAAATAGAATACTTACTCTGGTGAAAATATATGAACCAGAGCAACCTGAAGAAAACTTTAAATAAATTGTTTTGAGTCAAAAGTGGCCAGTGACTCATACAGAGCCATTTATATAGAGAGCATGTAAAACAGCACCCTTTAATATATAGATGTATATATTTGTATGAAATAAAAGTATTAAAAATGCATTGGACTGAGAAACACCCAACTCAAAGTGGTAGTCTCCAAAGAGGGAGAGAGTAGTTGAATACACAAAAGAAATTTTCCTAATTGTTAGGCTTTATTCCATGTGTGTGTTATACATGTTTGCATGTTCTTGCATGTACAGAGGTATATGCACATGTGCGTGCACATGTGTGCACATACATGTGGAGGTCAGGGGCCAGTGCCAGGTGTTTCCACCAGTCACTCTCCACCATATTTTTTGAGACAGAGTCTTCCACTGAACCAGGGAACCAATCCAGTTATACAGACTGGCCTGAAAACCCCATTTATGCCCGTTTCTGTCTCCCCAGTTCCTGCCTCCCCAGCTCTGAGGTTACTGGAGCACAGCTCCACACTCATCTTTTTACTTGGGCGCTAAGGCTCAACTCAGGTCCTCATGCTTGCACAACATTTCACCAGCTGAGCCATCTCCCAACCCATTATGCATTATTACTTAAAAATAAAAATTCAAATGGAAAATATCAAAGTAATTTACTTAAAACCTCCTTACCATTATTCAGATTAAATCATTCTATGTGTGCTTCCACAGAAGGAGTTCATCTTAAGAATGCTCTCTAAAGACTAATCTGTGAAGTTCACATGGGCATTTGGGGATGACTTACCCAGATTCATTTCTGTTTGTTTCATGCTCTCTAGGTCATTTCTTTACTCTTTCAGAGATTGCTCTGTTTCTCATACATTTGGGGAAAATCCAGATGTCATAATCTTCACTGTGATAGTCAGAAGACCTGTTGTTAATAAAGGATGGTGAAAATTATGTCTACTTAATAAAAACCATTTTAGTCACTACTTCAGAAACACTTGGTGATGTTGTCACGTCTCAGAGACATCAGCACTTGATCCTATCAGAGGAACTCGCATGCAGTGACTGAGTCAAGTCTGCCTCAGGACTTTAGCTCTCAAATTTCTGTTCAGAGTTTTCCTGAACACATGTAATGTGTTGATCTGTTATTCTTTTCACCTTTGCGCTGTTTTCTCCCCTTTCAGAACTTATAACAGCAAATCCCCAAAGAAGCAAGTCTCACCTGACCCTCAGAACCACTAAATGATTTAACTTCAAAATCCTCCCCTAAATATATGTACTGTAAGCATATGTCTAAAACTGGAAGAATTCCTATGTCAAGCAATACTGAGTGTTCTGGTTTTATTCTGTTGCTGTGATGAAACACTCTGACCAAACCACTGACGGGGCGAAAGGGATTCTGAAGATGACACTTCTGTGTCACCGTCCATGCTGAGGGAAGTCAAGACAGAAACTCGAGGCCTGCTCACAGTTCCACTCAGCATTGTCTCTCACCAGGGGACTCACTCAGAGCCAGGGAAGCACAGCAGGAACCATGGAGGAGCGCTGCTTGATGGCTCTCTTGCTGACCTAGCTTTGCTTTACAGCCCAGGCCTGCTTGTACAGGGGATGGTACCACCCACAGTGGCGTGGGCTCTCCTATAGCAGTTAACAAGACAATCCCCCTCAGTCATGCCCACAGGTCAGTCTGCCCTAGGCACTCCCACGGTTGAGACTGCCTTCTAAGTCAAAGCTATAACTAAGACCCTGAGGAAATACTGAGACATTTTGCTTGCATGTTTCTGTTCTGAGGGGCTTTATAGGAACAAAATAGCCTATAGCATGAGACCTCAGAGTCAAGCAAGCTTCAGAGAGTTGACACATTTCTTGCTCTCCCAAGTAGTGTCTTCCTTCCCAATGGCACTGAAAGCAGTCTTCTGGAGTCTGGACAATGATTCAGTCAGCAAGATGCTTGTCATGTAAGCATGAGGATCTCAGTTTGGATTCCCAGAACCCACATAAAGAGCCAGGTGTGGTGAAAAGGGGGTGGAGCTGGGCAGACCCCAGGGCTCGCTGGCCAGCTAGTCTCGTCCATTTGGGAAACTCCAGGTTCAGCAAGAGACCCCAGTCTCAAGAAGTAAAGTGGAGAATGATTGAGAAAGACACCTGATGTCAACTTCTGGCCACAAATGCATGCGCATGCACATACAAACACAAACATCATATGTACATAGAAAGAAAAATTTATTTTCTCTTCATTAATGGCGATTAAACCCAGGTCCTCAGGCACACACTCTACCACAAGCTGCATGTCCAGCCCTTCTCATTAAGGTTCTGTGCTTCCTCTGCTCATTGAATATGCATACAATTCGCATTTAATAAATGCTTGCTCATGAAACCAAGGAGGTTGATCTTGGCCCAAGTGAATCATATTGTTTCTACTCCCAGCCATCATACATAATACTGGATAGGTCTGTAGCCTTTAAAGCAGAAGAAGCCAACCTGTTTACAGAGCTGACTTCTGCCCAGGGTACCAGCCAAATTCCAGTTGGGTATGCACTGTTGGACCTGTATTGTAATCTGTGGGTAGAGCACAGACATATTTCTCAATAAAGAAAAACACAGAAAAGCTATTACTTATATCATTCCAACTATCTTTATTTCTGTTGTCCCTAACCTTGGTTTCCTCCTTAATCACTAGCTGCACCATAATAAAACACAGTCAACCTGTTGCCCTTTATCACTGGCCATTCTTCACCCCACCTCGCCATCTATGTTTGTTGTGTCCTCCACACTGAAAAGCTGTTCATAGTAATCCTAGCAAACATTGATTGAGCATCCACTGTTCCAAGTACTTTGCAAATATCATCCACCTCATTTCACATGCACAGTAATTCCAGGTACTGTTATTACCTCTGTTTTACATGAAATAGGCGCAGGAGAGTGATGTATTTATTTTGCAGACATTCTATTCACAGTACTTTACTGAGGCATAAAGATGAAATCTGTACCAAAGCTCTGCTGGAAGAAAAGTGAACTTCAAACATTTTGTCTGTCTCCTTCACAACAAACAGGCTCATTGAATGTTTGTTGAATGGATGAATAAGCAAATATTATTGGTATGTACCATGTAGGTACTGAAGTTGGAGTCCCAGGAATAACATAAAGCATAAATTCACCAAACACTATGTCTATAGCTCAATAGTCACATTCCGAAAATATATGACTTTTCTTTTCCTTCCCATTTTCTATAATCATACAACCAAAATGATTGTCTGATTGAATGTCTCTAAAAAGCCATAATGAATTATTCTGTAATATTTGAAATGTCATGTTCAGAAAGGTCAAACCTTATTTTTAGGGATCAAGTATCAGTAGTTTTTTTGTTGTTTTGTTTTTTATTTTGTTTTCTTAACTGGGCACTTTTTTCAAAGAAAAGATGGCAAGAACTTTAGAGCAGGGTGCCTCTTGAGGATATTTTGGCACCTTCTTCCCAAGAGCTGACACCAAGTGAACTATGAGAAGCCGAGGCAAATCCTGTGCTAAAGCTCAAGTGAACCCATAAGACGTTCAAAAGTGAGACAAGCTGAATACCAGTTATTTGGGAATTAATACTTTTAATTGGTCTGCTCTCATGTAGCAAGTGTAAGAAATTTTCAGTGAAAACAAAACTTCTGGAGCGATTTTTTTTCTTCATACTCAGTCTGTCATATAATTTATCTAGGTGTTTACAGTAAGCACTTGTTTTTGTACCAGAAATTATGCTGAGTGCAGTGGCCAGTGAAATACAGTCCCTACCTTCCTGGAGCTGACAGCTTAGAGGGAGATCACAGCAAAAATAAACCTATAAATAATAGGTATTATATTGATCAGAATGTACTATATTGGGGTGAGGTAGCCAGTACACCCACGTATTGTTGTTAGTTGGTAGTAACTTGGAAAATACACTCAAAACCATAAAAGAGTACAAACTTTGACCTAAAAATTTGGCTTCTGGTAATTTATTCTTGTGAAAAACGAGTAAAAACTGAATGTAAATTTGTGAAGTATTACATATTTTAAAAATAGGTACATTGAAGTATTTTTCTCTAATATTTAGAATTTAATGCTTTAGATTCTGCATGTCTAGTAATACTATACCAATATTCTGAATATTTGACAATAGACTGTTAAATAAAACATGTTGCATCATTCAATAAAATGTTGGCCAAACACTGTAAATTTTATGTGTTATATAAAATAACGACTACTTTAGTGCAGTGATATTTTCCCTTTTATTAACTTTTCGGCATGTTTACCCCAAGAGAATTATTAAAACATGTAGAACATTTAAATGTATTTACAAACTGGCCCCAAAGTAAATTTTTTCTTGTCCTCTCTTTTTCTTTGCTCCCACCTAGGGAAATTACCGCTTTATGAAGCTCTTACTCACACGCAGAGCCAACTGGATGCAGAAGGATCTAGAGGAGATGACGCCTTTGCACCTAACCACCCGGCACAAGAGCCCCAAGTGTTTAGCACTTCTGCTGAAGTTCATGGCCCCAGGGGAAGTGGACACCCAGGACAAAAACAAGGTAAGTCAGGGGTCGGGAGTAGTAAGGTGGGAGTGGAAAGCGGGAAGGGGTCCGAATATGATCAAGTACATTATACAAAATTCCTGAATCAATAAAAGCAATTTTTAAAAAACAAGGTAGTAGACTGTCAAGGTCAAAGACAAATGTGAAAAGAAAGTGAATGTGTCATTTTGTGAGGTAAAGCCTGAAGAAGACCCACGTCACACCCCAGGAAGTGGTTCACTGTAGTTCTGCCATCTTATCCTCCCAGCACCCACATCAGGCGGGTCACAGAGGCTTGTAACTCCGATCCCAGAGGATCCGGGGCCCTCTTCTGGCCTCTCCAGGTGCCCCTGCATGTGGGCACACACATACACATAAATAAAAACAAAACACATCTTTGTTTTAAAAGGTAATGAGTCAGTAGTGACTTCATATTATAATAAATGCCTATAAGTATACGTTAAATGAATGTCATACATGTCAGTTTTTTAAGTCTTCATGACAGATTCCTGCTCAGACATTACTCAGTTCCAGACTGGCTATTTGGGTATGCCACTGAGAAAGAACAGTGTATATCTAAGCATCTTCTATTTCCTTCTGGGAATACTCTCCTCCTAGGGAAGCCTGTCTTCAACAAGTTCAGAATTACTACTTTAAACTTGTATTTGAAATAAAGAAAATGCCAATATATTTTCTTTTTAAAAAGTTTTATTTTATGTTTATGAGTATTTTGTCTGCAGGTATGTTAAGTGCGCCTGTGTTGTGCAATGCCCGCTATATTGGGCAGAAGAGGGCATCAGATCCCCTGGAAATGGAGTTACAGACCATTGTTAGATGCCCGTGTGGGTGCTGGGAACTGAACCCAGGTCCTCTGCAGGGTCAATCAGTGTTCTTAACTGCTGAGACATCGTTCCAGCCTGCCAATATATTTTCTTTAAGCATCTTTTCTTCAGTAACTAGGCTAAGCTATAACTCTGTAAAATTACCTTAAATTTATCTTTTGATTTGAGAAGTATCCCAGATCTATGAATTTTCTATGGTATACCCTCTTCCTCGTAGACATTAAAATTCAAATCATTCTATCAAATTCTAAGGTGCTTGGTGATACCCAGAGGCACAGCAGCAGAAAACCACTTGCCCCATTGACGGTTATCATAAATTACCTTTCTTCTTCCAATTATTAGCAGTACTTAAGGAACCAAGTGACTCATAAATAAGAGGTCAGACTCTGGAGTCACCCTGCTTGGGTCAGAGTCTCAGTTCAGCCACCATTATGTCTTTGCACATGCAAGTCAAATCTCCCAATGGTGCGGTGATGACTGTGATGCAAAGTATATGAACTCCCACGGCAATGCCTGCCACAAGAGAGCCTTGGGAAGTCGCTGTGGCTGTGGTTGTTGTTTTGAGCACCTCTCCACTTTGCAGCAAACAGCTCTGCACTGGAGTGCCTACTACAACAACCCGGAGCACGCAAAGCTGCTCATCAAGCACGACTCCAACATTGGGATTCCTGACGTGGAAGGCAAAATCCCACTCCACTGGGCAGCCAACCATAAAGACCCCAGCGCTGTCCACACGGTGAGATGCATTCTGGTGAGTAGATGGTGCTAGAGGCACCATTTTAGGAAAAATATAATTGTGAAATAGACAGTAGGCACAAAAGCATTTATGTGACATGTAGACAAATTAGCAGAAAATCCACACAGGGACCATGAGAGGCAGAACATGTGACATACAGATGCTTTCCTGAGCTCTGGCTCCCAGAGGCATGCAGTCTACCATCAGCCCCCTTCCTGCATTTATGCTCATCATACACTACTTCTATACTTATTTTTAAACATTTTAAAATGTGTATTTGCCTGTGCATGTGTGTCCACACACGGAAGCCAGAGGACGGTGTCAGGGGTCCTCCTCTATCAGTCTCTACCTTCCCCCTTCGTATGTGTGGCATGGGAGGAATGATATGGGAGGTTATGTGTGCTTATGTGAGTGGTGTGTGTGTGTTTTGGTGTGTATATGTGTGGTGTATGTGGTATGTGTGTGTGGTTGTATGTGGTGTGTATGAAGTGTCATGCTTGTCGTTGTTCAGGTATGCACATATGGATAGGCATGTAGAGACCAGAGCAAGACACTGGCTGTCTTCCTCTAGCACTCTCTGCCTTATTCTCTCAAGATGGGACTCTCACTGAACCTGAAGCTCACCATTTCAGCTAGACTGGCCAGCTGGGGAGCTCTCTGGATACCCTGTCTCCACTCCCAGTGCTAAGATTACAAGTGCTCATGACCATGCCCAGCATTTGTATGTGTATGTTCACATATGTGTATAGATACGTGTGCCCATGTGTGCAGGACATGTGAAGACCAGAGGTTGGCATCAGGTGTCTTTTCCCATCTCTCTCGATTTACTGTATTAGCTGAGGCAGGGTCTCTTGATGAACGCAAAGCTCACCAGTTAGGCTAGTCTGGCTATCCAGCTCCAGGAAAAAACCTTCTCTGCTTCCCAAGTGCTAGGATTATAGGTGGGCCTCCACACCAACCCTGGTTTTATATGGGTTCTGGGGATCCAAACTTGGGTCCTCACACTTGAGGGACGGGCACTTTGCCCACTGAGCCATCACCCCAGCCATAATTTTTTCTAAATCTCAAATTCTCCTTTAAAAGTTATCTTAGCTCCTGGTATACAGTTCTTAGAACTTCCATCTGTATAAAAATTTGGGTGGTAAACTGGGGGTGGAGGTTCTGTTTTGTCCTTTTTGTTGTTATTTTGATTTTTGGAGACCTGGTCTATGTAGTCAAAGCTGGCCTGGAACTGAGGCTTTCCTTGAACTTCTGATCTCCTGTCTCCATCTCCTGCATGCTAGGTTTACAGACCTGCCCTATACCACTCCTGGTTTATGCTATGCTAAGGACTAAACTTTGTACATACTAGACAGTCACTCTACCAACTAAGCCATGACTCCAGTTCAAACTGTTTTTAATGTTAGGAATGTCTTCCTTTCAGCCTTTTTTTGAAAAGAATAGTTTAGCTGTGCATACAACCTTAGAAATTTATTTTTCTCTGCCGTTTTGGAATACTATTTTGTTGCTTTTGGCCTTTTATCCTTGCTCTTGAGAACTCAAGTACATTACTGGTTTAGTGATCAGTCTTTTGCAGATGATCTGCCTTTTCACTCTGGCTGCTTTTACATTCTCTGGGTTTGATATTCTACAGTTTTATTACAGTGTTATACGTGTGGCCCTATAGAAAAATATTCCATTTGCTGGACTGGGTGATGCCTGCCTATAATCCCACCACTTAGGAGGTGAAGCAAGGAGATTAGGAATCCACAGTGAGTTTGAGCCAGCCTGAGCTACATGAAACCCTGTCTCAAGAAAAATAAATAAATAAATAACTTCTGTTTAGAGCTGGGTATGGTAGTGCATTCCCATAATCCCAAAATTCAGAAGGCTGGAGCCAAAGGCTCCTGAGTTTGAGCTCAGCCTGCACTACACAGAAAGACCCTGTCTTAGAAATATAATAATGGGGCTTGCAAGATGACTTAACAGGTAAAGCCACTTGTTTGATCCCCAGAACCATATAGTAGAAGGAGAGAACTAGCTCCCACAAGTAGTTCTGTGACCTCCACATGCACTACACACTGTGGCATGTATACTTGTGTGCATAAACACACACATACACACACACACACAATAAATTAAATAAATAAATGTTAAATAAGAATTTTAATCCTATTGGTACATGCTCTGATTATTGAATCTTAGTTCTGGAAAAACATACAGCTATTGTCACTAAAATATTGCTTCTCCTTCATTCCCTCCACTCTGCCTTGAGGGTCTCCAGGCATCTCCACAGTCATGTATATTTTAGACGTCTTTGTTTTATTCCTGTGTCCCCTCTCCTCTTTTTTATACTCCTGTCTCCTTGTTTTGCTCTGCTGCATCCAGAGTAATTACGTCAGATACATCTTCCAATGTACTAATTCTCTCTCCAGCTCAGTCCATGGAGTTTGTTTGCCATGTCCATGGAGTGTTTAATTTTAGTTGTATATTTTTCACTTCTGAAAGTTCACTTGGTTCTTTTTCAGATTTTCCTGGGAATATAAAAAGTAGTGAGGAGACAGGAAGAATAAAATGAAGTCTAAAAACATGCATAATTGTATCGCTATCTGGAGACCCTCAAAGCAGCAGTGGTGAGAGTGAAGGAAAAGCAATATTTAAAGTGATAATAGATATACCAATTTTCCTGGTCATTAAGATAGCATATATATATATATATATATATATATATATTTTATGTGTATGAGTGTATTGTCTGCATATAGGTAAATGCACCTGTGCATGCAATGTCCTTGAAGGCCAGAAGAAGGCATTGTACCCCTGGAACTGGAGTTACAGACAACTAACTGGAGTGAGCCAACATGTGGGTGCTGAGAACTGAACCCAGGTCCTCTGCAAGAGCAGCCATTGGTCTTTGCTGAGCCATCTTTCCAACCCCAATGATAGTTTTTTCTTTCCTACCCAATTTCCATCTCATTTTAAATTTTCTTGCATATTTCATAGATAGTTCTTTTATACTCTTAATATGCTGATTCCAATATCTCAAATCTGTCAGGACAGTTCTCACTCATAATATATTATTTCTTCTATAATTTGACCTTAATTTACCTCACATAAACACATCTTGGAGACACACAAGGGCCTAGGTTTGCCCCACCTTTTGATGTTGGTACACAACATTGTCATTCAAAGTTCACACTTGAGAACTGTGCAGTTAAGTTACAGAAAAAAAAAATCTCCTGTTTTAAGTAAACGCAATTTTGTGTTCTGCCAACTGTATTTGTATCCTGGAGCACATGGCCGCAGGTTGGGCACACCCAGACCCCTTGTTGGTAAAACAGGCTGACTACACAGAAAGCTGGAAATCTGGCATGGCCCCTCAAGAGAGGAAAACGGAAGAAACGGATGAGGATCTGGATGTGGCCTCACCTGAGAAGGAACGTGGCTTGGGTGAAATAACTTCTTAGCTGACACTCTTCCAGAAAGCTGGACCATGGGCTAGCAGCACTCCCAGTGGCTAAGTAAAGAAGGCATTTAATCTCAAAGGGAGACCTAAGTCACACATTTTAATGCTACAAAGATCCAAGAGAAAGGAGCAGGAGAGATGGCTTAGCAGATGAGAGTGCTGGCTGCTCTTGCAGAGAACCCAAGTTGAGTTCCCAGCACCCAAATGGTAGCTGACTTTCGTTCCAGGGGATCTGATGCCCTCTTCTGGTTTCTGTGGGCATTGTACAACAAGGGTACACTTGCAAACATGAGGGTAATACACATGTAAAATAAAAACGAATAAACAAAAATTTTAAAAAGCTTCAACAGAAAGATGAATAAATGTTGTAAACTGTTAACTTACAAAGAAATAGAACTGAATCACCAACAAACATACAACTAAAACTTTCAGCCTTATTCATAAGAGAACCTCAAAGCATCATGAAGTGTTTTTCAAGTTCATAAGAGAAAAAAATAAAAGAAGCTTAATAATACTAAGTGATTAATCTGTGTCAGCATGTGGGGAAAGAAAGCTTTACATGTTGTCATGGATGTGATAACTGGTACAACCGTTGGGAGAACAGCTTCACAGCATGCAATTGAACATGTGGGCACCTTCGCCCAGCAATCCCTCTCTCAGTATCTAGCCAAGGGAAAAGTCTCACACATTGTGCGACACAGGACACATGCAGGAAACATGTTCCTTGTAGCTTTATTTGTGATTGTGAAATGAAAACAAAATAACCTAACTGTCCCCAAGGAGGAAAATGCATAAAAAATGATAGTTTATTCACCCAATTCAAGAAATGAACTAGAGTCAACAGAGATGCCTACAATAGAACAGAAAAAAAGAGTTGCCAAAGGAGATAGGAGATGTGTGTACATGTGTACAATGTAAATATTGCAAACACACATACAAAATGCATTATTGTTTACAGACTGGTGAGTATGTACCAGCACGAGACACAGTTTTCGCTGTATCTCTAACAGACACAAAAGCACACTGGGCAGAATGTCAACACCTTTTCTGCATTTTTATAAATAGGAAAGAAAGTTTTTAAAGATTTAGACCATATGTTTTTTTCCTCAATGTATCTATCACTTTACTTGCGCCTATAGAGAATGTGGAGGATTTGTTTTAGAAAACACTCAGTTAATGTATGTGGCAGATATAACTCGAGGATCCCACGTGTCTGAAGCCTCTGGTTCTTGGAAATAGGAGGCTGCTCCCACAGAGTCTTTACTGAACTGGCAAGACTACGAGGGCCGCACACCTCTCCACTTCGCCGTCGCCGATGGAAACCTAACAGTGGTTGATGTCTTGACCTCCTACGAGAGCTGCAATGTAACGTCTTATGATAACTTGTTTCGAACCCCACTTCACTGGGCAGCCTTACTAGGTACGCTGGCTGTAAGCCACAGTCACCAGAGGGAAAGCCACACCTGCCTTCCCCTGTTGATTCCCAACTTATTTAAATATTTTACTCTAACTGATATGCTACATTATTTCATAAACTGACTCCTTTTGCATGCTTAAAATTTAGTAATGCAAACATAGTCTCTGTTACATTTAGTTTTCCCTTCAGTATCATGTCTTAACTTCATACTTTTATTATAGAGGAATTAAGATTCTTCAAGATGTAAATGCAGTGCAGCCCCTTCCACTTTGGGGTCAGCAGGTAGTGAAGGAGGTCATTCATGTGATGCTTGTGCTCCACCTTTGACATTTGGATTTTTTCTTCATATTTGCCTTTTAACATCCTGACGATGACTTTTTCCCATGAGCAAGTAGATAAATGTCTGGTATGTGTAGATGTGTCAAAATTTTTGAAAGGCTAAAATATGAGATTCCTTTTTTTTTTGTCAAATAGTTTTATCGACTAATAGCCATTGTTAAAATATAAGTAATATTGCACTATTATCAGTATTTTCTGGGTCTTTTCTTAAGTGTTCTTCCTGTTCACAACCAAGTTGATCAGTTGCTATTATTTGACTTTTTTAAAAGCTTCTGCCTGATGTTTCAGGAGGAATTTTAGGTTCCATTGGTGGTCATTTTTTAATTTATCAAAATCATTTTTAAGCCTGGTCAGAGTCAAGAGCTAAGCTTCAGCTTTTTCTTTCCACGTATTCAAGACAGCATTTAACTGTCTTTACTCACTACCTCGGGTATTTGTTGACAGAGTCTGGGGCTTCCTCTGGCTATCATTATCTTGGTCTTAGTTTTAAAATGGAACACTGGCATGTTTTGAAAATGACTTTCGCACTCGCATGCAGCTTTCACGACCAGATTTGTAATTATTATTTAGACTTCACTTCAAGGTGTGGTTTCGCCCCCTTTTCTCTTTCCTCTAGAATGTGGGTGTACTTTGCCACTTTATCTTCTTCCCGGGGTCCATCTTCATTTCGTACCTGGCGCTCTTTCAGAGCTCCTCCTCACAGGTCATCACTTCCGCTGGGTTTTCATTTTCTCCCCTACATTTCACTTCCTTCCGTTCCTTTTCACACCAACCTGCTTCTTTGGGGTCCTCTGGGTCCTTCTTGAGATCGTCTCTGAGGTATGCTCCTTTTCTTTCTGGTCCCTGCGGAATGTTCTCCTGTAGTCCTCACCGAATCTTTCTCTTTGCCTCTCAGGCACGATGAAATGTGTCTAGATTGGCGGTGTGGCACAGATTGCCTTTGGTCCTACATTTGTGTTGTGAAGCCTCTACCTTAAGCCATATCTGAAGAGTGGGTAGTTGAGTGCAGCCCCCAGGCAGGTCCCCTTGCCTGGCTTCCCTGCTCTGCACACCCTGCCCAGGCCTTTTCACTGCCGGGTCCTCCATGTCTCTGGAATAGAGAGGATGAAAAGATTTCCTGTAGGTGTTATTACTAGGCTCAGTAGTTCTCCTTGTTCTGTTTTGTGTTTTGAGACAGAACTTTGCTATGTAGCTGAGGCTGTCCGAACACTTGGCAGCCCAGGCTAGCCCCGAATTTTCAGTCCTCCTGCCTCAGCCTTCTGAGGACTAGGGTTGCAGGCGTGCACCACCACACCCAGCCTATTAACTCTGAACTTTTGTAGTTTCTCCCTTGTAGAAACTGATTCTTTCGAACTGTACTGCAGAGTATTACCTACCACCACATCATCGCACCCTGCTCTCTTGTTTGGGATTAGAAGTCACTGCCTGGATGTTAAAAGACTTGGGTGTGGGGAGAGGGTAACTTAGAGAAGATTGATGGGAGCCTCACAGATATTAAGAATGCATTTCAGTTTGTCCACCTGAGCAGTAAAGGGAAGCGATGCTCAGGTCTGCTGGATCCGAAAGTGGAACCTTGAGGGGGACAGTGAAGCCCGGGAGCCCAAGAGGCAACACCAGATTTGACTTTCTCTCTGGCGGGCACTTTAGCCAGTTGAGGCGTCCAGGTTTTCGTGTTTTAGGTCTTCTCTGATCCACCCTATCATGGCACACTGGGAGAATGGAAACGGGCTACACTGGGGCTGCTCTGCAGAAGCCATTTTGGATGTCATCATATACTAGAGATTTTTCTTATGCCTTTCTTTTAAATAGATTTAGAATTGTTTAATGTCCCTTTGTGAGTGTTCACTACCTTGCTCCGTCTGTTTTCAGGCCATGCACAGATCGTCCACCTCCTTTTAGAAAGAAACAAGTCCGGAACTATCCCCTCCGACAGCCAAGGGGCAACCCCGTTGCACTATGCAGCTCAGAGTAACTTTGCAGTAAGTAGGGACAGCTCTCTTTTATCTTAAGAAAACGTTTATTTTTATATAATTGTAGATTCATATTTTCAATTGACAGTGCAGCATGATCCCACGTACCCTTCACCCCGTCTGTCCCAACGAACCGAAAGTTGACCCTGACCTTACTCAAATTTCACCAGTTTTATGACTACTTCTCTCTCCTTGTCACTTTGGCAGTTGGCTTTTAACCATCATTCATACCATTAACTGTGTGATACAGGTGATAATCTGAATTTTTTAACTCAGTTAGTCGCATGCAAAATTTTCTGCAGCTTCTGTGTAAACACCCAGCATAATGCTTCTTCTTGTGGTAAGTGTACTGCATGATTTTTGTGACTTTTGTAGCACTGAGGACGTCTTAGTGTTCAGCACCCTGTGGCTGTCCTGAAAGCAGTGTGGCGAGGCTTTGCAGCTGGAAAACCCAGTCTGAAATGCCAGCCATGCAGTTTGCTAGCTGTGTGACCTCACCCAAGTTCCTTAACCTCTCTCAGTCTTTGTTTCTTCCTGGGTAAAATGAGAACAACTATACTCTTGTTTCAGGACTGCTCTAAAAATGAGAGCAAATTTATGACAAGTGTCTACTGTACTTGTCATAGAACAGGTATTCAAAGAATAGAACATATTCTTGTGGTTATTACTAATAACTGTATTTTACACATCTCATAAACCAAAAATATGATTTTCTATTTCCAGAAATACTGGACATTACCAATATTTCTTTTCTGATACATAACAATCTTCTGTGGTTACCAAGCACACTCTAACCCATTAGGTCCCAGTACACCCAGAAACTTGATAGTGTGTAGCCTACTTCCACTTCCTGAGTATCCACTCATGCAGAGGCACACATCAAAGGGGCCACAGTTGCTTGTCCTCCTTTCTGCATGAGTGTGTTTATAGTGATGTTTACAACAGTACTGTCCGCAGCACAGCCTAAGTCCATTTCTTGACCTTCCTGAATGTCCTGTAGACTACTCAGAGTGCTGAATGTCTCATTTCATTCCCTTCTTAGCTCTGTTCAGAAACCAGTCTGCATGCTATCATACATGCTAATGACTTTTTTACCCTTTTGTTTCAAATAGATCAAAAATGGACTAATATACTTTCTACATGACAAGTACTCTGTGTGTGTCTTAGGCTGTGCACAGATTGTTCCTTCATTAGTCTTTCCTTCTTGGCATCCTAAAGCTTTGTTCAAAGCACCACCTAGAGTTTTGGCAAACCATTATCTTTTATAACCTCCCAAGATCTTTTGTACTTTTAAAAGTACAAAAGAAGTAGTTCCTTCTTATCACAAAACAGATAAGAAATTCACTTGGCCTGAGCTAGTAAATCTATGGAAATCAAAGCTGAGCACATAATTTAACACAAGCCTCTGGGGTCGGTCAGGACATCCCACTTACAGATTTTTAAAAATTCGTTTTCTAAGAGACTAAATGATTTGCCCATGATCTTGAACCAAGTTTTAGACTACAGATTTAATAAGCATACAGATATCAATAACTAAATTCTTGTAAGTGGGAGTGAAAAAGAATGGCAGAACATTGTGGATGTCTACATTAGATAATCTCACATTAACTCACAGAGTTATTATTTTCTTTTTGAAAAATAAACAGCATCCCCACACTCATCATTAGGAATAAAGCATATCAAAGAAACATCTGCAATCAGTAAAATGAAGCAAAACAAGGTCACTAACTTTTTAATTTCATTTTTTAAAATATTCTGTTTGTTTGTTTGTTAGAAATAGGGTTTCTCTGTAGCACCAGCTGGTATGAAACTCACAGAGATTCACTTGCCTCTGCCTCCTGTACCGGGTCTTTAAATATTCTTAATGAACACACATTTTAGGCCTTAGGAGCACCAAGCTATTAATACTGTAAGAACTCTTTCAATAGCCTTAAAATTAGAAAGAATGTATCATATAATGTAAAGAGTATTCTGATTTAGCCCTGACTTCTTTTATTACATTTTCCTCCAATAGTAATATGATCTCGAACCTAAATTTGTTCCTGAAATGAGGAACTAAATTAGATATGTCTTTGAATTTATTCTTTCTGTAGATTTTTATTTTATGTGTATGGGTGTATTGCCTGCATGTATGCAAATGTACCAATGTCATGCAATGCCTAGGAGGACAGAAGAGGGCATTGGATCCCCTGGAACTAGATTTACAGATTGTTATTAACCATCATGTGGGTTCTGGGATTCAAACCCTGGTCTTCTGCAAGAGCAGCCAGTGCTCTTAACTGCTGAGCCATCTCTCCAGTCCTTCTTTCTGTCAAATATTAAGGGTCAACTGTAGAAATTTCTGACTCTTTTTTATCCATTCATGCTAAAGTTTCTTGATCTTCCTAGCAATTTCTGATTGTCTGAATTCTATAAAGGAGGTCATTTTAAATGCTGGGATATGACCCCAGGCACAAGGGCTAAGAATGACGCTCAGTGGTAGAGTGCTTTCCTTTGCATGAGCAAGACCCTGGATTGACTCTTGCACAGAAAACAACAGCAACCACTGAAATTGTCCGGCACTGTTAGAGCGTCCATGCTCCTCACTTCTGCATGATTCCAGAGGCAAGACCCAGAGCATAGAAATGGCTAATTATATTTGTTTAAATGAACTGAGCACTGCATTTCACAGAAATCTTTTGATCGGTATTCAACAAATGCATTAAGCATCTTGATTTTGATTTTGATTTTTAGTAACAAAGCATAAAGTGACTTTCTGTGGAAGCACACCTGAATATATAGGTCTCTGCATGTAAAATGTTCAAGAAAATGTATATTTTAATGTTGGCCATGACACTGAAAACTTCTGAGTCTTTCAATTTTCACTTCTGTGGCCTAAAAAGTTTCCTAGTTCGAGTAAAGGTAGTCATTCTCAATTTTAAGGATGTCGAATGAGGAAGTTCAATTATGCTTTTGAAGTGTTATGGAAATAAAAACTAATATATGAAGAGAGAGGATCATTTTTAATGAAAATTATGGTTTCATATTCTTTAAAAATTTCTTCTTAATTCTATGTGTATGAGTGAGTGTGTGGCCTGCATGTATGTAAGTGCACCCATGTCATGTGATGCCTGCGAAGGTCAGAAGAGGATGTCAGATTCCCTGGAACTGGAGTTTACGGACAGTTGTTAGCCACTATGTGGGTGGCTCAGATCCTCTGTAAGAGCAACCAGTGCTCTTAACCATCGAGCCATTTCTCCAGCCCTGGTTTTGTTATTGTTTAAAAAAATTCATTTAACGTCTAAGCAGGGGAAATACTTTCTTCTCAGTGGAGTCACATGTAATAGTTGCTTTATTACCATAAAGAATGTTACCTTGCCGCTCCGTATCTTAAATGAAGTTTTCTTACAGGAAACAGTTAAAGTGTTTCTAAAACATCCTTCAGTGAGAGATGATTCAGACCTGGAAGGAAGAACATCCTTCATGTGGGCGGCAGGGAAAGGCAGTGACGATGTCCTCAAGACTATGCTGAGTTTAAAATCGGACATTGATATCAACATGGCGGACAAGTACGGAGGCACCGGTAGGAGCTGGCACCCAGCTTCCCCTTGTTTGCTTTCAGGTTCCAAAGGGTACTATTAAAACTTGCAAAATAATAACTTGAGATCATTATCCTTGACCTAATACTGTTTGACTCAGCTCCTCACTTTTTAAACATAAGTTTGCCAGCATCTCACTCCAAAGCCTTTATTTCTTCCAAGAATTACAGCTGAAATTGGTGTACTTCTACCAGGTGAATGATGACATCTGGTTTAGAACTCTAGTTGCTCCTTAGGAATAATAATAGAAACTTGTCTCATCATTTGCTTTTGTTTAAAAAAGAACACAAACCTGTACACACTTTAAAACTGTCTATACATAGGACTGGGGAGATGGTCAGTGGATGAAGTGCTTGCCATGCAAATATGGAGCCCAGAGTTTGGATGCCGACCCAGGTGGGCCTGGCAGCCTGCCTGTAATCTCAGTGTTTGGGAGGGAGTGACAAGGAATCCAGAGAGCACCCTGGCTTGCCAGACTAGCCAAACAGTTCACTCCAGGTTCAGTGAGGGACCCAAGACCCTGCCTCAGTATATAAGGTGGAGAGTAATTGACAGAGACACCCAATGTCAACTTCAGGCTTCCACATACACATACAGACGTCTGTGTACTCACACACAGGTAAGGATTCATATACACACACACATGCATACCATACACAAATGTGCACATGCAAAAAAGCTGTGCATATTTAGTTATTAACATTTCCAAAAATACGTTTTAAAGGCTGCACATTTCTAAATGTCTTCCCATGTCTCATTGTCATGCTCTTTTCTCAAGTTTGAGTAGCATGACTGCGTCCTGAATCTCCCACTTTAGAAAGACCTGGAGACTCTGGAACCTTCACAGCTTCTAGTGGGCCTGGTATGATATCACAATTCTTACTAGATGCTTGCTTTCTCCAACTCTGTGTTGGTTACTGAGAGATGTGGTTTTTAGCACTGTGTCAGTGTGGAGGTCTCTTCTTTGTCTGATATCCAAATGCAAGTTAGAAGGAAAAGAAAAGTCAGACACCAACACAATAATACTGAGCAGAGTCTAAGCTCATTGGTGACTTCACCGTGTTGAGGTGGTGTTTTTGTTTTGCTTTTTGTTTGTCTTTTGTGGAAGCATACTGGAGTCATTTTCACATCCCTATTATCCTGAAAAAGGTCTTTCTTAGCTACTTACAAAACTACTGCTGCGGCACTGGGTGGAGAGGAAGGGAAGCTGAGTTGCTGTGCTTAATGATCACCTCCCTGTGTGGAAACCACCACACTCTCCAAAGTTCTTTGAGGTTTTTGTTTGTTTGTTTGTTTTTGAAGTTTTTAGGCAATTTAAATTTTTATGACAAAGGTTTTTAATTTCCAAACTATTTCTTTAGGAAAGCCTCATGAACTAGAGACTCGTTAAGATTTGATTTACCAGGAATAACAGCAACAACGAAAAGGACTGGGGTTATATAGCTCAGTTGGTAGAAGGTTTACCTAGCACACAAAACCCTGTACTCCATTCCCAGCACTGCATAAACTGGGTGTGGTAATGCATGCACCTGTGTAATCCCAACACTCCAGAAGTAGAGGCAAGAGCACCATTCAAGGTCATCCTCAGCTATATAATGAATTCAAGGCCAATCTAGAATTCAGAAGACCCTGTCTCAACTAAGCATACACACACGCACGCGCGTGCGCGCGCACACACACACACACACACACACACACACAACCCACTTCATTTAGTCAAAACGAGGGGGAAACTGTAAGAGGAAGAGATACAGACGTTAATACAGATGTTAATAAAAAGGTAAAGTTGTTTTAGAGTTTCTGACTTGCCTTGGCTTCTTTATCAGCTTTGCATGCGGCTGCCCTTTCTGGCCACGTCAGCACTGTGAAGTTATTATTGGAAAACGATGCTCAAGTAGATGCTGCTGACGTCATGAAACATACCCCACTCTTCCGAGCCTGTGAAATGGGGCACAAAGATGTGATTCAGACCCTCATTAAAGGTTAGTTTATATGAGTACTATTCAGTGTCTTACAAAGCTAGGCACTCCAGCGTGGTCGCTGTGAAAGCTTTGTCCATACAGCAGAGCCATGTGGGCCACAAGACAGTCTAGTTATAAGAAGCTGTGCCTGTTGGTGGATGTTTGCTGCCATAGTCTCCTCACCTGCCTGACCATGCATTTATTTGCTGTAGAAAGTGAGTGAGTCCCACCCTCATCAACTTAGAGGAATGCTGGAAAACTCAGGTCAACAGTGTGTACTGTATGGAAGGGTTTCAGTGAGAACAAAGCCATTAAAGGACTATCGTTTTAGTTTGACTTCCGTTCTGCTTTCATTTTCTCACTGCAGTTTTGCTTTCCTAGGTGGGGCAAGGGTCGATCTCGTTGACCAAGATGGCCACTCGCTTCTTCACTGGGCAGCACTGGGAGGGAATGCCGATGTCTGCCAGATACTGATAGAAAACAAGATCAACCCAAATGTGCAGGATTATGCAGGAAGAACACCCCTGCAGTGCGCCGCCTACGGAGGGTACATCAACTGCATGGCAGTGCTCATGGAAAACAATGCAGACCCCAACATCCAAGACAAAGAGGTAGAAACCTGGGGCTTTCCTGTGCTGTTAGCTCCAAGGTAGACAGTAGTTCTGCTTTGCTGTGAGCTTAAGTAAAACAGTCTATCATCTGAAGGGATAAGATTTTGTCAGTGTCCCCTTCTAGTAATCATCTATAGCTACATATAACTTAACATATGTGTATTTACACTAGGAATACTTTTTAAAACTTTTATAAAATTCATGTATTTATATGTACACAAATATGATTTACAAACCACATTTTGTTTATTTAAAATTAGCACCAGAGACTGGAGAGATAGCTCAGCAGTTAAAAGAGTGTTTACTGCTCTTGCAGAGGACCCCATTGGGTTCCCAGAATCCTCATGGCAGCTAACAACTATCTGTAACTCCAGGTCCAGGGCATTCAATACCCTCTTCTGGCCTATGTAGGCACTGCATGCAGGTGGTGCATTTACCTGCAGATAAAACACTCATAAATATAAAATAAAATAAATCAATTAAAAAATTTTAAGTTAGCATCAGTGTTTTCTCAATTTATATTTAATCTTTTCCATAACTATAATTGCTTAATATTCAAAAATTCCAAGAGCTTTGTGTTTAATAATAGCTCATTTAATTCTCACAACCACTTAGGAAGCAGTTACTATTCTTACTCCACTTCACAGATAAGGAAATTGGAACTCAGGTCGTTTAAATTATTATCTTACAGTGACACGGTTTGAGAGTGGGAGAGTCAGGATTCAAACTATGCCTTTAACCCCATCTCTAGAGTTCAGTAATTAATTCCCACTGGTACATAATTTGTATTATTACAATCTTTCAGGAATCATCATTGTACATTTAACTTTCTTCTTTCAGATTATCTTCTTAGAATACTTCCTCTAAGTGAGATTATTATAATTCCTCTAAATAAAATTACTGAATCAGAGTAATAGAGGCTCTATAAATGTTATCATCTGTGTGTGTATACTGCTAAATTGATTTTTAAGATATTGGCTAATCTCTACTTCCTCCACTATGTAGTCAAATATCAGTTTCTCTCAGTTTAGTGGGCATTCACCTTTGAGAATCTGGCTTAACTCTTAAAAATACTCGCATAAGTCACGTTTTCCAAATCAAAAAATAGATTCTCTATTAACTCATTCAGAGAGGTTTTTTTAAAATCAACATAATTATATGTAAAAGTGACCTAAGGAGAGGCCAGTAGAATGTCTCAGTGGGCTACGGCACTTGCTACCAAGCCTGATGATCTGAATTTGATTCCCAGGACCCATATGATGGAAGGAAAGGACTGACTCCTGCAAGTTATCCTCTTACCACATGCATGCTGTAGCATGTAACACAAACACACACAATAAATTTAGTAATGTATCTTTTATAGTTTAGTATATCTTTCATGTTTTACTAAGTTGCTGGTTTCTTACATAGGTAGTATATTGAGCAACTTTCCAGAAATTACCTATATAAACAGTCTTGCAATCTGAGAATACTAACAGCCTTATTTCTTCATTAACAATTCTTATGCCTTTCATTTCTTTGTCTTACTTTATTGAACTAGCTGGGATTTCTCAGATAATGTTGAATAGAACTGGTGATACTTGATATCCTTAACTCATTTCAGCTTCTTAAAGATCAGGCTTTCAGTATTTCACTGTTGAGTGGGATTATATATCTAGTTGCTAAAACTTTTCTTTAAAGTCTTAATTATGGGCAGGAGAGATAGTTCAGCAGTTAAGAGGGATAGTTGCTCTTGCAAAAGACCTATATTCAGTTCCCAGCACTCACATGGCAGCTAACAACCATTCATAACTTCAGTTCCTAGGGATCCAACGCTCTCTTCTGACCACTGTGGGCATTGCATGAGATGAGTGCATTTACATACTTGCAGGCAATATAATCATGTACATAAAAGATAATAAATAAAATGTTTAAAAATCACAATTATATTTTTGTCAAATACTATTTGTGCATCAACCAACATGATCACACTTTTCTTCTCTTTTCTGTTTATCAAGTGAAACACATTGACCAATTTTTTTTCAGATATTAAATCTACCTTTTACTTCTGGAGTAAGCCTCACTTACAAATGTATTGTGTACTTTTATTTGCTAATATTTTAAGACCTTTGCATTTCCCTTTACCATATTTTTAAGGCTTGGGTGGGAAGCAAATGCTGACCTTATAAAAAGGGCTAGAAAGTATTCCCTCTTATTTTCATAACAAGGGGGCTGGAGAGAAGCCTCAACAGTTAAGAGCACTGGCTTCCCTTGCTGAGGACCTGGTTTGATTCCCAGCACCCACGTGTTGGCTGGCAACCATCTGTAACTCAGGTTACAGGGAATCTGATGCCCTCTTTCTGGCTTTCATGACATTGGACCATGGACACCCATGACAGGTGCACTTCTGTATCTGTAGACAAAGCACTCATAAGCATAAAATAAAACAAATAAATCCAAAAACTATTTTCATAACAAATTCATATAAGATTCAGATGTATGAGAAAAATTTGTTGTTGAAGAACTCTGGTCTTGAGAATTTTTTTAATGCAAAAATTATTAATAATTGGTTCTCTTTCATTAGACTATTCTAATTATTTCCTCTCATCTTCCATAAGGGTACTTTACTTGGAGCTTGTCCCTTTTATTCAAAAAGTCAATTGTATTTATATCAAGTCAGTAATATAGCCATTTAATTATTTTATGTTTTAAGACTTAGTTACTTCTATCTATTATTAATCTTTCTCTCTCTCTCTCTCTCTCCCTCTTTAACTTTCCAAATGACTTTTTCAACCCTTTCAAGGACTTTTGTCCTTGTTGACTTTTTTTTTTTTTTTGTCTTTTTGACACAGGGTCTCCCTGTAGCCCCAGCTGACCTGAAACTTGCTATGTGGATCAGATTAACCTTGAACTCATAGAGATTAGCCTGCCCCTGCCTCCTGAGTGCTGGGATCAAAGGCACACCTGGCTTTATTTATTGTTTTTATTTTATGAGTATGAGTGTATTGCATGCATGTGCTGCATTCTTGGTTAGAATGTTACATGAATAATGTGGAATTCTACTCAGGTATCACCTCAGATAGCACATGATGCCCTTTTACCTTGTGTTGATTATGACCAGTTGGTTAAGACACCACCTATTTTCTCTATTATATACTTAATATTTTATCTTCTTTTTAAATTTTTAAAATTTTTATTTTATGTGTATGAGTGTTATACGTGCATATATGTAAATACACCTGTGTCATGAGTGCCTGCAGAGGACAGAAGAGGGCATCAGATCCTCTAGAACTGGAGTTATGGATGGTAGCTGCTCTGTGTGTGCTGTGATTAGAACCCAGGTCCTCTGCAAGAGCAGTCAGTGCTCTTAACCATTGAGTCATATTTTGAGCCCCAATATTCTCCCTTCTTTATAACTGAACAATTTGGAGGAAAATTATTTAATTTTGAGTTAGCATAAATAGTGCAAATCCAAAACTGCTCACTCCAGGTGCACATGGGCTCTGTTCATACTTGCAGGGAAGGACAGCCTTGCACTGGTCCTGTAACAATGGATACCTTGACGCCATTAAATTACTGCTAGACTTCGCTGCTTTCCCTAATCAGATGGAAAACAATGAAGAGAGGTAAGCTGTTGATTAAAAGGAGGGTGATATATTAAATTTATCTTACATTCTTTCCACCAAATGAAAAAAATCTCCAACTTGTATTGACTCAGAAGCAATAAGTATACTTATAAGGAAATCCTGAACCAGAGGAAAGAGCCAAAGTTCAATGCAGGGTCAATGCAGAATTGTGGGATTTATGGCTGCCCAGAACTTTACGTACTACTCAGAGCAGGTTCACATTTGAAGATGAGAAAAAGCACCTTCTTCTATCTTGGCTAGCATAAGGTCAGTGAAATCCTGACTGACCAGGCCTAAGAATTCGTCTAGGTCAGCAGAATGAGTTACATAGTCAAGAGGTTTTACTTAACTGTGAGGTTATGATGAGTTAGTGGGTAAAAAGCTGCAGAATATGAAATTGTGGAAAAGCTAAGAAACTGAACACTTAAGTTATAACTAGGTGACAAGTTCACAGAGTCACACAGAAGTTTTTACTCATGACCTAGGCCCAACAAAACAGATCAGACTCTGTGGGAGTGTAGCTCAGTGTTAGAGGGCTTGCTATTGTATGCAACACTCTGAGTTCCATCACCACGTGGCTAGAAAAGGGACCTGGCGTAGGTGACTGTCTAAGCAGGATGGATTCTTGTGAGTATTGGATCTAGGAAGGTGCTAATAAATTTTAGATAGCCACTAAGTTTCTGCTCAGTCTTCCATATCTGAACCCTCTGGTCCAGGACTGTGTATTTGTTCTTACTGCTTGTGTGTGCTCTAACTAAATGGCCCTGCTACGACCCACCCCCACCCCCGTCCACTTAACTACTACAAGTTCTTTCTTTCTTTAGGCATGTGGAAACTTTTTTAGGCGGGGTTTTTCTGTGTCTGTCACCTCAGAAGAGGCAGATTCCTCCTTTGTAGAACCAGCCCCTGCCTACTTCCTCCACAGCTCCTTGTCAGTAGGAAAGCTGTAAGCTCTAAATGAAAAACAAGAGGAAGATTAAAAATGCCCCAAATTAGTGATTTGTTTCTATAAAGCACTTATTCTGAGCCAAAAAGATGGCTTAGCAAATAACACCAACTGTGCAAGCCAGATGACCTGAGTTCAATCCCAGGAACCCTTAGTGGGAAGAGAGAACCAGCTTCTGAAAGTTGTCCTTTGACCTCCATGCACAGGCCTGCACACACACATGCTTACAAACACACACTAATAATAAATAAAATATAATAAAAGTTAACGATTTTCTAAAACTAATCACAAATCTATTCTTATCAATGAAGTTTGAGAAAAGTAAGAAAGAATTTTTAAAAGAACTTATTGTAACAGTATTTATGCCCTAGCTGCTCTCTTTTAAAAGAAACAATAAAAAATGCATTAGAGAGAGTATCTGTATCCTGGTCTCTCTTCATGTTCCATCAGCAGCGCATCTTGATGTCACATGTCAGAGGTTGGCACTACCTCTTATGTTTATTGACATTCTAGTTTGGGCATTCTGCTGATCCTGTCAGCCCATTCACACATGGCAAGTCCAATTGTATGCTATCGCTTATCTGTATCTACATTGCTTCTTGGCTGGTTACCATCAAGGTGGTGCTAATTTCTACTTCTCATGCATGGGCACTAAGCAGTTGATGTATCCTGGGCAGACATCATTTTTGCCAACTTCTGCTGGCCTTCAGTCAATAGCTCTGACAGCCACACTGTCACGTCAATGGGAATGTTCCTAGTGTTAGAATGGCTCTAAATTGAGTTTTGGATAAAGAAAGATTGAGCCGTAGTAATAATACCACAGTCAGCTGCTTAGGCACTAGGCATAAACTTCAGACTTAAAATCTGGCCAGATATTTGAATTGTGTCCCTTTGAATCAAAGATTGACTGAGATTCCTAGTATGAATAAACCAACTGAAAATAAAACAAACAAACAAACAAAAAAATGTTTGAGACAAATTGGGGAATTGTGGCGTTAGAGTGTTCTAAGAAACTCCTGCTAATTTTGTTAGCATAATAATGACATGGCTCTGCTTGTATTGTGTATAGATGAATAGAGACACATGGAGATGGAATGACAGGAACTCCTCAGTTTGCTGTGAAATACTTTAGCAAAATTAAAAAGAAGAGGCTGGAAGAAGTGGATACAGCAAAAAGCTTTCTGGTTGCCAAATTTGGGTATTGAAAATATAGAAAATTATTATGCGATTTTATCAATATTTTTATGCTTGAAGTTTTTCATAGTAAAAATCTAATTGTCATAATAAAAATATTGAAGATGATCCATTTTAATTCAGTGATAGCCTTGAAGATCTGGCTCTTTTCCCCTCCATTTTTCTCCATGGTATAGATGAGACACATTTGGAGAAGTTAATCAAATGTCTGGGTCCCACAAGTCCCCCAATTCCCAGTCCAGCTTTTTTGCTTCGTTTTGTTCTGATTTGGGTTGGTTTGTTGAGAGGGGATCACGCTGTGCAGCCCAGGCCAGTCTCAAACTCTTAGTCCTCCTGCTTCAGCCTTGCAGAGGGATGGGATTATGGGCATGTACCACCATGGTTGGTTCAGCCAGCATTCTTTAGGGCACAGAATGTTGCATGCTGTTTCCTTTTGCCATGGTTGTGATTAAAGTTGTAGTTTGGGCCCTACTTTCCTTAAACCAGATTTTAATAATTCTTTTCTATTATGTAAAGAATTCTACATATTCGTGCTTATAAAAGAA
This sequence comes from Eospalax fontanierii, assembly GCA_035773235.1. Classification (NCBI taxonomy): domain Eukaryota; kingdom Metazoa; phylum Chordata; class Mammalia; order Rodentia; family Spalacidae; genus Eospalax; species Eospalax fontanierii. The sequence continues at coordinate 32,416,745 of CM069541.1, forward strand.
GTAGTCATCTTACTAAATATATGTTGTTTGCAAACTGATTTCACAAGCAGTTCTAATTTATAGGGAATATATCCAACAGTTGATAGAGGTATTATGGAAGATTTATTAAACTAGGGGTGATTTGCCATTGGCTATAGTGCGCCTTCTGTACAAACTGGATACATAATTATCAGCAAGATGTTTAATATTCCTGGGTCTATTCATTTATAAAATGAAGGTATTGAACTTAGCGATCTCTAAAAGTCACTTGGCCATGTTGCTGTGTGTTCAGGGACTCACTGAAATCTTTTTCATTACTGAGTATGCAGTCAGGAAAGACATTTTAGGACCTACGTGAAATTCTTAAGAATTCTTCTGAATTTAAAAAAATGCCAACTATTTGTATTGTCTGAAAGTTTCTACAGACACCTCTACTTATTTATGGCCCTTCAATCCCTGTATATTGATGGCAAACCAAGGTGCCCTGAAATGATATTCCTTAATATCAGCAGTCAGGGCTTCAGTGAGGAAACCCTATGTGGACCAGTGATCCACCCATCACAAAATCTGAACTGCTTCTTTACAGGAGCAACTAAACCACCTTTATTCTGAAGCCCATTTTGTTTCATGTCTTACTGTGACTGTTAGGTAAGTTTTGAAGAGATTTTTTTTTTCAGTAATCATGTGATGTTTCTGAGTCTGATCTTGGATCCCTATAGTCATCTCTTTTTTACACTTCATAAGTCAGCTGGTGATTTAAGAGCTACCTCAGTCGCTCAAGGACTTAGCCTCAGTTTGCAGTCATCATCAGGGAAGGACGAGTGTGGGTCCTATGGAGATGACGTTCATGACAAGCAGCTGTGGCATCACAGTGTAGGTCCTATGCTAACAGCATCAGTGGCTGACTGTGCTGACTACTCCTGCATGCCAGATGCAGTGCAAGCCTCTTTCCAGTCACCGTTCCATTCGCTCATTCAGCAGATAGGATAGCCAGGACCTAGAAACGTCAAGTCTGCTGGTAGGAAGTGACTCCTCATTGCTATCATCAAGGATTATCTTTTACTTTAGTCTTTTACTTTAATTCTACCTAAATTCCTAAAATATGTGTCATTTCTTTAAATGTTCATTTTGATGGTTTTCCCTATATTTTATACTTACACAGTCGCATTTACCAGTCTTGTTTTTGAGTTCTTGTCACTTCTTTAGAAAGGACTTTCCAATTTTACTGAAAAAATAATTTGGAGAACCTTTTCATACAGGAATAGGGAATTATTCAACACATAGGGAAAGAAGAAAGTGGCCCCGTGTTCTCATAGCCCCTCGCTTGTGAGCCAGCTCCGGGAAAAGCTCAGGAATTGACCAGGTCAGCAGTACGAAGGCTGAACCTGCAGCCTGTTGCTGTATTCCTCAAAGAAAGGAAAGTGGACTGGCAGTTCTGCTGGGGATGGCCCTTGATGGAGCGGGCCTTCTTTCTGCTGGGTGGTAGTGCTGTCCGTTTAACTGTGCCTTGAATTCCAGTCCTTTAAAACCCACCCTTCCCCTTGTTTCAGGTACACACCCCTTGATTATGCTTTGCTCGGTGAGCGCCATGAGGTGATCCAGTTCATGCTAGAGCACGGTGCCCTATCCATCGCAGCTATACAAGACATTGCTGCCTTCAAAATTCAAGCCGTCTACAAAGGGTACAAGGTCAGAAAAGCCTTCCGAGACCGGAAGAACCTCCTCATGAAGCACGAACAGCTGAGGAAAGATGCCGCGGCCAAGTAAGTGTAACCACGGAGGCTGCTCTCGCAGCTGACAGGGAAAAGGGACCGGGACCCGCAGGAAGAGATTTGATTCACCTGTGACCACAGCCCTGTCCTCTTCCTGTCTGCAGAGGATGGAGGCTGCAGTCAAGGACAACACAACTCCACTTGGTAGCTGTTCTTCCCAGGCTCATCCCTGGTATTCCAGCCCCCAACCACAGCAGGGTCGAGTGTGGATTGCTAGCTAGAGCAATGATTGTGTGTATGGGTCTTCAGGTGTGTGCAGATGCCCATATGTGTGGATGGTGTGGCAACCAGAGGACATCCTCAGGTATTATTCTTTAGGTGGGATCTACCTGATTTTTGAGGCAGGATCTCTCATGATCTGGAACTCACCAATGACTAGGCTGGTTGGCCAGGGAGCCCCAGGGATCTGCCTGTCTGTGCCTTCTTAGTGCTGGGGTTACAAGTGTACCCCACTCGGCCTGTATTTTTTTCTTTGAACATAAGGTCTGAGGATTGAACTCAGGTCCTCCTGTTTAAGCAACAAGCACTTCAACTAATCCATGGAGGTCTTATCTAAAATGGCATGGTGTTTGCATCTAAAATATACCCATCTGCCCATATACATTAAATTACCTGTAGATTGCTTGTAATACCTAATTTATATGACAATATGAATGTCATATAAATAGTTGTTATGAATATTGTTTAGAGGATGATGAAAGTCTATAAGGTTCAGCATAGATGATACTTTTTCTGAATATTTCTGAACCATGGTGGTTGAATTTGAGGATGAACTTGTGTAGTTGGAAGGCCAACTGTAAAGTTCTTTACTGAAAAAATGTTGATTAATCTAACAGTATCCTTGGCTAGAGCCTAAGGAGAAAATAGGCATTAAAAACAATGACCCTACTGCAAGGACTTAAAAATAATGAAACAGACTGGAGAGATGGCTCAGCAGGTAAGAGCACTGACTGCTCTTGCAGAGGACCCAAGTTCAATTCCCAGCACCCACATCATGGCTAACAACCATCCATAACTCCAGTTCCAGGGGATCTGACGTGTTCTTCTGACTTCCTCGGACACTGTACAGCACAGGTACACTTACACACATGCAACAATACACTCATACACATAAATTAAAAATAATAAATAAAATATTTTAAAAGTAAATAATGAAACAAAATGTACAAAATAGCCATTTGCATCTGCTACACATAGTGATTATATCACATAAATAGTTGAGTATAGATTTACCTTCTCTTTGGTAACTGTGTTAGGTAGAAATATTTTATCAGAAGTTTATTGAATTAGCCCAAACAGACACTAAAACCCTGATGATGAATCTACAGAAGATGGTGTATTCCTGAAGGCTTCTTGGATGTCTTCAAATCCTGAGTCTTCAACTCTTGAATTTTTCTATGTCTTACCCAAAATGGAGAAGCCTAAGTGTAATAAAGAATCATTAAAAATAATAATACTTGGGACTGGTGCAATATCTCAGTATTTAAGAGCGTGTACTGCTCTTACAGAGAATCAGAGTTCAATTCATAGCACCCACCACATTCAGCAGGCCACAGCCACCTGTAACTCCAATTCCAGGGGATCCAGTGCCGCCTTCTGGCCTCTGCAGGAACTCACACAAATGTTTGCATACATATATGCAGACATACACACAAATAAAAATAAATTTTAAAAACAAAAATATTTACAATTAAAATAATAACAAAGCAAGATGCATCATTTGGTGAGAAGCTGAAGGCACTGTATCCTAGAATGTTAACCATGCATCAGAGCCCACCCTCCCAATTCATGGGGGGTGACTGCAAGATGCCAAGTCTTATCCAGATGTTCCCCCAAACCATGATAGTTCAACTTGGATTTTTCAGCCTTAAGTCACAATGAAAGTTCAGTGACTAATGCATTTAGTATTTAATAATAATGCTTTGATTTTTGGTATTTTTCAATATGAGACTCTTCCATATTATTGCTGGACAGCGGTAGTGAGTCACGTGCCCACTCAGCCACACAATCTAAAGAGAAACAACTGATACCCTACAGTGCTGTGGTACTAAGCTATGATGTTCAATAGGTATGTTCAGTACATTTTCTTCTTAGGATATTTTGAAATTAACATGAGCTTTCCAGAATGTAACCCCATCATAAGCTGATCGGCATCTGGATAAGCTATTTTTTTTCCTATCTATATATTCCCATGATAAAGTTTAGCTCAAACATATGGCACAGGGGCCTGGAGAGACAGTTAGTAGTGAGGAGCACTAACTACTACTCTTGAAAAGGATCCAGGTTTGGTTCCCAGCACCCATATGACAATTCACAACCACCTCTAATTCCAGTTCCAGGGATCCGATGTCCTCTGCTGGTCTCCGTGGGCACCAGGCATGCACATGGTGCACATACTCAAGCAACCACTCATACACATAAAATGAAGATAAGTCCTTAAAAATAGTTTTTGATTTCCAATAATTCTCAGGTAGGATTGGGATTTCTTACCCATTTCCCCATGTCTTTCTGGGATTTTTCTGGTTTAAGCTTGCATGGGACTTGTGCATGCTGTCACCATAGCTGTGAGCTCATATGAGTAAGTGACCAGCTGTGCGGAAAACTCTGTTTCCTTTTGGTCTTTCACCACCTCTGACTCTTACAATCTTCTCACCCCCTCCTCTGCAGTGATCCCTGAGCCTTGGGAGGCAGAAGTTTGACACAGGTGTCCTATTCAGGGATAAGCACTCTGCAGCCTCTTGTTCTCTGCATGTTGGCCAGTTGTCGTTCTCTGTATTAATCACCATCTGCTGCATGAGGAAGCTTCACTGGTGAGAGTTGAGAGATGCATTAATTTATGGCATAACAATAAGTCATTGGGAGTCAGTTTAATTCTATAACTATTTAGTAGAAAACTAGTATTAAGCTCTTTTCTATGCCCTATGACCTCTCTACCTCAGGAGTGTCAGGTATGGGTTTCATCCTATGAAGCAGGCCTCAAGTCCAATTGTAGAGTGGTTAGTTTCTCCTATAATATTCATGCCACTACTGCACCAGTGAGCATATCTTGTCAGGCCGGTAGCTGATGTAGTTGATAGGATTTGTGGCCAGAAAAGGTTTTTTCTTCCAATTGCATACATAGCACCTTCCAGCACTATGAAAGCTAGCCAGTAGAAATGAGGCTTTGAAGTACCAGCTTGATTTCTCCATTTGTTCTACGGCTCATGTGTGCAGTGGCTTCAGCAGTAGGGTCTGAGAGGGGGAGAGTCAGTCCCTTTCAAGGATATGACTTTTTATAGGTTAACCAGGGCTCCAGTGGATGAACTCACACTGAAGGACATTTGGAGACACAATTAGACTCTATAGGCCTCATTATAAAATAGAGGACATTAAATTGTGCAGGGGGCAGTAAGGGGAGATGCTGATAAAAGAGGGGATTTTAATAAAAAGATATTGTATGAAAGTTGCAAAACTTCAATAAAAATTTAAGATTAGGCACAATAAGATATTTAAAACAATAATATAATATAACAATCATACCAATAAAGTATAATGAAAATTAGATGAATGTGATCTCTCTCAAAATATGCTATACACACTTATATACTCAGAATGGTACATAATTTAAACTTAGAAATTGCTTATTTCCAGAGTTTTCCATTTAATATTTTGATCTAAAGTTCACAGTGGATAACAGAAACTAAAGAAGCAAAATCATAGATTAAGAGGGACTGCTGTATTTCTCCCTACTGATAGTTCCACAAACTCCAGTTTAATGTGTAAGTCTTCCTTTAGAATTCAGTTATGCATACCTGAATGTAAAATGAAGCTTTACAAAGGCAACAGAGATGACTCTTTTTGGCTCAAGAAGGAATGTATCAATCCAAATTCATCCTACTTCATTTTTAGAGGCAGGAGGCTCAAGTCCTCCTTTCCCAGACTCCCCTTCCAATGCAGTGGGAGGGGATGGGAGAGTGGAGAGACAGTTGGATTCAAACCCAGCCTCTGATGTTTACTTGTGATGGTTTAACCGAAGATAACATTTCTCTCCAGCCATCAATTTCTTCATGCATGAAATGTGACAAAGTAGACCAACTGATTTCTGGACATTCTCCAGGTGTGCAGAAGCCCCCAAGTCTGCCATGGTAGTGATGCGCAGACTCCTCCCTCTTCTAGAGGGACTACAAGTTTGGATGGACAGATTGTTGAGTTAGTTTAGAGCCTGGAACTAGGAATTCACTAGGGAGAAGATTTCTTGTACCAAGAATGGGGTTTAATACACTGACATCTTTGAGCACCATAGTAGGTTCAATTTTTTTCTTCCTAACAAGGGCATTTAGGAAACATCTAGCCCAGCCTCCTCTCACTGTTATTCCAGTGCCCTCTACTGTGGAACATAGATCCTCTCGGTTTTAATTTTTAGCTTCTAGAGTTAGTTTTTGAAAACCATTTAAAATAGCAGCTTGGCTTGCTTGTGGTATTGTAAGCTGAACAAACTGGAAAAACTGATGTCTCTGCTCTGTTTCTCAGCCGCAGTCATTCCTTTCTTGGGTGTCGCCATTAGAGACAGGTTTTACAGCAGCTCACCCTCACCTTCTAGACTCATTGCTGCAGAGACCCCAAAGTGAAATTCTTAGGGAAACTGATCGAATTTCTCTCTGTCTCTCTGTCTCTGTCTCTCTCTGAAGTGATCATTTATTTTTACAGATTTTGTTGAAGAATTTTTCACTAAACAGTCTTTGCAGTAGAAACAGAACATGAAAACCAGCCTCCAGCCATCAGCAGCTGCTCTGATCTGGGTCTGGGGTCCCCCTTGCCCAAGTGGTGAGCTGGAGGGTGTACCTCCCTTCCTTGATTAGCTTATCCCCTTGCCTCTGGATGTCACCCATGTGATTCATTGTTTTGTGCCAAAGAAGAAAGCATCCTTCTAAACCTTCACATTCTGTCTGGCACCCTTTTTGAGCCCAGACACCATCAATCCCATATGCACCTTCTATCCATTCTTTTTAAAAATCATGACACTGAGCCGGGCGTTGTGGCACACGCATTTAATCCCAACACTCGGGAGGGAGAGGCATGCCAGTCTTTGTGAGTTCAAGGCCTGCCTGGTCTACATAGCAAGTTCCAGGCCAGCTAGGGCAACAGGGAGACCCTGTCTCAAAAAGACCAAAAGAAAAAAAATGGCACTGAGAAGGATTCTTGTATGGCTGTTCATTACTTTGGATTGTCAAATGACAGGTTCAGTTTATGACTAGCCTTTTCTGCCCATCAAAGATAACATGAACAGTGCACTTGTCTTTCCCCCTCATTTTAATTCTAAAAGTTATTTCTTAAGTCTGAGTCATATGTTAAAAGGCTTAGCTTTTACTTTAAGGAGTAACAACCAGAACACTGCTGCTGCATCTTTGATGACAGTGTCCCAGGTACATCACATTATCCCAATGTCCAGTTCTCATTTAACCATCTTAGGACAGACAGCAGGAATCACCTTTTTTTAAAGCAAGCATGTGAGGATTCATTAAACATGAAGGAAAGTGATCTCTACTTTATGACAGAGAAATTGGGAGACAGAAGGTTACACATTTTCTAAGTGAGGTATTTTAGAAACTCCTATTTAAGAAAGAACCATAGTCCACTTAAAGAGCATCTCATACCTCATACAGCTTTACCTATCTTGTTGCCAAATAAAGCATCACTGTAATTTACCTGCCAAAGCACAGAGCGGGACACAGACTTCAACAGACACCTGTTCACTGCAGCCACTCTTCTTCCTTGACGCTTCCTTTTGACTGGGTTTTATTTCTCTCCCTCATCTCCAATCTCTCTTCACTCATGCGTCCTTCATTTTAATTATACCATCTCCATACAGAGGTCAGCTCTAAGTATTCTTCAGGCTCCACTACCTGGAAATGTACCCGCACTTAAAACTTAGATGCCGACTCCAAGGCACACATGTAGTTCCAGCTACTCGAGCTGATGCAGAAGGTCCCCTGAGTCAGTGGATTCAAGGCCAGTCCGGACAACATACATGATCCTGTCTCTTAAACAAGAATTTTTAAATTAGCTCATCAAACTCAAAAACCCCTTAATCAGTCTCACACCCTCACCTGGAACTTTGATCCTTTATCTTTGAAAGCTGCCTAATGGGCACTTCCACTTTGTCATCCTCTGGTCTCTTGACAACATCCCAGTCACTAGCTGTCCCCATTTGCATGCCTTGTGGTCACTGTCAGACTGATTCACCAAGTGATACTTACAACACAGTTTCTCTTCTGGCTCATTTTCCTTGCTAGTGTTACACCATTGATTCTATCTGTTCCTCCTTTGAAATGTCCTTTTGCTTTCGTTCCACGGTTGCACATCTCTATAAAAACCATCATTCTTGAATACCAGCTGAGGTGTTGTAGAAGACTCTCCAATATTGCACTTCCATCTCAATCTCTGTCTCCACTGCCAGTACCTCCCCACACCTTTCCATTGATGATCAGCCATCTCAAACCGTCCTCATTTCCTCACTTACCTCTGGAGGGGTGAAAGCCCTCTGAGAGACCTGGGCTTTGCTCTGGCTAGTATGAGACTGAGAAGGCATCTTAGAGTTATAGAAGCAAGTCCAGTTTGTCCACCCAGTTCAAACTCTTTTGATGCGTAAGTTCCTTGTGTAAGAAGTACTATGTCCTCAAAAAAATAAAACGATGGGGCTGGAAAGAAGGTTCAGTGGTTAAGAGCACTAGTTGCTCTGGCAGAATACCTCATGGCAGCTAACAGTGGTCTATAGCCACTTTCAGGGACTCCCTTACCCTCTTCCAGCCTCTGCAGATATTGCATACAAGTGGTAATGGTACACTTACATACATACAGACAAAACACTCATACACATAAATACAATTTTTTAAAAATCAAATCATGAGGCTGGAAAGATGGCTCAGTAGTTAAGAGTACAGATTGCTCTTATAAAAGATCTGGGTTCAATTCCCAGAATCCACATGGCAACTAACAACCACCTGTAATTTCAATTCCAGGGAATCCAAAGCCCTCTTCTGATCTCCACAGTCACTGCATGCACAGGTGCACTTACCTACATGCAAGCAATGCATTCATACAACATTAAATAAAAATAATAAATATTTTTTAAAAACCAAATCATGGGAAGTCTGTCCCTGCCAAGTTAGCACATTCCCTCATTATCGGGTTCTAGAACTGCTTTTCTTTTTAAAATTATTTTTAATTGTGTGTGTGTGTGTGTGTGTGTGTGTGTTTGTGCATGTGAGTGAAGATGCCCATGGAGGCTAGAGGTGTTGCATCCTTCTACAGCTGGAGTTACATGTAGCTATGAGCTACCTCGCATGCGTGTGCTGGGAACTAAACTCAAGTCTTGTGCAAGACACTACACACCTTAACCACTAAGCAATCTCTCTAGCCTCTAGAAATTCTTTTCTTGAAGTTCTCCCATGAACTCAGTGAAAAAGTCTAAATCTTTTCTCATAAATCAACTTTGGAATATTTAAAGACAATGCCCATAACACACCCATTCCTACCACAGATCCTGTTGCTCTCCACCCTATGAAAACTTCCCTTTTGTCAGTCTTTCCTTCAGGGCTGGGCCACAGTCTCACTCTTTTGCTCACAGTCATCTGATAAGTGGGGGTTAGTTCTGTGGGTCCCCTTCATTCTCCCCTTCCTCAGAGCCTCAGTTTCTCCTAGCAAATGAAGTTTCATTAATCCAGATGTGGGTTCTATGTAGGCCCTAAGACTATATGCATAATTTTGCATGTCAAGAGCATATAGTCATTTGGGGAAAGAGGAGCTACATATTTTTTTAAATCTCATTCTCAAAGGGGGTCCATGAGTCTCAAAAAGATTTTTAAAGACAGGATTAAATGATATCTGAGGTCCTTTCAGCTCTAACATTCTATAAAACAAAGATCCTAGACACATATTTCCTGATTCCCTGAAGAGGAAGTTAAAGATCAAATATTACTCTGCTTGTTATTCAGCGACAATGAAGATATAGAATCTGACAGACCTCTAGACCCGTGCAATAGCATCTGAAAAGGTTATAGCAAAACCTTTCCTGCCTCATGAGGTAGTCAGCTCCTCTCACTGGAAAAGTTCCAGAAGGAGCTCAGTTGTCATCTGGACAGGGTTTTATATAAGGAATTAAAACTTACATGAAGCACTGGCCTCTGAGACCTCTTCAGAGTCAAAGACGGGGGGAGGGAGCTACGTTGCAGGTCTTTGCTCATGCTCTTCCTTCTGCGTGCAGTAACCTTTTCTCACTTCCCTCCTCTCTCGTCCTGACATTCTTCAGGAGTCTTTTCCTGCCTCTGTCTAATTAGTGTCTGCCTCCGGCATCTTCCTGTATCTCTGTGGATGCCTCAGGTTCGCACTCAGCATCCAGATCTCCTGTCTGCAGGAGGGTGTGGTTCTGGTTCCCCCACTTGATAACTATTAAGAGCGGGGGCTGTGTATCGTGCCCCTTCATATCTCCAGTCCCTTACAGCACTTGGCATGTGGTAAGAATTTGAAATAAATGTGCGGTAACTGTCCCTATGGTTCTAAGACCTTACATACATCATTTGGTACTCTAGAGGTGTCCAACATTTTTTTGTCATTGTTTGTGGACACGATGTGTGTGTGTGGGGGGGGCTCATGTGCTTTGGTGCAAATGTGGAGGTCAGAGGACAACATTGTAGGGTCAGTTCTCTTTTTCTACCTTTATACAGGTTCCAGGGATTGAACTCAGGTCATCAGACTTGTGTACGAAGTGCGTCTACTTACTAAGCCATCTTACCAGCCTGCAGCTTTTTGAGACTGTGACTTTAGTGTGTTGAGCCACATTCATAGCCATCCTGGGACACAGGTAGCCCAGAGGCCACTGGTTAGGCACGTCTTCTAGGTCTCAGTTTCCCCATTTTATCAGATGGAAGCGTTAGACTGTATATTAGTTATGTCTACAGTGTTGTGACCAAAATGTCCGAGAGAAACAAACATAAAGATTTTGGCAGCGGTTTCAGCGGTGTATGTGCGTCGTGTAGGGAGGGTTAGCATCACAGCAGCCAGGAAGCGGGGACAGGGAGCACACGAAGGGCTGAGCGAAATACAGTTCCAAAGCCCTCCTCCCGGGACCTGCCTCCTCTGGCACGGCCACACTTCCCTTCACCACTCCCAGTAATGTCGCATCAAGGGATTAATCCATTCATTAGACCAGAGCCCTCAGGATCTAACTGTCTGTGGAAACCACCATCACAGACGTACCCAGAGATGTGCTTTGCTTATTGTCTGGGTGATTCTCAGTCTAGTGAAGTTGATAATCTGGATTAACCACCATGGAGCAGAAACTCCCTTGGACATGTTTCACTTTAATGCTGTGTGTCTGAAAGTGTAACACTTTAGCTTGTCTGCCCCACTCAGGGCAGCATACACCTTTATGTGCCACTTGCCCTCACAGTGCCTCCAGCACTTACATGTTTGGCATCTGGTTCTCCAGCCCTCTGCATGCTGATCAAAAGCAAATCAGGCCCTGACAGGTTTCTGACAGGGAAGAGCAACAAGGCTCACCCATGTGAAGTGCTTGAAGATGGGACATGATTCCCTTTACCTTTTAGACCCAAACTACTTACAAGTCTTACCTCTGACAGATCCGAAGGGTAGCAGGAGGAAGAAGCATCAGTACTAGTAACTGACACTTGTTCCTGTGCTACCTGGAAGTTTTAGTACAAAATGCATTGACTTTTTAGGAAAACATCAGATTCTTACAGTTAAACCTGAGTTACAAATCCCGATGACTACATTTTTTTCTCCTAATGCTGCCTATTTAGTGCTACAAAAATCAAAACGATAATACTCCTGTTTGGTTTCTTAAAAGAAAGAATGTTCACACAATGAAGTCTGATTTATCACCACCCTTTCTGTCATAAAGATCACGTAGATGCCAGCTGAGAAAACAACACTTGTGTCTATGGAAAGGTCCAACACCATCCACTAAAAGCCACTCCGCTCATCTGCACTGTACGTGGATCAGAGCTCCCACTCTCTGATTGGAAGCAGTTAGATCAGTTAGCAGCACCGCAGCCACCCAGGTCTTTCCACTCTCTCCTGACAAGTAGCCTTCTCCAAGATCCATCACCCTGAATAGTACCCACCGGTACCTATCAGTCACCTTGAGTGGCAAATTGCTAACATCCACGTGGATCTCAGCTCTCAATGATGATGTTCAGCCAGACTGCAGGCAGGCTCAAGTGTCAGCAATTGGCAAAGGTGTGGCAGAACCAGAGCTAATAGGAATAGGAGTTAGGGCCTGGAGAGATGGCATTCTGCTGCTTTCCGGAACAGGAGGGAAAGGCGTGGGGTTTCAGGTAGCTCCAGGGACCACACTTGAGAGGGGCTTCTACAGCTTTGGACACATTGCCTAACACAGTCAAGTAGTCTGATGAGGCCATTTGTCTCAGCAGTGCAAAATGATCTATGTGATTCTTTTAGACTCCATCACCCTTTAAGATCTAAGATTTCATAGGGGAAAAAGGTGGCTTTTATTGTATCTGGAAAATATGGATTTTCAGATTCAGTATGTGGCCCGGTAGCCCCTCCCAATATTTCAGTCCCTCTTAGGGACTCAAGAGCACGTAACTCTTTTGACTTTTTTTGTTTTTCTTCTTTGGCTTTGTTTCCAGAAAGCGGGAGGAAGAGAACAAGCGAAAGGAAGCTGAACAGCAAAAAGAACTGCTGAGCTCTGATTCCCAAGACGTTCCCTGTCTGCTGAGCCCCCAGAACCAGTCCAGCAAGCAGACTGTGGCCCCCAGCAAACAGCCGCCTGCCACCTACACAGTCCAGAACCCTGACCCAAAACACAGCAAAGGGTCTCCAGGCAGATGGCCAGGCATAGCCCCCCACAAGGAGGATAGTTCCTCAGACCTTCAGGAAACTACCTCCAGGAAGCCAAATGGTAAGTGTGTGAATTCTGCTCTCTGATGCCCAAACTGAACTTTTTCCACTGGAAGTTATTGTATTAGCACCAAAGCCCGCCATTGTGTGGTTTGAGTTGTTTGTTTTATCTCAGCACTTTTTCTCTTTTCTACCTTTGCTATGGTTTGCTAGAACATTTTTTAAGTATTCTATCTTGATCGAAGTACTTGATTTGTAGTATTTTTTTAGTGTATTTCTTTTCTCTAGCTTTTGGTAGTATAGCTCTGGGTATTATAATGGACACAGGTGACTTGCTACAGTCTACTAACATGTACATGTTGCCACTGACTGAAATGCAGGAACCTCTCTTTCACTTAGGTAGCTGTACCACTTTGAAATATCATTGCTGAGGCAGGAGAAAAGGCTCACGATTAAGAGAACATACTGCTTTTAGAGCACCCACATCAAATAGCTCAGAACTACCTGTATGTAACTCCAGCACCAGGGAATCCAGTGCCCTCTTCTGGTTTCTGCAGGCACCTGCACTCATGTGTACACACACACAATTTAAATATAAAGATCTTCAAATAAATATCATTGCTGAGGATCAGCTGTTGTTTATATTTGTCATCAAGTACAGTATATAAAATTAATGAGGAAAAGGATAGTATATACATATTTCTGTTCTTTGTTTTTCCCTTTTGTTCTGATGTTTCAAGATTCCTACTTCTGTAATTTATGATTAAAGAGTTTTCTTAACTCATCTTTAAGGGTAGGTCTACCAACAACAAATTCTTTGAATTTTCCTCTGAAGTGTTTTTTCTTTTTTTGAGACAGAGTCTCCCTGTAGCCTCAACTAGCCTGGAACTATCTATGTAGACCAGGCTGGCCATGATCTCACAGAGATCTACTTGCCTCTGCCTCAGAGTGCTGTGATCAAGGGCGTGTATCAGCATGCCCCACTTCCTGAGGTTTTTATTTCATTCCTGAGGAGTCATTAAGCCAGACACAGACTTCATCTTGACAGCTCTTTTAACATACATGCCACCTTCTTTTGGCACATGGTTTCAAGTAAGAATCTATTATCATTTATATTGTCTTCCTCAGAACATTCCTGGGTAGCATGTCATGTCTGGTGTCAAGATTCTTTCAGTTTCTTTAGTTTTCAGCCATTTGATCTGTCCTGGTGTACATTTAGGGGTTTATCTTATTTGTAGTTCATCTAGTTTCAGGAGTCCCCAAGGGTACCTAGGTTTGGTCATTTGCTCAGAAGCCTCACAGGATTCAGCAATACAATCACATTTGCAGCGTGATGCACTGTAACAATACTCCAAGGGAAAAGGTTCATGCTTCAAGAGTCTCTCCAAGCAGAGTCACACATGACACCTTAGTTTCTTTATCAATAAACTGCTGTGCCCACTTCCATAACCTTTTAGAAAAATGCCTTTGAGCCCAAGGCTCATGGTGCACAAAAGTCCAGACTCCAAAAAGGAAAGTAAGTATTCAGCCTGAACCATAGGGTTGCACAAAGTAATTTAAGCACTTCGAACCGCAATTCTGAGTTAGTGATGAGAGCCTCTACAAATGTATAGTCAAATGCCAATACAGGAAAAAAGTAAACAGTATCTTAGTATAAATTATAATGAAAACAGTTTTAACCTTGTGAACTCTCAGAAAAGCTCTCTGGGATCTCATGATCACTTAGGGCTTGGACAGTTCAGCTGTCTGGACCTCGGTTTCCTTAGCTATTAAAAAGGGTATACTGTCTATCCTACAAGGTAGTTATGGATATAGATAATGTACAGTTATTAAGCTAAACTGTTCAGTAACCAAGAACTTCTTTCTATACAGAAATATACATAACTTACTAGACATTCCGCCATCTACTTACAAAGTCAGTGTGTTAGCAATGCAAACCTCAAGTACAGTTTTTTATTCATCTATTCTTTTCACTGGTATTGATTAGGCTGCTATGATGTGACAACCGTGTTGAATTTCTTTGAGCTGTTTCTTAGGGTTTTGACATGTAACTCTGCTTCTGTATACAAAAAAATACTTCTTAGGGCAAATGCCCCTTCTTCAGGACATCCCTATCGCCCTCCAAACAAGGCTACGACGTGTCCTGTGCTCCCACACCTCTGTAATACTTCCCTGTTTGTAATGTCATTACTGGCTTTCTCGTCTCACTGGCTTATTGTCTTCCCTTCCAGACTGTAAAATCTATAAATGCAGGATTGTGGTGGTTACCCATTGCTATGCAACATACCATACTAAAACTAAATGACTTAGAACACCAATTCATCATTTCCCATCATTCTGTGGATTTTCAGTTTCCTGTGAAGGCACCCACATACCTTACCCTATGCCTTCCTGATGAAGAGTCTTCTGGTGAAGAGTCGATTGAATTGCATTCTTTCCGATGGACTGCCTGGAGTGTCTGGCAGCCACTGATGCTGTCACCCGGCATTCCACGACTCTGTATTACACGTCCTTCCACTCCTCCAGCAAGCTAGATTGACTCCCTATAGAGTAGTCTCAGGACAGTGTTCTCAGAAAACAAAGGCAGAAGTTGTAGGACCTCATGAGAAATAGTCTGTAGAATGCACGTACCACATCCTGTTGATCAACACATGTTCTGACACCATCCCAGACTGAATGATGCAGAGAGCACCTCCATCTTTGTGCACTCAAGAATGAACGGAAATTCCGGCTGTAAAGCAATTTATCACGTCTCCTTTTTGGTCACAGATTATACATGATTCTGACATGCAAAGTATTCTTTGCACCTATCTCTAACCCCCAAATCTCATCAGGCTTGCAGTCCAGATGTTACAGGCTGCCTGAACTGGAGTCTTCCAATTCAAATTATCCGTCAACCAACAAGGATGTGTCAGCAATTTTCCCATGTGCCATAGTCAGCGGTCCTGTTGAGGTGAAATGGGAGCTGCATCCAGCCACAGTCCATAGCAGTCCAGAAAGCCTGCTCATCACACATCACCAGGGCCCTGCTCTGGATACCAGGCTCTCACCTGTCCCCTCTGTGCCTCCTACACCGTCACTCTCCTTGCCCTGCTCTCCAGAAGCCCTTCCTAACTTTTCATAAGAAAGGGTCCAAGTCTAAAGCTGAGCAGCTTTCTTGGCCTGTTTCCTGATTACAGGAAATTTGAACCTTAAAGGTTTGTTTTGAAATTTTGAATTGTCTTTCCATTTCAAGCTGGTGGTAACCTCAGTGATGCGGGGTGGGGGTGTCTCAAAATGTCATGAGATTCCCAGGGAGAGTTCATTCATGTTCGAAAACCCACATCCATGGTTATTTTTCAAACAGCTTGTTGAGTGCGTCATATTTCTGTGGGAAGATGCCCTTGAGATGCTTAGAAATCTCAAGTGTACCACCTTAAATTGTTTTTAGAGACCTCAACCAAGAGCTGTAGAGCTATCCTCCTGAATTGATCTTTATCCCGAGGCCATAGCTCATACTGAGACTCTGGTTGGCTGGGAAGAATAAAATGTTAAACAGTTTTATTTTCTGACCGAGCACATGCTAAGATCTTTACTTTTTTCTGTCTAAATTCTGCTTGCCGTTCGTTCTTTATGAAATTTTCTTTTCCCCCTGCACCTTGATTTCTTCAGATAAAAAGGCAAATATCCCTTCATCTCATCAGGAAATCATCTGAGCCATGTTTTCAAGCTCATTAGACAGATGTTCTGTCTTCTGAGTCACTACAGGGGCACGTTTCTGTTATTCTGCACAAGGCTTTCCTTTAGATGCCAGTGCAGTCTCTTCTCTTCTTCCAGCGTCACTAACAGTCTCTTCATTGCCCTCCCCGTGTCTGCCAGGCCCGTCCCACTGTCAATACCTGGAATCTCTTTCTTAGAATTCAGTTTCTGTGTTGGTTAACTTTTGTGGCATAAAAGACTACCTCAAACCAAGTGGCTTAAGAGAAACTATTTCTTGCAGTTCTGTGGGTTAACTGGGCAGTCCCTACCTGGCCACCTGGACTCATTCATGGGGCTGCTGGGGGTAGGGTTGGTAGCCAGAAAGCCCAAGATGGCTTCCTTTGTGTGTCTGCCCAGAACTCACTACTACCGCTTGTCTCTTAGGGCATAGCCATCTAGGGTCCCGGTCCCAAAGAACACTTCTTAGTAGGTTTGAAGCTGAAAGATTTGACCTCCAACCCTTGAGATCTGTGGCCCCAAAGGCTTTGCTTAATCTGCTCACCAGAGCTTTCTGGATTTTGGTTCTATTTGCTGCCTTGGTAGCTCTTTGGTACCTTCTTACAGAGTATTTGTTCTGCATATTCACTGTTCTCAGTGGGAGCATGTGTCAATTCTGCCATTTCGGAAGTGGACATTACTTTGTGCTGTTTATACTGACAATGTTCTTCATTCTATGTGTTACATTTAATTCCCTTTCAAATAGACATATTTTAAATCTCTAGTGTGTGCGTGTGTGTGTGTTCTTGGAGGTATAATACTCAAGTTCTTGGAGGTATAATCCTGCCTGCCCTGTTCATAAACTGCTATTCAAGGCAGACTGTGTCTTGAACATTTTATAATTTTAGACCATCTTCAGAGGACCCTTCTCTATAGGCTGGGTTTAGGGCATGTCACAATAAAAAGTGGGATTGCATCTGCTTCCATGAGGCATCCTAAGACCAGTTTTTGTATTGTCTCCTATGGTTTAAAAAAGGAATACATACTAAGCCCACAGGACTGTGGTTTCAAGTTCACAGAGAGACTCATCCGTCCGATTCTGCCGAGACACACGTCCTCTTCATCTCCAGGTGCTAATAGGCAGATTCTGATCTGGATTAGCACTTCCCAAAGGTAGATGCTTTCAGGAGCCCAGGCTTCCTGCAGGATCTTCTACCTCCAAGGCTTCATTTCAACACAGCCAGGCAATTAAGACTGGGACCTCCTCATTGCTGCGACGTGCCTGGGCAGCAGTGGATTTATTTAGCTCATACCCTCACATCATTCTGCCTTTCAAATTTCTTTCTTTCCAGTCTCCAGAGACCTGTCTTCTGAAAGGCAAGAGAGTGCTTTTAAAAGGAGTTTCCCAATATTTGAATTGTCATTTCTGGGGAGAGTGATGCTTTCAGGCTTTCTAACCCACCAGCTTACTAGAAAGCAAAGTTGAGCATTTTTGTCCTATCACATTGTCATGATTATAGTGATGTTATTGGACACATATGCACCTCTTAAGTGAATAAATGAACAGAACTGTCCTAGCCTGCAAGTTTTAGATAATGACTATTCTTACATTTTTTCCTTGTCGTCTCAAGAAACAAACAAAGGCTCCTCTGCCTGTGTGCACATCAGACCAAGTGAAGGCAATGATGGTGACAGGCATCGGAGAGCATCCTCTGTAGAGAAGCACAGAGGTGAGACCAATGGCGAGTTCCAGTTTAAGGAAGGGCCAAACAGGGCCAAGAAACCCTTGTCAGTCAATTCGACTGCAAATAAAGGAAAGGACCTCAGCTACACAGCTTCAAAAGCTCCCCAGCAGGAAGGCCCCAGGAAGCCCAGCAGGTGGCAAGATACAGTGCCCAGGGCCAGAGGTGCCCCCCAGAAAAGGTGCACCCACCAGCTCAGAGACAGGTGCTCCCCCGCTGGGTCCAGCCGGCCTGGCAGCGCCAGGAAGGAAGTTGCCTGTGCTGGACAGAGTCCCTTCCACCATCGCACACCGAGAAACAAGATGACTCAGGACAAGCTTATAGGAGGGGCTTACTCAGATCTGCCACCAAGCACAGAGGAGTTGAGGTCAGGATGCAAGAAGCTATCTGAAGACGTGCAGGCATCTACAGAGACCAATGCGGCTTGTGGCCCCCTGCCTGGGCAGTGTGTGAACATTGACCTTCTTCCTATAGAGGTGCGCCTGCAGATAATCCAGAGGGAACGAAGCAGGAAAGAGCTGTTTCGTAGAAAGAACAAGGCGGCGGCAGTCATCCAACGAGCCTGGCGAAGGTAGGAGGGAGAGGGGCTGCAGTCTGCTGTGATCCTGCTGATGTGACTCCCTGTGTACTTTGATGTGTCCCAGCAAGGTCCATGTGGTGGCAGCTGGAGCCTACCCATGATAGTCATACCTCTCCCTCAACACCTGAGAAGTTTAAGTGAAACAGGCACCTTCATATACTGAGCCGCCTCCCTGGCCCCACACGATTTTTAAAACTTAAAAAAAAAAAACTCTCTAACCCAGGAATTAAGTCATGTATCGTATATCTAAAGCAACACTTGGATATATTAAATCATAATG
Source organism: Eospalax fontanierii (assembly GCA_035773235.1). Lineage (NCBI taxonomy): Eukaryota > Metazoa > Chordata > Mammalia > Rodentia > Spalacidae > Eospalax > Eospalax fontanierii. The sequence goes on from CM069541.1 coordinate 32,435,633, forward strand.
CTTTTAGCAGATAAACCTGCCTGAGCAGACTGAGGATCAGGGCCTAGAAGCTGGGGTTCAGGTTGTTTCCAAGGACTAGGACAGCTCTACTGACAAGGAGCCCAGCACTTCTATGGTAGGGCAGGCTTTCTTGCATCTCACAGTCTCCTTCACACATTGTAGTCCAATTGGATCCTCTATCCAAATGAAGCCTTTCCTTGGTGGGCAGCAGAGAAAGGCTGTGCACAGGGGCCCACCAGGGTTATGTCCGTCCATCTTTGTGGAGATGAATGGGGACAAAGAAAGTCACTAGGCATCCCAGTGTGCCATGTATCAGCCCATGAGGAGAAACAGAAGAAAGGGACTAACAGGAAGAGAGGAAAAGGAGGGCCAGGGAGAAGCATCTGGAAACATCAGGTCAAAGACTGCGTAACCCAGAGCCAGGCCATCCTGTTATTGTCCAACCTTTGAATGATGTGCTATGTTTATTCCCATCGGTTCAAGCTCATGTGGTTCCCAGTTACCCCAAAGAGGCTGTCAAGACAGGGATGGGGAGTCCCATGTTCTTAGGGATGCAAAGAACTGAGGCAAAATGACTCGCATCTGTAGTGGAGATCTCGCACTAGGGCCTTTTCATTCTGTTTCTAGTCAAGTAAGTCTGCTGCAGATAATAAAAGTGCCTTCTGTTCCTGAGTAGGCTAGGGAAGGACAGCCTGGTTGGCACTCCCATACCAGAGCAGGGGCTGCTTTTACCATTTGCCATGGTCAGTACTAGTAGCCAGCATTACTGGGACTCACAACCCTGTGAGACAGCTCTGTTCTCAACCCACCCCATGAATGAGGAAACTGAGACACAGAGTTTCATCAGCTTGCTCTGATATAGTCACCACCACGAAAAGTCACAGATGGGAATGGCCATTGTTCTCCCACTTGGGAAGTCATGCCAGCACATGTACTGGCCACCAGCCAGTGAAACTTTGTGTTAAGCATCTTGGCTGAAACTTGGATCCAAGCAAGCCAGCAGAGCTTACCTTGTCAGGCCCCACAGCTGCTCTCTAGCTGAAAGGTGTCCTCTCAGACTATCTCTTCTTTGACCCCTTTGAAGAGTCACAGGTTGACAGGTCCTGTCATTAAGTGTCCAAAGTAAGTCCAAAGTCATTCCCTTGAGAACAGTGGGTTCACAGTGTGCACCCATCCAGGTAGGTGATTATGCAGCTCCCCTGGGCTGCACCACTATGCGGCTAAGGGTGAACTCTGAAGGGCTTGTGCAGTGCCACACAATGAATGACACACTGATTCTCTTTTAACTACACTTCCTTTTGTAGACCAGGCTGGCCTCAAACTCAGAGTTCTGCTGACTTCTGCCTCTCCAGCACTGGGATTAAAGGTGTGTACCACCATACCTAGCATGTTGCCATTTTTTAAACAAACATTTTTATGCGGATGCATGTTTTGCCTTCATGCATATATGTATATGTACCACATGCATGTTTGGTACCTGGAAGCCAGAAGAGGGGTATTGGGTCCCCAGGAACAGGAGTTACAGACAGCTTTGAGCCACCATATGGGTACTGGGAACAGAACCTGCAAAAGCAGGTGCCCCTAACCTCCCAGTTGTATCTCCAGCCCCTGTATTCTCCATTTTAACTACGAGAGCGCAAAGTGCTGCTCTGATCATCAGACACCAAACCTAAGCGACTCAGAGGGACTGGGGGATGGGGGTTGGCAGAATGTGTAAACTGCAGAACCACCACAAGCCTCATTAGGAAAAGCCATAAATTCCTTAAAGTAGCTAACTGGCCCTAGATTGGCAGCCTGACCTTGCTCACACTTTGTCAACTGGTCACTCCCTGGACTGAGGGAGAATGTTTATGAAGCCAACCTGTCTCCTTAATGCCTTACTCTAGCTGCCTGTCCCGCCTTTGCTGTGTTCTCGAATTAACAGACACATTCCTTGCTTACTGCAGGTCTGGCTCTGGGTCTTATTTCTTCTAAACTCCATTCCTTTTCTCCTCTCCCAAAATCTAGCAGAGGTGGGGGGATGTCAGACACTGGAGACAGGACTTGGCACTTAAGTGCTCATTAAATACAGACTGTCTTTGTAGGGAACTTGTTCAGAATGGGAAGAGAGAGCTAGAGAACAGGTAAGGCTAAAATGCACAGGTTGAACTTTGGGCCTCGATAAGGTGAAACAAATCTTAAATTGTGATTTTATACCCATTAAGACTTGGCTATTTTTCTTGTGTATGTACCCATGTGTGCATGCCTGGGTATATGCCCCAGGCTGAGGTAAGGAACCTTCCTTGATTGCTTTCCACCTTACTCATTGAAGCAAGGTCTCTCAATTGAAAACAGAGTTTATGGATTCTGCTAGTCCTGGCTAGTCTAGCTAGCCAGCTTGTTCCAGGAATCCCATCTTTGGAATGAAGGAATTACATGCCACACCCACTAAGATTTACATGGGTACTGGGGATTCAAACTCTGGTCCCTCACTTGCATGGCAAACGCTTTACCTGCTGAGCCATTTCCTCAGCCCACTTGACTATTTTTGAACATTGAAACTGCATATGTACAAACTAAGCTGGAAAACTGCTATGTAAAACACTTTTTTTTCCCACCCTTGACACATGGGGCCAGCTCTAGCCAGCATTTCTCACGCATATTACTGAGATGAATTAGTAGCAGCCCATAGCTAAAGGGACTGAACACACCAGAATCAACCTCAGACAGGAGTGTGTTACTGAAACTAAGAGGATGAAAACTGTTCTGCCTGAGAGCCACCACGTTCCCCGCATCCTCCATGTCTCCATACCACCCCATACACGTGACTGGGTACAGCTCCCACAGCTCCAGTCAATGCCTGAGCTTCCTGGAGAGTTCTCTGCCCACAGAGTAGAGGGTAGGGGAAGAACTGAGTCGTGGAACAGTGTTGCCTATCACTCCAGCTTCTATCTAAAGCTCCCCTGCCCCCAATAACAAGCCTTAATTTTTATTACAAAAGGCTTCATACTTTGCTCTCTGACTCTGTGCCTCAACACTTTCACAATGATTTTCTGTCCCTCAATAAGGAAAGCATACTTAATCCTGTTACACATTTAGCACACATGAAATAGGCCTTATTACTGTCATTTTGTTTAGATTTCATAAGACTTCAGGTCTCACTACACAAACCTTAGTCTGGCTGGGCACAGACCATATGTGGATTTCCGGGCTTTCCAAACCTTCTTGGTATATACATAAACAACCCTGTTATTAGGGGTTCAGGAGAGCCTGGTTTTGTTAGAGGCTGTATTGTAGGAAAGCCTATAACAGTATGCCGAACCGTGGACCACTTTGAGGCCCTTTAATTACCTGTAAAAAGAGAGAAAGAAAGAAAACTAAAGGTGACTTTTTAAAAAGGTAGTGGTAGTCCAGAGACGCTATGGTTTTTCATATGATAGAAGGGAAAAAAGATAATGTAGGTTCGCAGAACCAGTCTTTGAGGGAGCAGGAAAGCAGACAGGACCCATCTGTGGTGTACTACCACACAGGCATGGGGGCTGTGGTTCCTCTGTGTAGCTCCCATAACCTCATCAGTCATGGAAAAAAGTACGAATGAGTCTTTTATTAAGGATTCAAAACAGTTATGTTCATTAAATTTGGGAGTACATATGTGCTAGAACCCATCAGATACTAGATGTAAATATTGCCATTACTCCTACAACAAGCTTCAACTCCCAGCATGGTAACTGTAGCAAACCCTGCCATTCTCAAAATCCTGAATGCACTGACCATGTATAGAGTGCAGACTTCAGTCAGCAGTGCTGGGTCAAATAATGCTGGGTTTGAAAGGTTCTTCAGACTCCAGCTCTTACCTTCTTAAGCTGCTCATTCTTTACAAGTGTCCTAAGATCTGCCTCCCAAGGACTCAGTCATAGGGAGGGTTCCTGGAACATGGCAGGCTTAATGTTGGCTCCTTCAAGTGTAGTTGTTCAGCCTCAGATCTTCCTTCCTTAAGCAAGCACATGGTGCCTCAACCACATGACATTTTTCTGACATAGATGCCCATAATTCTGCTGCCTTGAATACTCTTATCTGCCTATTAAGCTCCTATTCAGCCTTTCAGCACAGTACCTAGCAACCCTGGAAAGCCTTCCAGACTACTTTTCTGTTGGTTCCACATCTGTTCTCCACATCTAGTTCCTGAACTCACAAGATACTTCACTTACTGAATAATTATGGGGTTTCCACCTCAGCCTTTCTTATCTGCTGCAGTCACTGCCTGAGGGTCAGGACTCATTCAACAGAATCCTAATCCTGAAGTCTTTCATGATGTAAAGAGAATTCACCATTCTATATGCTGCTTCTGAAATCAAGAATGAAGCTTGTAGGACAAACCTCCCAACTCAGCAAGTCTCATTCCTTCAAGGAATTTGGTTTTCTCAGCACTGTGATCTTAAAGCCTGTCCTCTCCTAATCCCACCAGCTACCAGCTCAGGAAGCACCTCTCCCACCTTTTGCATATGAGGCAGCTTGGAGCTGGAAATGTGCTCAGATATACCCAAGAGACCACAGCCCTGCTTCTCCAGATTTGGAGGAAAGAACTACAACTACAACTCCCAAAGGCCATCTCAGGAAGCAGGACATCAAAAAGTCCATCCAAAGGCATTTCAGGCAAAAAGTCCACCAGGCACTCAGTGCTCAGGCAGATCTATGGTAAGTATTCTTCTGGGTACTTAGTAGTTTGCAACAAACATCTCAGGGGTGTCCCATGCCACAATCTGAAATAAGACTTGATTAGGCATCCCTCCAACCAGATTTTTAATAAATACTTTATTTTCAAGCACTGGGAGAATTTCCAGCAACTTAAGTGTTCCTCTTCTAGCCAAAAACTCCTCCTCTAGACTCTAATACTGAAAGCCCCACAACTTAAGCCTCTCCAGGCCTCTACCTGGGCTCTCCCCTTACATTACAGACTCGGACCCTATCTGTGTTGCTTTGGCCAGCCCTATGACAAAGTAGTAGAGTGCTGCTCATCTGAGCGAATGCCCAGAACCCAGTTACTACAGTACGTATTTAGTAAATGAACTGCTTTAAACAGAAATATTTTCCGCTCTGCAAAGAGCTTCCTCAAAAAACTTCAGCAATTGGGTATAGTGGTTCAGACCTTTTAACTCCCCAACACTCGCAGAAAGCAGTGGCAGATATGGATCTCTGTGACATGGAGGACAACCTGGTCTACATAAGTGAGTTCCAGGCCAGCTGGGGCTACACGGCCTCAGAAAACCAAAATAATTAAAAATTGGTACTTTTGGAAAGAGCTCCCACAACTGATGCAGTAAAATCAGGACCTAGCCATTCCTAATCCAACATGCCATTGATCAAGTGACTTGGAATCATTTCAGCTTTTGGACTTCCGGATTGGGGTGCTTAACCAAAATGGTCTATGCAAATTATCTCCCAACCAACAACCCTCTAATATATGAAACATTTCTGGGTGGTCCCAAGCTTTTCAGATAAGGGATAGTCTGTACCTAATTTATCCTAGCATACACCTGAAACCCTCACCTTGAGGAACTCAGAACTTGGTCAGACCAAAGCTGTCATTAATCAGATTGGGTGACCTGTTGGTTGATTGCAGGTTATTCTCAAGAAGGGAAAGCACGTCATCCCATCAGGTCTTCAAAAGCCCTTCCTGTGCTACATCTCAGTTCAGGTAAGGCAGCCAATGCACTGGTAGAGCAGGTGAGGAGGGAGCCTGGGAAGGGTTCTTTTATTCACTCTCAGATATAGAAGATGGTAGAACACGCCACCAGGGTTTCCCCGTGGTACTTTGATTTTAAATATGTGTCTTTGACCCCTTTTCCATGGATTACTGCAATCAACATCTTTAAGAGGCAGCTAATTTTCACAAGTATCTAGATTAACATATCTCTATTACAAACAATAAATGGTAGTTATTACTGATCCCTTTTACATTCTTCATATATGAAGAATACTGCCTTTCTAAAGGAATGCATTGGAGTCCTTGTCATATTTTGACATCATTTTTAGACACTCCATCTCTTAGAACCACAGATGGAAGAGCACCACAAACAAACGCATTATAGCACATTCTGCTCAGGCTCAACAGCACACTTCTGCCCATAGGAGCAATCCAGGGAACTTCTTTTCAGACACAAGACATGTGAGTTTTACTCAAGGCCCCTTCCTTCATGCCAACATTAAGAGTGGGTGATAAGTTCATGGCTGTCAACAGCTAATGCCAGGTCCAGCCTATCTCACAGGTGGCTATGGCAACACATTACCCCACCCTCCCTGATCTACAAGGGCATCCTGAAGGAGCTAAAAGCAGCTGGGAAGGTGAACAATGACTGTCAGCGTGAACTTTAGCATTCATTTAGTTTTTTTTTATGGGGAGGGTTGAGGGGCAGAATAATTACTGCCAAATCTTTAATAAGAGTTGGGTAATTCATGTAACCCAAGGCTGATTGCGGAGTGGCAGGTAGAGGTTAGAAATGAAAGCCCACAGCTGTATGCAGAGATTATTATTACTGGACTAGAGAATTATTTCAAAAGCAGAGATGCCATGTAAAACTACCAGAGATGTAGCATTCAGATAATGTAAGTTAGGTAATGAGATCATTTTGCCCTGTTAAAAACAACAAATTCAGATTGAACAACCCTGAAAAATGAAGATGCTAGTAGCACTCAGTGAAAAAGACTGAATAAATAAGTTAAAAGAAGTAACAGTTTAAGACTTCTTATGAACAAGCAATTTGTCCTATACAGATTTGTGACTAGTTTGAAATCAGCCAAGGATAAAACAGAATATTTCCCTAGCCCCAAACTTGGCAGAACACAGATTTAGTTAGGCCTAACTCCACCCACATTAAGTATCAACGATTTAATAAAACTGGTAGACAGCTAATAGCTAAGGTTTAACTGTTCTATATGTACTTTAAACAAAAAACGTCTATAAATTATTTCTCTGAATTGAACTTACATGGAAGTTTCAGAAATGTGCAGTTAGATAATTAAACCACGAAGATTAATTCCAGTCAATTGTTTGTTCAGTTTTTGAGAATTCAGCAGAGCTAAAGGATTTTCTTTGTTCGGCATTTTATTCAGTTTTAGAAAATTGCTTGCACACTGTAGATATTTAAATAACTGAGGAATACTGTTGCTCCAACTTGGGGACGTGTCCTCCTAAGGCTTTGGTTTTCCTCTATACCTAAAAAGGCAGAAACAGATGGATGCTACAAGATGCAGCCTCCTTGGACCATTGCTCTACATGCATTTGGGACACAGATAATTCCTGCTCTGCATAGTCCTCCACACCCATACTTTTTCATCCTAGTCTTTTATTGATATACAACATCTGTGCCCCTCTCTTTAAAAAATAAGGAATTCCTGTCCAGTAAATGAAATGACCATGGCTCATGTGGTTGTCCGTAGTGGTACATCTGCAGAAACCCAATATATTCCTCCACCTTTGAAGGGGTATGCGGATGACAACCCACTTTAAGATACAATTAAGGTGCCAAAAACTTATCCAGGTTTCAAAAGCTGTAATTATAAACAGGAGAAAAGCTAAGCTATGTTAATTTTCAAAACTGCAAATATTTCATATTTACTTGTATCTTTCTCATAAAGTTAGGAGTAAAATACAACATGGCTTCAGCAAGGTTCTCCCAACCATTTATGTGGTCCATCATTTCTATCACTAATGTTTTCTGGCATCCCCAAGGTCACAAAAAAAGCCTCAAAAATCTATGATAGGTGAGCATAGTGGTGCATGTCTACCTTTTTTTAATGTGTTTGAGTGTCATGGCTGTGTGTATGTACATGTACCCATTTTGTGCACTGACCACAGAGGAGGGCATCAGATTCCCTGAAACTGGAGTTACAGATGGCTATTAATGTGGGTGCCAGGATTTGAACCTGTTTCTTCTGCAAGAGCAGCCAGTGCCCTTAAAGTGTTCATGTCTGTAATGTCAGCGATCATGAAACTGAGTCAAGAGGGTTGTGAGTTTAAGGACAGGTTAAGCTACATACTGAGACAGTGTAAAAAAGTGTAGGTTTGAAATTCTATCAGTTTGTCATCCTAAATTTTTCAAACAAATGTACAAAGAACATGGCATCCGAGGAATTCAAAGATGTGTATATATAAGTGCGTTATGTGTGTGTTAAGTGAAAGACATTCCAAGAAGTATGTCATATTAGATTTCAGCGAGGCTGTAAGATTCCACTTACAACCCCTCCCAATCCAGTTTCTTCCTTAAAGATATAAGGCTCAAGAGTCACTTGCATTTAGTCAAGTAGCTCATCACCTTACTTGGCTCCAGAGATAGCTCCACCCTAAATCCTTTATGACTAAAGAATTCCTCTCTTCATTAAAATCAATAATCTGAATACCCATTTGTTTTTAACAGTGAACAGTGTTCAGAGTATACATCTTGAGAACAGTGGAAGATCAAGGAACTTTTCCTACAATCTGCAATCAGCTAGTCAATCAAAAAACAAACCAAAGCTCTGACCGTCTGGAAGATGACCAGAACCACTGCTGAGACCTACTGTCTGTAAACAGTTTCTTACTCTTGGGAAAGCTTTTCTGTCCGTACATAAAGTCTTACTACCCTGAACATGTGGTAACAACTGAAAGAAAATGTTGGATGGAATGTTTCCTCCCTGCTATTCTTATTCAGCACAGTTTTGGGACTTCTCTTGGCCTGCACAGAAAGGATCAGAGAAGACTGCTCAAATGGACTGCCTAGCTGTGTCTTCATGGCTTGAAATGAGAACTGGTATCTACAGTAAAACTAAGAACACATGCTGTAAAATGTTTCTGGGTGGGAGTTCTGACAGTGAGCCAAATGGACAGGCCTGGCTTCTTCACTCTAGGGATGAACCTAAATGAGATGGGAAACCTATGTCATGATAACCATCTTCACTTTGTTACTGTCCTGGAACACATCATGACAGACACCACACTGTGACTTAAGTTATTCCATCCATAACCATTTTAAATTTTATGTCAGACTTATGACCGAATGTTTGCATTCAAAAATCATTCATAGGATTCTAAGTATATATTTTTGATTCCTTAGTTTCCTATTTCCATCTAGCCCTGGAAGGCCATAGGCTACAGCCATGCATGTACTTTCTCTTGAATGGGGTTTTCATTGCTGAGCAGTAACAATATATCACACTATTAAGAAATCAGTTGGGTATAGTTTACACTTGTACAGCAATGAGCCAACTCAGGACTCTTCATTCCCTCTGTACTCTCTGATCAACTTACAGAAAAAAGCAGTCTCCAAAATGCCACTCTTGGCAGTACCACACATTCTAACTCTCTAAGAATACCTGGCTTTCATAGAGACATAAATTAATGACAACACTCCCACCCCCACTCCCACACTAACACTAAAGGATAGAAAGTGACAGTGTTACCTAATTTAATTACCTCGAGTTTTAGTTTATTAAGTTATATTCAAAATCATGAAACACAAACACAGTATAGTTTACCTACATGGAAATCACAAACATTCAGCTAATTTGTTGATAAGTGAGTAACGGCACCACAGATCACTCCATGTGTAAAATACTCTGCTACCATGTATTGTAATTGAGTCAAGGCAAGCAGTATGAGCATCAGTTAAGAACTCCCAAACTTTATCTTCCTGCTGCAGTGCAAAGGCAGGCCCGAGAACAACTTCTTTAATTTAAAAGTTTGGTTTTAATGAACATCTATTACATCAGTCTCTCTTCAAAATAAGATAAATGTGAATAAACAATTTCAAATAGGAGGTACCATGGTGCTTCTTCAATATACTGCACTCAATGCACTAGGCCCCTGGGGATGGCCAGTGATGTACACGTTGAAGCAGTAATGTAAGTCTGTGAGCCACTGCTCCTGAACACTGCCACTCTTCAGAGTCTGCAGAGAAAAACAGAGTACTTTTAAGAAACATACCATTTAACAAGTATTTTCCATACCTAAACATCATTTTTCAAGGCCTAGGTAAAAGTAATCTCTATCTATAAATCACAACCATGAGAGGAAGTCTACTAAAAACGACAAAAATTATCTTATCCAAGCTCTCCTCTGCTTCCTGATCTGTTGAGATGCAAACCCAGTACAGTAAGCTTCCCCAGCCAGAGTGCCTACTCCACTATGATCATGTGACTCTCAAATAGATCATTTCTTCTTTTAAGTTGCATTTGCTATTTGGTCAGGGTGACAAGAAAAACAACACATGTACACATGTCTTTAAGTGTGCCCAGTTCTTGATGAGTCTGTTCCCTCTTGGATATGAAGAAAACTAATAGAATTTTATTGTCAACCATCTCTGCATCCCTTATTGTTAGCCTTCATGATCCTTCCACTAATGTCAATAGATTAATTCTACAGGGCCAACTGGTGACTTCTGTCCTCTTTTATAAAGGTAAGCTGATTCGCCAATTTTTCTTCCCTTCTACTGTTTCTGAATTATCCCACTGCCACTTTGTTCACTACTTCTAAGGACTTACAAAAATTTAGAGCAAGTACCTATTAGCATGTTCCTAAAAGCTCTATAATTCTACAATACTACATCTTAATGAAGAAACCCTAAACATCAATACAAAATATCAGTTTTACCCTTCCAAAACAACTCCTCAAATACAGAGAGCCCCTCAGAGTAGACAAAGGTAGAGCCTACAATCTTCTTTCCTTTCTCTTCCTATCCAGTGAACTGAACAATTACAAACTGTTTGGAAGTTGATTCTTGCTGAAGAATTTCCTTAGGCAGATACTTGGAGCAGCTTCCAAAGAGGGCTATGCTACCACCAGCATGCCCACTTTTTTGAATCCTAACTCAGAAAAGCCTAACTCTTCTTTATATCCTGGGTATGTTCTCTCAGATGCTCTGGGCCTTCTCACTCGTTTTCTGAAGCTTTGCTTCAGAACACCTCTCTTCTGCCATGCAGCTGTTTCAAGGCTGAATCTCCTGGCTTTTTCAGATCCTAACTGAAAGATAAGGCTCTCTCTTCCTCTTCTCCATCTACCTCCTCTGGGCAAGCTTTCCTGCCCAGTTGCTTTGTACTCAAACTTCAATAAAATTGTCTTTAAATGTAAAAAAAAAAAAAAAAAAAACTCTACTTAAGTTTTCTAATAAAGTTTATATAAATCCCATTTTCAAAGAAAGGAAAATAAGCTTGTCTAAGAATGGAGAAAAAAAATTGCCATCACTGTTAGTCAACAGAGTGCATCTAGGTAGCTATGTCTGTAATGCCTAATCCTCCAACTACACTGCTGGTGCCACCTTGTTCAGTCTGAGTATTTTAATACTATCCTCTCTCTGTCTCTGTCTCTGTCTCTCTCTCTCTCACACACACACACACACACAAACTGGTTCTGAATCAGAGACAAGATGCTCAACAGCAGGGAAAGCCCCAAGAAATCACCAAACCAGGTAAGATTTCAAGAGCTAGTGGGTACACAGGAACTTCACCCTCTGAAAAGCACTCCCTACCCTTCTATGAGCCCACCCTCTACTAAGAGAACAAAGCACTCAGCATCATATTGCTTACAGTGATATTCTTGATGATCTGCTGCACTAAGATGGCATTGGTCAGCATGTGCGTTCTCAGGGGTGCATGCTGGAGCAGCAGGCGAAGCAGCTGGCCCACAATGGGCAGCTCTTCAGGCCCAGCTCTGTTCACTCGCAGACTCTGAAGCATCAACCTGAGGACCCGAGGCAGGAGAGCCAGGATGGAGACACAGGCTCCCCACAGCTTGTCCCTAGAATAACATAGACAGAAATGAGTCACTGGGTCATCACATGGGAGAAGTGTCTTTTGCACATTCCTTGACAAAAATAACTTTCAGGAAGTATATTTCTTGCCAAGTAGATACATTTCATGTCTGTAATACCACCAATCAGCTTAGGGAGGAGAACTGCTGTGAGTTTGAAGTCAGCCTAGTCTACATAGTAAGTTCAAGGCCAGAGCTCTATCTCCAAAAAAAACCCCCAAAATGATGCATAATTAAGTGCCACAAATAATCATTGAGAACTGGGTTTTATTTGAACTAAAGCAAAAGCAATGAAGAATTAGTTGCTAGAAATACAGCAAACAGTATTTTCTTAGGTTTAACCAGACATCCTGGAGGCCACAGTGATCATATGCCTATAACAAAGAACCAGTCTGGAGAATAGAATGATCTACCCATGCACACCCATCACCTGACACTGAACAATGTTCAATTATCATACAATGTAGAAGGTATCAGAAGAATATGAGCTTCAATAAGAGAAACTCATGAAATTTCAAGCCTATGACTGGATCCTGAGTACAGTTCCTATCTTAGAACAAAAGACTTACAGAGGAAAAAAAGGACCCAGAACAGATTTCAGAAAGTCACCAATAAAGGGACCATTGCTCTAACACTGGGTCACAAAAGGCCAGAAATGTAATTCCTATTATCAATAAAAGTCATTCTCTTGCTATCTTTATAGAGCAGGAACAAAACAGGTCTATGATAAAGATGAATTACGTAACAGCAACCTAACTACTCTAAAAAAAGCATAATTAATTGGAGCGATATCCAGTTGGAAGGAAAATACAAGGACTGCTAAAGGATCCAACCTTGGCCATTTTCAGTTTCAGTACCAGGAAACTGAGTAGCCTTCCCAAGTCTCCAGATCTCTCTAAGAGAACTTGATTACCTCTCTAGGTCTAGACAGAGTGGTTCTTTGATCACATGTCACCTATATGACATTCATACAAGGTGCATAATGAATCCATTTTAGACTAACAAGATCCTTTTCTCTTTCAAGGATTTTTACTCAGTGTATTTAATGACACAGAAGCAGACTTGGATAGTCAAGCACAAGGAGAAAACACAAGTCAGATACCTGAATAGCCAATAATGATGAAAAGACAAAAAGACTGTATACTCTAAATGAAAAACACAAGCTTTGGTTCCCATTGGATCTTTAAAACCTAGCCTTTGCGGTTTCTAACAAGTTGGGCCGGGAATGGCCCAAAAAACAGTGATATGGGATGCATTCTGAGAAATGTATTGTTAGATGATTTTATAATGTGAACACCATAGTACAAAGATACTGAATGCAATCAGAAGATGCAGTAAACACAATCAAATGAGGCTGTGTTGGCATAGTATTTTAATAGGTAGACTACTTGATTATAGACATCAACTATTATGTACTTTACCTAATTATGTGTACGCTATACCTTTTGTTGTGTTGTTTCTGTTTGTTGAGAGTTTCACTACATTGCCATGGCTGACAGGCTGCCTCTGCCCACCAGTGCTGTCATTATAGGTGTGTAGCACCAGGACTGGCTTGTATACTTTTATACAACTAGCATCACAATAGGTCTTTTTAGACTAGCATCCCCACATATACCTAAGTAACAAGTTGTGCAACACGGCAATGACTACAATGCCATTAAGTGATGGAACTTTTTCAGCTTCATTATACTCTTACCTACCTAGTCCTCAATGACTGAAGCATTGTAGCACACGACTACTTTCCACTTGCCAATTTAAGTGGATTTCAAATAATCAAATAATCACAATCTATGTCAGTCTCCATGTCAGAAACTAGATTTACCCCTTGCCGGCCTAATCAGGGATTTTAGGTTGGAAAAGAGGATTCAGCACCTAAGGCTGAAAGGCATGGAGCTTGAACTGAGTTTTCTGCATAAGGTGGGAAGCCAGGATTATGTGAAACTATCTTATAGGGAGGTCTTCATAAACCTCCAGAACTCCGACAAAAGACACATTAAGAGAAAAAATAGAGAATCTAGGACAATGGAGTTTGGAGAACAGAGACAGAGAGATCTCTGTGAATTCAAGGCCTGCCTGATTTTTGTCTCAAGAAGAGCCCAACCCCCCACCAAAAGAAAGAAATGAAGAGATAAATCAATGAACTGACAAAAACTTTAACGTAATATCAACGAACCACAAACAAGCTGAACAGAGTGCCAAAACAGGAGCAAATCAAAAGGGAAAAATAAACATGGTCAAGCTCAATGAGAGGGTTAACTAAAAGAACCAGCAGACAGAAGATGCTGAGAGAGAAAGAGAATATGAATGAAGAGCAAGCAGTTCCTGAGGCATAAAGTCAACTTTCTAGAACCGAGAATAGTGAAGAAAATAATAGAATAACTGTGGACATTCCAGTATGAGAAAAAAAAAAAAATCCCGAATATTCAGGTTCAAGGTACAAGTATTAAACAGAGTAATATACCTGTGACAAACACATCTTGATTTGTAACACAAAAGATTTCAAAGAGAAACTAAAGACGTAGATTACTACCTACAAATTAAATGGACTCAAGTTAGCATCAGAATTTCACTAGTAACAAAGAACTAAGAGCACAGAACAGTACTTTCAGGTTTGGTTGCACAGTTCTGAACTGGGTCTGGTCAAGTCTGACTTTCTAGCCAGCATTTGTAAAATCAAAGGTTCTACGTAGTTTGGCACTTTCAAGGTTGGTGATCTTACAAGCATGTTACGGAATAACTCTAGCTATATCAGCACCTGCTTCTGGCATAATGCCACCTCCAGATGTACAGGTTCCCAGTTATTAACAACTCTAATAGCATCAAATACAAAACCAGGCACTTTACATGGGAAAACACATACCACACACACTGAATTGTGTTCAGTCTAGTCGCATAAAGTCAAAGGTGTTCCTTTATTAAAAAACTACAAAGATCTCTGAAACCTGAGATCGCTTAATAAAAAGGCTTAGATTTCAAGTGACAGAGTGACAAATAGCAATATACATAATCTATAAGTGGAGATGTTATAAAATCTTTGTATACCATCAAATTCATATTCAGTATGTGTTAATTTTATGATTTCATTAAAGCAAAATCTTCCCCCACCCTCTGCTTTTTAAAATAAATGTGCACTTGTGGAGAAAAACCTGAATCAAGTACAAACATTATAATGGGTAAGCACTGGTATAGTCATATAACAGAATACTGCAGATCAAACTCTATCTGTAAGCCACATTTTACTGGAACATGGCCACATTCATTTCTTTGCACATTACATAGTAATGCTTTTACACAACACAACAGTGTTGAGATGCCATGGCAGACAGCTTTATAGCCCTGAAAAACTGGAAATATTTAACATCTGACCCATCAGAGAAAAAACTCTGCTGACCCTTGGGGTAGGTACAGAAAAATTGAGCTAAATGAATCACAAATAATGACACTCAAGTACAGAAAATGTACACAAGATAATTCTTCAAAAGTTCACAGATACAACAGAAACAACACTGTTCACATACACATAACCGCCTTTCCTAAAAACAAGAAAGCTGATCAATACTAAAATGACTGGGAAAGTGACAGAAGTGAATTATAACAAGTGTGTTCACTGATAGTGTGCTTCTATTTGTGAATCTGGGTGCTTAATCTATAATTACTATTTTAACTGTGTATTTCATACAACTAGCATGCATATCACATACACATGGCATTTAACCATTTTTTTAAAGTCTGAGTATGATGGTACACCCCTGTCACAACCAGCACTTCAGAGACAGACAGGACTGGGAGATCAAGGCCAGCAAGACTGTATCTTTTAAAAAAAAAAAAAAATTCAAGCAAACAAAAACCAAGAAAAGAATATACAGATCATATCAAGCATTTAATAGGAGGTGAAAGACTAATTTTGCTGACCTGTCAGAATTTTTCACCTTTTAGTAATGAATACAATGATTTAGCAATGAATCAATCTTAAGTGGGGAGCTTTTAAAAAAATTGAAGATGGCTCAGTTAAGATCACTGGGTGTTCTTGAAGAGGACCTGGGTTCAATTCCCAGCACCCACATGGCAGCTAACAACTGTCTGTAACTCCAGTTCCAGGGAACCCAACCCCCTTTTCTGACCTCTGCAGGCACTGTACTCATAGGTGCCCATACATACATGTAGACAAAACACTGACACACATTTTAAAAAAACAACTGAAGTGTCATCTTCTAAACCATCCTAGGGGTTCTAGCCCAAATACTGCACAGGGATAAAGGTGATTTTAGTTAATGGCTAAAATTTTAGAATCATTTTCTTAAATCTAAGACTTTAAAATTCTACTCTGGCTGGCTCTAATGAAGCCTAAACAAAACATGAAGGCTTGTACTACAGCTCATCATCTTAAGATCAGAACTGTTTTGTCTTGCTACACCTATAATGTTAATAAGAGAAAACTCTCAAGAAACTTAGTAGTATCATCTGACAAACATACAGGAATCTAGGAAAACTTATGCAAGTCCACTGAAAGAATTTATGTAATTTCCAAAATGTAATTCTCCTTCATTTTTATTTATTTAGGGAGAAGAGGAACAGAGGCAAAAAAAAATTCAGGTTGAAAAGAATTACCTCTTTTTGAGATGTTCTGCTTCGCCTTTTTCTAGTGTAAGTAGAAAATAAAGAAGACTGTAGCAACAAGAGGCCAGGAATGGCAGTAGCGTGTCACTAACTACACATGTATGATCCAGGAGCTTACATATCACACCAAATATACAGCCAGCTGTGCTGTCGGGAATTACAGTCAACCCAACCTGAGTGAAGAAAAATGAGATTAATGATCTCTTCACAAGTTTCTTCCCACAAATAAAAGCAAAACCTGTTAACTGGAAAGTTACTGCCATTTCAGATTAACATAAACATAACACAAGCCACATGCTGTATTTTAATGTCCAATTTCCTTCGAGGATTTAATTACCAAATTAAATGACTACAAATAGGTAGATTCAAGAAATAGCTTCTTTGGGGGAAGGTGGCACTGAAGACCGAAACCAAGTTGAGGGTCTCACCATGCTAGCAAGCACTCTACTGTGGAAACAGAGCTACATCCAGGCCTAAGAAATGCTATTAATATAATCTGCATACTACCTCTCTTTCATGACAACAAAAGTTTCTAAAATTTTCAGATACTGCAATTCCTGGTCAGAAATACAATTAACTTAAAGGAATGCTTTCTGCATTCAATCTTGACACCAACATTCACATTTAAAACATTTTAAGACTATTTAGGAGGAAGCTGTTACCTGGTTCCCAGCTCCATCCCAGGTAATCAAATATTCATTTATAATTAGCCTTCTCCTAACCTTTGATGTACACAAATAAAGAAACTGCCTCTACTGGGATGAGTAAGAGATATTTAACACTTGGCTGCTGTGCTGGATAGGTTTAGTGTCAACATGACACACCTGGGCTGAGGGAGCCTCAATTGGGGAATTAACTCCACTGGACTACCTTATGGCCAGTCGGGTATTTTCTTGATTGCTGAGTGCTGCGGGAGGGCCCAGCCCAGAGTGGGCAATATCATCCCTGGGCAGGTTGTTGTATATCATATAAGAAAGCAGACCGAGCACTGGCCAGAGGAGCAAGCCACTAAGCAGCATTCCTCTATGGCCTATGCTCCAGCTCCTGCCTCCAAGTAAGTTCCTACCTTGGGCTCCCTTGATGAATAACTGTGACCTGGGAGAGGTAAGCTAAATAAATCCTTTCCTCCCCAAGTTGGTACTGTTCAGAGTGTTTTGTCATAGCAACTGAAGGCAAACTAGGACAGCTGCTCACTGGCAAGAACACTGGAAGACCACTACAGTACATATGCTCATTCCTCTCCACCACTTGGTATGCACGTTCCTTCTAACTGTTATGAGCACAAACTGAAAACTACTGCTGTGTCACTAAAAACACTCAAGAGCTCTGAAATTGTTACCTCATCCAAAAGGCTATCTAAAATGGTGGCCCAAACTGGCTGGGATGTTGGCCTTTACGTAGAATAATCAATATGGTGGGTAGAAAGTAAAAACCTCTGTGAGACAGAGGAAAAAAAAAAAAAGCAAGTGGACATCTTTGATACTAAGGGAGTAAGAGTTCAATGTTCAAAAGCAAGGAAAAAAAAGAGTACTAGGAACTCAAAGCACTTTCCCTTTCAATTCAAGGGAAGTAACATTCTAAAAGCAGGAAGGGAGTTAAGGACATGCCTATAAAATTACTCCCCAAAACGACGTCTTCCTTCTAGTAAAACTAATTTTGAAAATCCTACAGTCAAAGTGTAAACATTACAGGGAGTTTAAAGCCCTAAGGGAGACGTACCAATATGAATTTAGTACCAATGAGAACAAGACACTCAGGGGTTAGAAGACAAGTAAGTTTCAAAGCTGAGCCCATAGCTTCCAGTGACTAAATCTTGTGATGTCCCTATTGGACATGAAACCATTTGGGTTGAACAGCAGACTATCCCCTGGATTCCAACTACATTCACTAACTATAAGTCACAAGTGACCTGAAGTATACTTTTAAGGTCCCTCATAGAACAGATGTAGAAAGGACCTAAGAGAATGGCTGAAATCCCCAATTAGCCCCCAAACTACACCATAGTCACAGACTTGATTAGGAACAGCCAGAAAGCATTCTCACAGAGCATCATGCTGTAATGGGCCATGAAAAACTTAACCAATGAACCTGAGTTTCTACTTTTTAAGAAGAAAAAAATAATACACATATTTACCAAATGCTTACTGATGGCACTTTGCATGATGTCAAAGCTCTGACTCCGGGCAGGGATAACCAGTAAACTGTGACAAACTGCCTGTCAGAAAAGGAGAAAACAAGTAACTAAAGCATAGCATTTAAGATAAGAAATACGTTTTAACACATTTAAAACAAACTCTAAATATTCATAGGGAACAGGTAACAAAAACTTGACTTTGAAGATGCAAATGTCAAGGCTCAAACAATCAGACCTGACACTTAAAAGCTCATTTTCCAAGTATTACATCTATTATGAGTACTAAAGTAGCTTACAGATCATGTATAGGAGAACAAGGATTCTTCCACACCCTTCAAGTAGCTTAGGAAGATAAGACTGTACTTGTATTATCTGTTACAACAGGAAAGCCTGAAGAATATGAACAAAGGATTGTTTTGCCAACCCTTTTTTGTCATTTGACAGAAAATGTACATCACAGAAACTACTTATGATCCAGAAAAAATTACCACAGACTAAGTATCCTTTATCCAAAATGCTTGGAATAAGAAATGTTTCCATTTGGGGAATTTTTTTAAATTTTTAATTAATTTATTAATTTGCACAGACAGATGAGTATCCATTACCCCAAAGTATATTCCAATAGCCAAAACTTTTTTGACTGTTATGTTAGGACTTAGAAAGTTTCAAATTCCTGAGCACTCTGAATTTCCACTTATGAATTAAGGATGCTGATGGCATTTCTCAGGATACATACTATTCAATTTAACCTTAACTATGGTCTGCCATTCCCAAAATCTAAAGGAAAAGGAGAGACTCAAAGCCCTATCACTTAAAATATTCCAAGTTATGGGGCTGAAGAGATGACTCAACAGTTAAGAGCACTGGATGCTCTTACAGAAGACCTGGGTCCAAAGTCTAGCACCTACTTCTTATCTGGTAACAATTGTCTCTAACTACAATTACAGAAGAAGGATCAGATGCCCTCTTCTGCCCTTGGTGAGCACTGCATAACATGGGTACAATTACATACATGCAGATATAAATCTTATACACATAAAGTAAAAATAAATCAAAAAAAATTTTTTTTAATGTTCGAAGTTCTAGAGAAGCAAGGAAGACAATACCTTCACAGACAAACCCCAGAGTCTGATGGGGAACATTACCAGAAGTGAAACATGCATAAAAACTGTACAGAGAAACAAAGACAAGATTGGTGAGAGGAGTATTATCACTCTGGAAAGAGACAAAGCTAAACTCAAGAGAACTCAAAAAACTAAGATTTGTATGTACGTGTCTTATGTGTGTGTGTTTGGAGGGGTTATCTTTCCAGGTTACTTTGATGTTTATATATGTGATTTTTGTTTATGTTTAAGATGGAACTCTAACCTAACTCTATCATTAAGCTCTATATTTATTAATACAGTTCTGAGAGTAGGAAAACAAAATCAATAGTTTCTTCTATTATTTCTCTATAAAATTTCTTATAGATTGATACTACCCACAATTTCTTTGTTTTTGTCCTTTAGAGACAGGGTCTCATTATGTGACTCAGTTGGCCTGGAACTTGGTATGTAAACCAGGCTGGACTCAAACTCAAAGATATATTCAATTGCCTCTGTCTCCCAAGTGCTGGGATTAAAGGCAAATGCCACCAAGCCCAGCTACCCCAAGTTTTTAAATGGAAATTTTTATAAATGAGAGAAAAAAAAAAGCACATATTTTCAATAATCTTCCTAGCTCTATTTTAAAACAAAGATGGTATTATTAATAAAAGGTAACTCACACTTTGCAAAGTGCCCATTCAATAATCAATGACCATACTTCCTCTCTTCCATTCTGTAACCATTTCATTCTAAAGCCACTAAGGGTAAGGACTCTTGCAAAGAAGTGTAGGAGAGTTAGGGAGCCTAGAGCAGGCTAGCCATGAACCGGACAGACTGCACCCAAAAGCCAGAGTACAAACAAAGTCTGGCAACAAGGAGAGACCAACTACAGACAGAAGAAACGATCAAGTAAAGTATATAGGGGAACCAAGTTTCTCACTATCAGAAAAGGAAGTACAAACGGAGAACAGGAGACCACTAGAATTATCCTGCGGTGCTGCAGTCTATTTCTGTCCATCAAGGAGGATAGGAGGCCTATAGTAACAAGCACCTAGCCTCTACATGTTAGTATCTGTTCTCCAGTGTTCCGTATGGAACATCTGACACTCTAATATAACCTCCTTTCATTTGTAAATGAGAAAAGGAAGCTATTTCCATTCTTCCAAGAATCTGACCCCAAAAGTTGCAGGTGCTACTACCATAACAATCTCAACTTTCCCTGAAGATTTATAGGTCACCATTTGAGAGACCTGAAGATGACTTAGAATTGAAAGATTCAGGAACTAAGATTAAAGCAGTTAATTGTGGAAGAGCCAAAAATCACAGCTAACATTTGGTAAAGGTTAAATGTAACTCCGTGTAGCCAAAGACTTTTATATGTTAGAGTAACTGACAGAAAAACCAATTTTCGTAATTTAATTTTCTTACATCAAGTATGCCCTAGCAGAGGAGTGACAAAACCAGAGTGTGGAGTTTGACTTTGCACAGCACTCCTCTTCAGGCATGCCTCTGTCTGTCGGTCCCAAATATTCTTTGGGCAAGTCTAAATTAGCTCAGTGAGTGTACTCAACATGCACACACATAAAAAAGTCCCTGGGCTCTATCCCCCAGGGGGAACCCAACAACAAAAGTCTTTAGTAACCACTCAGTATCTTAATGACAATTTTAAAAAGTAAATGATAATTTAACGTTAATGTGGAACAGTTCACTGGACTTGGAAAGGAATTCTGCATCTGAGAAAGCTCTCAGTGTCCAAACTCCTCTTCCCTTTAGTAGCTCTCCCTATAAACTACTGTCAATGAGGGCTAATTCTATAGTGGTCAAGAAGACACTAAATGAAAACCACAGGGGTCCAGACCAGTATATACAATGTATACAATAAGAGAAAATGATTCAAAAAATTATGTGCATACTAGCAGATAACACTACCAACCTGCCCCAACCAAAATCCCACTGTACTGATAATCTATCCAAATGAAATAAATTAGAAAATTACATTATTTAATTAATTTATCTCTCTTTCTGCCAGGTGCCACTGAAGGGTATAAGCCTTAGATTCTCTGAAGCTGGAGTTACACACAGTTCTCAGCAAATCCATGTAGGTGCTTGAGTCCTTTGCAAGAGCAACACACACTTTTAACTGCTGACCCATCTCTCCAGTTCCAGAAAAATAAAATTTTTGTTCTAAACATATCAAAAATACTTTCACATAAGGATGAACTTCAAATGCAACCAAGTTTATCTAACAAAAATGAAATCTTTGCTTTAAAACTTCAAAAACTAACTATAACTTCCTAATTTATGCTTTAACATTTCCAAGACAGCAACTTTGAAGTTTAGGACATGGCCTTGCCAAATGTTCATCTCAGAAAGAGTTGGGGTTCACATTTAGTTAGGGATCACACTTTCATGATAGCTGCGTTGCAGCTTTACACAGACAATACACTTTAATATATGGCACATATACATGTGCATGTACATGCACATGTACACACACCCTCACACATGCACACAGCCAGTTAGAAGAGAATAGCAGACACCACTACTTAATTCAAAGCCTCTGAGAACAAAGCCAAAAGGCTATGAGTTGCCTAAATCACCAAACTAGACCCTGGCAAATCTATCTCTGGAATCTAGATCCATTAATCCCCATACAATAATTTCTTTGAGATGTCATATATTTTTTAATAAACACATTAAATCATTCTTAAGACAATTACTAATTGTTAGGAAACCCAATTCTAAATCTAGGTTTTAAGGTCTTATAAACCTCAACCTAAAGCTTTCTTAGCTCTTGTCATTTGTTATCAAGTAAATTTCTGGTGTTAAATAATTAGGTTAGTTACCCAATTCATTATTTCTTTTTAAAAAATCAGCATTTATGAAGAAGTTACAAATAAGCAGGATAATAGCCCCTATGGGTAAGTATAGGCTAAAAATGCCACTGGCCTGATCCTAACCTTGTGACCCAAGTCAAATAAGGTCCATATCTATAAAAGGGTGTTGGTCAGCAGTTAAGAGCACTGATTTTTCTTGCAGGGGACTAAGGTTCGATCCAACACCCTCTTCTGACCTCCATATGGGCACTGTACAACATGGGTGCACTTGCTTATATTCATACACATAAAAGCAAATAAAATATTAAATATCTACAAAAAAGCATAGCTCTAAGCATTTAAAGAAAAACATGAAAATTCAGGACAAAAGAAGTAAAAACACTGGTTTAATAAAATCAGTTGGTATAGCAACAAAACAAAAGACTGGGTTGTAACTTGAACCTAGACATTACCCTACTGAAGAACACTGACAGGAGATCAGGACAGAACACCTGTGGCCTAGCAAGTGGGGATTACAAAGAATAATACAGTGAAGATCTCAATACCAGGAGGCAGAGGGACTGTGAGTTTAAGGCCATCTGAATACACACATCAAGAACATACATTAAATGCAGAAACAAAAAAAAATTACAAACCCTTAGTTTAGTATTTGTGACTTTTGGGAATCGTATTAATAATCTTTTAGATAATTTGGCCTCTTCAAGAGTAAACAATGACTCCCATATTCCAATTTAAAACATGTTAGAATTCAAGTTTAAACGTAAGGTTTCAATTTGAAGTTTCCTAGCACTGAAACATGCTATTAAGATTTACCACATTTTTAAAGTTTAATTAGAATATCTATATTAATACCTGCAAATGTTTGTTGAAAATCAGTTTTTACAAATAATGGAATATATTAGTTATTTAAACAGTTTATATTTTCAAGTAGTTTATAAAAGGAACAAAATATTGCTGGGTGTACAGTCCTACACATTTAATCCCAGCAGTCGGGAAGCAGAGGCAGCTGAGTTCTAGGGTAGCTGGGACTACAGGGAGACCCTGTCTCAAAAAGATCAAAAGAAAATCCCAAGGGAACAAAATATAAACAGGATTTGTAAACTGACTTCAAAACTTAAGCACTGGAGTCTATTTTGCTTACATGTAAGCAAGTGCACCCGTGTATACAACGCCCATGGAAGCCAGAAGTGTGTTGGATCCCCTAGAACGGGAATTATGAACAGCTATTACCTGCCATGTGGGTGCTGGGAACCGAAACTAGGTCCTCTGCAAGAGCAGCCAGTGCTCCCAATCTCTCAGCCATCTCATCAGGCCCCTTAAATTTAATTTTAATCAAGTACATACAGTTCTTAAAATGAAGAACTAGTGAGCAACCTTTTCTGTTTGAAAACTCAGAGATATCAATTCCTACCTAAATTTTTTTCATTAAGTCAAATTCTTCCTCTTCTAAATACATGATTTAACTATCGTATTATAAAATACCTGTCCTATCCCTTTATGCATAATATTATTTCCTATCCTGATATATGTCTAATAGTATCTCACAAATGGCAACCAGTGGTGGTGATTCTGAAAGACTTCAGAAATGAGCAACTTTTTTTTAGATGCACTATTACCTCTGTTATATCCCAATGGTGTAAAAACTGGTCCAAGTCTGTAAGGTAGAGAAGCACAGGAGAAAGCTGGGTCTGGATGACGTGTGGAACTCCTCGTAGGTTCTGAAGCCAGGTCAATTCCTCTTTTGAAAACCCTAATGCAGGTGACAAAGCCAATTAAAAAGTAGATCATAGAGCAGTAACATTCTCCATAATTTTTTATAAAGAAATGACATGTACAACTTTTTATAATATCCTGTTCTGTTAGTTCCTGCATCTCAAGCCATGTCCTAAGAAATAAAATCCTTGGGGCTAGAGAGACGGCTCAGTGGTTAAGAGTACAGGCTGTTCTTGCAGAAGACCTAGTTTGGTTCCCAGCACCCACATGGCAGCTAACTCTTCCTAACTCTAATTGCAAGGGATCCAATGCTGTCTTCCGACCTCAGTGAGAAATGCACTACATGGGTGCCCTTACATACATGCAAGCAATATACTCAAACACATGAAATAAACATGAATTTTTTTAAAAAAGAAAACTTAACTCTAGCAACAAAAGCAGTTAAATTCATACAACTAACTATATATATAAAGGATATAATCTGACACAAGCTAAAACACAGCAAAAAAATGCTCTTACTATCTTTACTGAAGAGTTACTATTTTTACATTTTTTAAAGGATGTAGGGCATAATCTTTCTAGTTAATGATAAGTTTTAAAGAAGCCAGGTATGTTAACCTGTGCTTTTCCTCTTAGCACTTGGGAGGCAGAAGCAGGAGAAACTCTGTGAGTTCAAAGCCAGCCTGGTCTACAAATAAGAGTTCTAGGCCACCCAGGGCTATACAGTGAGACCCTATCTCATTAAAACAGAGGCAATTGAACAAAGAGCTGCAATAGTATGTTCCTTTCCATATATGTTAAACAAACATTTTATGTTCACATATAATGCCCTCAAATGTTTTAAATTTACTCTATACTCCAAGTATGTTTTTTGAGGGGAGGGAAGCAGGGAGGTAGGAGTCAACCCAAAACCTTGTGCATCTGTAGGTCCTTCAACAATACTTTTAACATAATTGATTCTCTTCCTGGCCCTATTACATCTGATCTAATCTACATAAAAAAATCTGCCAAAGACCCTTCTGACCAATAGCCCTCAGAAGGATCAGAGTATCATAGAAACCACCCAAGAAGCTATCTGCTTTTATCTACAGACCACCATACTTCAAAAAAAATTTTAATTTTTATTTTGTGTGCATGTTTTGCCAGATTTTAAGTGCACCACATGCACGCAGTACCCAAGGAGGCCACACAAGGGTATTAGATCTCCTAGAACTGGAATTATGGTATGCCGTTAGCTGCCATGTTGGTGCTGGGTCCTGGACTCTGGTCCTCTGCAAGAGCAGCCAGGGCTCTTAACCACTGAGCCATCCCTCTAGCCCTTTTATACCTTTATGAACATGGTCTAATGAAGCATTACTAATTATTGTGTTAGTTATATAACAATACTGAGACTCACAAGTTTCTAAAAACTTAAATCACCAGTTATGGTTGGCATGTGCCTGTAAACCCAGTACTTGGGAGGCAGAAGCAGGCAGATCTTTCTGAATTCAAGGCCACCCAGGGCTATATAATGAGACCTTGTTTCAAAAAGTAAATTCAAAAAAAAAAAAAAAAGAGAGAACAAATAAAACATCCTGATTCAATTTTATTAAAAAGCTTGTTTTGGATTCTACCAATATGCTAACTAACTCCTAATTTCAAGTCTTTAGAAAATGCTCACCATTTCAAGCCAAGTAACAAAGGCAATGAACATTTCTACAATCTTAGCAATTTTGTTTTAAAGACAAATGGGATACAGAAAATACCAAGTCAAAACCTGACATTATTAATATATCAAGTTGAAAATTTTAAGCATGTTTAAAATAGACCTTCTCTGGTTATTTTAAAAAGGGGCAATTAGGTACATTCACTGTAAATGGCAACAATCAAGTTGAGAGGTAAGATTAAGAAGGAAATGGAAATATAATCACATGACATTCAGATAAAATCCCCATGTTTTTGGCACTTGTCCCATGAGAGACTGAAGGACAGATAATGTATTAGCCAGCCTTATGTACTTCAAAGTGTAGACTATAAATAAATACATTTAAAAATTCACACTAAGATAATTATCATCTTCAAACTGAGAATCAACCAGGTAAGTCAGCAGGCCTTAGGATCTTGACTCACACTAGGTTTTCATTCTTGCTTGACAAGTCAATGTGGCTACCTGTGAGTGTGGAGAATAAGAAGCTGAGGTAGTCCACATCAGTCACCAACCAGTCTTTAACCGAATGGTTCCACCCAGAAAACGATGACCTGTAATAAACAATGGAAGAACTATTACCAGAATTCTTTTTCTCTTCCATTCCTCCCTCCCTCTCTTCCTTCCTTTCCTGGGGATGGGGGAATTAAGAGGCTGAACCCAGGACCTTCAAGTGCTCTACCACTGCTCTACACCCCAAGTCCTGCATTTCCCTCAACTAGAAACAAATTCAGGCTGGTGTGATTGCTCGGTAGGTATAGGCACCTGCCTCCAAACATTACAATCTAAATTCAATCCCTTGGACCCACAAGGTAGAAGGAGAAAACTGACTCCTGCAAGTTGTTCTCTGACTTCTACATGTGTCATGGGACAAGTGCATGCACATACACAAAATTTAAACAAAATGTTAACACAAAATTTTAAAAAGAAATCAAATTCACTTCAGTAAGTTAAAAGGCAAAACCCACTGCATATATGGCTCTAACTTTCTTTATAAGGACACAAATACTGCAATATGAAAATTTTAAAGTCTAATATTTATATTTATACAGATTCATTAAAAAGCATAACTGACCCACATACTTACTATTACCCACATATTTGTTAAATACCCACTATTTAACAAAATTTCCATCCACTTCAAAATTAGACCCAAAGAGCAAAGGAAATTTTCTTTTTTAGTAGCAGCCTCCACCACCAAATAAATTTATTAAATTTAAATGAAATTCATAGCTAACTAAGCAAAAGCATCTAATCAGGCAAAGAAGTTTTGTCTTTAAAGTGGTGATAAGACAACTATGAGACCCTATTCTTAAAGCTGTAATCTTGTCTGCCTGCACAAAGAACAGCTAAAACAGGAGACTCGCAAGAGCTGATGAGCTAGGTGTGGTGGTGCACACCTATCAGTCCAGTACTGGAGAGGCAGAGAAAAGAGGACCAGAAGTTCAAATTCATCTCCAACTATACAATGAATTGAGTTAGCCTGGGCTACATGAGACTATCTCAAAAACAAAACAAACAAACAAAAAACAAAACCAAGGAAAGGAAAAAAGCTAAAGGTAAGGCAGTTTTAAATGAGGAGTACTTGGTTCCTGCTGTAAGATCAGTTACTAGTTATCCTTCAAAAACTTCCCTCAAAGCAAGGCTTCCTTGGGTAAAAAGGCAAAAAAAAACCACTTAAAATTATCAGATTTAATTGGCTGAGAATATAAATTTTATCACAGACACCCAAGTAAATGTCAGACAAAATTAGTGTTTTCTAATTTACTTATAAGCCTTTTTAAAACTTCTATGAGAACTGCATTTCCATTTAATATTCTTAACTGTGGGGGGAAGACACACTAAAATTACAGAAACACTCTTGTGTCATTCCCAAGCAACATGAAAACATCTACAGTGAGGAAAAGAAGGGTATAATTAAAAGCCACAGGTGCTCAACAGAAAGGAACACAAGAGTGCCCAATAAATATGAAAAGCAACCGTGCCTCCCAGTGGCTAAAAAGAGCAAATTCATTTGGAACAAATGAAAAGCAAGAAACATGTCAGTTTTTAAAACTATGGTGACCAGAACGCCTCAGAGAGGGAGAACCAAAAGAGGTAAACTACAATTCTCAGATTCAGCCTACTGAAAACTCAAACTAAAGTTTCTTAGTCCAAGTAATTTTTCCCTTCTCAAGGACTGTATTCAACATTTTAGAGAAATTTCCGTACTTATGCTTTATACTCATCCAATCCAGCTATAGAAATCATGGGCAGAATGGTAACAATAGAAGTGAGAAAGGCCACAGGAGAGAACTGTGGAAAAACAAAGCTGGCATCAAAATTCTAAAGTACATGAGATAGTTTTTAAAGAACATAACATAATGTTTGTCAACTGTTCCAAGTACTCTTACATGGATTTGCCACTGGATGGCACACCTGTTCAGAAGAAGTTGTTTCTAATCAATCTTTTGTATACCTTTCCATTGAATATGTTCCAGAATGGTTTAAGAGAAAAAAGTCAAACTTTAAGAAACTATAAACAGGTGGTAAAAAGAGAACAGTTCTAAGTACCCTCTTTAAAAGCTAAGAGTAAATGGAAACGAACAACTTCTAGCTGACGAGATTTTCACGCATGGAATACACGTTGGTAGTACCCTGCCTACAGACAGACAATTATGACATTTAGGAGCACTAAAATTACAAAAACTAAATTCAGTCTCAAAGCCCAATTAATGAAGTATTTCTGGAAAATTCATATTGTGACAGAACCTAAGATCTTTGGGATTAAACAGAAAGACCTTTATAATATAGGAGATAATCAAAAACTTGGCTCATATATAATCATGGACTAACAGAGGACAAGCTATTTTGGAGAAAAAAAATGAAGTAATTCAAAATATGTCTAAAGGAACCAAACAATTTTAACTTGTGAATTTATACTAAA
Source organism: Eospalax fontanierii (assembly GCA_035773235.1). Lineage (NCBI taxonomy): Eukaryota > Metazoa > Chordata > Mammalia > Rodentia > Spalacidae > Eospalax > Eospalax fontanierii. The sequence goes on from CM069541.1 coordinate 32,464,387, forward strand.
GTCATAATGGTAATGCCCTGGAATTTGACAGTTTTTTAAGGAAGCTCTACTTTCATATTATTTCTAAAAAGAGATTACATATGCATGCCTTGAATTCAGAGATCTATCTGCCCGCCTCTGCCTCCTGAGGACTGGGATTAAAGTTGTGTTCCACCACCCCTGGTAAAAAAAGAGATTGTTATAAATGAAATTAATATTATACTCACAAAGACGAAAATCTATTAATAAACTGCACAATTACTATAAAGCAAATTTTAACTTGAACTTTTAACTACAACAATCTGCTATGCACACATGCGTGCATACAAGCCACTGAAGACTGAACCTATCACTGAACTCGAATCCCACTTTCAATCTGCTTTACTGATTTATATGAACACTCGTCAGTATTTGTAGATTAATTCCTTTTCCTAACTTACTACAAATCTCCAGGAAAAACAACAACAAAAAACCAAAAAGGAAAATAAGAAAAGCCTTTTGAAACTATACTTGACATAAGCTAGTAAGCCCAAGGAAATCATAAACTGTTGTTAATGAAGATACTGAATATAATTTCCAAAGAGAATCAATTTCAAGAAATGTTCAAAAGCTGGTCTTAACTAAGTGTTAAAGGATGTAGCTAAAGAGCACAGTGCCCTCCACTGGAAGTTAGTAAGCATAAAACATTTCTGTTACATTATAATAACTGCTTATACTTAACAAAATATAGACTTTTGTACTTCTAAGAAGGAAAAAGCATGGGAAACTAATCAATACTTAAAATATGACTAATTCTAAAACATGAACCTACACTAAGAAATCCTGAATTTTCAGTGATGGAGAGATGGCTCAGCAGTTAAGAGGGCTGGCTACTCTTACAGAGACCCAAGTTCAGTTCCCAACACTGATATAGCAGCTAATACCTGTCCTCAACTCCAGTTCTGGGGGTTACAATGCCCTCTTCTTGCCTCTGCAGGCATGCACAAAGTGAACCTACTAATATGCAGATGAAACATTCATACACATAAAATAAATATAAATAAAAATCCTGTTTTTAATGGAAGGCAGGTCTCAAAGAAATACCTGTATACTAATATTTGTAAAAGTATTATTCACAGTGGCAAAGTGACAGAAACAATCATAATCAATAGATCAACAGGACAGAGAAATAAAACACAGCATATACATTTGATGAAATATTACTCAGCCTCAGAAAAGGAACAAAATTTTGATATCTGTTACAACACGATGAACCTTGAAGACAAAGGGAAATAAGCCAGGTATAAAAGGAAAAATGATCTTATTAATACAAAGCATCTAGAACAGCCAACAAAAAAGGCAGAAAAGTGGTTACCATTAGGTAAAAGGAAGAGGGTACAGTTCTAATTTCCAGAACAAACATAAATACCAGGTAAGTATGGAGGTCCACTTGCAATTCCAGCCAATGTGGAGACAGGAAATTCCCAGAGCAGGCTATGTAGCTCTGAGTTTGACTGAGAGACCCTGCCTCAATGAATAAGGCAAAGAGAAACTGAAGATTATTCTCAACATCAACCTCAGGCCTCCACACAGATGTGCAATGCCTCCACACATGTCCAACACCACCCACCCCCTCCACATACCTGTATGCTCACATACATGCAAACATGCATACATACACACATGAACATGTAAAGAAGTTCTAGAAAATTACCACTATGGCCTTAAAAATGTCAAAAGAGTAAATCTTATGTTTTGTATAGTATCACAAAACACACAAAAAGAAGCCATTTTTAATAATTCCTAGTTTGGATTTTCAAGCAAGCTTATTTAAGTTCACTAGACTCAATACATGAAATTCTAAGATCAGTAGTATGGCTCAGTAGTTAAGAACTCTTCCTATGCAATCATGAAAACTTAAGTTTAAATCCCTAGAACCCACATTAAAAAGCTGGGCATGGCCACACATACCTGTAACCCCAGTGTTGTGGAGGGCAGAGACAAGCTGACCACTGAGGCTTGTTAATCACTAGCCTAGATCTATATTCAATGAGAGACTGTCTCAACAAAGTAAGGAGGAAGGTGACAAAGGCAAAACATCCAATCTCTTCTGTCCCCCATGTACACACATCCTCAGAGATGACACACATACATTATACACACACATACCCGCCAAAGAAAATTTAAGATTCCTGAAAATAAACAGATATCCATATCACAATGTATACACTACAAGACTGACTTTCAGCTACCTATTTTTGATTACTTCAACTTCTATCCCACACTATATACATAAATCACTAAGCAAGTAACTTGGACAGCCTCAGTTCAGGAAACTGTCTCTAGCTAGTAACAGTATTAGCAGAACTGTAATTATTGCATTAAAGAAAAGCAGGTGAAGGTGGCCACAGAATGTTACTTTAAAAAGCCTTCTGTATTTCAATCCCAGTAAGAGAACAGGGGAGAAAAGGTTATACGTTTAAAATATAGCTCATTTCACCATGATACCTCATGTACAGTATCCCAATAAGTGTGGCAGCCAAACTTGAACTGAGTCTTCCCATAATACAGCACCGACTTAACCGAGAAAGCAAATCAGCAGGCAGTGTGGGTAGAAAATATACAAGCTGAACCAAACGTTGCTGAGACTCTGCAGGAAGAACCACCACAGCGCCTTCTTGAGGATCTAGTGGAGGAGAAATGAAATTCTACTATAAATGATATACAAACCACAGAGTAATGTAGTTGGATGACTTCTGCTGCATTCAAGGCTGACAAATTATGTTGAAACTCTATTTTATCAATTCCAAAGAAAAAGTTTTTATTACAAACTGTATGTATGGCTTATTAATCCATTTGGTAAAATACTGGACATAATCACTTATTTAGTCTTATGTGACACTATAACTTCACAGTAAGCAAAGGGTCCTAAGAGAAGTTAGAATTCTGATGGGAATGAAAGATTTAGTACAAATCACAAATAGAGGAAAAACAAGCTATCTTGTTAATCAATAATTATAGTATGAAACTGCTGGACACAACAGCACATGCCTTTACTCCTAGCACTCGGGAGGTAGAGACAGGTGGATTTCTATGAGACCAATGCCAACCTGGTCTACATGGCTTGCTGGGGTTAAAGGGAGATCCTGTCTCAGAAGGAGAAAATAAAAATTATAATATGACCTAATTTAACACAAATGAACTGCTTGTTCCATTATGTACACATGTATACACACACCTACACATATATGTGCAATGTTTTAAAAGTATAACCTACAAAGGGTGGCAATGTTCATAAGAGGCATATCAATTCAAAGGCTTAATACCAATTAGTAAAAAAAGACACTAATATTTGCTATGATATTTATGAACCTTAATAGCATTAGAGAAAGAAGTCAAGAGCAAAGATCTCACATAATTCTACTTATAGGGACTGTCCAGAATAAACAGAAATAATGTCCAGAATAAAGAGAAAATAGACCAGCTGCTGGCAGAGGCTGTGATACAAGACTAAGAAATGACTAATACGTACAGGGTTTCTTTGGGGATGAAAATGTTCCAGTAGTAATAATGGCATCACCTTAAGAATGCATTTTTTTAAACTCACTAAATTATACAGTGCAAAATGCAATTTATAATATGTGAATTATATACCAATAAATGTAACTATACATATTTTGTACATACATATGCCAATAAGCTTTTATTGACATTTTTGCTCAAAATATTAAGTAATCAGTTCTAGAAATGGATAGAAAATATGGAATTCATCTAAGCTACTCATTATGATTCAGTAAACAATACACCTATCATTCTACAATCAAAGAATCTTCAAAATGCCTTATTAGTTGACTTTATGAATAGCAAAAACCTTTTAATTTAGATAATTTAAGAATGCAAAAAAATCCAAAATGGCCATGGTGGAATATACCTGCAATCTCAGTACCCAGGGCAGAGTATGGAGATTTGTATAGGCTGAATTACACAGTAGGACCTTTCATCTGTGGTGTTTCTAAACCACATAACAGTGGTGCTTTGAAAAGAGACAGCCTGACTCTTAGCATTCATAAGGCCAAGAGTGGACCCAAAGTGCTGAGCACACTTCATATCTCTAGGAATTATGTTAATGAGCCAGGGTTTTGCTCATTCTTTTATTGAAACAGTATCTTCAGCATGAACTGGTGAAGCGGAAGTCAGGACCCTTTTCCTATCAGAGAATCTTGCCCTATGATCACTCTAAGCCTAGAATAACATAACAGATCTCTCTCACTGTCTGCAATAAGAAAAGTACAAAGCTTTCAGCAGATATGATATGTAGAACATGCATAAACACATTCCTTTTACTATCATAGGTGGAATGCAAGGAGGGGTCCTGAAGGATCAGAGGAGCACATGGCTCAGTGAGCTTATTGAGAAATATACAGTACCCTTTCAGTTGCAAGGTTATATAAATCTTTAGCCCAGACTATGTCCATATTGTAAAAGTCATTCCTACATGCCTTGAAATAACCAACCTACCTCCTTCCTAGACCCATCACCAAAATAAAAAAACTGGGTAGGGTATGCAAAAGGCCGAAAGTATTCTAATACCTAAAAATGAATTTGCAGTTTGCTAATTCTGTTTGAGCAATTTAACCACGGCCTAACTAACATGAACTAAAAAGAAGGAAAATCTAAAGAGCTCTCCATAGTGGCACATGCCTTTAACTCCAGCACTCAGGGGAGCAGAAGCAGGAGAATTTCTGTGAGACAGAGACTAGTCTATTCTACACAGCAAGTTCCAGGCCAACTGGGGGCAAAAGGGAGACCCTGTCTCAAAAAGATCAAAAGAAGGGGAGGGTTCTTTCCTATACTGATAAGAGATCCATGACAACCTCTGCCACTAAACACCTACCATAGATTCGGAGAGCAGTAGCTTGTAAACTTTTCAGTAATTCTTTATTTGCTCGTGTTGCAGCAGTATGAATAATATCAATCAGCTGTGTGGACAGCTCAGGGTTTCGGGAGCCAAGGTGAGACAGTTGCAAAGGTAAGCCAGCCAGCCAACGGGATAACACTCTATTCCGGTATCTTAAGAAAGCCAAGGAAGAACACAATAAAACATAATTTATAAACACAAGGAGACAAATTTCCTCAATTTAAATTTAAAAGCAAAAGTAGCTACATATAAATAATACCACATTTATTGACTTAAAGATTTAAAAGCCTATAAGATCTGAGCATGGTGGTGTGTACACCTTTAATCCCAATACACAAGAGGCAAAGTAAGTGGGCTCTCTGGCCAGCCTGGTCTACAGAACAAGTTCCAGGCAGGGAACATGTATAGGAAGACCCTGTCTCAAAAAAACTGCGCACACACACACACACACACACACACAAAGCCTATAAGATGCTGGCATTGTTTTTTTTAGTAGTGGCAGTTAGTACTAAATTAGGAAGTTATATAACTTGGGACACTAAGGTAATTTAGAGATAAATTTTGAAATAAATAATGAAAAAAAGACACCATTTAATTCTATGTGAACTGCTTATCCTAATAATGTTAGTATCATACTATATATGCAATAAATCAAAGAATTTAGCATACGCTGTCAACACAGAAATGACTTCAGACTTTTCTATTATTTTATTCTTTAGGATATCTGCCAAAGCATCAATATTTTGGGAAAGAGCAAACAATTTTGCTGCCCCTGAAAGCATGTACTTTGTTGTCTGGCAGACCAGAACTTATTTCTCAGCTCTGCTATCTACCAGCTACAAGGTATTTGCCAACTTATGAAGTCTGTTAAATAACGAAGTGTGCTTTCTTTCTATAAAATCCGACCAACTGTTCCTACCTCATACTAGTGTTACAAACATCAAAATTAACCATGAAAAGCACATCTACCTACATGTTAGGGGGTATCAAGTCACTGTCTTTTACTAAAGATACTTTTCTGACCATCTCAAATAACCTCAAATTCACTATACCAAAAAGTTCATTCCTTAGTCCACTTTCTGTGTCAAACTGCACCTAACACCAAATGAAGCCAGAAACTTCCCGTCTTCCACTGCTTTTGTTCTTGTTCCACATGTCCCACTATGTTTTCATGGGAAGAAAAAGAAAACGTTGTGGCTACTACAGATTTTTCCAACAGTCCTTCTGCTACAAGTGGACAAGAGGCTTCTACCTGTTCAGATATCGGTACAGTTTCCTTACAGTACGAAGAATCCTTGTTTATAAAATTCTGTCATTTCTTAAATAGAACAAATAAGACAGGACTTCTACAAAGACTCAATCATTCTACTGACTTATACAGACTAAATAACTCAAGAGAAAAAAAGAGAAATAAAAAACTTTACCTGACTCTGTAAGATCTCACTTCTTCTTTCTGATAGATTTTACTGAAAAACTTCAGTAACAAAGTCCTAACTGGAAGAAGAAGGCCCCTCTGCTGATACAATGTATAAACTGCCTTAATGAGAGTCTCTGAAGCCTCTAAAAACAGAAAGAAAACAACTCTGCATATGAATCAAAGATGTCAATAGCCCCAAATTCCTATAAATACACAATACTTTTACTTTGTTCCTGTAGCAAAGCAGGTCTTAGGTACAGATTCAAATATATAGCAACAGCATGACTACAACAAAAGCCAAACCAACCAAACATTACATTATCCATGTTTTTAGGAATAAACCCAGGAAGACAAAAACCAAGATAGGAGAAAGGTGAATTACATGAAAACCATACAAGAAAGTTTTGATTTCAATGAAAGAAAAAAAAATTGGTCACTCTAACACTGACAATCTAAAATTTTCAAGCTATAAGAAAGAGACTACAGGGAAAAAAATCAATTCAAAAACATAGAAATCTTTACCAGTTTTCCTTAGAATGGACCTACCCCAAGAAAAGTATACTCTAAACCACAATTTCAGGGCTCAAGCAGAGAGTGCTTTATAAATACTTAAGACTAGCTACCTTACAGTGGCTGGAATATAATTAACCTAACTACATAGAATGATGGAAGTCACCGCTTCATGCTAGACCCTAAACAGCATGCAGAGGAGCTCCTCTCTAAGAGCAAAACAGCATCACCCACCTCTGTTTGGTTGTATCTGCATTAGCCTCCATGATACTCCAAGCAATCTGTTCAGCTGCTTACTGTTTAGCCTAGAGCCATCTTCAAGAGTCTCTGTCACAAATTTCCTTATTGTTTCTATCCAACTGGAATCTTTCTGCAAAGTTGAGGCATTTGCCAGGGAGACCATGATATCAGACAGTGTTAAATTCAGTAAAAGATGATCTACGTTATTGGAGAGAATCGTGCAGTGCTTGACACTAAAAAGAAAGCAAACATACATGTCTATAAAGCATTATATCTACCGTAAGTGCTTCATTTAGAGTACTTAAAATAGTCAGTGGTTAAGTTTTTCTTTGTAGAATTTTAAAAGTTCTAAGATATTGGTATGTAGGCTATGTTTAGGTCATAATTCTATAAATAAAACTATTCTTATGGACTCAAGGTTCTTAAAAAAGCCTGAATTTTAGACTCTATGGCTTGATTCACTATTTAAGTCACTATTACACAGAAGGCAAATGACTTTATGGAACACTACACAGGAATCTTGAAGATTTAAAACTTGATAAGAAGACCTGAAAACCCTAAATCAGTTCAAGATGTTTTTCAAAGCAAGTATTTGCCTTTTGGAGACTACCACAGTAAGCTTGACTTTGATTCTATCTGTTTTAAAAGAGCCATTAATAACTCCTTGTCACAATCACTGGTCTGGAATTACTTTAAATCAGTTCATTTCCTCTATTAAAACAAAATAAGTTTCTTTCAAAGCTTAAAGAAATTTCAAAATACCTCAAATAGAATTTTGTAATACAGACAAAATTCAAAACTTAGAACATACTCATTTTAGACTATTCAACAATAGTTGAATAATCTTTTCTTAGAAAAGATTAACCATAATCACAAGGATCTCAAGACTAATACATTTTAGTGAAAGAATGGCCCTAGCTTAGGCTTGAGCAAGAACATGTACTGAATTACTACACATACATGAGAAAGGAAATAAAAGTTTGGTACTACCAAGCATAAAACGTAAGATTAGAAAAGGAAAATGTTACTAAACAGCAATAAGCCAGTCACAAAAAGCATCAAAATGAATTCCATAGGCACAAGGAGTAACATGACTACTAGCTTCCTTCAGATTTAAGACTATGTGAGTACAAAAGAGAAAATAGTTACAGACTATTATCAAAGAACATTGTGTGGTTACTAGAACAATCCAGGCAAGGGAAGCCACGAACAACAAGGCCTGATATTGGAATGGACTAGGCAAAGGGCATTTAGGAAAAATAAAATTATCTAGATTTGAAATCTGAACATAAATATATGAGTCTGGGAATGGTGGGAAATGTCAGGATTCAATCATTGGAGATTCAATAGAGATGATGAAGAAAAATGAACAGAAATCAAACCTAAGTTCTACCTTAGTTAAATATCATAAATTTGGAGAACGGTCAACTGACCATTCAAAGCATGAGCCTGACAAAGAAGTCTCAGTAATTTAATAAAATTACCCATAGAGGGGAGGGATAAGTAACACTAAAGGACTTTAGAAAAAGTCATATGGAAACCTACCACTATAGAAAAGCTTCTTAAAAGTATATACATATACTACATTGTATATTTAAAAAAAAAGAGAGAGAGAGACTAAAAGGAGTTATCCTTTAACAGGGGGACACTGCCCTTTCTAGGCATGATAGGCTAATGAAAACAAAAACAAATGAAATGCCAGGAATGGATTCCCTCTCTAGAAGCTGTTGACCAGAGATCCCTTAGCCCTTCAAATAATACTGACCACTGTCTCTGGTCTTGGTTATCCACCAGAACTGGATGGTAAGACCCTACATACATGAGCTATAGAACAAACAAGGAGAAATTAAGCTAGTGCTGACTTCAGAGGCTCATTTCCACTGGCTAGCATTCATATTGCTATATATGCTACTGGAAGGAAAAAAAATAATCAACCTTACCCAGCTGTGAATCCTGTGAACTATGTAACAACTGGCCTGGTAAGACATGCCCACCAGTGCAACAGTGGCACAAATGTTAATTAAGGGAGTAACCAACCATTCTTCACTTGGATTTAAGGTCTGCTTCTTTGGACAGAATCCATATCTGATGCTGGGATGAGGCTTAGAAACCTGAAGCTCAACAGGTCACAGGACATAGGGGAGAGAACCTAATACTAGTTTTCTTCTAAATAGCTATTGTATTAAATTGACTCAATGACAGTATTACACCGATAGTTTTTGCATAACCAAAAACATTCCTTATGCAGGAGATGGCAATTAAAACAGAAACCCAAAAATGGACAATCTGCATAGGACAAGAGGCTCCAGAGCACTTATTCCTGAATAAAAAACTTGTATCAAATTTCTGCTCAAAAATCATTGTAGAAGATGGGGTGGAAAGATTCCAAGAGTCACAGGTGCTGGATGCCCCAAAGAAAGTGTTCTCCACACAGCTAGTCAGTTATACATATGAACTCACAGATAGAGTGACGGCATGTACAAGTCCCATGCAAGCTGGAACCAGAAAAATCCCAGCATAGACATGGGCAAGTTGGGAACTCAACCTAAGGAAATTTTGGCAACCGGTGGCTACAGGGAAGGGTAGAGACAGTCTCTTTCAAGCATGGGGATCTTAGTAGGTTAACTAGGCACCACTGAATACACCCACACTGAAGAACACTTGGAGACACAAATGAGACTCTATAGGCCTTATTTTATATATATATATGTGTGTATGTGTGTGTGTGTATATATGAGAGTACATTAAACTGGGTGGGAGGGCTATAAGGGGAGCTGCTGATAGGGAAAGGGATCTAAATACCATCAAATTATATTGTATGAAAATCACAAAAATTCAATTACAAAAAAATTTCACAGAAACATTCCCAGATACCTGTCACAAAAGGAGCCAAGAAAACTAGTTTTCTATTTTCTATAGTCAAAATTTTTACTTTGTGTAGTCAAATCTCTACTCAAAATAATTTTTTATTATTATTTTATCAATTAAGAAAGAATTATACTTTGATCAGACAATATGTCTTCCCCAAAGGTAAAGCTGTACAAGATCAGAACTGATTAAAAACATTTTAAGAGTTAAGCTCTCATACTCATGAAATCTAACAACTCCCAAAGAGAGTAAATGAATATCACTATAAAACTACTAAAAATGAAAAAAGAGAAAAGGAAAATTAGAGAAAGTCAGGTATGGTAGCACATACCTGCAACCCCAGCTCTTGGGAGGCAAAGGCAGGTAGATCGAGAGTTCAAGGTTATCCTCAGCTTAAGGGTCAAGCCTCAGCTATGAGACTCCTGTTTCAAAAGTATCAACAAGTAACTTTTTAATTATCCATCAACTCATAGATGATTTCCTAACAGAAACAGAAACCAAAAGACAGCAGAATGTTCCTGTCCATGTGCTCAAAGAAAAGAATCACAGAACCTAGAATCTTATATTCTGCTAATAAATTCTTTAAAAATGGAGAAACAGGAAAGATGATTCAGTGAGTAAGAATATTTGCTGGACAAGCTTGAAGACTTGAGTTCAAATCCCCAGAACCCACGTTAAAAAAAAAAAAATGTAGAAATGACATTTTTATTTCTATAAAGATTATAAATGATTCCAGATACATAGACTGAAATTTTAAAAATTCTTTTATAAGAACAGAAAGTTGTACAATTTTAAGGGCCAAATTTACGTTAGATGAAAGACCTCTAAAATATCCATTTTTGCTCGAAAGCTCAAATTTTATCATTCCCAGATAATGTCCTTTGCTTTCGTCAAACTAAGATTCACGTTATTCATTTTTATGAACCTGTGTGCCAAATCCCCAAGACTAACTAGCCTTGAAAATGTTCCATGAATGGATGCTTCAAAGCATGATACAGAATCCTACATAATCTCATTTTCTTTTAAACATATACACTTATGACAACATTTACTTACAAAGAGATTAAAAATAATGATGAATGGAGAGGTGGCTCAGCAGTTAAGAGAACTGGTTGCTCTTCCAGAGGACCCCAGTTTGCTTCTATGACAGCTAACAACCATCCATAACTCCAGTTCTAGGGATTCAACACCCACTTCTAGCTTCCAGAGGCACTGCACACACCTGATACACTTATATCCATAGAGGCAAAACACTCATACACATAAAAAAAAAAAGAAACTGCAGAGAAGGCTCAGTGATTATCAGCACTGGCTGCTCTTGCAGAGGACCTAGCACCCACAAAGCAGTAAACAACTGTCTGTAAGTACAGTTCCAGGGGAACTGTTGCTCTCTTCTGGTCTTGGTGGCCAACGCACATACACATGATACTTACAGGCAAAACATTCATACACATAAAAAATAAAGATTAAAATATTTTAAATAAATATGACAATTATACTATTAAAGTTAGGTAAATGTGGCTCTCAAAATATCTATAAGCATATTTTTTTTGTGATGACATGATGTGACACACATGATGTGACCAGCCTAAGGGTTACTTAACCCTAACCTAGGCAATGTGACAGATCTGATCACTGAAATGACAACTAAGTGATTTGTGTGAGTTACAATGTGGATACACTATTCCAGGGAAGACAGAGATGATGCTACTGAGAAAGCATGCAATTTAAAACTTGTGAACTGTTTCTAGAACTATCCATTTAGTATTTGGGACTACATATTAACTGATATTATAAAAAGACTACAGGTAAGGATGGACTATTTTATAGCCAACAAATTTTTTACATGGTAGCCTCTTAGGCTGTTCTACATTATCTTCTTTAGGAGGGAGGGAATATGCATGTGTAGTGGTGTATGGATGCCTGTGCCAATATGTGCATGGTAGGGAGGCTGAGGTCAACACGGAGTGCTTTTCTGATTGCGCTCCACTTTTTAAAACTTTTATTATTTTGTATACATACATATATTTACACATGGCACACTTACAGAGGTCAGAGAATAATTTGCAGTGTCAATTCTCATCTTGCACCATTTGGGTCCTAGGGATCAAACTCTCTTGCCCCTTCACATTTTATTTTTTGAGACCAGGTGTCTCACTGAACGTGAACCTTAATGACTCAGCTAACCTGAGCTAATGAGTATCAGGGATCTGCCTGTCTCCTAGCCCCACCTCAACCCGCATGGTAGTGTTACAGGCTTGCTATGCTATGCTTTTAATGTTCGTTCTGGGGACCCAAACTCAGATCTTTGTGCTTGTGAGGCAAGCACTTTACCAAATGAGCCATTCCTCTGGTACTAAGATGATCTTTTCTTTAGCTTTTACAGATGTTTCTTAGAGACAACCACACTGAATTTAAATGTCAACACCTAACGACAAATTTTTATCCTTTGATATACACAAAATAATCTAGAACCAAGACATAAGACATTTAGAACAAGGTTCAGAGCAAGACTATTCACAATAGTCAAAAAGGTATTAACAAAAAAAAACTGCCACACTGGTAAACAAGGCTATATTGAAGAGCAGTATTGAAGGTTTAAACATGATTTCAGCAAAACTGCAAGGGACCAGAGAAGAGGAGACAGCATACAGAAAGCTAGAAGACTACAATGAGAATGAAGACTGGGGGACCTGGACAACTAGTTTCTGTCCTTCACTGGCCTTGAGTGTACTGGCATTACATCATTATTGTACAACTACTGTCACCATCTAGAACTCTTCACCCAAAATAATGTTAGGAGGAAGGGAGAATATTATTTCCTTCAGCTGACAAAAACCAACTACGCAATTCTTCTCCAGGATATTAACTCATTTCTAGTGCCCATGACGATTCCTGTTTGCAAGTGTTCTTCCCCAAAACTTCATTTGCAGAGATCTAGACTCAGGGTCATATGTCCTTCATTTCTGAGGTCAATACATGAACATGAAGTAAGCAGTACCAATTTCTCTAGAAAGGTCAGTTTTTGTTCCCTTCCCCCAAGCTTCTTCCCTCCTTTTCTTTTTTCTCTCAGTTCTAGAGACAACAGCTGCTTCCTTACTTTATTGTTCTTCTTTCAATTTAAAGTGTCAATAGTTATTTACATTAAATTCTGTTTAAAAAAAAAAAATCACATACTCTTTTTATTTCCTGATATTTCCTGACTGGATCCTGACAGACCTGTTTTAAGATTTATGATAAAATGATTAGGAAAGCAAATAATATACCTTAAAATACTTGGCTCTTCCTACCACAATACTGTTTACAGTAAGAAATCAAAATAGTTAGCAAATTAATTAAAATTCATACCAACAAGTCTTATCAATTCTAGCAAATCCCTTGAACCCTGCTCAAAGAGTCTCATTGCCTTTCCACCTAAGTCTCTTCCCTTTGATGTATTTGAGAATGTTTTGACGGATCTTAAATTCCCTTTCAGGTGTTTGTTCATTGGGGCAACAATTGTTCCTGCTTGTACCTCCTTGTCAAGTTTTATTTTACAACCTGTTCTCACATTATCTGTTCTTACTGTTAAAAGCAGACATTTGAAATATTCTCCAGGTTTAATTTTTTTAAAAACCTCATCCTCTTATTCATTACCCTTTCTGAGTTTTCTCCAATTATCTTTTTCTTAGGGATAATGATTCCCAGTACCTAAATGAGAGCACAACCAGATGAACTTCAGGATGATCATCTTGAAATTCAATAGCACACAGCTTAACCTAAAAAAGCTGTCAACCCCAGCAATTTTTATTCAATTCCTACATATGTAACTTGATAATACTTATGTAGCACAAAATAGCATACAAACTTTAAAAATAAATAAAATCAAAAGAATGTTAGTCCTGAGGTTAAAGTGACTTGCTCAAGATCAGTCATACTCATTTTATTCTCATAAAATCTAAATATTCTTAGGTAGACATGGTGGTGTACACCTTCAATTCCAGCACTCAGGAGGCAGTGGCAGGCAGACCTCTATGAGATCAAGGCCAGTCTGTCTACAGAGTTGAGTTCCAGGTCAGCTGTGGACACAGGGACACATCTCAAAATGACCAAAAGAAAAAATTTTTTTAAAATTTTCTAAATCCAAATATATATTCCTCAAAGTACATGTAGAAAGTTCCAAATTCAGGCTATTTACTAATAATTTTAGGATATATTGCATTTCAATATATATATATTGAAAAACTGGTCAATACATTAAAAACAAACCACAATACCTTTTATTTGTCTCTTTCCTTCGTTGCTTGGTTATTTCTTTTAAGGCATATGGAAAATGACTCATAAAATAATGTTTGAAATCAGTAAGGTAGTTCTTTCGAAGCCATGACTCCTATTGAAATAAAGATTAAAATTAGAAAATATACAAAAAAAAGTAATAAAACAGAAATTTGACAGTATCAGTAATTAATATCACATCATAAGACTACTTCTGCCATGTGTACTGCAATATGTAAATACATCTTAAAATCAGAATGAACTGTTAAGAGCATCTACTTTTCATTCATAAATCATTTGGTGCCTAGTAATGGTCTGCTTTACATTTACATGCTATTTAAGACAAGAATAAAACGAATTCTGAATTTTGAACATTAATGTAGCATTTATAATGTACTTAAATCTTCTACTTCATGTTCTATTGATATCATAATTCTATTCCTAGCAATTTCATTATTTTCCATTAAAACATATTTTAACACATTCAGAAAGCAAGGTACTTCCCTAAAATGCTTTAGCAGTAGTGGTGAATTTATCATTCCTTCCTGTCTTTTCTTCTTAGTAAATTATCTGTACAAAAAAATGTTATATTATGGTATTTGCATACAAGTATATAATATACTTTAATCATATTTACCTCTCCATTATTCTCTAGTCTGCTCTCTTTCTACTGTGCCCTTCCTCTTCCCAAATATCCCCTCTTCTACATCCATGTCTTTTCAGTCTTGATTTTGCATGAGAAAACATGTGACATCTATGTTTCCTAGTCAAGTTTATTTCACTTAACATGATGATCCCCAGTTGCATCCACTTTGATACAAATGATAATTCTGAGTGATGGCTGACTAAAACTTCACTGTATATAAATACCCAAATTTTCTTTATCCATTACCTACTGGATGATCCATAACTTAGCTATTGTGATCAGTTCCTAAATAATAAACAAGGGTGTGCAAGTACCTCTACTGCATACTAACTTTGGTTCCTTAAGGTTTATACCCAGGAGGAAACTTCTGAGTATAAACTAATTCCAGATTGATTATCTTAATTTCCTGACCCAGTGTAATTAATTAACCACTCCACTGTGCCAGAGACTGGAGTCCTAGGATGTAAGGCTTCTGCTACTGAAACTGCGGGCTACCCCTGCATCCAGTTATCTCTAATCACCATCCACTACCATTTTACTTGAAGCCACCATTATCCCTTACCTGGGTCAACTGATCTCCCTGCTTTTCTTTTTACTCTAAAAGTCAACTCTCCACACAACAATGGGATGGTTAAAATATAAATCATGCTTCAGAATGGCACAAGAGAGAAAGGGGATGGTGTATGAGAGCACATGTAGGGCAAACTGGTCATCCAGTAAATAACAGCTGCTAAAGGGAGTGGTGAGCATGCAGAAGATCATTACTATTGCATTTTTGGTAAACTAACATATTAAATAAATATAATGTGAATCATACATTTTTCTGCTGAAAACCCTGCAATGTGCTTCTACAACAATCAAGTTAAAATCAAACTCCTAGGCTGGAGAGATGGCTCAGTAATTGAAAGCACTGACTGTTCTTACAGAGGACCTGAGTTTAATTCCCAGCACCTACATGGTGGCTAACAGCTATCTGTAACTCCAGTTCCAGGGGATCCAATGCCTTCTTCAGACCTCCTCAGGCATTGCATGACACAGGTGCACATACATGCAGACAATACACTCATACACATAAAAATAAAATTAATAAAATATTTTTTAAAAAGAACCAAACTCCATACCAGGAACCACCAAGTCTCACACAATAAGGCCACATCATTCCTTTTCCCCATTATCTTGCATCATTCTCACAGCACCTCATTTATACAGGCATTCCTAGACTTCTTAAATATGGCAAACTTGCTCTCACCTAAGTGCTTTATACTTGTATTCCCTATACCAAAAATGTTCTTGCTACAGATTTCTTCCTAAGATTTGTTCTTTCATTTAGTTACATTCAAATACTTTATCCTCAAGAGAACTTCCTGACAGCCTGGGCTCTGTGCTCCTTACCATCTTTCAATAGCCTACATGCTCTCTCTAGCCTACTTTGTCTTCTTCATTCCCAGTACTGATATCCCATACTGTTTACTACCATCAACACTACCAGAAGGTAAGCACCATGAGAACAAGCACCCTGTGCTCACACCTTTGTATCCCCAAACCCAGAACACCACAATAATTTTCAAGACTTCTGCAGTAATGAAATGTTCTATATCTGTGCTATCCAATACAGTAAGTCATTCATTACTCATATGGAGGTAAACTCCAACTAGTAGTGTTCCATCCCCCAGAATCAAGAGAAAAAAAGTGGCCAGTGAAACTGAGGAATTATGAGTACGTGTGAACATATGCATGTTTTTATGTATGTGCTTGTATAGAGGCCAGAGTCTCACCAAGTAGCCTAGAAAGGCTAACCAGTTGAACCCTAGGGACCCACCTATCTCTACCTCCTGAGTGCTGGGATTACAAGTCTTCATGTCACCATGCCCAACTTTATACATGGGTGCTGGAATTAAACTCAGATCCTTAGGCTTGCACAACAAGCACTTAATGCACTGAGTTACCTTCCCAGTCCTAGAATTATTTTTGAGACAAATTCTCAGTACACAACCCAGGCTACCCTGGAACTCGAAATCTTCCTACTTTGGTCTCAGACTTGTTCTCTCTCTCGTGACTTATTTTGATTTTATATGAATGTTTTGACTGCATGCATGTGCAAGCAATGCTTGAGGAGACCAGAAGAGGGCATCAGATCCCCTAAAACTGGTGTTAGCCACCAAGTGAGTGCTGAAAACTAAACCTGGGTCCCCTTAACAACTGAGACATCTCTTGGGCCCCTACCTTGGTCTCTTGAATACTGGAATTATAGGCATATGCCATCATTTCTGGCTTGAAATTTAAATTGTAATGAACTTAATTAGCCCTAATAAGTCTTTGAGCAAATGCCTGAAAAAACACCTCTTTGGTTGCAAATTCTAATTTTCATGAAAAAGGTAACATCAATGAAACACATAAAGTATCAAGTAAACCAAGCATTAAAATTTAAGACAGGAAAGTTTTATCATAAATTACAGCACTGTTCCCAACACTATTAATACAGGACCTAAAAAACAAAACAAATGTGATAAATTGTATTTTCATTTTCAAAACTATGTATTCACTAAAAACATATACTATATCAGAAATAAGCAAACTTAGTAAGGACTTATGTCCTCAGTAGCTGCATTATGATATACCGCACCTTAAGATCTCTTTTCAGAGCAAAATTTCATTGTTTTTAAAAAAACACCTGATCTATGTTCCTAAAACTACATCTAAAACAGATGTCAATTTGTCAATTAAAAAAAAAAACAAAAAACCTACGTTACTCAAAGAAAAAAATTAAAATGTAGTCTATTGTCTGTGATTTGTGCTTAAAGACTGAGGACTGTGTTTCCTTCTTCCAAAAGATTAAACCATTATAGGGGTCACCCAATATTTTCTTGTATGAGAGAGAGCAACGGCAATATGCCTTCTAATGTCACTATACACAGGTAACAGGAGTACTGGCTGCTTAGGACTACTGATGCCTTTTTACACATTTGGTTTGCTAGACAGTATTTATAGCAGTAGAGAAATTTCATTTGTAGTCAAGTAATTTTTAAAATATTTTAAAAGTATTTTTTGTGTAATTTTGTGTGTATGCGTATATATATTGCTTGCATGTATGTAAACACACCCATGTTAAATTTTGACCCACGGAGGACAAAAAAGGGCAGCAGATTCCCCTGGAACTAGAGTTATGGATGGTTGTTAGCCACCACGTTAGGTACTAGGAATCAAACGCTGGTGCTCTGCAGGAACAGCCAGTGCTCTTAACTGCTGAGTCATCTCTCCAAACCCAGCCAAGTATTTTTTAAAAACAGTTTGAAGCTTTAAATTTTGCTCTGAAAATTTTTATATTTCTAAGATAAGAGTTCTTTATCAAAGCCCCTGGATTCAATCTCCAGTACCTCAATGTAATATGTAAGACTATATGTACATACACATGCACGTGCGCATACACACCCACACACCTGTATCGATTAACCACTACCCACAAACCTTTTTTTTCCCCAACCGCCGGTGTTTTTGAGACAAGGTTTCCCTCTAACCCCAGTTGGCCTGCAGCCTTCTATGTAGATAGACCAAGCTGGCTTCCATCTCACAGAGATCCATCTGCCATCCAAGTGCTGGGAATAAAGGTGTGCACCATCATGCCTGGTGTGGTTGTTTTTTTCTGGGGGGCAGAGGGTATTTGTATGTGTGTGTGTATGTGTATGTGTGTATGTGTGTGTGTGTGTGTGTGTGCATGTACATGAATGCAAGTGGTGGTGGAGGCCAGGTGTCAGATCACTTGGAGTTGAGAATTACAAGCAGCTGTGAGGTGCTCAACATGGACACAGGGAAACGAACTCAGTCCTATTCAGCAGTACCTATTCAAGAGACTAGACAGATGGTTCAGTAGTTAACTGCACTTGCTTCTAGATGGTGGTTAATACAGAAACCCACAACTGACCAATATGCAGAGTATCTTTATCAAACTTCTGCCCCCCAAGACTCAGGGATCATTCCGGAGGAAGAGCTGGAAAGCGTTTAACAAGAGGCAGGGGTGGCAATGATCACAAAGAAACATTCTAAGAGCCAGAGATAACCACAAAGGAATGAGAGTTTTCCAGACAGCTGGTCAGTTACTCATATGAGTTCACAGCTATGGTGACAGTATGCAACAGTCCCATGCAAGCTCAAACCAGAAAAAAATCCATGCACAGACAAAGGGAAATGGGTAAGAAACTCCAATCCAACCTAAAGAAATTTTGGCAATTGATGGCTGCAGGTAGGGTCAGAGACAGTCTCTTTCAAGCACAGGGACTCTTGGAAGGTTAACCAGGCTCCAGTGGATAGACTGTCACTTAAGACATTTAGGGACACAAATTAGACTCTATAGGTATTATAATATAACAGAGTATATTAAATTGGGTGGGGGCCAATAAGGAGGGCAGGTGCTGATAGCAGACGTGAATTAAATACCATCAAATTATATAAAAATCACAAAACTTAAATTTAAAAAGAAGAAGGAAAAAAAGAAGAAAATGCTTGCTGCTCCTGTAAAAGACCTTGGCTCAATTCACACCGAAAACATGGTGGCTCACAACATCTGTAACTTCAGTTCCAGATAATCTAACATCCTTTTTTGGCCTTCATGGGAACAAAGCATACACATGGTACACATACATACATGCATGCAAACATTCATATATATATAATATCTTTTAGAAATTAATTCTATAGATTAAATATAAAATATAAATATATAATGGTACATTATAGTAATTTAAATGTTACTAGAATGAAACAGTTATAAAGCATACTACTTTGATTAGATATAAAATTAGAGCAGTATTTATATTCTTCCTCGGTGTTATACAACTGAAAGATGACCTAAAACTAGCACAATTAATATATGTGCACATTTTGTGTTGTTTCTACTGTTAGATTTAAATACAATCACAAAAACATTAATAAAAGTTTGTGCACATATAACCAAATGAAACTTATTTCTCAGCTCTCAAAAATTGTCATCAGAGTCCACAATATCACTATTTTCATTTTTTTCCTAGTCTTTCAGATGAAAAAAGTAACATGCTGAGTCTCACTCTGATAAACACATTTTAAGTGGAAAATAATTTAAGTTGATATAAATTTTAATATACTTAACCCAATACCAGAGTTTAACCTAGCTTACATTAATATATTTAGTACATTTATATTAGTCTGTGGCTGGGTAATGGTATCTGATACACAAACCTTTCTTTTTATAAGGAAGTATTGAATAGCTTACAAAATTTATTCAATTGCATACTGAATGCTACTGATGGTTGTGCAGGTTAGTTTTTACACCATTCTAAAGTGAAAAAAATATTGAAGTAATGCCATTTTAAGTCAAGGACATTCTGCAGATCCATTAAAATTAGACAATATAGATTTTTCTAAGAAAATATATTTTTATATGTGTTACTGTCAGCCTACACTGCAAACTGCCAAATGGAATCAAAGCTTTGCTCATATTGCAATGACTCATAAGACAAGGTCAAAATTGGAACTAATAAAATGCCATCCTATCTGTAAACGCAATTAAAACATATCCCTGCAAATAAGGGACAGGCTAGCAGTGATGGAACAAGTCCTTAAAACAAGTCCCTTAGTACAATTTCATAATGCTTTTCAAAATGATCAAATCCTATGTATCCTTTATCTTAACTCAAATTATAGGACTAAAATGAAGATAAAGACCTGCCTTTCAGTTTTGTGTTTTGATAGGCAACTTTAAAAGATTCACATCAGTCTAGTCAAAAGTCTTCCCAAGAACTTTGTAGAGTGTATGCTCCAAGCTTTTAAATACTGCCCTGGAGTTGTCCTTTTAGTGCTACAGATATAATCTCACAGCTTTGTTCCTCCTCACCTTAACATACAGCATACTCCATTCCAACACAATTCACCATCAGTACAGTCTTCTACTGCTACACTTGGTAACATGATACAATGGAAGAAATTGCTTAATAAGTAACTTTTCAATTTTCTAGGAAACCTTCAGAATGTTCCTAATCAAACTCCTCCCTCCCTTCCTTTTGTTGAAACTATGTAACCTAGGCTGTTGTAGGCCAGGCTGGTCTCCATCTTCTACATATGCCCCCTGAATGCTGGAAAGAAGGCATGTGCCCCCACATTTGAACCATAAACAACACATTAACACAACTGTGAATTATTCATAATAAAAACAAATATAATCAAGCAAACTGTTATGCACTTCACTAAAAAAATTAGATATGTTCAGATAATATCCTTACAAACACTTTTAACTTGTACTTTTGTGCAAAAGGAACCAAGTTTAAAGTGTGGATAGTCTTGAAAAACACATGGTCAATTCACAGTAATGGCTATTTCTAATCTCAATTAAGATAAAAGCATTACTAATAAAATAATAAAGAACCCATTAGTTCTCACCAAGGTATGGGTTTCGTCCTGTTGTTTTGAGAGTTTCCACAGGAGGGAAATGATATTAAGAACTTGCTGCATAACCTGCAGAGGCTCCCGCTCCACACTATTTCCCACAGAAGAAACTAGTTGTGGAGGCACAGCCTCAATCCAGCATTCAATTAGCAATGGAATTATTATCTCAATGAAGCCTTTCAGGTTTTCAGTAGACGACAGGCCTTCATCCACCGTGCCTAGTGTTCCCGCCAAGTACCTAATAAGGAAACGTAAGAATGAAAAAATGTTAATGATTAAAAAACTGTGTTGCCCCCTCCTTAAAATATAAAGTATCAGTAAAATATAGCACCATGAACCAACAATTCTATTCATTAAAACTATTAAGAAAAATAAAATTCTAAAATGGCAAAGCCAACAGAAATTTAAGTTTTACTTCTAATTAGGCTTTTGTTACAAATGAAAATATACTTTTTCATGAATAACTACATGAAAACTATGAAAGAAAGACAACTGTATGTCTTCCCACCATTAGCCATTAACGGTCAGCAGTTAAAATTCAACATAGGAAAACTGAGTGTGGACATAACTGAAATCCTTCTTACCGTAGCCTGAACTGTGAACTGATATTTGGCTGTGAACCCCCATTTTCATAAACCTGGATGTGTTGCTGGTCGTTGGCATGATCCTTCCAGTTGATAAAAATGGAGTTGCTAGTGGCATGGGGATTTTCTTTTTGTTCCTGAAGTCCTTCACTTTCTCTCAACCTACTGGATCCATCTGCCAAGGCCTGAAGGAATTTACCAAGTCTCACTAAGACTTTCAGCCTCCATTGCTGAGAAGTGAGTCTCCGATTAGGATTTACAGAAAGTATCCAGGACTGGGATCTGTCTCTATTTATCAGTCCTTGGGACAGCTGCTGGTGAGAAATGAGTTCTACGAAATTCTTAAGCAATATACTGCTACGGCCAGTAATTAGAGCTGGGTAATGTTCCAGCAGAATGTCCAAAACTTTCAAAGAGTCCTCCTGAATTCCTTCAGTAATGTGAGTCATGGCACTAGAGAGATGGGCACTTACCAAAGGAAAAAATGGAGAAATTTGTTCAGGTCGGATTTTGGGGGCCAGGAATTGAAGAAGTTGAACTGCTGCTAATCGTACATTAGCATCTTTATCTGTAAACACAGCAGTCACTTCACTTAATATGTTTGAAAGGTGTGCATCAATTATAAATGGGTATTGAGACAAAAGGTCTTTAAGTCCAAGAAGAGCACTTTGTTTAACCCCAGCATTATAGTGATGCATCTGTGACAGCAAATCCTACAAAGGAAAATACTTATTTTAGGTATAAACATAATTATGTATCACTACTGTATAAACAATAAGTGTGCTAATAAACTCAAGTTCTTGAGCAAAGGGTATCAATAAGTATTTTTCAAATGTTTAGCTCTTACCAAAATCAGAAATACTACTATATCTTTAAACTATTTTACTTTAATAAAAACATTACATAGTTTTAAGTTCAATATCTCTTTACATTAAACTATTAAGAGGTTTTGGCATTCCTATGATTTAGTAACAGCAATCAACATCATCTATTGCAGACCCATTAAGTATAAAACATAATGATGGGTTATTAATGCATTCCAAGCTTAAGAGAGCCTTTCTGCAGATTTTAAATGGTCTTTCACAGGAGATGTGCTTTATTTAGAGGAGACTATTTGAGAATTTACCCCAAGATGTATCTGATGATACATATAAAAAAATTCCAAAATCTTATAAAACTTCAAATACAGCACTCTTCTGCTCCCAAGCATTTTTAAAAAGGAATACTTATTTTGTACTACAAACCAGTAGTAAGAAATGGGCTCCATTAGTTCAAAAACAGATACCCACAAGAACTTATCTTAACCAGCTAGCTGTAAGAACAGCTGAAGAACTCTCCATAAAGAACTTGACATATCAAACACAACACTGAATTAAATATAAAAATTATTTCCAGGGGCTAGAGATGGTTCATCAGTTAAAGGCCACTGGCTATTCTTGCAGAGGAACCAGGTTTAGTTCCCAGCACCCACATGGCAGCTAACAACCATTGAACTCCAGTTCCAGGGGATCCAAAGCCCTCTTCTGACCTCCTCCAGCACTGTACAACACAGGTTTGCTTATATACATACAGGCAATATACTCATACACATAAAATTTAAAAATTAAAAAAAAAAAAAAAAGGATTTCCAGATGGCAAATATTGAATTATCAGAAAGTACACTGGAAGGCTCAAGAGATGGCTCAGTAGTAAAGAGCATTGCAGCCCTTGCAGAGTACCTGGGTTTGAGTCTCACAGCAGCTTACAACCTTCCAATTCCAATTCCAGAGGATCCAATAGTCTCTGGAGACAGCAGGCACATGCTTACATGCAGGCACAAGATTCATACACACACAATTTGTTGTTGTTTGTTTGTTTTGTTTGAGACAGGATCTCTATGTAACCCAACTGATCTGGAACTCACTATGTAGATAAGGCTGGTCTCAAACTCCACAGTACTGGGCTTAAAGGCTCGTACCCCCACACACCCGGTGTTCACATACAATTTAAAAAAATTTTTTTTAAAGTATGCTAGAGAGAAACACTATGGCTCTAGTATAGCAAATCTTTCTTGAGAAAGGAGAAAAGACATAACTGCAAAGTTGGATCTAGGTAACACAGGAACCCCAAACATCATCTACCAATAAACCTATGACCTGAAGGCAAATCAGTTACTCCAAGAGGTAAGATAGCTTTTGATAACAACAGTCCACAGAATTTCAAATGAAATTCTTATTTCAGCCAAAAGAATATTACAACTTACCTTTATGTTAAGTTTTCTATTGTTGGTTGGAAGTGTCTTATCCTCTTTAAGTTGTTCAGGAAGATGTATAGCCTTCGTTTTAAAATTTGTAGTCGTAGCATTTTCTAACTTGGGCTTCTTTTTACCGACTTTTAGTTTTACTTTCTGAAAATCATCTTGGCGTTTCCTTTTTTTGGTCATTCTTGAGTGCTGTATCAGAAAGAAGTAATTTTTAAAAAATGAATTAAACAAGGGTAAGTAGTAAAAGAATAAAAACAGTACCTTCCAATATTGACATTACTTTAACACATCCAAAAATCATGCCTAACAGTTGATTATACCAAAGATCCAAAATAGAACATGGACAAAACCACTGAAATATGCAAAAACATCAGTTTAAATAAGAAATACTATAAAGCAGTCATTAACAATAAAACAATAGAGTCCTTGTTAATGGTTTTTCCAGTTTTTTTTTTAAACCTTGTAAAACCTTGTCCACATGCTAAAGAGTAGCTTTCCAAAATAATTTCTGTTAGAAGTTAAAATGTACCACTGATATTTATCTGCTGGGAAACTCACAGACCCTGTGGAGTACTGAGGAAACTTTATACAAAAAAAAAAAAAAATTCTCTTAACGCATTAATGATCAGGAAAGGTTTCTGAACCAGAACTGGTATTTAAAAGACAAGACTCAATCAGGCATACAACCAGGAGAGTAAGAGGCATGGCATGGGCTTAAACTGGCAGATCAGGAGTCTGGGGAAAGCCTAGTAAGGACAAAAACAAAGATATGGATATTGTGAACATCAGGCAAAGTTCAAGCTAGTTGTAATCTGAAAACAGTACTTCTCCCCTCAGGTAAGAACAGCATAAAAGGAAATGTAAGGAACAAAGGCTAGCGAGGCCATTATTACAATGGTAACTCAGGCATAACCAGAGCACCTCGTACCTTCTTCCCCTTCACATTCTTTCAACTGCATCCCAATCTTCCTACTGACCAACTCTTTGATCTCTGTGCTTCCTGCCTGCTCCCAAGTCACTAGCTTTAAAAAGTCCTTTATTTCTACCCTAGACTATTCCAAGTTTCCTCGCTGGTATTTCTGCTTTGTCTCTAGAGTCTACTCTTTGATTCACCAGCCACAGAAATCAGGCAGCTCTTCCTAAACAGATCTATGTATTCAAGGATCAGCTTTCAGTTGTTTTTACTTCTCATAAATGGTAAGCTTTCCTGACCATGACAGAGCAGATTCTCTCTAATGTAGCCTCAACCACTCTGGCTGTATCCTTCCAGCAGTTAACCTCAGCTAAGTCAACTCTTCCTGACACTCTTCCCACATGCTTCAAAAACAGTGAATTCTGTCTTCCATGGTACAGAGAATGTTAAGTTTAACAGAAGAAGAAAATAAAACTACTTCTGGTCTACTATAATTGTCATGTCACAATGCTACACATGTAAGTTAAAAATAAAAGTTTGCATTATTGAAAGATTTTAAATGATTAGTATTAAAATTGAACTGCTCACGTTTCGGCTCCAAGTTAAAAGAATTCAGCTATGACGTATCTAAATTCACTACTACAGGTTTTTACAACCTTGGGTCCCCTAAGCAAGTAGTTGCTACACAGGTTAAAAAGTGACTCTAAGTGAGCAGAGTGCCTGTACCTGAGTACAAGCATGTGTGAGGCAGGAAGACTGCTGCAGTCCGAGAGATGGAGGAGACCGGGCAGCACAGCAAAATGTCATCTCAATTAAAAAACAAAAGGCAGGGGTGGAGATGGCTCAAGGTGAAGAGCACTGGCTGCTCCTGCAGAGGGCCCGGGTTCGACTTCCAGCACCCACATGACACCTAACAACTGTTAACTCCAGTTCCAGGGAGTCTGACTACTCCTTCTGACCTCCAAAGGCATTGCACAACACGGGTGCACTTACACACATGCAGGTAATACACTCATACACATAAATATTAAAAATATATATTTTAAAAGACTATTTCTAGAACGAGTATGATTCTTACCCAAACTCACATTTTCGACTGTGCCTCCGTCTCTGTCTATGCATTAGATGAGGCCAGTAATACCTACACCACATACAGTACTTATGAGAAATTTAAAAAGCAAACACTCTGCTCATGCTTACTACTCTCACAGCTATCTGAGTGACAGTTCAAACATGCGTTAAAAGCACAGGCATGCCTGTGATGCGGTCTCAGGATCAGTACCTACCAAGCATTCAAGTCTCACAAAACAAGAGCACGGAAGATGGTAATAACCCCAGTTTGACCAGGTAGCTCAGAAATGTTAATAGTTCTTTATTAACAAGGTGGAAAGATACTAGGAAAAAGCTCGGCAAAACCAGCACTGTGTGGCGAAATCCCTTGTCTTATTTCACTCACCCTAATCTCAAGTTTTCATTCCACCTACAACTCCACAGTTAACAGAGTCCAAGGGAGAGAGGGCAGTTTTAAAAAAGCTCAAAAAAGCCCTGACATACAAAACTGGTTTTAATTATGCAAGCATGCTCTGTGAGCTTTTCCTACAGCTTCATCACTAGTGCTACCATGGCATAAAATAAATGGTACAGAAGCCAGAGAAATGAACGCTGCTGACGTCCCACCCCATCCTCTGGGCTGACAGGTGATGGGTTTCCAAAAGCCGATTGAGCCTCTTTCTGAATCAGAATGCCAAATTTCTGCCCCACTATCTACCACTCTGTTAAGCTCACGCTCCGGTTTCCTCTCCACTAGGAAAATTTTGAGTACTGCTTGCTCTTCTCTGACTCCAATCTAGACGGCCCATTACAGAATCTAGAAGCAGAAATTTCCTACTAAGAACTTTTTAAGTTCTTTTAACAATTGCTGTTATTTTCATTTAAGGATTTTCATAGCTCTGCAAGTCCAATAGCTCTACGAGGCCAGTTTTTTACACTGGTGTCTACTGAATCCAAGGAAACAAGTCGGGCTTCAGGTATGAGCTCTCGGGGAGTCATCTGGAGTGAGCCCCGATCGCTTTAAAACCCAGGTGCGTCCACGCAGCCTCCGCAGGTCTTGCCAGCACAACGACCATTTCAACTTAGGCCGACTCCAACCGGTGGGCCGCCGGCCACCTCGCGTTACCTTTCCTTGTTTCCAGCTTCTCCCGCCCTCCACCGGGGGGGAGGGGGAGGAAATCCCGGAGAAAGCGAGCCCGCTGCAGTCGGCCTTCGCTAACTTCCTCTGCAACCCCTACGGCTCCAGAGCTCCTGCAAACTCCAGAGGGGCCAGAGGCCAGGGGGGTGGGGACCCCCAAACTCGGCCCGTCCGCTTCAGCCGGGTGGGGACGGCCTCACGTTCCCAGGCCCGAGAGGAGCGAGGCGATTGGCGCGGCTTCTCCAATTTTCGGTCGAAAACCCCGCTTTTCTCGTTGGAGGAAACCACGCTTCCCGTGGCCGGCGAGCGGACCGCGCTCAGCAAACGCGGCAGGGGCCCCCTACGCCGGCCTAAACTCCCCGGGCCCGAATCGGCGCCAAGCCGCGGCTGCGCCGGGGAGCAGCCCGGCCCCGTTCAGGGGAACGCGGAGGGGGCGCAGGGACCCGCGCCGCTGCCTGGGCCGCGTCGGCGGGGAGCGACGTGCCCGTGCCCGGGGAGAGCCGGGCCCGATGCACCGCAGCAGCTCACCTGAGAGCCCGGCGGGCTCGGGCCGCGCAGGGGAAGCGGAGGAGCGTGCGAGCGCCAAGCCCAATCGGCCTCGCCGTGCGCCGCGGGCTGCAGCCGCCACTCGCTCCCACGGCGTGTTTTCAAATCGCCTCGTCCTCACGCGGCCGCGTCTCCTTCCGCCGCCCGGAAGTGGGAGCCCTCCCCCGCCGCGCGGCGCTCACGTGACCGCGACCCGCAGCCGCGCGCAGCCCCGGGGCGGGGCCGAGCGCCTGGCCACGCCCCCCAGGAGAGCCGCTCCGGAAGCCCCCCGCAAGTGCGCGGGTGGGGCGTGCAGGAGCTTCCCAGTCCCTGTCTTTCCGGATCCGCATCCTGGACATGGTCCCGGCTTACATCTGGTGGAGGGCTTGCCCCTCTCCCTTAGGACCCTAGTTCTTCAGACCTAGAGCTGCATTAGGAGAAGAGAGTAAAGTGAGCTCAAATAAAGATGGGAAAAATTTAGGATAACATTCCAGGAAACACTAACCCTGGCTAAGGGAGAGTGGTTATAGGGCTATATCTAGCAACTGAAGCCGGGAAGTCATAGTATAGGATTTTTCCCTAATACAATATTTTTTAGCATATTACTCAAAGTAAGAGGACTTAGAGAACTTAACACAAAGAAGATGGAAAGAAGAAAGAATCTCTGAAAACAAATCTCGCCAGAAATTGGCTTAGTCACATGGAAGGAAAAAATCACCCAGGAATGGAGTATTGACCATGATTCAAATTTATCTTTACAGCTTCCCAGGTATAAGACCTAGTAAAACCTTGTATGCCATGTTGAGCCTCGATATACCAAATATATAGACAAAGCCATCATCTGAATGTGGGAGACCCAAGCACTGGAACTACTCTGTGGTCACGGGTGAAAAATGGATCCCAAGAGCCCACCACACAGACACATCACTGTGACCTGCTTTGGATCCATCACAAACAAGCGTTTGGGAGTGTCTGGCACTTTGTGGTGTTTAAAACTGTAAGACCAGAAAAAAAGAGGAAAAGTTTATTGCCATCCAGACATGTCCACTGGACTCCAGACTGCTCACAGCCTATTCAGAACTTCCTTTAGCTTTGCAATACATCCATCTCAAAGTCAACATGGTTGGAAACCCAACTCCTGATATCCCCTCTGAAAAGCCTTCCCATAGCTTCTTCATCTCAAATAGCAATTCCATTCCACCTGTTACTCAAGCAAAAACCTTTAGGGTTTGGATCTGATTTCTTTCTATCACACCTCACATCTGATCCATGAGGAGATTCTACTGACTCTACCGTCTTGACTTCCATTATTTATTATCATCTCCGTGGTGACCTTCGTCTTCCATACACCTCTCCTGATCAGTGCAAAGATTCTGAAAACAAATCGCTCCACTATAATTGCCTCTCTTACCTCTAAAATCTAGCATTAGCAGAGCAGCTGTGTGATTATTTTGAAATAGAAGGTGGATCAGGTCACTCTTCCCCTTAAAATTCTGATGGTTCCTATGTCATCAGCAGGAAATCTATAGAGTCCTTCTGATGGCCTCAACGTTTGCCATATTCTCACACAGTGCTACCTCTGAGCACTTCTTTGACCTTTTTCACTCTGCTCCAGTAACATGCATTGATTTGCCTTCCTTAAACACAGGAGACATGTACCTTCTTGCCTTTAGAGCTAGACCTTTGCTTCAGCTTTTCTGTCTGTGTGAATCACACGTCTCCAATAAATCCACTAGACTAACCAACTCTCTTCACTTGAATCTTCTCTAGCATACCCATCTGAATCACCTGAGTAAAATCACAACCCACCTTATCCTGGATCTAGCAGTTTCCTTTCTCTGCTCTACATTTTTAAGAATATACCACATTCTAACATACTATGAAATTGTTATCATTTATTATCTGTTCCTCATCCCACCACTGGAATGCAAGCTACATGTGTGTGGTACCTATGTTTTGCTCCCTGTATATTCCAAGTGTCTAAAGTATGTTTGCTATATAGTAAGTTATCCGTAAGTATCCAGGAAACACATGTTCCCTACTTTGCTCTAAGACAGAGGTTACAGACAGTGCTGATAACAAGGCCCAGTACCTCATGTAAGCACTCATGGCGTGGGAAAATGAAAGTAGTCACTTTTCCACAACAGCCAACTTTTACCCTGAAGGAATCCAAATCTTTCCATTTTCAAACAAAACAAAAAATCTAGAAATGTTTATAGGAAATTCAGTCCTTAAATACTGATGTTGTTTGGATGTGAAGTATACCCCCAAAACTCATGTGTTGAAGGCTTGGTCCCCACCTAGTAATGAGGTGATTGAATGACAAGGGCACTAACTTCATTGATGGACTCATCTGTTGGTAAGTTCAAACTGAATGGGCAATAAGTAGTCCTGGCAATAAGTGGTGCTAGAGAAATGACTCAGCTGTTATGAGCACTGGCTGCCCTTGCAGAGGACAAAGGTTGGGTTTACAGCACTCAGATGGCAGCTAACAGCTGTCCCTAACTCCAGTTTCAGGGGATTTGACACCCTCTTCTGGCCTCCCTGGGATTTGCACACATGAGTGCACTTACATACATGAAGACAAAACAGTCATATATATACATATAATAAAAATTTTAAATTTTAAAGAAAAAAAGTAGCCCTGGTTGGAAGAAATGGGTCACTGGGAATGTGGCTTTGAAGGGTGTATCTGGTCCCAGGATCTATCCTCGTTCTTTATATCTCTGCTCTCTGGCCACCATGAAGTAAGGAATTCAGCAATTACAAGAATTGTCCACTTAGAGATCTTTCATAAATACCAAACATATAACTAATAAGATCCTTGACCCATGCCCCAAAAGCACTAATTACAGTAAATAGACATTCTGGAATGTACAGGGACTCCACTTCCAGAATCCTAGCTAATCTGCCACACACAAGCCACTAGATTCATCTCCTCTGGTATTATAAAACTGAATAGCTAAAATAATAGAAACCTATTGGCCCTCAGCTCTGGAGACCAGAGATGCCTAAAATCAAGGCCATCAGCAGGGAATACCATGTTAAAAGGCAGCATTTCACATCAGTAAGAAGTAAGTGTGGTTTGTGGATTACTCTGGGACTGTGAGGGAGACTCTGTCCTGTGTCTCTATCCTAGATTCTGGTAGCCTTAGATAGTATCTTCCCTCTGGGCACATCTATGTCTGTGCCCAAGCTTAGTAAGGACACTACCAATCATATGTCCCAATGACTCCATATTCACTTGGTCATTAATGTAAAGACCTCATTTCCAAATCAACTCACCCTCAGAAGAAATTAGGGATAAGAACATCGACATACTTCTCAAAGGGACACAATTCAATCTATACAGCCATCAGGATCAGCACCACTAAATATCTGCAACTCATCATCTGCATAGCTTTTTCCTTTTTGTCTATGCTCAGAACCATTACAAAATCCTAGGCTCAGTAATTACTCCTATACCATCTACGTAACTACAGCAGCTTCTCTTTAACAAGTTTTCTGTGCTTGGCTACCAGTTAACCTTTGTTCTGGGAATACAGTACCACTGCTAAAAAGAAAATTCAAATCCTGATAAGATAATAAACCTTATTTTATAATGTCAAGGCAAATAATAAACTATAAACATTTAAATTTACTCATATTTTAGAGCTATTGCTAACATAAGAGAATTGTTAGAGAAGGCTAAGAGGGAATAATTCTAGTTTAATGAGATAGCCAGAGATAAAATTCAAAAACACATTCTTTAGGAACTGATTGCTATAATAGACAGTATGCATAACTTGGCATACTGCCTGATGCATAGTAGGCCCATCATAAATGACAATTAGTAATTAGTATTTCTATTGATGATCAACCACTGGGCTCTGTGCACAAAGAACTATTATTCAGGATTCTTAGATAAAATAAAAGGAAACCAGTTCTGACTTTAAGTGCAAAGGGATTTATTGAAACTCTATTGGATAACTCACAGAATGACTAGAGAGGCTGCAGAGTCCATCTTGGTAAAAAAGACAGAAAAGAGGAAAGCCAGTCACACCAGAAATACAGCCATCAGTAGACAAAATCAGTCTAGGACGTAACTAGAAATAAGGAAACAAAATTATCACCATTGACACACATGACTGTGTATCAAGAAAAAAAAACTGAAAATTTATTATAAGCAACAGCTGAATCCCTAAAAGGCAAGTAACAGTTAGAAAACAATAGTTCTCACATACACAATCACCAGTTGGGAGACAGGATGAGAAAGAGTCCCCTTCTACAGCAGGACCTAAAACAAATGAAACTCTTTAGACTGTAATAAAACATTCAACATCTTAAAGATGTGAGTTCTTCCTAAATTAATTGTTAAATTGAGAGACATCTCAACAAAAACATCCCTGAACTTTTATGAGGTCAAAATTGTACATAAAAAATAAGCAAGAATAGCCTGGGGGAAAAAACTCAGAAAAAGAAAAGTAATAAGAGAAGAAAGACCTATTCTGTTAGTTATAGAGCATATTAGAGCACATTTTCAATAATTTCAATGTCATTTTGGCATATGAGTAGACAAACAAAAGGAACTAAATATCAAGTTCAGAAACTGGTCCAAATAAATAGAAAACTTACTATGTTATAAGGCAGCATCTCACATCAGGAAGAAGTAAATGTGGTTTGTGGATTCCCAGACCCAACATCGCAATGCAGAATTTAGAAAGGGACAGAATACAGAAACTTAGAGACACTAGTTTAGTGATCAGCATTTCCAACCCTATAAACATCTAAACAACAGCATGAAATAGCAAGTGCATCCAAAAAGTGTACAATACTCATGTGATTTAGGGTTTTGGAGAGAGGAGTTATCTTTTAAGACAGGAAACCTAGAACACGTCAAAGGAAAAATATATTTCACAACATTAAAAAAAATTAAATGGGGGTTGGGCTGGTGAAATGGCTCAGCAGTTAAGAACACTGGCTGCTCTTACAGAAGACCTGGATTTGGTTTCCACCCACCCACACGGAGGATAACAACCATCTGTAACTCCAGTTCCAGGAAATCCACATCCTCTTCTGACCTCCATGGGCACTGCACAGCACAGGTGCACTTACATACATGCAGGCAATACACATACACATAAAATAAAAATAATAAATAAAATACTTTTTAAATTTAATTTAATGGACCGATTATGAAGCTCATGGCAGAGCACTTGCCTGGTGTGCATGAGGCCCTGGGTGTGACACCTGGACTGAAATAACTAAATGTGATATAGTGCAAGATTCCATAAGCATAAACAGGCACGGTGGCACACATGTATAATCCCTGCACGCAGGAGGCTGAGGCAGGTGAAGCATCAATTCAAGGCTCACATGGACTACATATCACAATTCTGCCTCACTAACCAAAACTTTAAAAAAAAAAGAGAACAAAAATCATAAACATAGACTAAAGAAAAAAATCTTAGAGGAAATATTACAGTGTATATGAAAGAGAAATGATTACGGATCTCTTACAGATTATTCAAAAATTGCAAAAAAATTAATTTTCAGAGACAAAATATATGAATAGCAATTCACAGCAAACTATTGAAATTATCAATAAAATAGTGAGCAGGTTGCTCACACTCACTGATTTTCAAAGAAACTAACGTAAGTTTAATAGGATACAAAGAAAATTGTCCTCTATTCTGCTGTTGAAATTGTGAAACAATGATGACATTTTGGAAAAAAGTCTGGAAAAATATTTTAAATTGTATGCTCTTTCAGTCTAGTAATATGAATGTCCCATAGATACAAAAAAGTATATATTCATAATATTTTTAAATTCTTTAACAGTTTCATCTATGTATATATTTTGATCAAATACACCCACATTCCTCCTCCCACTCCTGCTGAACCCCTTATTCTTCCTGCTTTCATGTCTTTGTGTGTGTGTGTGTATGTATGTAAGAGAGAGAGAGAGAGAGAGAGAGAGAGAGAGAGAGAACCAGTAGGTTTCGTTAGTGTTACCTGCATGAGCATGGGTGTGAGTTTGCTTACTGGAATCTGGGCAACTAACCAGTGGCCACATCACTGAAGAAAATGACTTCTCTTCCTCAGTAGTCATTAACTGCTAATGAGTTCTCAAGGAGAGATGGGGTCTCCCAAGTACCTCCCCCATCCATGATGGAACTTTGAAGGGCCCATGTGGTGTAGAGTTCGTGCAGGTAAACACAGCTGCTGTGATTTCCTGAATGCAAAGGCCATTTAGTGTTTAGGAGACAGGGTTTCACAACAGTCCTCCCCATCCTCCAGCTTTTAAATGCCTTCTGTCCTTCTTCCCCGTTTCCTGAGCCTGGGAAGGAGTTGTATAGAGGTCCCATATAGACATGAACACTCTTAGTCTCAGAATAAGAGCTGAACAGTCACTTATTCTCAGAACTTTGACCAGTGGTGGGTGTCTGCATTAGCCACAGTCCACTACAAAGCTGAGAGCAGCGCTAATCTGTGTGTGCAAATAAAGATATTTACAAGACATTTTGACAACACACGTGCTTAGCAAAAAAACAGTAGTAGGTTCTCCCCCTAAGTCCTGTGACCTCCCCAGTCATGGGCTTTTGACCAGTTTTATAGCAGCAGGCTTGAATTTTCTCTTGTGGAGCAGGCTTCAGATCCAATCAGAAAGCAACTGACTGACTACTCCACGGCAGTCATTCTACTATTGTACCACTGGGAAAATTTTATTAAGCAGGTTACTATTGTAGCTCACAGTGTTCACAGCTGGGTGAGACCTTTAATGACTTTTCTCTCTCAGCAGCCTGCACACACCTTCCATGATTCTGAAAACTAGCCAGCAGGGAGGGAACATCCAAGTCAGGGCCAGTTTGATTGTTCTTGGTCCTATCACCAAAGTGCATAATGTGCCTTCAGCAACGGGGTCTTATCATTCAGTTCCAGTGGGCAATGAAGTGCAATGGCTATAGCCTGTATTGTTTTGGGAGCCACTGAGGCCGCCCTGACCAGAAGTTCATAATGATGTATCCCACAACTGACAGCGGAATGCTTTGTTTTTTATTGTTTGAGAATTTCATATTCATCATTCATTTCCTACCTTCCATTTCTTCCCCTCTAGTCCTCCATTTTCCTCTCCCAAATTCTCTCCCCCTTCTCTTTAAGAGAGGCCTCACTATGATGCCCTGGCTCCCTATAACTCTCTATTTAGACCAGAATTGTCCTTGAATTCACAGAGATCTGCCTGTCTCTGTCTTCAAGGGCTGAGATTAGGGGCATGCAGCACCATGCCTATGCTCACTCTCTTTTTTAAAACCCCACTAAGTTCACTTACTGCTCCCAGTATGTATACAGGTGTAGGACCATCTACTGGAGCACGGTAGCCTCTTAGGAGCCATATCCCTGAAAAAACAATTGCCCTCCGCCAGCAACAGCCGTCAATTGTCAATAGCTTCTTGGCTAGGGTAGTACTTCATAAGCCCCTCACCCACCCCTGCTGTGATTTTGAATGGCTTGATCTTGCTCAGGTCTTGTGCATGCTGTCACAGCCACTGAGTTCATGTGTTCAACAGTCCAGTCATGTCTGGAAAACACTTGTTTTGCTGTAATCATCCACTACCTCTGGCTCATACAGTCTTTCCACTCCCTCTCCTGAGATGATCCTTGAGTTTGGGGATGAAGGGTGTGATATAGATGTCTCATTTAGGACTGAGTACCCCACAGTCTCTGCACATTGACCAGTTGTAGGCCTCTATCATAATCACTGTCTTTTGCAAAAAGAAGCTTCCCTGATGAGGGCTGGGAGATGCATTAAGCTATGCGTATAAAACAGTAAGTATTTAGGGGAAGTTTAAAATTATGTCCATTTAGCAAAATAATGGTAGTAGGTTCTTCCTTAAGACCTGAGATCTACGCAGTTACTGGTTGTTGGCCCAGTTAACAGTACCAAGCATGAGTTCCATCTTGTGGAGCAGGTCTTAAATCAAATCACAAAGTGGTTGTTTACTTCCATAACAATTATAAGACGATTGTACCAGTGGATGTATCTTGCCAGGTCAGTGGTTATTGGTCACAGCTTGGTAAAACTATTAATTACTTTTCTCCTATGACAGCACACATACCACCTTCTAACACCACAAAAGCTAGCCAGTAGGGATGAAGCTTCCAGGTCAGTATCAGTTTGATTTCTCCAAGTTCTATGATTCAAACATGTGGTGTCTTCAGCAACAAGGTCTTATCATTAAGTTCTAGAGGATAACCAAGAGTAATAACCATAACTTGTATTGTTGGAGGGGGATCTGTGGAACCCACTTTATCAACAAATAGAAAAGAATCCAGATGTGGCACTGGGCTTTTTATTTGAGAGCTTTTGGTGTCTGGGAGAGGCATTGTCCATTCTCTCCCCTCTCTCACTAAAGAGTAACTCCGTTTAAACTCTTTTTATATTTGGGGAAGCATCTACAGCTATAGTTACCACATGGCTTCTTCAAGTCTTTAGTGTTGGAATCCCCTCCCCACACTCTCTCCTCTACCTGTTGTTCCACCTCCCACCCCTTCCGGCTTCATTATTTCCCTTTCCCCTGTGTTCTATACTCCATCCCTTGAAACTCCTTACCGTGTCCCTTTACTAGTTTCCTGACTCCTATAGGTAGTTCAATTTAAACACACACACACACACACACACACATATCTAAAGATTCAAAACTAGCATCCACATATGAAAAAGAACGTGCACATTTGTCTTTCTGGATCTGGGTTGCCTCACTCAAAACCATTGTTTCCAGCTCCATCTATTAACATGCAAATTTCATAATTTCCTTTGTCTTTACAGCTGAATGAAATTCCACTGTGTCTGCGTACCATTCATCCAGATAGACTTCTGGGCTATTTCCATTCCCCACCTATTGTGAAGGCAGCAGGAATGAACACGGATATGTAGGTATCTCTGTAGAAGGATATGGAGTTCTTTTGGTGTATGCCCAAGAGTGGTGCAGCTGGATCAGATGGAAGCTCCGTTTTTAGCTCTTTGAGAATTCTCCACACTGATTTCCATAGTGGTTGTACCAATTTTCACTCCCACCAAGAATGAATCAGGGTTCTCCCGTCACCACATCCACACCAGCATTTGTCATCATTGTTTCCTTAGTGACAATCTCTCTGACTGGGGTGAGATGGGCTCACAAAGCAATTTTAGTTTTCATTTCTCGGATGACTAAATATGTTGAACACTTTTAAAAATATTTATTAGCCATTTGCATTTCTTCTTTTGAAAACTCTGTTCAGTTCCATAGCCCATTTTTCAAATTGGGTTATTTTCTTAATTTTTTCAGTTCTTTGTGTAGTATAGATATTGATCCAGTCAGATATGTAACTGTCAAAGATTTTCTAACATTCTTTACGCTACTTCTTCTTCACTCAGTTGATAATATCCTTTGTTGTACAGCTTTTGAATGTTATGAGATTCTATTTGCCAAGTGTTGGCCTAGAGTCTTATCCACAGACTCTTGACCTATACCTACACCTTCAAAGTGTGCTCCCTCTTTTTATAATGTAGCACTTTAGAATTTCCAGTCTTATGTTGAGGTCTTTGATCCATTTAGAGTTGATTTTTGTGCAGAGTGAGAAAGAAAGGTCTAGTTTCATTTTTCTAGTTGTACATAAACAATTTTCCCAGCACCATTTGTTAAAGATGCTATTTCTCCAATGTATACTTGAGACATCTTTATAAAAAGTCAGATGGCTGTAGTCACATGAACATATACATGGTCCTTTACTCCACTCCATTGATATACATATCTTTTTTGTACCAGGTACCATACTGATTTCATTACTATGGGTCTGTAGCATAACTTGAAATCAAACATGATGATATCTCTCATAGTATTTTTGCTCAGGATTATTTTGGGTATCCTTGTCTTTTGTGCTTCCATGTGATTTTTAAAATTGTGTTTTCTATTTTGTGCAGAGTGTCACTGGAATTTTTGTTGGGATTGCATTGAATTTATAGATTGCTCTTGGAAGAATGACCATTTTCACAATATTAATTCTACTAACCATGAGCATAGGAGTTCTTTCTGTCTTCTAGTATTTTCCTCAATTTCTTTCTTCCAGGTTTTAAAGTTTTCATCAGAGCAGTCTTTCACTTCCTTGGTTAGGTTTATCAGAAGAACTTTTGATTATTTTAGTTTTGTGTAGGATGATGATTCAGGCCAAGCCAGGCAGGCAGGCAGGCTCCCGGCCTGCTGGCCTAAACCAGCTAGAACCGATATTGAGCATGCCTGCACAGTGAATGCTTCCTGGGACCTAACCTGGGGCAGCTCTCAGGCCCTAGCAGCCATCCAGGACCGATGGGAGTGATGAACGTCAGATCATCAGAAGCGTTCAGGACCTACCAGAATGAAGCATGTTAGATCACCAGATAAAGACCTCCCCTAAGGCTGGCCTGGCAAAAGTATAAAAGCCTAGTCCCTTCTTAAAATAAACAAGATTGTTGGTTCCACTTTCTCCCAGGGTCTGTGTCCTTGACTCTGTGTGTCTTTGCCCCTTCCCAGAGGGACCCACCAATGCCCGCCAACAGTTTTGAGGTTACTGTGAATGGAATTGTCTCCCTGGTTTCTTTCTCAATATGCTTGTCATTAGTATATAGAAAGGTCACTACTTTTTGTGTGTTAATTTCGTATCCTGCCACTGTGCTGAAAGTGTTTATCAGCTCTAGGCATTTTCTGGCAGAGATTTTGAGTTTTTCTATATAGTTCTATCATCTGTAAATAAGAATACTTTGATTTCCTCCCTTCTTGTGTATATACCTTTTATTTCCTTCTCATGTCTTATTTCTCTGGTTTCAAGCACTATATTGAATAGCAGTGTAGAAATCAGACATCACTTCCACCTCTCCCAAATATATAAATCCACCTCTACATTATGGTCAGACCATCAAGTATTTAATTGTTGAAAACCAGACCTGAGAACAAGAATGCTTCCTTCTGACTATTCAAGAATTGGTGGAGAAGGGTTGCCTTTATTGCAAGAGAGAAGATTTTCTCAAAGCTGCTGTGGCCTTACACAGTACCATCATTACAATGTACAAATGTTTTTTTCTTTCTTTTTAGTTATTTGAGACAGTCTTACTATGTAGCTCTTGCTGGCCTGGAACTCACTATGTAGAACAGCCTGACCTAGAACTCACAGAGATCTTCCAGCCTCTGCCTCGCAAGTATTGGGATTTGTACCACCATGTTCAACCATAATGTACAAATCTTAATAGATGTTTTATTTGGTATCATTAAACCTAAATTCTGTTTTGATTCTATTTCCAGCGTGGACTTCAGTTAATAGAATATCCAAATGCTCTCATTGTTCTTCATAGAGTACAGGAAAGGGAAAATAAGAAAATCTCCTAGTGAAACACTCATTTCTTAATGATGGTAGAGATCAGCAAAATATATGTTTATACTAAGACAATTGTATATAAACACATAAATGGTGTTCTAAGATAGGAAACCTATTTAAAATCTTGTTTTTCTTTTTAAAAATATTTTATTATTTTTATTTTATGTGTGTATTGCCTACATGCATGTAAGTGCACCCGTGTCCTGTAATGCCTATAGCTGTCAGAATAGGGTATCAGATCCCCTGGAACTGGAGTTATAGATGGTTGTTACTTGCCTTGTAGGTGCTAGTAACCAAACCCCCATCCTCTATAAGAGAAGCCAGTGCC
The DNA here is from genome assembly GCA_035773235.1 of Eospalax fontanierii. Taxonomy (NCBI): domain Eukaryota; kingdom Metazoa; phylum Chordata; class Mammalia; order Rodentia; family Spalacidae; genus Eospalax; species Eospalax fontanierii. The sequence goes on from CM069541.1 coordinate 32,503,753, forward strand.
CTTAACTGCCAAGCCATCTCTTCAGCCCCTTGTTTTTCTTTTACTGTATGTTGTTTAGCAATTTCTTCTAAATCAAAACACCCCACAATCCTAGAGAGAAGCTCTTTAGGACTCCGGAGGTCAATGAAACTTAGGAGAGTCCCAAGCCCCTCCTCAAGCCTGTATAAACAGTAGCAGTGACTGAGGAGATGAGACTCTTCTTTCTGCAAGTCATCCAGAAAGCTACAGTGATACAGCTTTTGTGAGTCTTTGCCCAGCCTGGGGTAAACCTTTGACACAGCTGCCTTTGGGTCACTGATGCTCCTGTAAGTAACTCTTCAACCATATTCCTGGCAGCAACATCAATAAAATCACTGCCCACTCAGCTAGCAACGTGTGAATTGCTTCTTTGCTTTGCCACCAGCACCCTACCAAGGATGAATGGACATCCATGTCTCCCCAGGAAAGTCACACAGCTTTTATATGAACTGCGTTTACAAAGGCCAATAATCACAACAACAACAGGTTTGCAGTCTGTAGCAAATGCCTCATAGATGGGCCATTGAGATGACTAGGTAGGTAAAGGCACTTGCTGCCAATCCTGGCAACCTGAGTTCAAGCTCCAGGATCCACATGGTAGAAGGAAAGAACAGATTCCTGAAAATTGTTCTCTGACCTCCACACTCTCTTGCTCTGTGGCATAGTCACATGTGCACATACATAGGCACATAGAATAAATAAATAAATGTAATAAAAACAAATTTAAAAAGAAAGTGACTTATAGGTGACTTTTTCATATAACAGCTCTCTCTCTATATATGTGTGTGTTCAAAAGTAATGAAGCAGGATAATCTGACTACCCTATTTTTAGATTATTTTAATTTTACAAGACAATGGGTCTCGGTGCGAGGTTTTCATACAGGTGTGCAGTGTATTTTGATCACATTCACCCCACCATTGCCTTACCTTATCCTTCTTCTTCTCTCTCCCATCCCCTTCCTATTCTCTGAGTTCCCCTTTTACATTCATGTCTTTTTCTTTTCTAAGTTCCACAAATGAGGGAAGACGTGTCTTTCTGAGTCTGCCTTATTTCACTTAACGTGATGATCTCTCGCTCCATTCGCTTTCCTGCAAATGACATGCTCTTGTTCTTTATGATTGAGTAATGCTGCACTGTGTGTTGTATTCATTACTTTTCAGCACTGACATCAAATACCTGTCCTAAACAAGAGAGGAAAGACGTATTTTGGCTTCTGATCTCAGAGGGTTTAGTCCGTCCTTAGGAAGGCATGTTGGAGCACATTGACAGGATACACAGAGAGCAGCAGGTTCCAGCACTCTGCTGACTCTCTCCTTTTCCCCCTTTCATTCTGGACCCCCAGCACATTCAGGGCGGGTCTTCTACCCTGTTTCCCCTCAGTTAACCCTTTCCGGAAATGCTCTGACACAAGCACACTGGGAAGTGTGCCTCACTGATTTCCTAGGAGAGTCTAAATCCAGCCAAGTTGGACTTTTAAAGCACCGGATTTTTTAAAAGACTTTGGAGGTTTTAAAATATTTGACTATATTTTACATGAGATTTTGAGGACAAAGAGGATAAGTTATGGTTTAAAAAGAACGTGTCTGTGTGTCAAGTTGATAAGGGGTAGAGTGTGATGACTCGTGTTAACTCTCAACTTGAAACAACCTCAAATCACCTGGGAAGAGACTCTCAGTGAGGATTATCTACATTGGGCTGGCCTATAGATTTGTCTATGGGGATTGTCTTAAGTGATGTGGGAAGACCCAGTCTACTGGGGGTAGCACCCTTTCTTAGGCAGGGAGTCCTGAACTATAGAAAAGTGGAAAAACAGAACTGAGCACATGTATGTCAGCATGTTGGCAGTCGTTTCTCTCTGCTCTTGATGCAGATCTTGATGCTCTAGCTGCTTGAAGTTCCTTGACTTTCCCTCCATAATGGACTCTAAGCTGGAACAGTAACCTGGAATAAATCCCTTTCTCTCTTTAAGGTGCTTTTCGTCAGTATTTTATCACAGCAGGAGGGACAAAGTTGAAACAATAAACACCCATGATAAAAATGAGTAAGTAATTGCAGAATGTCCACAGAGTGGAGTACTACCCAGGAATGTAAAGCGATGAACAGCTGAAATGTGCAACATGGATAAACTTCACGAGTATTATTCCGGTCAAAGAAACCAGATTCTAAATAGCATCGTTTGTGATTATATTTATATAAATTTCAGGCTTTGGCAAACTAAATTTTAGAAACTGAATAGTTGTTGTCTGGTGCATTAAGAAGAGGTACCTTAAAGTGGTACCAGGAACCTTCAAGGGTAGTAGATAACATCCTCCCTTTGACTAAGGGTTACATATGGGCACACATTTTCCAAGACTTGTTAGCCTGTTTTCTTTGGCTCTCTGTTTTATGGCTTTAAAATTCAAGAATTATAGCTTTTTGATTCAAACAGCTATTTCATCACCTTCATTAACATATTAACTTTATTTCCATCCGTTTGTCATTAACTTTATGCCAAAATTTTTATATACATGTAGTTACACTGACTCCCAAGCTTCTTGTAATGATTATATGGTTTAGATATTATGTAACAGTATGTGGTCTATTGCTCAGAGAGTTAAATAACATAACCATCGTCACACAACTAGGAAACTATATCCATGGGGTTTGAAGTCAAATCACTTACACTGCTATTAAGTCTCTCTTCAGATTGAGTTTATAATTTGATCTCGCAACAAGAAAATAATTGTGATTAGAGTTCACGTTTACTTGTGCTTTAAACAATTTTGACATAACTTCAGACTTCTGATCTGTAGAACTGGGAGGAAACAAACGGTTATTAGTTAAGCCACCGTGTCTGCAGTAACTTGGCATACTAACAGTAATGAAATAATAGTTTTACTTTATTCCAAACTGGGCATCAGACACTTTCTATGACTGATACTCTGGTAACTCCCAAATATGAGTGTCATGCAATGCCACATGTTTAATATACTATACGTCTCAAAAGAATGAAATCATGAGGAAATATGAGGATGGCGAGTTCAAGGTCAGCCTAGGGTACATAGCAAGTTTTAACCTGGCTACATAATGAAACTCTGTCTCAAAAAAAAAATAAAGAAAGAAAGATAGGAAAGGAGGGAGGGATACAGGAAGGAAAAGAGAGAGAAGGAAAAAGGAAGTTGCTGTTTTACAGAAGGATCTCTGGGTGTAGAAGCAGGAGGCTATTCAAGCAACTTTAAGTAAAGAGCTGGGTCACAACAGCACAAGAGGTCATCTCATGGACCACCAAGCACAGACAGCCAACTTGGCCATTTCCCAAAGGAAAAGGGATCAGAAAGTATTTCTGGAAGAGATTTCCCCCACAGCTTTAAGCAAGAGCAGAGTGAGAATAAACATAAAAATAGATAATGTCAACAAATTAGCTAAAATTAAAAGCTCCATTTCCCCTCAATTCTGCATGTTCACGGCTCATTTGATAAAACTCTCCGAGTATCTGGTAATGTAGAAGCCATCTAATTCGGACCTTAAAAAAATATCTGGAGTAGCCACCCTGGTGGGAAACAAGGAGCAGGGATACAGGGTAGTAATTTGGATGGAAGGAGCAGTGGCAGGTGACAGGTCCTCATAAGCACTGTGGGTGGGGCTGAGGCAAGGGAGGAGCCACGTGAAGGAAGGTACCAGCTGCAGTACTCAGATTTCTAATATTCTACTGGAGTCTGTGGTACTTTTCCAAGTCTATTGGCTATTGTTTAGGATGACAGTAAGCAACATAAACAATAAACTTCAAAGCTAAAAACTTTGATTCAAGGTAGTGCCACATGCTTTTAATCTCACACATGGGAGGAAGAGGCAGGTGGATCTCTGTGACATTGAAGCCAGCCTGGTCTACACAGTGAGTTCCAAATCAGTTGGGGTTTCAGGAAAACTCTGTTTCAAAAAAATATTTTAAAAGAAACCAGAAGTCTTAGCTATGCTTATTCTCCACATCTCCCACAATCAACTAGTATGAAATAATAAAATTGCCTGAAAACCTGTGGTATTTCTAATCCACAGTGCAGTTACGCTTTAATAAAGAAATAGCCTGACTCTTAGCATCCCTCATAAGAACAAGAGTGGACCTAAACTGCTAAGCACTGGTTCCTACAGATGTCTCTCAGAACTGTGATGCTGAGCAAGAGCTTCCTTCCCTCATTCTTTTATTGAAACAGTTATCTCCAGCATGAAATGGGGAAGTAAAAGTCAGGACCCAGCCTTAGCTTATCAGAGAATCTTGCCCTTTGATCCTTATAAAAGTACATACACAACTGCAAACAGACTTCTCAGTTTCTCTCATTGCTCCCTTCAGACCTTTGATATGTAAAGCATGCATGCATGCATTCACACACCAGCTTGGGTAGAGGATAAGGAAGAGTCTTGAGGGATTAAGGTTATTTGCCCAGATCGCAAAAGGAGCACATGGCTCAATGAGTTTCTTTACCTTATGGTTGCAAGGTTAGATAAATGTTTTAGTCCAGATCGTGTCCATTTTGTAAAAGTCATTACTACAAAAAACAAACAGAAGAAAGGACTTAGATCCCAGGCCTTTGCCAGCAGTCTTCCTGAGGTTTGATTTGAATAACTGTCTGCAACCAGTACATGATAGCTCCTCTCTTCACACTCTCTAGGCCCTAAACTGGCTCCCTTCATTCTGTGTCATCCAGAAACACTGGAGGATTGGATGGTCATCACATGTGTGCTCAGTGCTTTCAGAAATTGTACTTCCTTAAATAAGTAAAAAATATAGCATGTTTAAAAAAGAGAAATGCAGTACACTATAACAGAAAAAAGAGAAGATGCTTTGCCAAAAGCTTACTTCATGCCAGGCTCTGGAAGAGTTCAATTTCAATTATTATTTCCTATATAATTCTTTTGGAGGGCAGATTCTTTTTCTTTTTGTTTTATTTTACATTTTAAATTCAATTATCATACAATATAATTTGATGATATTTAGATCCCCTTATTCCCACCTCTCCTTGTTGCCCTCACCCAATTTAATATACTTTATTTTATAAAATGTATATATATATATATATAAAATAAGGTCTACGGTGTCTAATTTGTGTCTGTAAATGTCCTTCAGTGCACATCCATCCATTAGAGCCTGGTTAACCTACCAAGAGTCCTATTCTTGAAAGAAACTGTCTCTGCCCCCCCATCCAATATAATTCTTAGCTTTTTATTATAATGATTGCTTTCTTTGTTTGGGAACCCAGATTTCAGATGAAATTTACTAATCAGTCTTACAATATTTTACTCTAACCTTTCAGTTCTTGTAATCAACTCCATCAAGATACAAGACTGCTTAAACAATCTCCATTATGGAAAATAGTACTTACACTGATAATTCATGTCTCTGTCTCTCTGTCTCTCTCTGTGTCTCTGTCTCTGTTTCTCTGTCTCTCTCTGTGTCTCTGTCTCTGTCTCTCTCTCTTTCTCTCTCTTTGCCCAGGCTGGGTCAAAACTCACAGTCTCCCTACCTCAGCCTCCAAATTACTGGAATTATTGTCGTAATCCACAGTCCCCAGCTCGCTGTACTCCTTTTTGAAGAAGTTAAGAAACATGAAAAAAAATGAGTTGGGTGTGGTGGTGCATGCCTTTAATCCCATCCCAACTCTCAGGAGGCAGAGGCAGGTGGGTCTTTGTGAGATAGAGGTCAGTCTGGTCTACATACTGAGTTCCCAATCAACTGTAGCTACAGGAAGATCCTGTCTCCAAAAGACAGAAAAAAAATGGTAATTATAGAAAAAAATGTTTAAAACATACATCATGGACCTATACGTTGGCCATGATTGCTTCCTGAACTCTCAACCCTTTCCTGCACAGTCACTTATAAACAATATATCAGCTGTGCACATGCATATCAAAACATATGATATATGTATACATGAAGAAATAAATAATATAGACAAGGAAATAAACCCATGTCATATCACACGATTACCTTTTCGTGTGTGATTCTATTAACATTTATTTGAAAATTACTTAATTCTTTCATCACAGTGTTCTCTCATAGAAGTGTGTTAATGAGTAGTATGATTGCCATTCTATAAAATTTATGTGCCAATTAGGTGTTATCTAGGGTATGCTAATATACATGTAGCCTTTTTTGTTATAATTAAATATTTACCATAATGGAATTTAAAATATAACTTGACAAAACACGACTGCTAAGTGTAAGCTATTCATGGCAATAGTTTTTCAGTAGTTCCCTCTTTAGGTTGTTAATAGCTACATTAGCGTATTCCAAGATCCCAGCAACCTGGGTTCTTTCTGGTTTCTCTGGGGAAACACACAACAGACATTTTTACTTATAAACACTATTAGCCCAATTGCTTTATAATGTTTTTACATAGTCGCCATTATTTTAAGTCTCCTGCACTTATCTTTAATCTATGTGTCTTTTATCCTCACAAAGCTCTTATATGTGGTATATTTACCCATACCTGATATTAATGCATATAAAATACTTTATTACTATTGTTTAAATATCCGTCATAATTACTGAACTAAACAAATCAACCTTGAAAATTATTTCCAAAAGTAATAAAATAATATTCATGAAGAAATTCTTTCTGAGGGCTACAGAGAAGGGTCAATGGTTAAGAATGCACACTGTTCTTGTAGAGGCTATGAGTGTGGTTCTCAGCCCTCATACTGAACATCTCACAATGCCTGTAAATTCAGCTCCAGGGGCATCAGACACCTCTGACCTCTATGGACACCTGCACTAAATGTATATACCCACACAGACACACACATAGCATAACTAAAAATAGTAAAAATAGATATTAAAAATTTAAACAATTCTTTCTTCTAATTAGTAGTTCTTCCTTGTTTTAATTTGCATTATATTTTATTTATTTATGGGTGGTTGGGGATGGACTCATACCATGAAGTATGTTTAGAGGTCAGGGAATAACTTGTTTGAGTTGGTTCTCATCTACCACATAGGTTCTAGGAATCAAGCTAGGTTGTCAGGCTAGGCAGCAACTTACCCACTGAGCCATCTCATTGACCTTTAAAAAATGTATTTGTGTGTGTGTGTGTGCGTGCGCGCGCGTGCGTGTGTGTGTGTGTGTGTGTGTGTGTGTCTGAGACAATCAGACTGGCCTCAAACTCACTATGTAGCCTTGTTGACCACATAAAAACACTTTAAACTGATTGGGTTAATGGCGTTTCTAATGGAACTTCTGATTCTTCTACCTTCGCTTCTAAGGTGCTGGAGGTATAGGCACAAACCGCGATGCCTGGGGATTGAATCCAGATCTTCAAGCATGCTGGGCAGGCTAAGCCCATTGAACTACACTCCCAAACCCCTCTCTTCTTATTAATATTTCTAAAAGCTTCAACATCTAACTTTAAGTCTCTTTCAGCCTGCCTTGTTCCTTTGTTGCTTTCTCTAAGGTAATGAGCATTTGGCAGAGGAATTTGATTCCTCAGCCAGAATCTGATGACTCACAGGTAATAAGGTTAGTTCTCAGTCTCATTAAGTAATTGGTTGACTTAAAAGTTTAAGTATCTGCAACTTAATCATAATTCTAGAGTATCAAAGATTGTTCTTCAACTAGATGAATAATCAGTGTTACAGTTTAAATCTGAAAGTCCCCCCAAAGCTTGGGTATCAAAGACATAGTCCCAAATATGGCAGTGCTGAGAGGTGGGGACCTGGGAGGTGATTGGATGTGGAGGGCTCTGAGCTCATCTCTGGGTTAATCCATTGATGGAGTCATAGATTAATGGCTACTGGGAGGTGGTGAAGACAAGGCATAATTAGAGGAGGTGGGTCATTAGGCGTGTGCCACTGGAGGATACATTTTGTTCCAGGCTTTTTCTCCTTCATTCTTCTGGCTTCAGGATACTATCTGTGTTCCATCATGAGTTCATCACCTTTATGTGCTGACTTGCCACAGGCCCAGAAAAAAAATGAGCCAAATGACCATGGGCTGACCTCTTTGAGCCCTTGAACCAAAATAAGCTTTTCTTCCTTCCAACTGATTTTCTTGGGTATTTGTTACAGAATAGAAAGCTGACCCAACTAGTTACATAATAAAATATACATGTTTATAATATGTAAATATTAATCACACACTGACAAAAATTACTGCTTTGAGATCACTAAATGAAAATCAAAAAGAATCACCACTCACCATCATCAAGTATTGGACATGTGTGAGGCACAGTTCTAAGATGAACCAACTTTGTTGTTTTCTTGAGATGGAATCTCCCTACCTAGTTCAGGCTGGCAATCCTCCTGCCTCAGCCTTCGAGGTGCTGGGATTACTGGCCTGTGCCATGATACCCAGCTCAAGTTCTTTAATTCTTAGAAAAACTACGGAAACTGTTTCTATTATAGTTCTATGGATTCAGAAACTAGAGGTTAAATACTTGGTCAAGGTTATATAGTTTAAAAAAATTTTATGTGTATGACTGTTTTGCCTGCCTTGTATGTGTTTCCATGTTGTTCAATGCCCATGGATGTAAGAAGAAGGCATCAGATCCCCTGGAACTGGAGTTACAGACTGTTGTTAGCTGTCATGTGGGACCAAACCTGGGTCCTCTGCAAGAGCATTCAGTGCTCTTAACCACTGAGCCATATCTTCAGTCCTTTTTTTTTTTAATTTAAGATTATTTAATTTGTAAGTGGAGGAGTAGGAAATCCATCCCAGGCCACCAGTCTGAGCTTTCGTTCCTAACAACTACCATGAAATGGCCTGTAACTACAACTTTTCACGTTTTGCTTCTTTGACTTAGTAATAATATGCAAGCAATACGCATTCTGTGGATGCCATAGTTTGAACACAGCAGTGTGACCTTTCTTAAGGCAGCTCTACGATTATGAAGAGAAACACCACAGTGCTGTGTGATGAGCTGTGGTGTTGCAGATGCATTAAATTCATTCTTGACTTTTCATATTTTCCATTTAGTTGAAATATAAAAATATTTATGAGCAGCATACAAGGGATTTAGCAACTTTGAGGCTCTGTGAGGAAAACTGAGGACTCCAAAAGGAATCCTTGCTGCATCTCTTGCTTTCTCCAAGGGCTCTTAGGAGATGCTGGCAGTGTTATTCATGTCCCTGTGAAAAGACAACAAAAAGTGTAGATTAACTTTTATGATTTTAGAATTGGGCAATGCTTCATTCTATAAAATAGCTCAAATGTTCTGATTAGATGAAAGGGGAGGCTGGCCTTCTAGACACAAGAGCCCATAAAAATAGAAATGGAGATCAAAAACTATATTGGTGGGGGAGCTGGGGATAACTCAGCAGTTAAAAGCACTGTTGCTCTTGCAGAGGACCTAGGCCCAGGTCTTCACACTCACATGGTAACTAAGAATGGTTCATATCTCCAGGGTCTCTGACACCCTATTCTGGCCTCTGGAGGCATTGCAAGATATGGGTGTACTTCTGTGCATGTAGGCAAAACACTAATACATATAAAAAAAATAAAATAAATCAATTAAAAAATTTAAAGCATCTTGCCAGTTCAAAATTATCTTCTTTTTAAAAGTTAAAGCAGAAACTTTCTTATCATGTTAGCTAAAACTGTCCCTGTTTGAAGATTTGGTTTTTTTCTTTCTTTTAATTTCTTGGAAGGGGAGATAAACAGCATAATATCTGATGGCATGAAATTTTAACATGTAATTCTAATTTTGCTTGGTCTGGTGGACCTAGTTCAGGAGTTCAGTCCATTTCAAAGGACTCCTATGAATTTTATTTAGCAGACTTCACACAGCAAAACAAAATGCCCATAGTTAACTACAGCATTGTTCTGAGAAAGAAGCGTGAGATAGCAAATATTTATATTCTAATCATCTATACTATGCATTCTTGTCAAGAGGAATTTTGATAATCATGTTTTTTTCTCAAAACTCCCCAAAGAAATTTTAACACCCTTTATAAATTTCTGTCCAAGGAAGCTGTACTGTCTTCCCCTTATGTGACTCTAGTTATCAAGTAGTCCAACATGTGGCTGAAGAGATGGCTCAGTGGTTAAGAGCACTGGCTGCTCTTGCAGAGGACCCAGTTCGAATCCCAGCACCCACATGGCAGCAAGCAACCATCCATAACTCCAGTTCCAGGGAATTCAACACCCTCTTCTGACCTCCAAGGGCATTGCCCCATGTGGGTATACTTACATTCATGCAGGCAATACATTCATACACATAAAATAAAAATAATAAAATATTGAAAAGGTAGTTCAATATAAGTACGATTTTCCCAGAGTATCATATCTTATATTCACACAAAAATATACAAGGATATCCTATAGTTTTATTCAAAATAACCCCAAAGTGGAATAACCATAATGTTCTTTAACAGCTGAATGGTTAAATGAACAATGGTATGTTTAAATCGTGGAATACTACTCAGCAATAGGAAAGAAGTGTGCCATTGATACATGAATCAATTTGATGAATAACAAGGTATAATGATGGGGAGCAATCTCAAAAAGCTACTGTATGATTCCATTCATATTACAGTCTCAAAAATGAAAAAAATATGCAAATGGAAAATTAGTTAGTGTTCCCCAAGAGGAGATGGTAGGAGGCAGCTGTGAAAGTAAAATTCAACAGAAGGGACCTTGGGATAGATGTTATTATTATGGTCAGTCTTGTGTGTCAACTTTTGGCCTTGGAGCCAATCAACTTCCCTGATTCTCAAGCTTCTGGACTTGGATTGAACTGCAGCACTGGCTTTCCTGGTTCTCCATCTTGCTGATTCTATATTATAGAACTTCTTGGCCTCCATAATCACTTGACCCAGTTCCGGTGATAAATTACCATTCTATCTAATGATCTATCTTACCTTATCTATCTGTCTACCCGTCCATCCACCCACCCATCCATCTATATTTTGTATTAGTCCATTTTGTATTGTAATAACTAAATACCTGGGGCTGAACAATTTGCAAAGAGGTTTATTTAGCTCACAGTTCAGGACATCCAACAGAATTGTACTGGCTTTTTTTTTTTTTTTAGCTCTGTTGATTGCCTCATGGTAGATGGCATCATATTTATGGTGTTTCTAAGTAACTTTACAGTTATGCCTTAATAAAAAACAGCCTGACTCAGCATTCCTTTTCAGGCCAAGAGTGAACTCAAACCATTGAGAATCTGTTCCTTCAGATTTGTGCCTCGGAGCAAGAGCTTTACTCATTCATTATTGAAACAGTATATCCGGCATGAAATGGGGAAATAAAAGTCAGATCCTTATCAGAGAAGCACTTTAATCCCTGGACAAGACTACCATACACACACACATACAACTACAAATAATTTCACTCATTGTTTGCAATGAGATAAATCCTTTTTTCAGTGCTTTGATATGTAAAGCATGTATACACACATTCATATATTTTTTGGTTTTAGGGCAAGAAAGGGTCATGAAGGATTATGACCATACAACCAGGTCACAAGATGAGCACATGGCTCAGTGAGCTTGTTTACATTATATTGCAAGGTTAGGTAGAAGTTATTTTGTCCAGAGTAAAAGTCATTCCTACAATATTATTGAAATGTATGAGTTTATGAGAGAGAGAAGGGGCTGTCACATCTGAGACAAGATATAAGAGACTGGGGAGAGGCCAGCCTCCCTCCTTTATAACCACCACGCTCAGGGAAACTTAATTTCTGCAAGACTCAGTCTGCTCTGAGAGACCAGTTTTAACACATACATGAAGATGGAGTCATCTTGATCTAATTACTTTCTGCTAGTCTCCATCTCTTAAAGGTTCTAGCACCTCTCAACATTTGTCACACTGTAGGCCAAGATTCCAGTATTGAGCCTTTGGGAGATAAACCATGTCTAAATCATAGCATCCTATAAATTCTATTTCTCTGTAAAAGTCTTAACATCACATCTTTTGTGATTGCAGCACAAAACAGATTAATACATGGGATACATAGATGGATGGATGGATAGATAGATAGACAGATAGATATTATATGGAGAGATTTATTATTGGAACTATCTCAAATAATTATGGAGGCCAAGAAACTCCATAATATGCCACCTACAAGATGAATGACTAATGTGAAGCTTTTCCATATCTTTAACTATCAAGTCAGTGACACAAGTTTACACATAGAATAAAATTTCATAGAGCTAATATACATACACACATGCAAACACACAAAATGCATATAAAACTAGTGAAATCTGACAGAGATAGGCAAATTAAATCAATGTTAAGTTCCTCTGAAATTATGCTCTATTTATGCAAGATAATGGGCATGTAAGTATCTATTGTTTCTCACAACTGTACATGGGGCTATAATTATCTTCAAATGAAAAGGTAATCAAACTGAGGCAAAAATAGATGTCTGCAGTGTAAGAGGGCATCCACTAGCGTTATTCTTAAGCCTGAGTAGTTCTGTTATTGTAGGTTCCCTTTAGTTACAGTCCAGTTACGCCCCCAATACACTTGTTGTAAGTTGTAAACATGCATTTAGTGCCTCTCACATACTGGACATCATAGCTTAACAACATGGCACACTGCACAGCATGGATTATTTGCTTTCATGATCACGTGGTTGACTGGAAGCTCTAGTTTGTTACTGCCACTCAACATTATGCAAGAGAACATCATACCACCTATTTCTAGCCTGGAAAAAGATCAAATTTTGAAGTATGATTTCTATTCAGTGTGCACCACTTTTGTACCATAGTTAATTCAAAAACCTGCAAATCAAACCATTCTAAGTTATAGACCATCTGTATATTTTATTTCTTTTACAAAGCACTAGGATTTGCAGTTTTAAATATTCAGTGTCTTCATGTTTTTATCTATTCTTTCATCCTATTCATCCCGTTTCTTCATCATTCCTCCTATAACTATTTACCAAGAACATTCTACTTGTCGAATCTACTCTAGAGGAGATCCTGAAAGTAAGAAAAGGACCTTCCTGGACACTACCTAATTATTCTCACAGAAAGGTAAACTTTTTACACATCCAAAGATAAACTATATTGTGTGAAAGCCTCAACATTCGGCAAATGAGGTAAAAACTAAGACCCCAAATATATAAGATCTAATAATTCCATTGTCTCCAAGACCTGAGAAGATTTTCAAAGGCCAGGCTTTAAATGCTGTAGCATGCTGTCCAGCATCCAAAGTCATCAAGTTACATAATATAAGCTCCAGATAGCTTGGACAGCCCAGCCCTATGACCTTGATCATGTCACTACTGTCCTGGATGAGCTCTGCTTGCTCCCTATAGCTTTTCTCAACAAACATCCAAATCCTCACATCTCTAATCTCTCAGGTCTCCACTGCAGCTTTAGTTTCACTCTCACAGATTAACACATAACTCTCTTTAGGGGTTGAATGCTAGGACCCCAACCCGGCTTCATACGGCCTGGCCTCCCAGGATTTCCTTTGAAATTCAGTGGAAGCCTCTGAGATCTAGCAACAATCTTGCATTCTGCATGCCCACCAAACATCAGCATCATGTGGATGATGTCACAGTCTGCTGCAGTCTTAAATTGTTCAGCTAGGACTACCCAAACCTTGGCTGCAGTGGCCTCTGAGTGTTTGGGTGACTGAACATGGGGATACACATCCATAGATAATAACTCTCTAAAATGGCTCTGTATCAACCTAGTACCCTGGGGCTCTCTTTTCAACAGCAGTCTGAAATGTGTTTATCTTTTATAGTCTTGAGTCTACCAAAGGTGAAAGGTCTTGCTGATTCTGAGACGCCCTCAAGAAATCTTTCCTACTGCCCTAAGCAAGGTATTCTGGCTTCTTTTTAATGGTGCTAATCTCTTTAGCAATAACATCCTTCTTGGTCACAACTTTATGTGTTTTGTTTTCTACCTAAAGTGCTTGTTTTCAAATCTTTTCACTCTGCATTTTCTTCTTGACTCTCACTATAAATATGGCATCTAGCAATATCCAGGCATACCCCAATACAATGCTACTTGAAATTTTCTCCACCAGATTAATTCATCCATTAGTTTTAACTCAGCCTTCTATCAAGTTTCAAGACATGAAACTATGTAGGAATGACTTTTTTAAAATGGAAAGAATCTGGACTAATGACTCTTAATTAACTTTGGCAAACTCCCTGAACTATGTGCTCTTGTGACCTGGGTACTTAATCTTGTTTCTTGGGAACCTCAATTTGCTACTCCATCCCAAAATAGGGAATGAACGTGGATATGCTTGAGAATTAACAAATCAAATCATTCAAACACAGTGTGCCCATCTTCACTGAGATTGAGAAAAGATGCTTGACACTGTGTGTAGGAGATATTCTAGAACTATGGATGAAAAGGCAAGATTGTCTGATAAGGGTGAATCCCAATTTCTTCTTCCCCAATTGAAGTTGGAGAAATGGGTTTGAATGAAAATTATGGGTGGAGCCTGACTTGAAAACACCACAGTTCCACAAGCCATCTAGGGAAGTGGGTGTCCTCTAAGTTTGGGGCCACTTCTAAACCTTAATTAAGAGTCAGGCTGTTTTATTCAAATAAACTGTAATGTGCATAGAAATGCCACAAATGTAGGTAAGTTCTCTATGAGAATATAGCTTAAAAGGCCTGTTAGGTTAGATTATAATTTCCAGTAGAGTCTTTACTTCCCTCTAAAGTCTCATGAGCATAGCCATTATTATCCTCATTCCTGTCAGAATTCTGATTTTCTGGACTTCCATCAGATTTTTACACTGATCTCTACTTTGTTCAGTTCTAGAAAATAGTTGATTCTCTCTCTTCAGTAACATTGTCCCACCATTTCCTCTGTTGTCTTGTGGAACTTGCAAGTAGGTGATAGATAGGTGTATATATACTTTAAAAAAAAAAAAACAAGCATATCACCAGGCATAAAGGTGTATGCCTGTATGCAATTCCAGCATTGGAGAGGCTAAGGCAGAAGGTTTGTAAGTTTGAGACCAACCTGGGATACACAATGGGACCCTCGCTTAAAAACAAAGAACCCAAATAAAACCAAAACCATAGCAAAGCACGCAGAGGTTTATTGAAATATGCTACAGAGCATAACTGTAGCCGTTAATACATTTTGGAACATCTTAAACTATTTTCCATGTTCCTGAACTGCTTTGTCAAAACATTTTTTTAAAATAAATAATTCTGTTTCTGTGGGTGATCTGGATGAGCTCATCAGGACTACTTTCTGTTTGTTTTTTTGAGACAAGGTCTTATTATATACCCAGGACTGACCTGGAACGTACTCTGTAGGCCTGGCTAGCCTCAAACTCAGAGACTGGCCTGCCTCTGTCTTCCAAATGCAGGGATTAAAGGCATTGCATGGCCACACTGGGCGCATAAGGGTTATCTTTACCTTTTGTTCTTTCTGGCATGGTGTTCAATGAAGAGCTGGTAGTTCTTGGTTTTATTTCATTGCAGTTTTTATTTCCAATAGCTTTCTTTGCTTCATTATTCTTTTCTCCTTCCTTGCTTTGAGAATCTCCACCGTTTAATTGCTCTGTTATCCATTTTTCAGGCCTCTACCTGCCATGTGTACTTTGACTTTTAGTTTGCAAGTTACTGTGGTTTGAATATGGTTGAAATGTGTCTCCAAAAGGCTCATGTATTAGAAGCTTGATTCCCGGTGTGGTGACAGGGATGTGGTATTGATGCAGATCTTCCAAAACACTAGGGCCTCTCTTGGTCCAGATAGGGTCAATCTAGGGACTAAATTTCTGGAAAATCAACAGTGACCAAAAATCAACCTGAGACCGAGCACTGGGCTTCACTGTTTCATCTCAGCCATGATGAAGGACATCATCAACAAAGGGGTGAACAAGATAAAGCAACTTTACTAAGAAAAGAAAGTAACAAGTGGAATCACCATGAGGACTAGGACCCTGTACATATAACCTGAAAACCAGATTTCTTTCAAGGCCCTCATGGTTGCTCAGTGTAGCCGGACTCAGGCCTGCTTGCTTCTCCCACAGGGCCCACTTCTACTTTGGCCTTGCCAACTACAGCTCTGAATTTCTCCACAAATTCTCTGCCAGCAAGATTCCAGCGTTTGACGGTGAGGATGGAGTCTGTGTATGAGGGCAGTGCCATCGCTCAGTATTTGAGCAACAAGGAGCTGGGGCAAAATACTCCAGAAATAGCAGTCCATTGGAGCAATGGGCAATGTTGTTGATAGTGACATAGTTCTCCCAGTCAGCACCTGGGTGTTCTCCACCTTGAGCATCATGCACCACGATAAACAGGCTACTGAAAATGCAAAGAAGGAATGAGGTGTATCATGGGACTGCTGGGATACAACTCATTGCTCTCAATTTTCTGTACAAGTTTCTATCCCTCCACAGTAGTGTACATATAAATTTATATATCACTATAAAATATTTTATTATCTGATAATGCAAAGCCCATCAGTTTGTTCTTTGCAAAAAGTCTTTAACTGTGGAGGTGAAGAAATGGCTCCACAGGTGATTGTGTATAACTGTTTTTCCAGAGGACTCCAGACTCCACGTCATGTGGTTTATAATCACCTGTAACTCTAGCTCTATAGGATCTGATGCTCTCTTCTGGTCTCTGTAGGTATTTACACACACGTGGCATATGCAAACATATACATACACATAAATTAAAAATATATAAAGTTTTAAAAGTCTTTGGTCAAGTTTTATTTTACGGTCTTCTTGGAAATTTAATTAGTATACAGTGATCCCCTTTCTTCTGTCTCTTCACACTCATGGAGACATTATCCACTCTTAGGACTTGAAACAACACATGAGGATCATTTGTGTATCAAAACTGTAGACAAGTGTAATGAAGGCAGAGAACATGAATGCAAAAGGTAAACACACACTGATTTATACAATAAATTGTTAGTGATACATACTGTATAGTCAGGGTTCTCTAGCACAACAGAACCAGTGGACTGAATATGTATTAAAAGTGATATACTAGATTGCCTTGCAAGATAGGGTCTGGGTAGTCCAACAATGGCTGTCTCACACTGGAGCCGCTGAGAACCCGGTAGTCACTCAGTTGCGAAGGTAAGGTACTGTAGCAGTACCAGTTTTGTGCTGAAGGCCTGCACGATTTCTGGAGAGCCACTGGTCTTCACTCTACACAGGAAGCCCTAAGAAGCTGGGCTCTAACGTCAGTGAAGGAATATATCAGCAACAGGGTAGATGAACTTGTTAGCAAGAGCAAAGGCAAGCAGGCAGAAAGTAACGCTTCC
Source organism: Eospalax fontanierii (assembly GCA_035773235.1). Lineage (NCBI taxonomy): Eukaryota > Metazoa > Chordata > Mammalia > Rodentia > Spalacidae > Eospalax > Eospalax fontanierii. The sequence continues at coordinate 32,520,961 of CM069541.1, forward strand.
TTCCTCCATTTCTGCCAGAGCAGAATCAAACAGTACCCAAAGAGGGGTGTAAGGATTAAGAAAAAGACAAGAGACAAAGGATAGATTCGGGAAGGCTGTCAGTCAACACCGAAGCAGCCTCAACTTTATTTAGCTTATCCTATATATACTATTGTTGCAACGTGAGGAACAAAGCAAAAGTTTAAGGCACAAACAACGCCGGCATCTATACGGGCGAACATTCGCTTTCTCACACAACTCACATCCTCTTATCAGGGTCGTAGAACAGTCAAATCTCGGCCTTGGGCTCAAGATACAGCTCCCTTTAGATACTGAGACTTGTTTACAAGCTTGGCAGAAATATTCTGCTCCCTCAGAGCTTTGTGCAAAGCAAAGCTGACCTTCACCTTGCCTTATACCAGGACATGGTTCAGGCAAATGGCTCCCGACACATTTCCTTTTATCTGGGTTGCCACAGAAAGGTGCCACCACACATTAAGGGTGGGTCTTCCCACTTCAAACAATTTGATCAAGAAGAGTGCCCAGAAGCTTGTGTTTTATTTGATTCCACATCCAGCCAGTCAAGTTGACAACCACGATTAACCATCACAAGTCAGGTATTGCCCTAAGCAATATACTTTCATTGTCTTAATATATAGTTTAATTAATTAGTGAATTTTATAATTCTGTACTTAGATTAGCTAAAAAGTTTTAAAAGTATGATATGTAGTAGACAAGCTATGGTGGCTCAGCACTCAGAGGCAGAGGCAAGTAGATCTCTGTGAGATCAAGGCCGACCTTGTTTATGTAGTGAGTTCCAGGTCATCTGGAGCTACTGGGAGACACTGTCACAAATCAAACAAAACAAAATTTTAAACAAGGGATATAGTATGAACAACAGTAATATAGCATTAATGCATAAAACTAGGAAAATATAGAAAGTTATAAAGAACTCTCACTCCTAAATGTTTAATGTTTTAGCACTTATCTAGGTAATCTTTTATAATACACATCTGTTTCACTTAAAAAAACACACACACAAACAAAAAACAGAGACCAAATCTACCAAATTCTGGGTTAGAGAGCTGGCTCAGCATTAAGAGCACTGGCTACTTTTGCAGAGAACCTGGATTCAGTTCCCAGCACAGATATGGTGGCTAACAATGATCTGAAACTCCAGTTTCAGGGGATCTGATGCCCCCTTCTGACCTCTGTAGGCATTGCACAGCACGGTGCATTTACATACATGCAGGCAATACACTCGTACACATAAAGAAAAAAATAATAAAGAAATAAAATATCAAATCCACCATATCCTTTCTGTTTTGTTTCTGCCATCAGGAAGATGGTTTCTGAACAACTACAAAGCATCCATGTTAGAAATAAAGAGAATTAGACAATTCCTTATTGTTGGCCATAAGGAAAGTATTTGACACCAATGATGGAAATTTTAGTTACAGGAAAAATTCCCTGGGGCAACATCTCTATTGCTTCCTTCCCCAGAGGAAACAGATGGTGTACTTCCAAAGGGTAATTTGAGCATCATTAAATACAAGAACCATTGCACTAGGGGAACCACAAGCAATAACCGCAGTATTTGACAGCATTACTGAAGGCATCTCTTAGCCTGAAGGGACAACAAAGAAGGGACGGTTAACGAAATCTGGATCCAAAGAAATGTCATGGAGATAGCTGCCTGTCAGAGCTAGAGCCCACCCTTGGCTGCAGGAGCAGACTTTGGCAGCTCTGCTGGAAGCCCTTCTTGTTCTAAACTTCTTTCTGTGCTCTTTGCTGGCCAGAGGGCCAGGGGAGCTGGGTAAAGCACACAGTCAGACTCCATGGATCTGATAGAAAGCCAAGAACGTGCCTGGAAAAGTAAATAAAAAGTCTGAATCTATCCGCTTCTCCTGCCTTGATTATGTTTAGTTGGCAATTTGTCTTTGTAAGGACTTAGTCAGAGAAAGTTTTTCTCTCTTTTTTTGAAAAACAAAAAGGCTTATTTATTTATTTATTTATATTTTATGTGCATGTGTGAGTGCCTGTATGTATGTATGTGCACCGTGTACATGCTGGTACACACAGAAGCCAGAGGCAAGAAAAGGGTATTGGGAACCCAGGAACTGGAGTTCCAGGCAGAGCCACTATGTGGATGCTAGAAACTAAACCTGCTCTTAACTACTAAGCCATCTCTCTAGCTCCAAGGAAACTTCTCTTACATAAGCCTTAGCTGAGGAACTACTGGCAACCAATAACCACTGGGAGAGGAGGAGCAGGTCATCTTTAAGGATGTGATGTTAGGTAGGTTAACCAGGCTCCAGTAGATAGACACACACTGAAGGACTTTTGGAGACACAGATTTGGCTCAATAGGCCTTAATGTATATGTCATGTATATGTACATGAAATCCAGCGGGGCAGGGGGCATATAAGAAGGGGACAGGAGGGGGACAGGGTCTAAACATGATCAAAATACCTTGTATGGAATTTGCAAAAACTCAATAAAAAAAGAAATGATTCTGATGTTATGGAAACCAGGCAATCAAGAAACCACGAACTCACTCAGAGAGAGATGGAGAACTCAGTACTTTATTTGATGCCAACTGTTAGAGTGGCAAATAGCCCCAGAAAATTAACTGGGATAGACTAAATAATGTTCAGTGTATCTGTTGAGAAAACCCACTTTCCTAGTTTCCCTCAATCATTTGGTCATACGACCACCCCTGGGGAGGCAGGTTCACCTAAAGTTGTGCTAAATAGATGGGCGGAATACCTAGTGTGTTCATGAGGTAGTGAGATTTCCTGCCTGCAGTCTCACTTCCCATTGCTGTGCTCTCTAATTCTTGACCCAGAGAGTGTAGTCACTGGCTGAGTTGAATAAATTTGGCTGATCTGAAACATCTGAGTCTGAGTGGTCCTTCCCAGGGGCCTTAGCACCATAACCAACGGTCCCAGAGGGGCTAGCACTCTAAAGTTCTGGACCACAGGTTACAGAAATCCCCATTTTTTTTAGGTCTCCCCATGTCATTTCTTAACTGCTACAACATCGGTAGATTCAAAATACAGCCCCTATGGCTCCTGGCATAGATGCTCACATGCCCTGAGCCCACTGAAGGAAAATTTTCTTTGCAGGCATGTTTGCAGAAGGCAGGAGTTAGGACATTCTTTACCAGAGTTTACAGCAGGGGCCTTAGCAAAGTTGTTGCAAACAGGTACTCCAGCAGACAACTGTGGCGTTCATCCCCCCAAATAGTTTTTTTTGTTGTGTTGGTTTTTTAAAATGAATTGCTAATTTATTTTATGTGTCTGAGTGTTTTGCCTGCAAACATGCCCGTGTCATGCAACACCCACAGAAGCCAGAAGAGGGCGTCTGTTCCCCCTGGAAGTGGAGTTATGGATGGTTGTTAGGCACCTTGTGGGTATTGGGAATTGAACCAAGGTCCTCTGCAAGAGCAGCCACTTCTTTTAACCACTGAACCATCTCTCTAGGCCCTGTTGTTTTGAGACAGGGTCTCCCTGACTGGCTTGAAGGCTACATTCACTATGTAGATCACCCTAGCTTCAGACTCAACAGAGCTCCACCTGCCTTTGCCTCCCCAGTGTTAGGATTAAAGGCTTGTGTCACCATACCTGCCTTTTATTTCCTTTTTTATTTCTTCTTTGACCCTTTTATCATTTAGAAGACCATGCAAGTATGTGTGGTACAAAGGTTCTGATTATAGAAAAGGAAACTTCTGTATTCCAGTTCCATACCTACAACATCAACTCAGGATGCAGAACTGAAGGCAATACATGTGAATCTTACGACACAATACGTTTAAGGCAACTAGTTCATGTCAGATTATTAAAAACATTACACGAAACCTCTTTCTCTATTAGCAACTAAGGTTTACCTGCACACCATAGTTGATGATAGCTATATGCATGTAAGGAAAAGGACCCACAATCTACTATTGAGACAGTGGAAATATGGACTTCTTGTTATGAAAACCCTGTAATAACAGAATCAGATCAGGATACTCCGTAGGCAAATGCATGTAATTGCACTGAGGATGTAGCTTAGTGGGTAGAGTGCTTGTCTAGAAAGCACAAAAGTCCGGGTTCCAGCCCCAGCAGTACGAAAACTAACTGTGGAACTGCATGCCTGTAATCCAAACACTTGGGAATTAGAAGCAGAAGAATCAGCAGTTCAAGGTCATGTAGTCAACGTGGGCTACATGAGTCTCAAAAAAAAAAATGTATGCAGTGGGCTGGAGAGATGGCTCAGCAGTTAAGAGCACTGATTGCTCTTACGGAAGACAGGTTCCTGGAACCCGTGTGGCGGCTAGCATTCTAACTCTAGTTCCAGAGTATTTGATGCCCTCTTCTGGCCTCTGAAGAGATTGCATGCATAGGTGCACTACATCCAGCCAAAACACCCATACACATAAAAATAAAAATAAACCAAAAAAAAAATTTTTTTTTAAAGCCAGGCATGGTAGCACAGGCCTTTAATCCCAGCAATTGAGAGGCAGAGGCAGGTGGGTCTCTGTGAGACTGAGGCCAGATTGGACTAACACAGTGAGTTCCAGGCCAGCTGGGGCTCCAGGGAGCCCTTGTCAAAAAAAAAAAGACCCTCCCTCAAAATGTATACAAAACATGGTATTTCATGGAATATTCATCTTCCTTATAATACTGTTGCTTTTGTTTAGACTGAATTCCTTAATGGTTTTGTTTAAATAAGATTATTTAGTGTTATAACAAAAAAGAAGCAGGTTCAATGGAAAGAAGCTGAGACCAGTTACCCTACATAATGAGCTTTATTAGGAGAGAGAGCAGACGACCACAGGGCACAGTGGGACCTTGAAGGAAGAAATAAGCATAGAGGGATGGAGCAACATGTCAGAGGCAGCATGACAGGATGAGAGAGAGAGAGGCTTCTTTAAAATCTGGAGAGGACCTTGGTTAAGACAGCTGCAGTGAAAGAGTAAGAGAGATCACCACCACAGACAACATAGAGAAGTGGCGGGGGGTGGGGGGGAAGAAGCAGCCTTCAGAGAAGTCCCCCAAACAAAGGGGATATTTGACTTCTATAGTTTTCAGGGGTTACCACACATGGAAAAACTTCTTAATTCTCTGAGCCTGAGATAAATAGCAGGGAGTGGGGACCAGAGAGGGCTAGGGTGGAGGCACAGGCACATGTACTGCAGGGGGCTAGCCTGATTTCTCAGAGAGACAGAGAGAGGGAGAGAGTGCTAGAGAGTCTGTGATCTAACATTTGATAACAATACTGAAAGAAAGGAATAGGCAAAGTTCTGTGGCAGTTATTAAATCATTAAGTGATTGATTACTACACGCTTTCAGAAACTTTACTATCAGCACCAACAAATATCACCGTCCACAAGAATACAGCTTGTAATTATAAATACTTGAGGAGAAAAATGCCTTAATTAGAAACAATATTTTTCTACAGGTGAAATTATTTATTATTGTTACTACTGATCAAACTTATTGAGAGATATAAAGTCAAGGTTTCTTATGTTAAATTAAAGGCACAAATCTCATATGTACTAGATACACAAAAGAAATGCTACAATCATATTAAAATTTATTTTTAAATAGGACTAAAAGCAATGACGTGTTTTACCTGCTTAAAAAAAAAAATCAGTGCTAGCTCCAGCCAATACATTCGTCCAGTAGCAGAGTGATTGCTTATCCTGAGTGAGACAAAATGGAGCTCCAGACCATGAGTAAATTCACCAGCCTGGTCAACCCCACTGCCTTCCCCATGTGACCATGGTACGCCTGTCCATCCACACGTACTTCACCGCCTGGTTCTCCATCTGCAAGGTCAGCTCCACAAAGCACAGGTGTTGAATCACCGGGTTTCTCCTCATGTCCTGGCGGCCTCACCCTTCATGGGTTTTGGAGTCCTCTTCCTCCTGCTCTGGGTTGGAATCTATACTTTCACCATTCATACGAGTGTCCCACCTGCTGCTTGCAATAAAAGCAAAAGATAAACAAGAACAAAACACCGATCGAAAAGATGGAGCACATTCAGGATGGTATGTACACTCGTACACTCAACACTAACAGATTTTAAACAATTATGAATTCCCCCAACAAATGTTTTGGACTTGCTTTAGCTAATTATTTGGGGGGAGGGAATATATTTTTATTGAGTTTTTGTGTATTTCATACATGACATTTTAATCATTTTTATGTCCCTCCCTCATCCACACCTTCCCATACCCCACCACCAGATTTCATGCATTCTGTCATTTATGTTAAGGACAATCAAGTCAAATTAGTGTACCCAGATGTCCCTTGGTGCAAGTTCATCCGCTGGGGTCTGGTCAGCCTATCTAAAGTCACTCCCTTAAAGATCAGCTCTTCCTAACCCAGCTGCCCAGTAATTCTTGGCTCAGATTGAGGCCTGTTGACCATTTACACAGTTTTATGCTGGGTTTTGACTGTTTGAGTTTGCATGGGTCTTGTGCATGCTGTCACCATTCCTGTAAGTTCATATGGCAGGGTCCCAGGAGCCTGGAAGACTCACGCACCTCCTCCCCCATCTCTCACAATCTTTCTACCCCTTCTTCTGTAATGGTCCCAGAGCCCTGAGTGGTGAAGTTTTATACAAGAGTCTTGTCCAAAACCCCACACTCTGAGGACTCTTATTCTCTACACTTTGGCCATTTGTGGCTCTTGTTGTTCATTGCCTTCTGTAGCATGAGGGAGCTTCGCTGATGAGAGATGAGAGACGTTTTAGTGTTCTCTCTACCCCTTGTTCCTCTATGTTCTATGAGCCTTAGGTATAGAGGTTCCATTGTAGATGTGGCACTTAGGGCTGGGCATTTCATAGACACTTATTCCCTACTTGTGATCAGTTGTGGAACTCTGTAATAGTCTTCATCTGTTGTAAAAGAAGGTTCTTTGATGAGCGGTAGCAGGTATACTTGTCTGTAAATATAAGAATCCATATTTTACACATAGTAAGAAATTACATTTGTCTAGGGATGTCACAGCCTTAAGATTTTCTCTAAGATCTATGACCTCTCCAGTCATGTGTATTTGGCTATGGTTATAGTACCACATGAGTTCCCTCCCATTGAGTAGGCTTCAAGTCCAACTAGCTAGCTGTTGATTATCCCCAAGATAAAAGTGCCACTACTGCCCCAGTGTGGTTTGTTGTGCCGGACATTGCTTTGATTATTAGGTCTTAAATCTGGGGTTGGACCATTGATTGATATTCTCTCTTAACAGCTTGCATAGTGTTCTCCAAAACATTAGAGCTAGCCTTCAGAGAGGTGGCTTCCAGGTTAGTTCCAGTTCCATTGCTCCACAGCTTGTATCTGAAGTATGTCCTGTCTTCAGCAATAGGGTCTCGCCTTCAAGTTCTGGGAGGCAATCAAGGACTGTGGTGATATCCTGTTATCCTGTGTAATATTGGGAGTCCCTGGGACTACCCTGCCAACAACTTGAAGGGAAGTTTCTCCTGTCTGGTACTGTTTCTTGTTATGTAGCCTTCAACTGTATACATGAACTCATGCAGAGATATTGTATGTGTAATTTTCCAGTAGATTTTTGAACTACTATGTTTCCTTCTGTTTTTTATTTTTTTACTCTAGCTTGGCATTATTTATCTCCTCTCTCTCCCTGTCTAGCCCTCCCTCCTCCCTCCCCAGTTAAAGTACCCACTTTTCTACATTTCAGCTTTGATAATGCCTGTCTCCTGTGGCCCCCATCTCTTGAGCTCCTTCTTCTCCTCTACTCCTGTAGTTCTTTATAGAACGCTCCCTGCCCCCTCCTGTTTAAGTACCCGCAGTTTACTCATTTCTGCCTTAGTTACACCTGTCTGCTACTGTTCTTTTCTCTCAGGCTCCTTTCCCTTTACCTCCCTGGTTCCTTTCCATTGTTTTTAAGAAATATTTTATTTATTATTTTTATTTTATGTGTATGAGTATTTTGCTTACATGTATCTAAGTGTACCACATGCATGCAATGCCCACAGAAGCCAGAAGAGGGAACTGGAGTTATGAGTGGTTGTTGGCAGCCATTTGGCTGCTGGGAATCAGACACAGATCTTCCAGGTGAATATCAAGTACTCTTAACTGCTGAGGCATCTCTCTAGCCCCCCCAAGTTTTTGATCTATTTGTTTTTAATGTATGAGTGTTTTTCCCGCATGTATGTAGGTGCACAGTACAATGCTCACAGAGAAGAGAAGAGTACCGGATCCCTTGGAACTAGAGTTATGAACCAGATCATTGTTAGCCTGTATGTGGGTGTTGGGACCTGAGCCTGAACCTGAACCCAGTGTTCTTAACTGCTGAGCCATCTCTCCAGCCCTGTTTTGGCTAATATTAGCATAGCTAGTAGAGATATTCAGAGTTTTAGATGTGTTGTTGATATTAAGAATTGTAGCATTAAGAATGGTTGTAGCATTTTGGCTTTACTCTTTCCTAAACTGTAATGCAACTCTCCCAAGAGAACACAAAGCAGACCAGCTGGCTTTCTCTCTTGACCCCTGAAACCCTTCTGTTCTCCCCGTCCCTAGGTGAAACTTTTTACCAAAGGAGCAAGTTCCACCAGAAGCTAAGAAGCCTCTACAGCGGCAAGTTCTGTCTCAGAAAAACAGAATATGACATCTGAAAGAAGACCCCAACAAGACCTGGCCTCCTCTCTAACCCACCTGCGCTCGCAGTTCTGTTACTAGGTACTGGCAACTTCTCTGAAATGTGGCTTTGACATTTCGGTGCAGCATTCCATGCTGTCTGAGGCTTGTGAGACTTCTACCCTGTTTTCCCCTTGATTTATTAGGTGGTGTATCACACAGTTGTAAAATGGCTGTGGTGTTTTATGTGGAACAGGCTCTAGGGGCTCCACAGCCAATTGTCACGCCAATTCTTGCCACCTTTTAGGTCATATAATAGCCTGTTGTGTTTGTTTAGCCAGATGGTTAGGAATAAAATTGCTCCTAAATATTGTAATAAATACTCTGCAGTCTACAATGCTGGCATCAAACACTCATTTCTCTTTATAGGTTGTTTAAAATGGATTTGAGGGGGCTGGGGATATAGTTCAGTGGTAGAGTGCTTGTCTAGCACGGGGCTCCGATCGCTGGAATGGAGAAAAACGAAAATCAAGATTTTGATGCTGCGCTCCCAGTGTTGCTGTATTGATGGGGACTCCGTTCCACACACTTCTTCCCACTCAGTTACCATTCCTCTTGCTCCTAACCCCGTGTGCTTTATCGCTGAAATCCAAGGGAAAATATTTAGCTTTACTGTGGACCAGGCGTGCTTAGGCAGTGTCAGCCTGCTTCCACATGCACAGGCCTAAGGAAATCCCACTAGCTTTTTGCACTATTATGCAAATATCTAACTATGACTCAGCATTCAGTGCTAGAAGTAAATAAAACAAGTGGCTATAGAAACGTTAACATTTACTTACAGAATCACATCACGTATTTTACGTATATAGAAATACAGCTGAGGCGGGAAGATGGTGAGTTTGAATCTGACCTGGGCTATATAGCAATTTTGAGGGTAACCTCAAAATCCTGTCTCAAAAAAGCAAGCAAACAAAACTGGTCATTGTGGCATTCGCCTGCAAGTCCTTTAATTGCAACACTTGGGAGGCAGAGGCAGGTGGATCTCTGTGAGCTCAAGGCCAGTCTGGTCTACAAAGTGAGTTCCAGGCCAGCCAGAGCTGTATAGTGAGACCTTATCTCAAAAACCCAAATCAAACCAAACTAAACCAAATGAATGAATGACTAAGATTACACATTAACTCCCCGTGGATTCTGAAGATTCATCTGATCCTATGCAGGAATGTTTCACCCTCAGAGGACTCTCTAAATACCTCTGCTTATTACTTAGAAACAAAATGACAGTGCTTCTTATCTTACTTGAATCTAACTAAGGCTGACACATACATTTATATGACCATTTATATTATGGTTCCTGGAGCTTTCTTCTAAAGACTCCTGCTGCTTAGCAATGTGGCAAAAGCTTCATAACAGGCTCACATTAAAACGAGACTCTCTTCATGTAACTCATGACCTACAAGGCAGAAAATACTATGGAGAGCAATATAGACACTAATCCATACAGCACAACCAGTATGTCTCTACTACTGATATCATTCTATAATGATTAGCACTCATTAATTCCACAAGTGTACCATCAACCAGCACCAAGACTTTATCTTTGCCATGCACACAAAGACTACATAAAATGTTCCTTGAGATTATAATGTTATAGATAATGACAATGTTACTTTATGAATATTGGAATATTCCAAATTTATTCTTCTATAGTATTTTAATCATGAGACATGATCTTCTGTAGCTCCAGCTGACCTGGATGTCCCTATGTAGATCAGCCTGGCCTCAATCTCACAGAGATCTGCCTGCCTCTGTCTCCTGAATGCTGGGATTAAAGGCATGTACAACTGACTTCTTTAACCTAACTCCATTCTATGACATCTTTGGCAATACAGAACTTTTCTTCTAACTCTTATCTTCTAACTCTCACAAACATCGGCTATGCCATATTTAAGCTTTCTTGATAATATGTACACAGCACACCAATATGCATGCCACTTTCAAAATAAAAGTTCCATAGTGTCATAAACCCTCTCTGTCTCTCTCCCTTCATACCTGTACCTGTATTTACTGACTATAAGTATAAAGACTCTGGGTCATTGTTATTTCTCTTGTTACTGTGATAAAATACCTGACAAAAACAACTTGAAGGAAAGGTTTATTCTGGCTCACAGTGTGGAGGTAAAGTCCATCATGGTGGGGAACTCATGGCTGCAGGAGCTTGAGGCCATGCTCACATTGCATTCGCAGTCAGGAAACAGAAATGAATGTTGATGCTCCCTTTCTCCTTTGTATTTAGGGCAGGATCTCAGCCCATGTAAGGGTTCAAGGGTAGGTCCCCTCCACCTCAATTGATTTAGTCTAGAAACTCCCTCACAGACATGCTCAGATATTTGTTTCTAAATCTCATCAAGTTGAAAATCAAGATGAACTCTCCCACTCTGTATTTATTGTGTTCTAATACTGCGCACCTCAATACTTCTGAATTGGCAGTAGAAATCATTATTGACCGTAACCTAACTCATTCCACCTGCTACAAGACGACTCTCATAATTACCAAACACTTTGCTAGCTGCTTATGAAACTCTATATGTGAAATGTCTTTAATATCATGTGACATAGCCTATACATACTATTTGTTCTTTTGTGAGGTTTTGATGTTGTTTTATTTGATGTTGTTGTTTTTGAGACAGGGTCTTGCTATGTAGCCCAGGATAGCCTCAAGCTCACTAGGAAGCCCAAGCCAGCCTCAAACTCAACATCCTGAGTACTAGGAATATGGGTGTGCACCACTGTACCCATTGTCTTAGTTAGTTTTCTATTGCTGTGATAAAAACACTGACCAAAACCAACTTGGGGGAAGAAAGGGCTTATTTGGCTTATAGCACACAGTTCAATATCAAGGGAAGCCAAGGCAGGAATTCAGGGCAGGAACTTGGAACACAGACCAGAAGAACACTGCTAACTGGCTTGCTCCTCTGCCCTGTGCTCAACCTGCTTTCTTATTCAACACAGGACAACCTGCCCAGCGATGGCACTGCCCACAGTGGGCCGGGCCCTCCCACATCATTCAACAATCAAGAAAATGCCTCACAGACACGGCCACAAGGCCAATCCAATGGAGACAATTCCTTGACTGAGGTTCCCTCTAACAAGGTGTAAGTTGACAGCTAAAGCTATCCAGCATACCCATCTACAAATACTCTTTAAATTTTTTTTTAAATTTTGTATGCATATGTGTGCATGTCTATGTATGTATATATGTATGTACATGTTGGTATCTTCAGAGATACCTTAGAACTGGAGTTACAAATAGTTAGAAATCAAGGTCTGGTTCTTTGCAAGAGTGGCAAGAGCTCTTAACTGCTGAGCCATGTCTCCTGCAATCAAGAATATCAATACATTCTAGAAATCAGAAACTTACGATGTTCAGACATAGTTTGTACTAGATATAGATATAGTTTGTACTACAATATTTAACAGCATGTTATGCACAGGACTTTAGTCAAAACAACCTCTCTGGCTTTCCCTCTTGGGATAATACTACCTTAATGATCTGGAGTTTTGCCACAATTGACCACAAAGCTTGGAAGTCAGAAAGACATCTGATCAATTATCTGATAGCATATGGAACACATTTCTGTTCCACTGACTACATATGCAAGTCAGTTTACCTCATGGTCTATAGATGCCTATCAAATATAATAGAATAAGCTGAATTACCTCTATTGACTCATGACTACTTAATACCTACTTAATACATACATGATTCACAATGTCAAATTCCCTGTCAAAAGACTGGGTGTAAACTTTCATATTTAGATTTCAGAACAACCAGACACTTATAAAACTTAGAGCAGTAAAACTGATGATAAAGTTATCTGCCCTACATTACACATGCTGCTTTACAACAGGCTATTATTTGGTTCCATCTAGTTTCAAACCAAGGATTTGGGAACCAAGAACATGATGCAACTTAGTATGATTCTCTCATCTGCCATTCAGGCATACATTCTAAGGTTTAGCGAAACAGACTTCCAAGCTCCTACAAGAATGCCTACATGTTTGCAATTTGCTATTTCTACTTTTATTTCTTAATTGCAACTTATGTCCAGCACTGATTTTATAAAAAGAAGAAAATGTCTATTTCGTCCTCAACACCTTTTTTTGGTAGCATTACTGGGGGCAAACTGAATGCTACATCTTCACAGTTCTTTGTGATTAAACTGGCTCTTGATCTTCCATTTTTTGAAAAAAAGAAAACATTAAAAATCCATGTAATTACAGCTTTACTAAATGTTAAATTCAATCTAATGCCATTTTTTGAGACAAGTGCTCACTATGTAGCCCTGGATGGCCTGGAACTTTCTGTGTAGACCAGGCTAGCCTCAATCTCACAGAGATCCACTTGTCTACCTAATGCTGGGATCAGTGGCAAATATCATCATGTCCATCCCCTAATGCCATTTTAAATTTGATACAACATACAGTTTTCTGTAAAAGAAAGTTTGAAAGCACTGGATGTACTTAATAAAGATGTTGAAAACAATTCTGTAAGCAGTTACAGACATGTGGGAGATTTGCTCACTGGAATTGTCAGGCACTTTAATTATGTTAAAGGATATGTGGAGCATCCTTAGAAAAATAATAGCTACAGGAGCATATTGGTACCTACATCTATCTGATGATCAACTAGATCAAAACCTGGTTTAACCTACCCTATGTATAAGTTAAATTAGAATACTAGCACACAGAGGAAGTGATAGGCTACTGATATATCGTGCTTTCAGCTCCTAAGCATCACAAAGAAAAGTAGAGCCTACAGGCAACTCAAGCTCTTGGGGCTGGGCCCAGGACCTTGCGCATGCTGAGAAAATGCTCCACGACTGAGCTGTAGCCCCAGAGCTCAAGATCTTATTTTAATTGTTGGATATCATGTCCTAGCACATCAATTAATTTCATGAGATCATAACACCTATATAATGCCAGCGTCTACGACTATATTATCAATTCCTAATATGCCTGTAATTCAAAAATAGCAACTAAACCACAAATAAATGCTTAAAAATTCGAAAAATATGATTATATAGTGGAATACACATAGTATATATAAGGGGCAATAATCAAGATTTTGATAAAATTTGGACAAATCATGACTGTTGTAGCAGCTTTGACATCATTTTCTAGGTCAATTAAAAGTAAAGGAATCAATAAGCTTACAAATTAAATTTTCCATATCAAAACAACCAATATTAAAATCATGAATGTCAACAGAAGTAAAAATCAGCCTGATAAGCTAGAACATCTATGCAGAAAACATTAGATTACAAACACTGATAAAAGAAAAATCAAACCAGATCCAAAAATTATGACTACTCTATATTCTGGTATTTTGCTGAGTATGCTTTGAATCTTGCAATGAGTATTCAGTTTAGCTATGGAGCTAACAGTTACTTGGAAAAAGAATTATCGATAGAGTATTTTAGAACAGTTCAAGAACTTCAACTTTTGGTCTTCTGTTGATTGAATACAGTACCATATAAAAAGCTATTCTTATACTTATTTGCTTCATTTTACGTACGTTTCTTTTTTAAAAAAGAACTATTTTTATTTTTATTTGTGTGTATTATATATGCATGCATGTATATATGCCACATCTGTGGAGTGTCTGTGAAGGCCAGAAGAAAGTGTCAGATCCCCTGGAACTGGAGTTACAAGCATTTGTAAGCCACCTGATGTGAGTGCTGGGAAACTGAACTTGGATTCTCTGGAAGAGCAGCAAGCATTCTTCACTGCTGAAAAGGTGTGAAAAGCCGTCTCTTTAACCTTACATATGTTTCTTAATAACTTGACTTTAAGACATATACATAAGAAAGTATAACTTAGATTGCAAGAAATTTAAAAAGTGCAGAATAGTTTGTTATGTTACTTTGAAATTATTCTAAATCTAGTTCTTTTCTCTCTCTCTCTCTCTTCTTTCTCTCCCTCTGTCTCTCTCTCTTTTTTTCCCATTCACTCCTGTATTGATGTTTCTTGTAATAGTGGAATCTTATCTCATATGTGAGAACTCAAAGTAAGCTGCCCCTCCGCTACGACATATTGCATCAAATTTATCAGATCCCCAGTGTGAGCTACTGCTTTGAACTACTGAACTTCAAAATACAAGTAAATTCAGGAGTTTGACTGGCACTTGAAAGCTTGAGCTGTGGCAAGACTGCACTCTGCCAGCTGCTTCTCTGAGGATCAAGTGCTAACGATATGACAAGGTACAGTATGTCAGCAGCTTCTCAGAGAGCTGAGCCTCCAATGACGTGACACCTTTTCAGCTTTGGGGCGTTGAAGCCTTTCTTACCTGTAGTATCCAGGACAGGTACTGGGAGATCTCTCTTGTGGTGTCAGAGATGTTCTCCTGTAAGACGCTTTTATACAGCTACACCTTAAATGATAGACTGCTTTCCACAGAGGCCCGATTCCAGCTTACTTGTGCAATTGGACTTTCATAGTTGTGCAACTGCATGCATTTAATGCAACTTGTTGGTAAAAATGTATTCCCTGCAAGATTTATTCTTGCTATTCCTCCCTCTTTAAGCATTATGAGCAAAAAGAAACATTCTCTTTATATGGAAATTCACAATATCCTACTCTAATGATCTTTTTAGTCCCACCATATGCAGCCCTAGAAAATGTTCAGATTTTAAAATGGAAAGAAAGGTGTGCTCACTGTCCTGTCCTCATTTCCATAATTGTCCTCTGTAGTATGCGTCTTACAGATATTTTTACTCATATATCTCTACACATGACTTGCAGTAGTTAGGAATGTATTTGGCTACAAAAAAGTGAAAAACAAGAAAGGAAATAGTTTATTTGTCTCATTCAAAAGAAGCCCAGAGGAAATCATTTAAATGTCTTGGTATATATGCATATATTGTGAAATTTTATTCAACTTTTCAAACAGGGAATTATGACTTATTAACATAATACTATGGATAATCACTGACATTATGCTAATGAAACAAGCTAGACACAAACCACATATGACCCTGGATAGCCAAAGCAATCTTGAACAAAAAGAATAATGCCAAAGGTATTATTATGCCTGATCTCAACTTATATTACAGAACAATAGTACCAGGAACAGCATGGCGATGGCCCAAAAAACAGGCATGTAGATGAATGGAACAACATAGAAGATCCAGTACAAGCTCAGGCAGTTACAGATACCAAAATATGCATTGGAGAAAAGCAGCCTCTTCAACACATGGTGCCATAAAATGGACATCTACATAGAGAAGAATGAAATTAGAGTCCTATCTCCCACCCTGGACAAAAAGCAACTCCGAATGGATCAAAGACTTGAATGTAAGATCTGAAACTCTGAAAGTAGTAGAGGAAAAAGTATGGGAAACTTTAAGATATAGGCAAGGACTTTCTGAACA
The DNA here is from genome assembly GCA_035773235.1 of Eospalax fontanierii. NCBI lineage: Eukaryota > Metazoa > Chordata > Mammalia > Rodentia > Spalacidae > Eospalax > Eospalax fontanierii. The sequence goes on from CM069541.1 coordinate 32,536,960, forward strand.
AATGACAAAGAGGATTTCATGAAACTGGAAAGCAGCAATGGAAGCAAATGAAGAGACACCCTAAAGAATGGGAGAAAATCTTTGCTTGGTAAACATCTGAGAAGATTAATATCTAAACTATACAAAGAACACAAAAAGCTAAACAATGAGAAATTAAACAACCCCATCATTAAGTAGGCTAATGAAATGGACAGAGAGCTATCAAAAGATGAGCTACAAATGGCCAATATACATACGAAAGAATGTTCAAGCTCACTAGCCATCAGAGAGATGCAACTAAAAACTACGTTGAGGTTCTGTCTTATCCCAGTGAGAATGGGAGCCATTAAGAAAACAAATAACAACAAATGTAGAGGGTTTGGACAAAACAGAAACTTTATTCACCACAGGCAGAAATGTAAAATAATTCAGTCACTTTGGAAATCTATATCAGTTTCCTTAAAAAACAGAACAGATCTACTGTTTGACCGATTTGCTGAAGAACTCAAGTAAACATATCACAGAGATCCTTGCCCATTACTCTTATCACATTATTCACAATGGTTGTTATGGACCCAATAGATGTGTCCAACAATAGAGGAATGGATAATGAAAGTCTATCTATCTATCTATCTATCTATCTATCTATCTATCTATCTATCATCTATCTATCTATCTACAATGGGATTTTTTTAGTCATACAGAAGAACAAAGTTAGGACTGGAGAAATGGCTCAGTGGTTAAGAGGCCTCTTGCAGAGGACCTGGGTTCAGTTCCCAACACCTACATGGCAGCTTACAACTGTCTTTAACTCCAGTTCTAGGAGATCCAATGCCCTCTTCTGGCCTCCACTGACATTGCATGTATGGGTGCTCTTACATACATGCAGGCAAAACACTCATACATAAAAATAAATTTTAAGAAGAAAAAAATATTATATTTTTTGCAGGAAAATAGATGTAACTGGAGACAATAATATTAAGCCAGTAAGAAAGACAAACACTGTATGTTTTCCCTTATTTGTGGTTCCTAGATTTTATGTAGATACATAAAGTCATATGTGTATGTATGTATGACATGGAAACAGAAGTGAAACTGTCTAGCCAAGCAAAAGGCATGAATGGGAGGGCAAAGGTTGGAAGAGAGAAGGGTGAGGCATAGGGAGGTGTCTCAATATACGTTATATGATTATGTGCTTATGTGAAGATGTCCTTACAGAATACAGTACCAGGTACAATAAATAGACACATTGAAACTAAAAACAAATAAACCAGACACAAAAGAAGTCATAATTCTACTTCTAGGAGAAATAGCCAAATATATAAAGACAGAATGTAGAATGGTTGCCTGAGACTGGAGGTAAGGCAGGAATGAAGAATTAGTGTTTAATGGGAACAGAGTTTGGTATGATGAATGGTCGTTCTAATGGAGGATGAACATGGTCCTGTGGCTGTGTGTCATGCTGCTGAACTGTGTGTTTATATACACCAAGAGACAAAGAAAACCACAGGACCAAGCAGCACACAGCAGGCAGTGAGGCGCCACAGAGGCTCAATGATGTCACCTGGGCTCAAGCTCTTTCTTCTTTCAGTTGCCCATCCCAGCATTTGGTTTTTGTTCTTTTGATCATGGAATGATTGCTGTTTCTCTGGGAGCTGTGTCTATGTAATAGACAGGAAAAGCTGTGTCCTGTAAAAGACAGGAGCGTCTTTGTCAGAAATGTGTATGAGGTCTCAAGAAAATCAGCACACCATCCAAAGTATTTTGGCAAGGCACAACGTTTTACTCCTGCAGAAGGGAAAGTAGCTATGTCACACCAAGCAGGCAAGCACACTCAGCAGGAGCCCGCTGGGTTTTTGTTCCTAACACAAAGGGGTCCTGTGCCTCACTCTGAGTGGTCAGAGCTTGACCTTGCATTGGTTTTTATTATTATTATAATTGTTTATTGATTCCAGAATTCCATAGAATATATTTTTATCACATTCAGACCCCTCGCCCCTCTCCAGCACCTCCATTCCATGTTCTCTGTTATCTGTCCTTTTATTTTATTTTATTTTGTTTACTTACATTCTGTGAGGTTGGCTAATTCAAAATGGCACAGCTGATAAGCAAAGTGCGATTTTTGAGAACAGGATACAACCTTGAGCAGTTGCTTTGATCTTAGAAAAATGTTGGCTGGGGGAGAAATTTTTTCCATGTGGTGTTTTATAAATCTCTTTGAAAGTGGAACCTTCTTTGTCTTATTTGATAGAAAAGGCAATACGTTTTATGCACATTCCCCACATCTGCATGCCAAGTTCTGTTTTCATTCATGAAAGGAAACCTAAGGGATTGCTTGCCTACAGTTCTCTCTCCAGAACTTTCATCCCATCACCTTTCAACATGGACCCTGGGAAAGCTGTCAGCTACCGCAAGCCTAGAATGGCTCAGTAAGAGGGAGCTGCAAGTCTACAAGTCGCCTAGTTTTCTGTCTGCTGTAGAAATCTTGACGATTGTTTGCTTGTTCCATAAATGATCTCATACTGCATATTGGTTTTTACAACATGCTCTTTGTTCTTAGCAATATGAATCAGAACATCCAATGGTGGTGTCTGTGAACATTTTTGGTTCCTTTAGGTAGTGCATATGACCTTTATATCATTTTTCAAAAGCACACTTCCTCATTTACATTTTATAGTCTCTAAAATTGATATGCATCTTATAGTTGCTGTCAGCAAGGCAACAAAAGAGATGTCATTGTTTGCTAGGTATGCATCAAAACTCACAGAATGGCGGTGAGTACCTGGCACAGTGATGCTTTGCACATTGTTCAGAAGAATCGATTTTGAGAACATTTAAATTTTTTACCGCACTTATTTCTTGTGTGCGTATTTGTGTGTGTGTGCATGTGTGTATGTGTGTGGGTGTGGGTGTATGTCAGAACACATATGCTTAGGTGAGAGGGCAACTTGTGGGAATAGGTTCTCTCCTTCTACATGTAAGTCCAAGGGATCCAGCTCAGGTCATTAGGTTTGGCAACAAGAGCCTTGATCTGCCGAACTACCTTGCTAGCCCAAGAAGAAAATACTGGCCCAAGAAGAGGTTTAAGTATGCCTTAGTCAATTTATTTGATGAATATTTTCTTTTTAATACAGGCACAAGGAGATTATAGAATTTATCTTTAGTCTCAATCACCATTTCCAAAAAGAATAAAATAAATATAACAAAAGGACGGGAAAGTTTTGTGTCATGGTTTATTTGGGAGTATTTTCCTTTCTTTCTTTCCTTTTTTGTTTTTTAGACAGGGTCTGAATATGCAGCTGGCCTGGAACTCTCCATATAAACCAGGCTGGCCTCTATCTCAGAGAGATGCACTTGCCTTTGCCTCTGGAGTACTGGGATTTAAAGGTGTGGCAGCAACATTTTTCTTTCACAACGATACACAAAATAATGATGTCAGTGGCTGCTGACATGCCAGAGATAATGAAATACGGTGTTCTACACTATGACTATTCCATATCCCATTTAATGATTTCAATTTTTTGGTAGATGTTTTCCTTTATGTGTGTGTTTATGTGTGTGTATATGTGTCTATTTAAAAGATGCTTTGGCAAAATCCTGTTCATGTTCTCATGTGTGTGTGTGTGTTGCATGCACATGAGCATGCACGTGTGTGTCCCTGTATACATACATACACAGGCCAGAGCCAGACCTTGTTTGTCTTCCTCTATCACTCTCTGTCTCAAATTCTTTGGGATCCATTCATCTCTGCACCCCTAACACTAAGTTATAGGCATGTTTAATCATGACTAGCTTTTTACCTGGGTACTATGGAACTCAAGTTCTCATGCTTGCAGAGCACATGGTCTTACCCACTGAGCCCTCTCCTTAGCCTCTCATGATCTTTTTAAGCATATGTACAAGCAGTATTTTTTTCCAGATATAAGATTGTGCGTTCTAAAATTTCAATAACAACTATCTTCCAAAAACTTCTGATCATTGTACGCTTCCCCGCTAATGTGAGAAAACCCACTTTTCCTTCAGTTTTAAGTTGCAGTGAATCTAATGTCTAAAATAGTACCTCATTATTTTGTTTTCTTGTCTTATTTATTTATTTATTTATGTGCATATGCAATATTGTGCACATGTGGAGGTCAGAGGACAACTTGCAGGACTCAGTCCTCTCTTTCCATCCTTCCATCATGTGAGTCTTGAAGACTGACCTCAGATTTTCAGGCTTGTGGCAAGATGAGCCATCTTGCTGTTCTATTTTCTTCTCGATTGACATTGTAATGTCACATAACATTCCAATTCAAATAAACTGTTTAAAGCATTTGAGTAGTTTGGGGCTTACATAAAATTTATGAGAATAACAGAGTGTTCACATACACCCGACACCTGGTTTCCCATTCATCAATATCTTACATTAGAATGGTCACATTTGTCACAATCAGAGAGCTGATACTGACACATTATCATTAACTAAATCCCTTACTTTATTCATCTTTCTTAGTTTTTGCTGAGCGTCCTATTATCTATTTCATGTGATATCCCATTGAAAGTCCTCATCATGTTTCCTGTCTCTCAGTCTCCCTAGTTTGTGATGGCTTGGATATTTTGAGGAGTTTTGAAGAAAGAGCATTCCTTGGGAATTTTACAGAATGTCTTTTGGTTGGGATTTATTTGGTATTTGTCTTGTGATCAGATCGGAGTTTGGATTTGGGGAGGAAAACTGAAGGGCCAAAGCACCATTCTCATCCCACCATGTGAAGGATAAAGACAATGGATGACACTCATCACGGGTGACATTAATCGGGATCACCTGGCTGAGGTGATGTTTGTCAGGCTTTTCTGCTAAAAAGTTATTCTTTCTTTCCTCGTTTTCAAACTGCACACTTTGGAGGGAAGTCAGATTATAACCCATGCTTAAGGATCAGGAGTTATGTTCCACACCCTGATGGTGAAATTGCTTTGTAAATTATTTGAAATTCTTTATTTATTTAACCATTCATTAAATTAATCATTCAATATTTGTTTATAGTAATATGAACTCTAGTTAATTATTGTATACTTTGGACTACAGTTCATTCAATAATTTCTTGTTTTTTTTTGTTTTGTTTTGTTTTGGGTTTTTTTGGAGACAGGGTCTCCCTATAGCCCCACCTGACCTGGAACCAAATACATAGACTAGGCTGATCTCAATCTCACAGAGGTCCACCTGCCTTTGCCTCCCAAGTGCTGGGTTAAAGACAGGCACCAACACACCTGGCTCAATACTTCCTCATTTTGTTTTCAGATTATCTAGGTTTCTACATTGGAAGTGTTTTCAATTGGTTCTAGTATCCCTTCAATGTAACTCTATAATTGTATATGTGTTTATTGCTTATTTTTTGATCCTATGAAATACTCCATGCTTTCTACCTTAGTCCCAGAAGCAGCAATTTCTTCAAGGAATCCTTTTATTAGAAATGAAGATCTTGGTGCTCTGTATAAAAGTGAATTTTTGTGTAGTCAAATTTTTCAACATTGTCCTGTGCGGCCTTCTTTTATGTATATTTGCGGGGAGTGGGCAAAGGCTCAGAACTGAACTTAGAGCTTCTCACTCATGCTAGGCAAGCATTCACCACTGAGCTATACTCTCAGTTTTGTGTATTTTACCCAAGAAAGAATGGCTATTTCTGATCATTCAAACAAATTCTGTATTTTATTTCACTACCTATAATTTTTTTTTTATATGTGGCTATAAAACCTAGCTGGAACAACCGATTTTAATTAATTAATTAATTAATTCTGTGCTCAGGAATTGGATTCTTTCTTTAAACATTTTTATTGAATTTTTTGCATTTCATACAACACATCTTAATCATGTTAGGCTCCCTCCCTATCTGCACCCCCCCCATAGACCACTCACCACAGTTCATGCATTCTGTCATATACGTTAAGGCCTAGGGAGTCAAGTTTGTTGCTCCCAGGTGTTCCTCAGTGTGAATTCGTTCACTGGAGCCTGTTCAGCCTGTCTACTGTCACTCCCTTAAAGGAACCAACTCTCCCTCACCCAGCAGCAATCAGCTGCTAACAGTTCCTTGGTTAAGGTTGGGACTTTCTGCCTATTCCACAGTTCTATGTTGGTTTTTTTTCTGACTGAGTTTGCATGAGTTTTGTGCATGCTATCACGACTGCTGTAGTTCATATGAGCAAAGTCTCAGAAGCCCGGAAGGCTCTGTTCCCTATGCACATGCACCACCTTGCCTCTTACAATCTTTCTGCACCCCTCTTCCACAATGGTCCCTGAGCCCTGGGTGGGTGAAGTTTAATATAGGAATTCTATTCAGGGACACGTGTTCTTCAGTTTCTTGTTTCCTGCGCTTTGGCCAGTTGTGGCTTTCTGTGTTAATCACCCTCTGTTGCATGAGGAAGCTTCACCGTTGAGAGTTGAAAGAAGCATTAGTATTCTCTCCACCTCTTGTTCCCCTATGTCCTGTGAGCCTTAGTTACAGAGGTTCCTTTATAGATATGTCACTTAGTGCTGGACATTTCATAGACACTTATTCTCTGTGTTTGACCGGTTGTGGAACTCTTTAATAGTCCCAATCTGTTGCAAAAAGAAGCTTCTTTGATGAGTAGTGACAAGTACACTTGTCTGTAAATATAAGGATCCATATTTAGCATTCAGTAAGAAACTACGTTTGTCTAGGGTTTGTTTGTCTGTGACAGATGCACAATTTTCTCTAGGATCTATGACCTCTCCAGCCATGTGTATCTGGCTGTGTTTACAGTACCACATATAAGTACCACTGAGCAGGTTTTAAGTTCAATTAGATAGTTGTTGATTACCCCCAAGATTGCACCACGATAGCTTGCTGTGCTGGTCATTGTGATCATTAAAGCAGGGGTTGGACCATTGATTGATTTTTTTGCCCCTTAGCAGCTATGTGAGCTAGTGTTCATGGAGGAGGCTTCCAGGTCAGTTCCAACTCCTTTGTTCCAAGTCCTATGTCCAAAGTATGCCCTATCTTCAGCAATAGGTTCTTACCTTCATGTTCTGGGAGGCAATCAACGGCTGTGCCACTAGCCTGTGTAATTTTAGGAGTCTCTTAGACTATCCTGGCAAACAACTCAAAGGGAGGTTTCTCCTATCTGGCTCTGTTTCTTGCTCTATAGCCTTCAGCTATACATATGCACTCATGAACAGATATCGCATGTAGGCTTATGAACTAATGCATTTCCCTCTGTTTTTCACACCACTTAAGCGGTATTTTTCTCTCTCCCCTTGAATAACTCTCCCTCCTTCCTCTGGAATAATTTATTTTATATGATACAGAGTAGAAATGTTGTTTCTTTATTAATGGATAACTAATCTCAGTCCCATTTGTGGACTTATCAACTCTTTCCTTTATGGTTTGATAATGCATGGTATTCTACATGTTGAAAAGTCTATTATGGGTTTATTTTATCTCATATGACATGTAGATTTAATTTCTATAAGTTTACAAAATATCTGATTACCTGTAGGACAAATGCTATCTTGAAGCTTTCCTTTTCTTTCTTTTTTTTTTTTTTTAATTAATTTTATGTGTATGAGCGTATTGCCTGCATGTCTGTAAGTGCACCTGTGTCATGCAGTTCCCTCAGAGATCAGAAGAGGATGTTGGATCCTTTGGGACTAGAATTATAGATGGTTGTTAGCCACCATGTGGGTACTGGGAATCTGCAAGAGCAGTCAGTGCTCTTAACCGATAAGCCATCTCTCCAGGCCCATCTTGAATCTTTTCAAACCTTTCTTTTACTATTTTTGAACATTTTTTTTCTTCACAGATGTAGAATTATCTTGTTCAAATGCACAAAAATGATTTGGTATTTTGATTGATATACACCAGGCACTTCTAACTCCACAGGACTAGTTTGTTCTTAAACTTAATATGCAAAAGACTCCACATACAATATTTATTAAAATATGTTTTTGCAGGCCTTTAATCCTAGCACTTAGGAGGCAGAGACAGGTAGATTTCTGTGAGGTCTGGTCGACTGAAGGAGTTCCAGGCCAGCTGGGGCTACATGAAAACCCTGTCTCAAAAAGTCAAAAAAAAAAAAAGTTTTAGGGGCTCCTAACCTCTGGGGTTCTGTTTGTGTCAGGGTGGATGAATTTCATCTTCATTACCACAACCTAGAGGTGAAACTTCTGGTCTAGAGTCATATTTTGAGAACCACTGCTCTACAGGCTCTTCTTACCCAATTAGCTCATCCATTCCCACTGCCTTTGAGAAGTAAGTGCATAGTATAGGTAAAGAACTTACAACAGACCAAGGACAATTTCATCCTCCTAATATGAAAATAGTTAATATTTATATAGAAACTGCAAATGTATTTATACATATAAAATCATTTAATGATCTAAACAAATTCATGATGCTGATAGTCTGTTTTATAAGATTACATGTTAAGGGGTCTGGAGAGATATTTCAGTGCTTAAGAGCACTGTCTGCTCTTGCAGAGGACCCAGGTTCAAATCTCAGCACCTACACGGTGACTAACAAATGCCCATAACTACAATTCCAGATTTGAAGCCCTCTTCTGACCTCTGAGGGCATTGCACAACATGGGTACACATCCCTACAAGCAGGTAAGACACTCACACATGAAATAATAATAATAATAATTACAATAATAATAATAAAGAAAAGATCACATATTAAAATGGATACAATTTCCCAGGAATATCTTGGTTTCAAAAATTTTGCTTCATTCCTATTATTAGCTATCCAAAACTTCAAATGTTACAATATTTTTCTATATAAACCTCTTGTCCTATACTTATCTCTACCACCAAATAGTATATCCTTAATATCTTTGATACTACTTATAATTTTTGGGTTCCAAATATATGGTCCTATTAACATAAGGATTTTCATGTGTCTATTCTCCTATGCCAACTTTTGGTAAATACTCTCACTTGTAGCACCTTCTTTGTTAGGTGGCTATGTTTGTAATTGATGATACCTTTCCTCCACCCCGGAACCACTGATTGGATTAGAAGTCATAAAAAGACTTCTAATCAAAAAGTCGTCAATGCATAGGCTGCCAGCTTGTCCAGGCTTGAAATGATGAGTCTGGCCAGATTTTTTTTCTTCCTTCCTTTCTTTCCTGTCTCCCCTCCCCTCTCATTTACCGTCCCCTTCCCCCGCTTTTTCCTTCTTCTCCTCCTCCCCTCCCCCTTCTCCTCCTCCGTCTGAGTAATTATGAAACAAGAAAGAAGGAGGAGCTTTCCACACTAACGCTAAGTTCCCTTCCTAAATCTGGGAACGAGGAGTGAGCTGGGAAGCAGTGACCTGTGTGTGTGTGTGTGTGTGTGTGTGTGTGTGTGTGTGTGTGTGTGTGTGATATCCATTATGGCCGAATGCAAGATGGAGGGAAAGTGGGCTGGCACATGGAGAAGGATGCATCGCCTGTACAAAGACAGATGTAACGAGAGAAACATGAGAGGAGACTGAGAAACAAGGCAAGTGGGATAGGAAGAGACACAGAAAGGCATGCTGACAAACTGGGTATGTGGGTCAGCACTCCTGAAATCCCAGCATGCAGGAGGCAGAGGCAGGAAGCTGGAGAGGTGGAGGCAGGCTTGGGTGACATAGCATGAATCTGTTAAGAAGAGAGAGAGAAAGAGAGAGAGGGGGGAAGAAGGGAGGGAAGGAGGGAGGAACATTGACCTTAAATGAAAGAGATAAAGATTGGTCCCTAGAGGCCTGTAGAGTCCTGTTCAAGTTTGTACTTTCAATTCATGGAGATTGAATAAACTTTGTCTTTTGGCAAGTTTGAAGGAGACCCCGTTCCTTCCTAGAAGAGCCAGATTAAAACAGTTTCTAATATCCATTCTCAATTAGCCTTCAGGCACTTTGTCCATTCAAAATAGTAACAGACAGATGGATAAAGGAAAGGCCAATGTATTAATTTGCAAGGAGCATTGGAATGTCTCAGAACTCTGGAGCATTCAGGTTAGATGCTCAGTACATTTTCTTTCCATTAGAAAGCTTTAATGCAAAGCAACTGCTATGTTAAGACTGCTTGGTAAGCCTGGATCTCAGGAAAAGATATGTAGTGCAAACTGTTGGAGTACAACGCAGTAGGCCTATCTGCTTTGGGCATGGACCTCCTGGGAAGTGTTGAGGAAGGGACAAGTCACATGGATGGGCTCTTTTTCTGTGACTTTATTTACTAGCCTCTGTGATGATCTTGCTCTTCTGTTAATATTTTCCTCAGAGAAGTTATAACACCTTTGTTATTGATAATGAAATAATAGCTCACTTGCCTCACATGTAACAGTATTATCTATTAACTAGCTCTGTAGTAAGCCCTCCATATACACCATCTCACTGAATCCTTACACAGCTCTATTAAGTAGATGTTGTTACTCTACTTTACAGATAGGGTCCAGCCAAGTTAAAAAGAGCCTGTCCAGTGTAATTTACCATCCTAAATCAAGGAGTAAGGAATGAACTGGGAAGAGACACTGAGTTATAAGTCTGAGTCGTTAGCCTGGCCATATCACTTGTGATACTATCCTACTCTCTTTTTGATGCTATGCTTTGAGGAGAAACACATAATCAAACATGGTCTTAGCAGGATATCTTCATGTGGCACATGTCAATCATTAGCATTTCAAGTCAATATCACTGATCATTTGCTGAGGTCCAGGCTAGAAGCTTTTACCTACGCTATCAATTGAGGTACCATCAAAAATAGTGAGAAAACAGAATCAAGGAAGTTAACTTAGAAATAAACAGCACACAAAGGATTAGGACCCAGGTCCCTTTGTTTCATATTCTGCCTTCTCCACACTGTTATCACCAGTCAAAATTCCAATCTGAATCAAGCTTTTATTTTCAGTCCAATAGTCTTCCCTTGATTGCATCCTAATTCAAGAAGAAAATCATTAGGCTGGAGTGATGGTTCAGTACTGGTTGCTTTTGCAGAGGACCTACGGGTGTGGGTCCCACGGGGTGGCACCCACATGGTGACAAACAGCTATCCATAACTCTAGTTCCAGGGGATCTGATGCCCTCTTCTGGCCTCCATGGGTATTGTAGTCCATAGGTGTGTTTACATACATGCAGACAAAACACTCATACACATAAAATAAAAAGTAAAAATAATTTAACAAGAAGATCTTCAAGGACTTCTAATATGGCACTAAATGGACCACCCAGGTGGAAATGGCATGCAGCCTTGGCTTCCAGTGGCATGTCATATGGTTTGCTTGCCAATAGCACCCCTTCCTTGAAAGTCTAGCTTCTAAGCTCTCTGGGCAATTTCAAAGTTCAAAGACACCGGACAAGTTATTGTTAAAATAATGAACACAGAGCCATTATAGTTCTTAAAGTATTTTATTGGTGCTTCTGCTCCCATCCCAGGGAGTGATTGGTTATTTATCTATGTAGTTAAAAACCTGGATCAGTCCCTGTTTAAAGATGTGGATGACTGGTGTGGTAGCTCATGACTGTAATCCGGGTACAGTTCAAGGTCACTGTCAACTACATAGCAAGTTTGAGGCCAGCCTGGGCTGCATGAGACCTTTGTCAAACACAACAAAACAAAACAAGTTACTCATGTATTACCATATAACACAGCCCGAACTGGAAATAAATTCTTAGGTAAATGGACATATAGGCATCAGATAGCCATCTCACAATAATCCAAAGATGTAAACAATCCAAGTACCCCTCAACATATGGATAAACATATAAGTAAACTGTAGCACGTACATAAAATGGTATCTTATATAGCTATAAAGAGCAATGAAATGTGATATATATATATCATATATATATAATATATATATATAATATCTCCAGACACAAAAAGGCACATGACTCCATTTACATGAAAGATACAGAAAAGGTAAATCTTACAGATAGGAAACATATGAACGGTTAATGGGTTGCTGGGAGCTGAGGAAAGGTGTGACCGCAGGGGTTTCATTTTGGAGTGATGGAAATGGTTCAGAACTGGATGAAGGTGGTCATTGCTGAACATTCCAAGTGTAATAAATGCCACTGGACTGCTTATTTTAAAATGGTTTCTTTCATGCTATGTGAGTTCTACCTAGATCTAAAAAGTTCAGCTGCCCTCTCTTTGCCCTTCTCAGGTCTTAGACTCCTCCTATGGGATTCAGGGCAAAAAAGAAAGAAAGAAAGAAAGAAAAAACCACCCAGTCATCATCTTGGGGGAGGGGTAAAGGCCTTGTCCGAAGAAGAAAGGTGTCTTGTCCCACAGTGGCTAAGCGGCTGTGCACTCCTACAAGCGCGAGTTGGTTCCCATCGGGTCAGCACTCCGAGTCTAAGCCGGGTCCTGAGGTCGGTGGGGGCACAGTTTGAGTTCCTGGGGGGAGCGCACACAATCTAGAAGGAGGCACATCCCGCCAATTAAAGCACAAAAGTTGGCGCTGAACTCAGCGTGGGAGGGGGTGCTGTTCCCAGCATCATGGAGTCCTACGAGAAAGGGGCCCATGTCAGTCAGGAGGCTTGCACCGAGCTAACTCGTGTCAACGACTGCCTCATCCGCGGCGGGGGGCGGTGGGGGGGGGGAGAAATGCCTTCTTTTGTTGTTCGTGGAGCAGTTTGCCGGGCCACTTCGGGAGCTCCTCCGCAGAGGTGAGGCCGCGCGGCTGCGGCCAGGGGGATGCCCACCCGGGATGCGAGCTCGGCGGCCGGCGCCGCCAGCGGGGCCGGGGCGGCCGGGGCTCGGGGAGGTGGGGACTGCGCGGGGCTGCGCTCCCGCCCTCCGCGGCGCCCACCGAGCGGCAGGCGGCGGCGGCCCGCGAGGGGGCGGCGGCTCGGGGCTTTGTGGCCGCGGCGCGCGCGGCGGGGCCTGGCCGGCCGGGGGCGCGCCACCGCCGCCCGGCGCTCGGAGCCCGCGGCCCTCCCGGCCGACCAGCCCGCGAGACCAGCCCAGGCCAGCGCGCCCGCGCCGCGCCCGCCCCTCCCCGGACCGCGGCCGCCGCGCCGCCGCTGCAGGTAGGGAGGCTCGGGAGGGCCGCGGCGGGCCGGGCGGGAGCGCGGGCGGGCCTGGCGGGCTCCGGGGCCGAGCCGCCGCCACCCCGGCTCTGCAGGCCGGACGGCCGCCTGCGCGCGCCGCGGCGCTCAGGGAGCCGGGCCGGCCTGCGGCATACAAAGCCCGGGCGCGCGGGCCTCGGAGTCGCGCTGGAGCTCCGGGCCGGCGGGGTCGGGGTGGGGGTGGGGGTGCTCCGGACTCCAGGCCCCGGGGTGTCGCGTATGAAGAATCCAGGTGACCCCGTGGTGCCGCGGTCTTCTCTCCTCGGGTCCCCACTGTGTGCCGGGCTGAGCTGGCCGCTTTTCTGTACTTGTCTCTGTTAAGGACACCCCCACCTCCCTGTCTGGTCCAGGGGTGCAATGGGAGGGGCTCCTCATTAGAGGATCTTAGGATGAAACAGCATCACATCCCTGCCCGACTGACCTTGAGGAAGCTCTTTACCCCGAGGCTGGGCTGATGTTTCTATAAGGAGGGAGCGTGGGGGGGTGTGCGTGATGTAATGCCCTCCCCCAGGTAATGTGTTAAGAGATCATGTGTGTACATGCTGATAGCCAAATCAAATTTAGGCACTTTGTATGTCCCAGGCCCTAGGTCCTAAACAGTTGGCATAAATTATTAAATCGTCACATTGGCACTGAGGTAGCTACTGTAAATTACAGGGAGAATCTTTATGTTGAAATAGGAAACTAAAGAATTTAGTTTCCCTGTTCTGATTATGGAGAATGGACGTTTTGTCTCTGTTATAACATTTAAGAGTACAAATGTTTTGCAGTACTTAGGTGAGTGGTTATTGGTTACAGTCATAGAGTTTCACACATTTAAAACTGAAGATAGGCTAATAAGGCCCGAGTTTCGTGTAAGTTTCAGCATGTTAGAAGATACCAAGGTGCGTTGTTACTCAGGAAATTGTTGAACGTTAATTAAAAACCATAGTTTCTGAGTTACGATCAAGACAGCTATGAGAGTTTGAGGCCGGAAAAAAAGATAAGGAATAGAGAAAAGGGATTCCAAGTCCTGATAGAAGACAAGGTCCTCTCTCCCTTCTTCCCCAGGAGCATCTTGGGATAGACCTATCTTTTCTTGCCTTAGAGGCTAAGGGACAGGAGAGGTCCTGGGAAGGGAGATCTCTTTTTTACTTCTGCAGCTGATCAGTGTTCAGATGGAATGCAGGCCCTGAGATCAGGCCTTCAAAAGTGTCAGTGTCCCTTCTTAGGCTGTCTTCGATTCTTGAAAAGTGCTTCTGGAAATGATGCTCACCAGCTATCTAGGCTAATAAGATGCTTAAAATACCAAGGCCTAACTGAGGTGATGAAGGAGGTGTTGGGAACTCTGCTCACTTGCTTAGTGAACAGCAGACTTGGAGAGTGTTTTGGGTTTCAGTTTGGAATGGGAAGAACTCGAAAGCTTTGGATCCTGAAAAAGAACGAGGAAGTAGGAAAGATCTGGGGAAGGCAATGAGAAGAGGAGCTGGCTCAGTATTCCAGAAAACCTGGCAGGTTTCAGTTCCTAGCCACCTTACCTGTGGAAGGACAGGGTGGGGGCTCAGTGTCAGCTTTACCACAAGTGAACAGCACAGGCTTCTTGGCAAAGGGTGTTTTGAACTAGGATTTTAAGGAGAGGGTTTTGGGGTACACAGTGATGCTGAAGGTGGCAAATACCACCAATAGTAGAAAGAGCAATTGCTGTAGAGAGATAGTTTGAGGTTCATCTATCTCTTTGCTATTGTGATTGTGGGGAGAGCGGAGAAAGAGAGCGGGGGAGGGAGGAGGGGAAAGAAGGGTAGGAGGGAGAGAGGGAGAGATTTTTTTCAGATACTTGGCAGGGTGTAGTATCAGCCCTTGCACTGTATTTCCTATCCATGAGGAAATTCATTCAACAAATGTCTTTTGAGTGCCAGTAGTGTGCTGAGTCATATGCTACTTGCTGGGATGCAAAGATGAGTCAGAAATTATGTATTCTCTTGGGAATTTCCCAGCCTGGAGAGGGAGATGGACACAAGGAGCAAGTTCCAAAAAATGTGGGAAGTACTACCGTGCTGTCATAGTTGGTTGACAGCAAGCTTATGGAAAAGTGATCACTTAGTTTGCTAGAGACCAAGGCCAGTGTGCCTCAATGATAAGAGTTTGAGTCCTGTGACAGAGGTTCCAAATGCTCCATTACTCCTATCTGTCATCTCGTTCATACATCTTATCTCTACTGTAATAGTCTCTCTCCTAAAAATGCAGTTGCAGTGTATATATAACTTGTAAGCTGCTCTTTCTGTAGGGTCAGGAGAATGATCTGCAGTAACCATGCTTTCAGTCTCGAATGAGTTTATATTAAGTATAAAGCAAGCAAAAGTAAAAGAATAAATAGTGAGTAGGAGAAGGAGAGAAGCAGCAGGTAGATCGCAAAACATCATCGAATTGGGTGCTTGCGGAATCCAGCAGAGACAGTTGGACTGGAGCAGACCGATTGAGAGCAAACACAAGAAAACATCATGAAACCCAGGACTTAGAAATATCCACCAGGAATCTACTGGGGAAGCCTCAGTGAGCGAGTCTGCTGGAATTTCCCATCAAGAGTCCTGGTTGGGCCAGAGTGTCTCCTGGGTTGAAGCTTCCAAGTAAGGGAACATGTAGCAGCAGGTAGATGCCATCATTAATAGGGAACTTCCAACTATGTGGGGAAGCCAAGGTGGGTCAACTAAAGTTTCCAGTTGAGAGAATCCTAGACAGGGTGTCCTCTCCGTTCTTTCCATGGATAAGCTTCCTAAGGCTGAACATTCACCTGCCAGTTCCCACTACAGGCATTTTCTGCTAACGGAATAAACAGCAGCAATCATGGTTGGAAATAGATTACTTTCTACCTGTTCTCAAGGACATGTTTTTAACATCCATAGCTGCTTGACGTTTTCCTTTTTACTTGTTACAGAGTGAGGAGGCCAGCATGCCCCAGAACAAGTAATCTTGGAGGAGATAAGGGAAAGCTTCCTCATTCCCAGAGTCTGCTTTCAGCAAACCTAAGTGGCACATGACAACTTACCAGTATAATGTACATGATACTGCTTCAAGCTCATTTTAGAAGGAAAGCTGCTGTACATAAAATAACAGCATGGACATTCACTGAAGCTGGCTTTTAAAAGTTACACGGGGGCTTCATCTTCTAGGATGGCAATGGGCCCTAGATGACCTTGGAGTGAAGATTCTAGACATAGGAAGTTCAGAATACGTCTAGCCATGAGAAGATAGCAAATTCAAGTGCTTGAAGTGAGCTTGGTTTGATTAGGTTGAAAGATGGGAGAAGATGGGGCACATGGAAGAGGTGCTTATAATCAGGCGAGATCTGCTGTGAGTGCTTTGTGTGTGAGGAGTTTGGACATGCGTGTTGCTTCGGGTCAGAGGGTGCAAGCAGGAGTACTTCATAAGTTCTGTGTTCTAGGACTGTCTCTCCCATGGTTGTATAGAGGATCCATTGGGTATTGGGGAGACCAGTTGGAGATTAGTGTCTGACCTTAGATGTGAGCCATGAGAATGGGAAGCAGAAATAGATATTAAGGTAAACATTGAGCAAGTTGTTAAATAGTTGCACATGCTGGAAAACAGTCTGGGGTTTGGGTTTGGAAAACCATTTGGGGATGGCTGAGGTCACCAAAGGCCGTGAGATTTGGAGGTGGTTCAAAAGTAAATTAGTATGGTGTACACTCTCTGGAGAGTTGGTATCTATATGGGACAGTAGTAGAGAAAGTTTGTAGTTAACTCACAATATGTTTGATCCTAGGAGACAGGATAGGGCTTGAGAGAAAGGTTCTCTTGTGATACCACCACTTTCTTCTGAGTAAACACCAAGCATCTACCGTATGTGAAGATACACATAAAGTGTAGTTCCCTTTTGACGGGCAGATAGATTGCAGTGCTAAGAAATTGTAAGAGGTGCTGTGGTGAGAGGCAAGTACTTAATAGTCCTGGCCTGCAGAGGTTCTGAGAGGCAATTTTCTGAAGTGGTGGGAGTGGAGGAGAGTGTCCTGGGTAGGAAGCAGGATGGAGTGGGAACACCTCCAGAAGGGCGCCTTCTGCATTTCAGAAGTGCTTGCCACCGAGGAGCTTTGATAATGAATCTAAAGGCATTTCAGGGCAGCCTGGGTGGGGGCGGCTTTGGGATGGAGCTGTGGAGGAAGTGAAGGAAGGGGTCAGGACTTTCAAGAACACTCATCTAGTTTAAAGAGAAGATTGTGTGGGTGGGAGGACAGGGAAGGGGATGAGGAGGAGGGATAGGCTTGCCTTAAACCCAAGGCACACTCAGACACAGATGGCAAAAATAACTTCCAAGTTATATGTCTGCCTAGAGTGGGTGGGGAAGAGGAACACGTTAGAAGAAGCAAGTTCAGAGCTAGGACAGAGCCCTGTAGAAAGAGAAAGAAGATGGACGTGAGGAAAGGACATTGGCCACTGACCATCCCCAGCAGACTGGTCTGAGCATGTGAGAGCCATGGTCACCCAGAAGGCTCTCTAAAAACCGGCGTCTTTATTTCCTTTAGGATCTTAACAGCATCTTCAAGAAGCAAGAAAATGACAATTTTCCAATCAATCTCTTATCATGAAAGATATTTTGGATAGTAAATGTGTATCTGTAATTAGCAAAAACTCAAGTGGAAAGCAGGTGTGTCTTGCACAAACATTTATCAAGTGCCTGCTATGTAGCTGGAGTTCTTTGTGGCGGAGAACTGATCACTGGCCTTGACATGGCATTGCTACCCTGTAGAGCTAAACCTGTGTATGGGCCTTAAAGCACATGGCAGGACCACCTGCAGTATTCAAATCATTCACTCTTGTTGGTCAGACGCTCCACTAGCCTCGTAAATAATCAGAAAATGCCATGCATGGTCTCTGGAAGCGAACCGTGGAAATTAGGTTGCAGAAAAACAGTATTGTTAACTTGGACTGCTAGCACTGGATGGGACTAAGAGAACACTCACTTCAGCTGAAATTTAGAGATGAGGGATTGATGGAAAAGAGTACTTGTTGAATGTCACAAAATGAGTGACAAGAGTCAGTGCCCTTAAGTTTTTAGATACATGTTAGTCAGCTTTCTGTCCCTAATGCCTAAATGTGAGCTAATCAGCTTATATAAAGGGCTTGAGTTGGGGTGTAGCTTAGTAGCAGGGCACTTGCCCAGCATGCAGGAAGCCCTCTATTTAATCCCAAGCACTGCCCTGGGGAGAGGCTGGGAAAGGTTATTTGGGCACATACTTTTTGCAAAATATTATTTTTACTTTATGTGTTTGAGTGTATTGCCTGCATGTGTAAGTGCATCCATGTCATGCAATGTCCATGGGAGTCAGAAGAGGGTGTCAGAGTCTCCTGGAACTAGAGTGAAGAATAGCTGTTTTAGTGCCGGGAATTGAACCCAGTTCCTCTGCAAGAGTAGCCAATGCTGAGCCATCTCTGCAGCCCTGGGATCATACTTTTAGAGATTTTAGTTCCCATGGGTTTGGGCCTGTGGCAGAACAGATTTGCTTACCTCATACCCAGAAAGCAAAGAGAGGAAAGAGGAGGGGACTGGGATTCTACTCTTGTTCAAGTGTACTCTCTCTCTGATCTAAAGCTCTCACTGGACCCCAGTCCTGAATAGTTCTAGCACTTCCTGAGAAAAGCAAGCTAGGCACCAGGCATCTAACACAGGACTTACTACATCGTAGCAGATGGGATAGTGGGTAAGGCTCAAGGGTACCTCACAAAAAAGAGCATCTTAATGGAAAGGTGTGCAGGAAGGGCTTGGAAATAAACCATGAAGCTTCAGTTTTAGACTTTACCCTGACCAGGTCCTCAAGAAAACCTTACTTGCTTTGAGCCTTATTTTCTCATTTGTAAAGAGATCTTTTTTTTTTTTTTAAGTTTTACTATGTTGAGACTTAGATTGCTTCAAAGAATGTTATTTATTTATTTAGTTTTGTTGTTGTTTTTGAGACGAGATCTTCTTGTAGCTCTAGCTGACCTGGAACTCACACTATAGATCAGGCTGTTCTCGACCTCACAGAGATCAGCCTGCCTCTGCCTCCTCGATGCTGAGATTAAAGGCGTGCAACACCATTCCCATGCTCTGCTTTTATTTTATGTCTGAATGTTTTATCTGTATGTATATAGGTGTACCCATGCTGTGCGATGCCCACAGAGGCCAGAAGAGGGCATCCAATCCCCAGGAACTGGAGTTATGGACCAGTAGTTAGCTGCTGGGAACCAAACCTGGGTCCTCTGTAAGAGCAGTCAGTGCTCTTTAACTACTGAGCCTCCAAAATGGTTATTTTTGGGATGTTGAATCAGGAGACAGAATGGTAACAGAAAATAAATATCCTGTACTTTTTTGGAACCAATCATAATCTGGCAGGTGTGTGTGTGTGTGTGTGTGTGTGTGTGTGTGTGTGTGTGTGTATGACCTTTCCCTTAGCTCAGCCACTACTTCCATTTATGATACATTTGTCCCTCATGTCTCCCAAGTTGTGACCCTGTTTTGTTCTCGTGCTAACTCTGTTCTAGTAGGCATTATGGTTTCTGTTGCTGGAATGGCTCTGTTTTGGAGCACAGTCTGGGCACCTCTCTGTTTCTTGCACTACCTTGTCACCACCAGTCTGTCTCACAGTGCCCTGTGCTGCATTCCATCTTTGTGGGACTGTAATCTCCTCCTCTGGGAGCATTGTTGTGTTGCCTGTGCATAGCAGGTGCTCTGCCAGTCCACACGCATGCATTTCAGTGCTCCTGAGTTCTTTTCCTCCCTTGCCCTGTGTGTGCACAGACACATCCTGGTCATTTCTTCCTTTGACACCATCCTTTGTATGGATGTCCTTCTCTTTGTGGACATTGTTCTCCTCAGGACACAAACCTTTCTTACCTATGATTTATCTCTACCACCTCCTTCAGCTCTTTCTGTTCATATCCTCTATATTCTTGAAGCTCTAACTTAGTCCACGCTTGTTAAGAAGGCAGACCCACTCTTCCTGTCCCTGAGCAGTCAAGATGTGTGGTCTTTTGTCACTGTATCTGTTCCCGTGTGCCTTGCTCAGATGTCAGTTTGAGTGTGCTCCTCCCAAGCTGTGAGCTTCCACTTACCTTTGTGACGCCTGCATGTTTTAGAGCAATGCTCAGCCTTCTCCTTTAAGAATACATTCTATATTGGTTAAATTATTTGTGTATGAAAAGACTGGTAAGTATATGTTTGAGTATACATGATATAGACCACTATTTACTTTGGAGACAGCTTAAAATGGGTAGGTAATGGAGACTCAGCGTTCTAAAGTTTTTGTTGCTTGTTTTTGTTTTTTAAACACACTTTGGGGCTTTCTATGGAGGGAAAAGAGGTTAGGGGCATTAATCCATTTTACAGGTACTGTGCTGACCTGCCCAGAGGTACACACACAGCTGCGTGGTCCAGATGTGCGCCCAGGTTCTCTGCGTCCCATATCTCAGTCCGTTCCCCTTTACCACTACCACCCCGAACTCATCCGAAGATCCAGCCCCAGTTCTTCTGTTACAAGGATTAACTTTAAAGAGTTTCTTCTTGTTCTACAAAAGTCAATAGAAACAGAGTCTTTGCCAGGTTCCTCTAGATTTTGCTCAAAATTAAGTCTTAGTTTCACCCTTGGTGGACTTAAAAATCATTAGCTGTTGTATCAGACTTATTTAGTTTCCATAAGAAAAAAAAAATCACAGACTAAGTGGCTTAAAAAACAAGTTTATTCCTTATAGATTCAGTAGCTGAGTCCAAGATCGATGTGTTGGCAAGACATTTCCAAGGCACTTCTCTTGGCTTCCCAGGGGTTCCCAGTTATGGTGTGCCCATGTGATCCCTTTTTTGTCCACAAGGAATAGGATAGAGTCTGCAATATCTCTGGTGTCTCTTCTTATAAAAGCACTAATCTCATTTGACCAAAGGCCCATACTTACGATCTCATTGAATCTTAATTACTTCTTTAAATGTCTAATCCCCAAATGCAGTCACATTAGGAATTAGGAATTTGATATTGGAATTCGGGGAGCATAGAGACTTTTGGTCCACGAACAGCTGGATTTTTGTTTTAAAGTTGATATTAAGTGTACTGATACCTGGTCTTTATTGTCTGGTAGGTTAGTCAATGCTAGTGTTTTGGGAATTGTGCTAATCATTTCTTCTTTGTTCTTTTACAATATTAGAATCATACTTTTTATTTAGGCTTGTCTGTGGTTCTTTGCCAAGCCCCAGGGGAACTTTTACTGCAGTTGAATTTTGCTGTTTTATTGACAATTTTAACTTTAATGCCTCTGTCTTATATTCTGCATGTGGGTGGTAGTTTTACATCCACATAAAATGTATGCATTTGTTTGGTGTTTACTGGGGCCCACTTGTAAGGGGCACAGGGCTACTGTTGGACTACAGCCATGGTAAGAAAGGTAGTATACTGGCAGAACATCAGGCACAGAAGGGGACTGCTGCTGAGCAGGGAAGGCAGACCACCGCTTATAAACGCTGATATAGTAAGGAAGGCTTGCTTTGTTACCTCCAACCCATTGTCAATGTTGCTGAATAGTGTAAAGCTAGATTATGCTTTCCAGCCTCCAACTTTCCAGCAATAAAGTTTGCTGGGGAGATCTCTTACTTGGGAAGTGTTTATGTGATGAGGGCTGTCAGTCAGGTGCTCCAGTGGAGTGCCAGCCTACCTCTAGGTATGGACCACTTCAAAGCTCCACGTGATCTCTGTAGTTACTTTCCAGACAGTTTCTTATCTGATATCAGGAGAAATTATTTCAGAGCTCTGATTAAAGTGAGGGATGCTTTGGTTAGGGGAGGTATGGGTTCTCAGTGTAAGTGAAAGAGTGAGGCGGTGATGAAATGAGGGGCAGGGGAAGGGGTGGAACCAACAGATGGACAGCAGAGCAGACACTAAGTGCCCTCCCTCGGGCCTTTGCTAGCAGACTGCCTGATTGCTAAGTCATTGATATCATTTTAGTAGGGGAGTAGAGACCTTTACTAGGTCTGAAATGAGAGAACTAGTCAGAACAGAGGAACTTGGACCTTGCTATCATGCTGGGTTTGAGTCTTGGTTCTACCACTTACAGTCTCTGTGACTATGGAAAGAATTCAGGCCTTAGTTTATCTTCAAAATGGAAATAATGATTGGTGTTTAGAGAGAAGTAGCCAACTTTACAAGGCTGTTGGGACTTCTCAGGGAACTTGGGTTACATTGGCTTTATATCCTTGTAGAACACAAGCGTATGGCTCAGAGAGGCCTCGTGTTCTGCACATTTAAGCAAAATGAATTAGTAACTGTAGATGTACTTAGCTAGTGATTAAATAACAGTTTAGTTAATAGACTATTAATGATCCCCAGGTGTTGGCAATTCTGAGTATTTACTTTTGAGAGCAGTTGTATAATTTCTTCTGGTACTGAAAATTTTTTTCTTTAACAGAAAAATTGAATGTAACAAATGATGCTCTTAAGAGTTATTTTGGGGAAATATTAAATTATATAGTTCACATAAAGCATTAGGTATAATGTCTAGCCCACAATAAGAACTGAGTAAAAGTAATCTGCTTTTATTGAGGGTCAACTGGCCACACAGTTAAGGAAAAATCCTTTGTGAAGTTTCAAGTCCCAACTCCACCACAGCCTAATGGCAGCCAATGGTACTGCACACACCTCAAGGGAGAATTTTTGTTTGGAAGCTCTAGCAAGGAAACCCAGCTGTCGCTTACCCTTCACCGAAGACTGCTCCTCCTTTATTGGGGATGGTCATCTTTGACGGAGGGTGGAGCATTGAGGGAAGAAGGGGGACACTCGCCTTGCCTGCCAGATTAGCAGAATCAACCCTGGTGACAGATGTGGCAGCCAGATTACTCTTATCCTCAAAGGAGGATTCTTAAGTTGTTTGGCATTAATTCAGGATAATTTCAGCGCCATCAGGTGTCACAGGCACCGAAGCTCAGAGCATGCCTTATTTGCCTTAGTGCTACGATCAAAATATTAAACAACGAAGGAACATTTTTCACATTCGTAGTTGGCATAGAATTAAAAAGTGTTAACAGCAAGAGCAAAGGAAGTAGAGAAACATACGCTGGTGTGCTGTGAATAGGAGTGTAAATTGGCACGGCATTTCACAAAGACAATTTGATGATGTCACAAAAGAATGTTTTCATCTTTTGTGGCAACCATTCTGCTTCTGAGAATTTCTTTGATGAAATAAAGATAGAAGAAAGATTTATTTAGAAAGTATTGTGGCACTGACTGCTCTTGCAGAGGACCCAGGTTCAATTCCCAGCACCCACATAATGGCTGACAATTGTCTATAACTCCTGTTCCCGAGAATCCCATGCTTTCTTCTGACCTCTTTGGGCTTGGCACCAAACAGGTGCACTTACACATGTGTAGGCAGTATACTCATACACATAAAAGTAATAAATAGAGATTCTGTATATATACAGGTATAAACTATATATAAAATAGCTTTACACATAATAGAATAAATGGGAGTGGTACCTTTTTCATTCCTGAATCAGAGATCTCAGTCCTTAGAGTGGGGATTCTTAAAGAGTGGGGCATGCCGTGGAAGTAGGCATATTCACATTTTCTGAGGCAGAGGAGTTGGGGTGGAGGAGTCCAGTCAGAATCAGCTCTTGGAGCTGTGTAGTTTAAGAACATTCAGTGTATGCACTGATTTCATAATAAAAACCACAGAAAGTAAGTTAGACATGGACATCTTGGCACATGGAGATAAGGAAGAGATCAATTGTACAGGGTATATGTTTGTAAATTTTAGTTTGGAGAACACTGATTTAGGGACTCAAGTTTGGGTGAAGGGGAATTTTGATCTCTGGGGAGGGGCCCAGATTGGGTGCCACTATAGAGCTGTTAGAGCAATACAATCAAGGCACAGACCTGGGAGTTTTGGGTGCAGGGAAACATCCTCAGGGAAAAATGTCCCCTTGTTTACCTTTGCTTGAGGTCTGAGACCAAACTGCCATTGACATGTCTTTAGCCCTCTTGATAACTCTGGCACGTGATATGCCCAGTGTGAAGTGATGAGGGATGCTGGGTAGGAGAGGCCTGGTTGCCACTACTGGTACTTCCTTCTAACTTTTGAGATGAAGTGGTGTGCATTGTGCAAGGCCCTGATCAGATCTGTTGCCCTCATTTAAAGCCCCAGTTTCAAGGTTTTCTGGTCTTGTTCCCGCCAGCCTTAGTTCAATAGAACTGCAGTAACCCCTCAGCAGGCAACATGTATGTGAATAGCTGACTTCTAATAACATGATTGCTATAGGATATTTTTTTAAATTTGCCTTTATATTTATGTATACGTTTATATGTGTGCCACGTGTATGTGGGTGTCAGTGGAGGCCGGAAGAGAGCCTTGGATCACTTGAAGCTGGATTTATAGGCAGCTTTGGGAACTGAACTCCAGTCCTCTGGAAGAGCAGCAAGCTGTCTTAAGTACTGAGCCATCTCTCCAGCACCTATAATGTGATTTTTTAAAAAAAATTACAGGTTATACAAGACTTTGTCTTAGAAAAGAAGAGGGTGTGTGATGGCACATGCCTTTAGTCCCAGGACTCAGAAGGCAGGGGCAGACGGATCTCTGTAAGTTCAAGGCCAGCCTGTTCTATCTACATAGTGAGTTCCAAGCCAGCTGAGGCTACAAGGAGACTCTGTCAAAAAGACTGGAAAAAAAAAAAAAAAAAGAAAAGTCACCACAGCCTTTCCCCCTAAAATTTTATTATGAAAATTTTCAAGTCGGTTCCTAATTCTTTTTAAGTAGTGGCCAGCTTTAAATGGGCTGTGTCATCACTATCTTCATGCTTGCCCACTACTTTGAAAGATCAGAGGCTTAGAGAACCTTGCGTTTGGTCCTTTCCAGCAGGGGAAGCACAGTTCTCACTTTCTTCCTGCTGCTGGTGTTACCTAACTACTTTTGCCATTGCTTATTTGTGGGATTAATCTTATAAGAAGCATCTCGTGATCAGAAGTGGGAAACACATAGGTTCATACACTTCAGTGTAGGAAGAGTGTATGAAGCGCCTGACATGTAAAAGTTGCTTTCACAGCACTGTAGAGAATAGAACCGTGGCTCAAGGACTTGTCATTGAATAATTTGGAAGCATTGAAGGCCCAAGAAATGGTTGTGGGTTGAGACTAAGATCAGACTTCTGTGGAAGTTACTGTTTTCGTGCCCGTGGGCAGTCCACCCCATCCTCTATCCCCCAGTTCACTCAACTGTGAACTTACGTTGTGTCTAAGTAAATGGACTGTTTCACTTCTGAAAGTATAGAAACTATTTATGCAAGATTATGCACTCTTGCATTTTTTATTTATGTATTTTTATTTAATGTGAATGGGTATTTTGCTTGCATGTATGTTAAGGGCACTACATCTATGCAAACAATGCCTGTGGGGACCAGAAGAAGAGCATCAGATTCCCTGGAACTAGAGTTATGGACAGTTGTTAGCCATCATATGGGTGCTAGGAGCTAAACTTGGGTCCTCTGCAAGAGCAGAGAGCTTTTAATTGCTAAGCCATCTCTCCAGCCCCAGATGTATGCTGTAAAAAGTAGTCCTCAGATCTGATAAGTCATAGACTTCACCTCTCATTATTTATGTTTTTGTTTGCTTTTTGAGACAGGGTCTCACATTGTAGCCCAGGTTGGTCTTGAACTCACTATGTTGCCCAGAATGGGATCCAATTTGCTTCAGTCCTCTTGCCTCAGTCTTCATTGTGGGATTACAAGTGTGAGTGACGATGCCTGGTTTCCACCTCTCATTTTGAAGGAGGACTTGAGGGTTGCCCCCAGAGTATGAGTGCGACCTCTGTCACAGATACAAGACCCAATGCCAAATACCTAGGAGCAATTTCTTTATGATGTGGGAATCTTGGTAGTGCTGTTTTGATTACTTAGTGGCATCTCTTGCCTTCATCTGTGATAAAAAAACAAACAAACAAACAAACAAACGAACGAACAAAAAACTTGAGCAAGCTATTTAGTTCCCAAACTACTTGATGCTGTGACTTTGGGGGACTAACTGACCAGTTCTTTAACATTAAGCAGAAATAAATTAAGAGTTCCACATAGATTTTTCCAAAAGCCTCTTGAAAAACCTACTTGGAAAATGTAAAATCCCATTCCGAAAAAAGTTCTGAATATTTTCCTGTGAATATCATTCAGCATTATTAGAAATGAAATTATTCATTCCCCTTTCAAAGAAGGGACTCAGAAATTAAGCCCAAGTGACATGTGACATTTCAACTGCTAGAATTGGTAACTCTTGCTTCAAACTTGCCTTTGCAGGATAACTAACGACCAAGAGAAAGAGAGTGGAAAATGCAAAACAACGAAATTATTAAACCTGCCAAATACTTCTCAGAGTTGGAAAAGAGCATCTTGCTGGCTTTAGTAGAAAAGTACAAATATGTTCTGGAATGCAAGAAGAGTGATGCACGAACTATTGCCCTCAAGCAACGAACCTGGCAAGCGCTGGCCCACGAGTACAACTCTCAGCCGAGTGTGTCGCTGCGAGATTTCAAACAGCTGAAGAAGTGCTGGGAGAACATCAAGGCTCGGACCAAAAAAATTATGGCCCATGAGAGGAGGGAGAAGGGGAAGCGGAGTGGAAGCCCGCTGCTGAGTACCCACGTCCTGGGGAAGGAGAAGATCGGCAGCATGCTGCCGGAGCAGCTGTACTTCCTGCAGAGTCCCCCCGAAGAGGAGCCCGAGTACCACCCTGATCCTGCTGCCCAAGGTACCCGATCGTCGCGCAGTGTGGCCGAGGTGGCTGGGCACTGCTTGAAGCTGGATTTTTAAAATGCCTCATTTGGAGGAAATTTGTAAGAAACATTCCTATCAGACAGGCTTTTAGATAGGGCACCGGAGTCCCGCAGCACCTTACAGATCTGCTTGTTGCTCTTGTGCTCTCTCTCAGAGACAATGATTACAAGACATGAAGTACTGCATGCTCGTGTGCTCATTAAGGACTTACTTATCTCACCATCCCCACTTTATTAAAGGCAATTTGATGGGGTCTGTAGTCATTCCTTGTCTTTTTTGAGTGACCTAGTATGTGCAAAGCACTCCATTAAGTCACTCAAAAGGCCATGTTAAATGAGTAAACTATTTCAAACTTAAAAATGAAAAAACAGTGATTAGGGGCTGGAGAGATGGCTCAGGGGTTAAAAGCACTTGCTGCTCTTGCAGAGGACCAGAGTTCAGTTCCCAAATTCCCAGCACCAACATTGAGCAGCCTGTAACTCCAGCCTCAGGGGATCTGATGCCCTGCTTTGCAGACAGCCATATACATGTATGCATACACAAATGCAGACACAAATTTTAAAAAACTTTCAAAAAAGAATCCATCCAAAGTACAGAGATTAAACACAGCAAACACCCTTTTAGCATTCCCTCAGTTTAAACCAATACTTTTAGCCACTATAATTGTGATCCAGAGTTTTTGTTCATGGCACTCTAGAAATTTAGAAAAATTTTGAGAAAAAGTTAAAATTTAGCATACTCAGATAGAAAAGAGCAAAAATATTTCATATATAATGTTGATGGGAAGGAAGAGACCATCGTATAATCAAATATGTAGTAATAATTTATAGCTTCAAAATGTTGGCATTAAGGGGCAACTCAATTTCCAGGCAAGAATGGAAGATAAATTTTCAGTAATTCTTGCCTTTTTAAAGACAGGACGTGGCCCCCTTGTATAAAGGCTCCTTGTGGTTTGTGGAAGGCACAGCATGAAGCAGAGAAATGTTGGCTGAGAGACTACAGGGTTACGTAGCGAATGCTCCATGGACCCAGCAAGCATTTGCCTGGGAAATCTGGTTCTTAGCTTGCAGGATGGGTAATTCACTTGTCAGTGTGCCTGGAGTAGGCTGAGCTCTGAGGGCCTTGCTCCTGTTAATTAAAAGTCATAAGAAACTGTCTGAAACCAAGCATGCTGTCTGTGTAAGAGTGAGAAAGATAATTACCAAGTGAACCAAATACATGCTTTTGATTAACACTTTTTCTCCTATAGGCAGATCATCCTAGGAAGTTAAATTATGATCAAAATTTTGCTTACTATTTATTTGATCAAGGTTAAGTCCAGGGACATGGCAGCTAATGTCATGGACCTTATGCACCATTTCCTACTGCAAAAGTCTTATGTCTAGCTTTGAAGCTCGGGTTCCTAACCAGGCTAACTCCTGGCAGGCAGTGTTTACATGGTATTGCCAGCTGCCTTACCACTTCAAGCTGCTTCTGTGAGGCTTGTGTTTCCTCTGAGGATGTTTCTAGCTTTGGTCACTTCTCATTCTGGCTGCAGATGTCCTGTGAACTGCAGTTATTTTGCAAATGTGCATTTTAGGCTATAAGGTGTCAATTTCATAGGATTATTTTTCAGTTTTATAAAATACACTTGTTTGGTATGTGTGTGTGGTGTGTGAACATGCATATGGCATGGTGTGTGTGTGTGTAGAGGTCAGAGGACAACTTGAGGGAGTTGGTTCTCCTTCCATCTTGTGAGTCCTGGCAGTTAAACTCAGGCCACCAGGCTTGGTGACAAGTGCCCTTACTCACTAAGTTATCTTGCCAGCCTAGTGTTGTTCTTGGGGGACAATCTTATGTCCACATTTTCAAAATCTGAGATAGGATCTAGAGAGTTCATCCTATAACTTTTTTTTTGTCACTTTCCTTTGGAAAAAATGATGGAATTCACTTACTCATAAACATAAATTTAAGCAAGAAGAAAATAAAATATGGATTCTTGATGCCTGTTCTGTAGTGACATTTGCTAATGACTCACTTGTAAAAAAGATTTATTTTAACTTGGGTATTTGTATGTAGATGACATGGGAGCTTCCCTTTTTGCTAGTGCTTATTAAGGAACAGCCAAGGCTCCTGCTTCCATCAGATCTGGAGAGCATGAGCCATGGGGTTCAGTCATTCTGGAAGTGAACCCATAGTGTTAATAGCTCGTGGTTAAGGTATTGGAACTCTTTTTGCAATTAAAAATGGCTTTGAGGTTATTTTACTCATTTTACTTTCAAGAAGAAAAAGAAGGGTGGGACTGGAGAGATGGCACCATGGGTAAAAGCCCTTGTTGCTTGAAGATGTTGACCTGAGGTCAGGTCCCAGCACCCTCATAAAAAGACAGCCTGTAACCCCAGCACTGCAGGGGTAGAGACAGGTGGATCACTAGGACTTGTTGGCCACCAGCCTAGCTCCAGGTTCAGTGAGAGAGACCCTGTCTCAAAGGACTAAGCCAGAGAATGATAGAACAGTACACATGCCATCGTCTCTGGCCTACACACACACACACACACACACACACACACACACACACACACACACACATAACACACACACAAGTAAAAATAAAAAAGTCGGGGGAGAGGCGAGGGGGGAGGCTGGAATTTTCAACCATTCTTTCTTGAAATTCATAGGAAAAAGGTTGAGAATTTGGATATTGTATGTGTTTTTGACACATGGACTGTATGTGTTGCTTTTGTTTTTCTAACACTCACTGTCCATCACAGCAGCCACAAGTAGTACGAGCTAGTAAGCAGATGAAATATGGCTAGATAGACCTGATGTACTGCAATTAGACACACCACATTTTGAAGCCTTACTGCCACAAAATAACATAAAACATCTCATAAAAAATATTAAGTTAATTACATGTTTAAATGATTTTTTTTAGATATACTGGATTAAAAGATATCACAGAAATTAATGACTCTTTATTTTGTAGCGTGGATGTGAGACCTTTCAGAATTACTCCGCAGCTTATAATCTGTTCTACTGGCTGATGCTGTGTGTAATGTGCTGTAGAGCAAGGGGCTCAGGGATTTGTTGGAATTTGTTATAAACTGTTAAGCAGGATGGAATTTAGCAGGTTCCACTGGGGGTCTCCTTCTGTCTAAGTTTTGGTATGAGATGATAGCAGCATGTCCTCTTGATCACTACCTCCAGGGTATTCTTAGCTTTGTTAAAGACTCCTAAAATGTTCAGCTGTATTTGACATAATAGTCTAAAAAGTTGGAACTGGAGAGATGGCTCAGTGGTTAAGAGGATTGGCTGCTCTTGCAGAGGACTCAGGTTCGATTCCCAGCACCCACATGGTGTCTAACAACCATCTGTAACTCCTGTTCCAGAGGATTCAATACCCTCTTCTGACTACCTTGGGCATTGCATGACATAGGTACACTTATATACATGTAGGCAATATACTCATACACAAAAAAATTAATAAGCAGCCGGGTGTGGTGGCTCATGTCTTTAATCCCAGCTCTCAGGAAACAGAGGCAGGTGGATCTCTGTGAGTTCAAGGCCAGTCTGGTCTACATAGCAAGTTTCAGGCCAGTTGGGTCTGCAGAGAGACCCTGTCTCAAAAAGACCAAAAATAAATAAATAAATTTAATTTAAAAATAGTCTGAAAAGTTAAGGAAGATACTTAAGAATGTGTTTATAAGAAAATGTGTTTGTAAGTACATTAAAACAGTTTCCACCAAGCAAATTTTGTGACCTGTGCAGGTATGGAGAAAGAGGGCCGAGTGGTTCAACAGAAGGTTGAACATGTTTGTGTATTTATTTTTATTTTGTGTGTGTGTATGCCACAACACGTGTGTAGAGGTCAGAGGACAAATTGGAAAAGTTGTTTTTCTCTTTCTACTTACATGGGTCACAGGGATCAAACTTAGGTTCTCAGACTTGGCAGCAAGCACCTTTCCCGGATAAACCATCTCACCGGCCCCTCAAATACATTTAAGAGAAGCAGGCATTTTAGTAGCATCAGTGTAGCTTAAGAGGACTTATCATATTGTATGCTACTACATTTCTGTTATAAAGCTAAGTAGAATAATGTGAACATTTCTTGATAAGTTCCGTGATGATCTCTGCTTAATCCTATCCTGTTCTTTGGGAGATACAGAAGGCAGAGGTATGTGTCTCATCAGGGCCTGTACTTTACTTCTCATCAGGGCCTGTACTTCTCATCAGAGCCTGTACGTGAAAAGCTCCTCCATGTGTCAGTTCTGTGTGAAGTCCTTTCTGGTCCCCATTACCGCTTTCATTCTCCCATGTTGCACCCGGATCACGCATGCTTGTGCATTCTCTCATGTGCATTTTTAATGTGCATGCATTTAAACATTGTGCTGTGGCTAGCTCTTCACCTTGCTTTTCTCACCTAGAATAACGTTTCTAAGCTCTGTTCTCGTTGCAGAGTGTAAATCCAGCCTTCTTATTTTAGTTGAGCCTAAGTTCTTTAGTATGCAACCACCACATCTTACTTACTCATTTTCTCAATAATCTGCTCCCCTCATTCTTTTGAGAGTAACTGGGAGATTGGCCTGCGCAGTTTTCTTCCCCTTGCCAGAGTGAGCTTTTCCTGCTGATACTAAATTTACTCAAATTACCCAAGTGATAGAACACCCTCTTGGCTGTGTTCTCAGCCCTAGAAAAATCTCTCTACTCCTTTTGCATAAAACTGAGTTGTTTTCTGCTTTGGCTGGCTTTGTTTTACCTGTAAGGGGGATTACGGGCTGTGTGTTTGCAGCAGGTTGCTATTCCCAGGTTGGTCTTTTTCCAGTTCATGGAATGTTCAGCCTGAATGCTAGCTTCTATTCATTGAAGCTAATACTTATCTAAAAGTTATTTTACCACTCTATCTGACTTCCTTGCTTTAAATCCTATCTTCTGCCAGTCTTTTGTTTTTGAGACAGGGTGTCTCTTTAGCCCCAGCTGGCCTGGAACTTGCTATATAGACCAGGCTGACCTCGATCTCACAGAGCTCCACCTGCCTCTGCCTCCTGAGTGCTGGGATTGAAGGTGTGTGCCACCATACCCAACCTGCCAGCCTTAAGAGACTTGGCCATTACACATTTTAAAAATAATAGTTTTAACTGGGCATGGCAAAACATACCTTTAATCCCAGCACTTGGGAGGCAAAGGAGGTGGACCTCCGTGAGATCCAGGCCAGTTTGGTCTACCTATCAAGTTCCAGACTAGCTGGGACTACAACTGATCTCAAACAGGTCAACCTCCTGCCTCAGCCTTCCAAATGCTAGGATTACAGACATATGTAACACCTCGCCTAAACTTGCTGTGCCAGATGTTGACCCCAGAGACAGTGGGAATGTGGAGGGAGGACAGTGAGTCTGGGTGAGTGCTTTGTAGTTAGATGACGATACTGAAGTACTTCTTTTTTTCCTCTCTCTCTCTTCCAAAAGTCAGATTTCTTTGCTTTTCTTTCATTGTAACTAGGGACTAGTTATACTTGTTACCTTCCCCCTTGGAGTGAAATAATCAAAATAGTAGCCATTTTCCTTTTATTAGCAGAGTATTACTAATTAGGTTTCCCCCAGTAGCTATTAATATTCCCAGCATCCCATCTTCCAGAATAATGTAAGGGATTTATAATATAATCAGTTTTGTTAGTAAATTAATATTACTTATCTCCAAGGAGAAAGCTCATTATTGGAAATGTACAGCTTCTCAAAAAAAGCCTTGGATCCACAGCTAGAAGACTCCATGGCTGGGAGGGAGTGCTGGAGAGGTTGCTCAGCTGGTACAGTGCTTACCTGTCCTGCAGAAGCCCTGAGCTTGATTCCTAGTATCACATAAAACTGGATGTAGTGGCAGGTGCTTGTTAATCCAAGTACTAGGAGTACAGATGGGGAGGCAGGAAGATCAGAAGTTCAGAGTCATCCTCAGTTACACACTGATTTGAAGACAGCCTGGGCTAGCGACCCTGTCACAAACAAACAAGAAGACTCTGGGGCTAGTGGAATTAGTGGTTTTCTTTTTGAAGTTCTCTAATATTATTGCCCTATAAAATATCAGTGTGAACATGACACCTACCGAAAAGAATCCTTTTGCATCCGTATGCTCTTTTCCTTTTGTATTCGAGGGTGCAGCCAGAAAATATTACTAGCCATCCGCTGTGTACCAAGGAAAGTAACGCATATCCAAGGATAAGTGAAATGAGTAAGGCCTGGTGCCCAAGTCTAACACTGTTCTGTGCATTGTAATGAAGAAGAGAGAGAAAGGAGAGGTCTGAGGTTTCACAGGGAAAGCAGCGTTGGTCCTGGAGCAGTAAGAGTTATTGGGGAGATTGAGAAAGGGAGGCTGGTTCGGTGAGGTGGTAAGTGTGGAGCCTAAGGGAACAGTGAGGTGCAGAATTTTGAAACGAAGTGTGTGTGTAGTTTTTTATTTTTTTTAAGTAGTAGTGAGTAGTTTTGGGTGTATTGAAGTATGTACAGGGTATTCTAAAGAGTAAAACTAGGAAGATACAAGGTTAGGACCGGATTATAAGGTTACTTAGGATAAAATAAGAACAGTGAGAGACAGGGACCTCAAGGGAACAGGAAAGGGGAACAGGTGCATGGAACAGGAACCTGAGCACTCCAAGGAAGCCTTGAGAGGAGCCAGAGAGGAAGGGGCCTACAGAAACACTTTGGTGAGGGCAGTAGTTCAGAAGCTAATGGAAGAAAGAAATTCCAAGGGGAGAGGTGGAGAGAGACATTAAGAAATGTTCTTGGAATCTGAAGGCCACCTCCACCCACCTGGCAGTGCCGGCGGTGATTGAGGAAAGAGACATGGAGGAGGCCAGAGTGTAAACCTCTCCCAAACCATGGAGGAGAGCTGCAAGGGACTCTTGTGGACAGGAAGCAGCAACGGCTCTTGAAGTAGAACAGAAGGTTCATGGCTGATGGAGAAACTGGCACAGGGTGATCAGATGGACAGACTTTATCTGAAGACTCCCACTGTTACATTGCGACCTCGTGTTCCTCGGGTTGGGCATAATTCAGTTTAGAATTTGTGTCAACATCTCAAGATCTCTGACTTTTAATAAGCATGTTCTCTGACCACTGCTCCCAGTTCCCCGTTCTGGAAATGACACGATGAAACCCTTTATCATTGTTTCTTAAGGGAAAATGGCTCCTGATGTTCTAAGGGGTTTATAAAAGTCACATGTGGCCAGGCTACCTGTAGGCATGAGGCTCAGATGCAGACACTATGTAGACTGATCTTATAATGATCCTGTCTTTTGAAATGAATTGACTTTTTTCTCTGCCTGCAAAGTCCTTTAACAGATTTCTACCCTTCTTCCCCCCCAGAATCCTTTGCTGTTTCAAATAGAGAACTGTGTGATGATGAGAAAGAGTTCATCCATTTTCCGGTATGTGAGGGGACCTCGCAACCTGAACCTTCATGTTCAGCTGTCAGAATAACAGCAAATAAAAACTACAGGAGCAAAACTCCTCAGGAAGGTGCTTTAAAAAAGATGCACGAGGAAGAGCATCATCAACAGATGTCCATCTTACAGCTGCAGCTGATTCAGATGAATGAGGTGCACGTGGCCAAAATCCAGCAGATAGAGCGAGAGTGTGAGATGGCAGAGGAGGAACACAGGATAAAAATGGAGGTTCTCAATAAAAAGAAGATGTACTGGGAAAGAAAACTACAAACTTTCACTAAGGAATGGCCTGTTTCTTCATTTAACCGGCCCTTTCCCAATTCGCCCTAAGACTTGGGGATGGCTCCTGTGTAATTAATCTGTGATGGCAAAGAGTCTGGAACATGAACTTTGCGGTCAGTGACCTGTAACAGAACTGCAACTAGGAAGCTTAGCGTGGTAGTAGTCACTTATTTAAGAATACATTCAGGTAAACAGCTGTACCCTGTGTACCCCTTAAGGCAAAGAAGCTGTTATAGTCTTCTGAAAATTATCACTGAGTGCTATAATTCTGAATGTAATGTCTCTTAATTAGAATTCATACAAGAACCATGTGTGAGTGTTGAATTTTTTTAACTAAATGTAAGTGTGACGATAAAGGAGTATGGCTGATGATTTTTATTTTTTTATTTTTTTAGTATTTTTTTTTTCAGTGGACAGGAGAGCTTTTCTATCTAAATTAAATCCCTCACATTGAAAGTGGCCGCCCTGTGTGGCCACTTGCTTCTCCACTTTTCCAGTGTCATCCTCTGCGTGTGGACTTCCTGTTTTTTAAAAGCCCAGCATTTGAAGGGCATTTCCTCATATGGCTCCTAAGCTGCCTTGTAAGGTTTTTTTTCTCCAAAGAGGCATTCCAAGTAATGTCTCCAACAACGGTCTTTCATTGGAACTAAGGCTGTAACAACTTTAAGGGTTTAATGTTCATTTAGGTACGTACATCCTGTTTGTTTTATTAAAAGAGTCTTACAATTTTATAGTTACACTGTGTATGTTTTTTTTTTTTTAAGGTTCTGCCTTCCCAACTGAGCTCCCAGTTTTGCCTCTCCTTGGGCCTTCCTTCCTACTTTGTTCTACTGAGTGAATGGTTGCCTGTGAGTGGTTGCCGATCCTTTATTCTCTTTATTCTCTGTTCCTCTTAGGGAAGGCCCTGCTCTTGCCACACTCATCAGGGTCCTAGCTGATAGTAGTGCTATGTAACCTGCACTGCAGTCAGTCAGCATCAGGCTTTGTAAGGAGCCGTTACCAATGTATTTGTCGATATGGATTGATAAATGGATATTTGATTGAGTTGTTATACAGCGCTCCTGTGGTCTAAAGTTTAAAAACAGTCTTTTTGAGTTGGGAGCAGCAAAGTGACATTGAAGCTCAACAAAGATCAAAAATGGATTTCAAGACCAGGTATTGTGCTAGAAGAGGCTCTCTAACAGTGTTAGGGGCAGGAGTAAGAGCCTGTGTTCCAAGCTTGACTTTGCCTCAGGTCGCTGTGCAACCTTGGATAATCCCTTAAAACTTTGGCATGGTGCTTCCTGTCCACAGAACAAGGGAATCAGGCTGGAGTCTGCTTCCCACCCTGGTATGGCTTGTGCCACCTGGGTGTGCACTGCTGACGTCATGATATTCTGGAGGGCTTGGGTCAACACAGAGTGGCCTTCCACAGTGGCCAGGATTCTGTCCTTCAGGATTTTGAAATTTGGGTCCTGGGAGGCCATTAAGTTTTGGAAGGTACACACAGACTCACAATTTGTGCACTCAATAACTTCGATGGATACTAATTTATTTTATACACTGAAATTATTTTAAATACTTTAGAAGAACTAGTTCATTATCTTAGATATATCCTATAATGAGAGACCAGAGTAGGATTTTTTCATGAGAGTTTCTGTTCTTAGTTTTTATCAAATGAACCCATTAGAGAACGAAGCATTTTAAAGCCTCAAGCTTGGGGCTGGAAAGATGGCTCTGCAGTTAAAAATACTTGCTGTTCTTCCATAGGACCTGGATTCGATTCCCAGGATTCTCACGCTGCTGGTTCCAGGGGATCCGACTTCTGGCATCTGTGGTCACTGCATGACACAAG
The DNA here is from genome assembly GCA_035773235.1 of Eospalax fontanierii. NCBI lineage: Eukaryota > Metazoa > Chordata > Mammalia > Rodentia > Spalacidae > Eospalax > Eospalax fontanierii. The sequence continues at coordinate 32,573,250 of CM069541.1, forward strand.
TGCACTTAACACACTACAGGCAAAAACACTCATACACATAAAATAAAAATAAATACAATATTTTTGAAGCTTATATGATATATAGAAGACAGAAATTGACTTCTTGTGTCCTCTTCCTTCAGGAATAGGACAGGAAATAGAAGTCCCTAAATGCAAATATAAGAAAGGGTTGCCTTTGCTTTACCTACCGCTCTATCAAAAAAATCTTATTAATATGCACATTCAGAGGGAGGGTGGAGATTCTGTTCTCAGGTTATGCCTGAGCTGATAGTCCTGTCAGCACACCTCTGAGTGATAAATGTTTAAAGGAACCCTATGAAGTTTTCATTTACCATTCTCAAAACAAGATCAAGGTTAAGTACTTCTTTTGTGTACAGTGGTGAGCTGGTTATTATTGTCTAAGAACTTATAACTCAAGCAGACAACAATGTAGAACAACCAAAAATTCTCCTACAGAGGTATGAGAATTGGATTTAATTGGATTATAAAAGCATTGAACTAATTCCTAACTGAACAAATAGAGGGTGATTAAGCCAGCAGCCTAAAGCACCTTGCTGTACTGCTAGTGGTATTTATGAGTTTACAACATTAGTCTGCAATATTTGGCTATGCATTTGAAACAATATTTTATAAATAATTAGTTCCACTGTGACTCACTTCCAGTGGATTCTGAATCAGTTGAGCTGGGTTGGGACCTAGTACTCTGCATTTTTGGAAACTAGAGGTGATTATGATGCAGAATCGATACTGAGAACCTCTTAGGGCAGCCAGCGTTCACAAATGTATTTAGTTGCTTCTTATGCCTATGCAGCTCTGAAGAAGTAAGGACATGGTGCTCAGAGAAGACCCAGCTGGCTCCAGGCCTGTAGCTAGTAATAGCAAAGCAGAATTTCAATCCCGGTCCCTTGACTCTAAAACATACAGCCCCACCTGCCTGCCTTGCTCTTTCTCTTGAAGCTGTATCAAGGATTTGTTTTATCCTGAGACTCAGATGACATTACAAGGTGCTTGTTGAAGCGTCTTCATTCATGAACAAATACAGTACATCCCAATTCATTTTTCTTTTGAACCTTTCATTACCTGAGGTGGAAATGCAATAACCATTTCTTGGCAGGAATTGTAGGGAAGATAAAATATAAAAATATTAAGACATGGCTCACTGTCATGGACATTGCCCAGGAGGGAGGTAAGGCTTGTACACAGCTATGGATTCAATCAGTGCACGTCTTCAAATGCTTTTTTAGTTGAGCCCAGAGAACTAAGAAAACCGAAGAAAGAAATCACAGAGGGGTGATATTTGCATTGTATCTTTAGAGCTAACATTTTGGGAGATGGGGATTTGGAAAGCTGAGAACTTCACAAGATGGCAGGATCTTGTTGGTGAGTCAAGAGGAGACACATAAATGGGAAGGGAGGAATGTCCATATTGGACCAGAACTGTGTACCTGGAAGAAAACTAAAAGATGGAACTATACAGAGAGAAAATCGGTGTTGGGCGTTGCAGGTGGGAGGGTCTGGTCCTGGTTAGGACGAGATGACCGGGGATCCAGAGGAGATAGTGAAAAAGAGACCAGCATGAATCGGAATTGATAAGGTTTAGAGAATGTTTTCTGGGAGAGGAATGGCAAGGGTTTAAAGCTAGATGCTTGAATGACACTGATGACTGAAATAAAGGAGAGGTACATCTGTGACTGTGACCTGTCCTAAAAGACTCTTAGACAACACCAGCACTTTGACTCATCTCTTGGGCTATGATGTCTCTGCCTTGCATCTGCCTCTCCAGTTGTCACTGCTGTCTCTTCCACCTGTTCACCTGACACTAGGCCCTACTAGATCCTTGGTCATGCCATTCATTTGGTGTTGATCCTGCCAGCAGTACCTCCATTTCAGCTTGTGACATCTTGCTGTATCTTACATTGGGGTTGCACTAAAATGACCAGGTAAGGTTCTTTCTTGTGGTCTCCAGTTTTTCTCTAGATAGTTGGCACCCACTCATTTTTTTGTAATGTTCCATGTTGAATATAGAAGCCCTGACTGGAACAGGTTGGTAACCTTCGTGTATGCTTATCATGGAATCAAACGTGGAGTCCTGCCCAGTAAGGATCTTACCCAGTGGGTCTAATATTTAGGAGGTGTTTTAGGGCTTTTACAGGGACAATCTTTAAATGCATTTTCATTTTTGTTGTGTTCTCTCTGAGACAGGGTTTCTCTGTAGCCTCAGGTGGCTTGAAACTTGCTATGTGGACCATGCTGGCCTTGAACTCACAGAGACTGGTCTGCCTTGGCCTCCCAGGAGCTGGCATCAAAGGCATGTGCCACCTCGCCCAGCTCTGCATTTTCATTTTGCTTCGTTTCAGAAGAGTCTAGAGGGCTGAGGAAGAGAGGTGGCATGGTGGGAAAGTACATCTGAGCTGTCAACAGGCTCTGCAGCGTCAGGTAAATTACATCAGCACTTGGTCTGCACCAGAGGAAAGGAATGATTCCACCTCCTGGGAATGTCAGAAGGACCTGATAATTATATTTGGCAAAGCTATGAGGAGTGGCTCTGTCATGTCATTACCCTTTTAATAGTGTCTCTGGATGTCTGGGCTTCTCAGATGAACGATGCTTCATTTCTGCTGTGGTGCTCCTTTCTGTTGGGCTGGTTCCCAGAGGTTCATTTTATTCCTCCTTGCCCCTGCTTTCTATCAGTTTGCAGTTCTCGTCTTCTTCCTTCCCAGTCCTGCTTCTCCAGGCCCTCCTGCACTCACAGCGACTTCTACACTCCGGTGTTTAGAGGTGGAAGGGCCTGAGACTTTGTGTGTATGCTGAGGATGCGTGTCAGAGGACAGCTCCTTTAGCACCTGACATTGACAGGTTAACACTCACATGCTGCCTTCGCCCAGCCAAACCCCGGTGCCTTGCCTCCTCGCTGCAGATGCTACCTTTGCGTGGGTGGGACTTGGAAGGCCTACGAAAGACTGCCAGGAACCTGTGGCATTCGCACATACTTTTCCCAATTGTGCCATTTATTATTATGCCCTTCAACATAATTTATGAATCTCTGCCTCAGTTTCTCCACCTGTGAAAGTGGTGTAATACTTATCTACCTCCCTTCAATGTTGTGACAATTAGTATGTGTTGACAAAGCACTTTTGAAATAAAGAATAATACCAAGCATTTAACATTATTGTTGTCATTGGGACATGGATGCCCCCCTGTAGAGAGACGCCACAGTGAATCGCTGGATTACAGGCCTGTGCCGCACACCTGATTTAGGCAATACTGAGTTCAAATCAAGCCTTCTTACCATAATAGGCAGGCACTCAACCAACTGAGCTGTATCTTCAGCCCTGTGATTATTTTCTTTATGAAAATTTCAGTGTTACATTTGTTTAAATAGTCCTTTAGTGCATTGAGAGAGATTCAATTTATAGTAATGCGAGTTATGCAAATTTTTAAAGAACACATCTATTGAATCTCTATTACCTAATACAGTTACCGGTTTGCAAGTTGGTTATTACCTAACGGTGTAATTTTTCATCAATAGATGAAAGAAATTGTGTGTGTATGCTATTAGAGATCGAACTCAGAACCTCACATATGCTAGGAAGTGCTCTACCCGGAGCTGCTCCCCAACCCTAGATGGAAACATCTATGTCCAGATGCCCAGCATGTGAGAGATGGTGATCCTTTGTGAAGTAGCAGATTCAGAACTCTAGGTCTGCCTGCAAACTGCCCTTACAGCACTCCAGATTGGGCAGGAAGACCACATATATCCACTAACGGGCTAAGAGTGTTAGGAGTTCTCCAGCCATAAATCTGGACTCCATTTTTATACTCCTGCTAAGAAATCGTTCTAAGGTTCTGGTCTGAGTTTCCTCTTTTTTGGGTTTGCTTGGGGGAAAGTTCCAAATCTTATTCCTTAAAAGTGTTTTCTGCTTAATCAAAAGGATGTTTGTAGCCTGTTGTGGTGGCTCACATCTTTGTAATCCTAGCTCTCAGGAAGTAGAGGCAGGAGGATTTGGAATTCAAGGTCATTCTCAGCTACATGGCATGTTTGAGGCCAGCTGGGGTTGCATAAGACTTTGTCTAAAACAAACACCAGACCAAGATACTTTTTGTAGTAGAAATACAGAATACTGTGGGTAGCAGTCAAAGATAATGTTCCAGTGCCTTTTCTGCCCCATCATCTGGTTCAGCTTCCAGTGGAACCAAGAAGGAAACTTGGGGCTGGTGCTCTGCTGGTAAGGTCCACATAAAGCTAGACTTTTGTGGGGGAGGTGTTCAGATGGAATTCTGGGCCTTCTTTACATATGTTAAACATACACTCTTCAATCAAGCTTCCCCTCCTTAGTCTCTAGATCTAGATTCTTATCCACAAATCTCCAAAGAGATTTATTTTTTGGAAGGGGCTGGTATTAGACATTCTGCAAGATTAGGTAGCAGTCATTTCGGTCACTCAGGCATTGGGACACTTAGGGAGGGGACAGGTATGCTGTCCTCTGGTTCCTGGAGTCCCAAGCTGAAGGGGTTGTAGCTATCTTCTCTGAGCAGACGTGCAGAGGGCAAGCTCGACTGCAGGAGGACATAGCACATTTCATTTCTTACACCTGCCTGACCAATGCAATTGACAAAGCTGAACCCAAAGTCAAAAGGGAGGAAGGAGACTCCTCCTTAGAAGCTAAGGGAAGAGATGAGTACTGTGGACAGTAATTCAGTCTATCCTAGTATTACAAGGGAGAGGAAAGCCATGGGATGCTGAGGAGTTCAGGTGATGACGTAAATCAAGGAACAGTAAATCTAAAGGGAAATTGCATTTTTCATCTACTGAGACATCTCTTTTCTGTCTTTCCTCGGGTTTTAGAGGAAAGTGATAGTAATGTATACTTCATGGGGTGGTTGGATTAAGTGACTAATACAGATGCCCCTTGACTTATTATGATGGTGTCATATCCAGAAAGACCCATGGAAAATAGAAACTATCACAGGTTAGAAGTGTCATGGTTCATTGTTGCTGTTTAACATTGCTAGCCTGGGAAAAGCTCAAAATTCAAAATTTAAAGTATGATTTCTATGGAATACTTACCACTTTTGCACCATCATAGAGTAAAAACCAGGAGTTGTGGGCTGGAGAGATGACTTAGTGTTAAGAGTGTGGACTGCTCTTCCAGAGGACCTGAGTTGAGTTCCCAGTGCTCATGGGAGGTGACTCACAACCTCCTGTAACTCCTGCTCCAGGGACTCTGATGTCCTCTTCTGCCTTCCACAAATACTCACATGCAGATACCCACACATAGACAGACATAGACACATACACACAATAAAATTTGAAAAAAATAATTTTAAAAAACCAGGAGTTGGGGCTGGAGAGATGGTTCAGTGGTTAAGGGCACTGGCTGCTCTTGCAGAGGACCTGTGTTTGATTCCCAACACCCACATATCAGCTATCAACCATCTGTAACTTCAGTTCCAAGAGATTCAGCACAGTCTTCTGACCTCCGTGGGCACTGCACAAAATGGGCACATTTACAGACATGTGGGTAAAGCACTTTGGTTGAGTCCAGCTCCCCAAATGCCTACTTCTGATTGCTACATTATATAAAGATGGAAATGTGAAACTGCCCTGTGAACTATGAAGTCAAAACTAAAAAATAAATTCCTAGGTCTCATTTTATTTTTTAAGTTACAAGGGACATCAAGGACATATTACCAATAATAAAATCTCATCTTAATCCTTCTTTCCAGCCTCCTCACTCTGTGACACACCCTGAACAGGACTGCCATTCTGTCTCATAGCCAGGCTCGGTGACATGGCTCCTGCTGACCTCTTCACCCAGAGTGCTCCCAACTTTAATATCCCCTCTCTATCACATATACTGCTGAAGTGTCATTCTTCAAGGTCAGCCTGACAGCAGGACACTCCCAGAACCTGGACTCTGGTCCCATGTTTGCTGGCATCTCTTCTTGTGATTGTGAGCAAGTTACTAATTGTCTCTGGATATCAAAAGTTTCATGTTTGTAAAATGAATATGAGGATGAAGGAGGAATCTTAAATCTCCCTATGTTCTAATTAGTTCTAATTCTAAAGTTAAAACTAATTCTTTCAATTCAGTGCATACAACCCAAGTTTTCAATTTAACATTCTCTCTGGAAGATAATGTATGCAGAAATGGAATTCAGTGAATCAGCCCCAAGGTTGAAAGCACCATTTGTGAATGTTATTGATATTAGGATAATGATTGTTCTTACACTGTTTAAAACACAATCTAAAGTCAATATAAGAATTTCTATATAATGGGGACAAAAGGTTGTTGCTTTCGCAAAGTGTAATTTCCTCAATGAAATATAATTGACTGCTCTTTGTTTTAAAGGCCCAAGTCTAAAGATTTCTAGAATCCGTTTATTTATAAATTTTCTTTTCTAAGGCAATGATGTGCCCAAGAATGTGCCGGTTTTGTTTATTAAAAACAATTTCTTCTTTCTTCCTTTTAAAAATATTTATTTATTTATTTATTTATGTCTTTACAAGACAGGGTTTTCCTGTACCCCAGCTGGCCTGGAACTCGCTATGTAGACCAGGCTGGCGTTGAACCTGATCCACCTGACGCTTCCTCCTATGTGCTAGGATTAAAGGTGTGTACCACACCCTGCTCTTATTATTTTTACTTTATGGGTATTGTGTATTGCCTGCATGTAAGTGCACCCATGTCATGCAATGTCCACTGAGGTCAGAAGAGGGCACCATGTGAGTGCTGGGGATTGAACCTGGGTCCTCTGCAAGAACAGCCAGTGCTTTTGGCTGAGTCACCTCGCCATCCCCTCCCTCCCTCCCTTTCTTTTTCAGACAGGATTTCCTGTAGCTCCAGCTAGCCTAGACTTGATAGGTAGACCAAGCTGGCCTTGATCTCACAAAGATCCTCCTGCCTCTGCAGGATCCAGTGATGGGGTTAAAGGTGTGTACCACAATGCTCGGCTATAAAAAACAAATTCTTGATGGTTAAGAAGATGGTTCTGTAGGGAATGTACTTGCTACTTGCTACAGAAACATGAGGTATTGAGTTCATATTTACAGCAACCCATGTAAAAAAGCTGGGGATGGTAACATGCACCTGTAACCCTAAAGCTAGAGGAGAAGGTGAAGACGATCTCCCTGGCTAAGTGGAATCAGTGTGCACCAGATTCAGTGAGATACTCTATCTCAAAAAATAAGGTGGAAAGCGATAGAGGAAGACATCTGGCATCAACCTCCAGTCTCCATGCATGCATGTATGGGCTCATGCAGCATCCCCACATGTATACACACACACATGCATACACCACAGACATACACAATACTTGTCAGTTGACTCTAGTAGAAAATATCTATTATAAAGCTAGGAAAGAAAGATGAATATTAAGATTCATGAAACCCCTTCTATGGGTTATAAACATGTTCTTTATTATTTTCTTTAATACCCCAAATACTCTGCAGGCATATATAACATTCATATTTTGTAGATAAGGAAATGAAGCTTGGAGTAAGTGATTTGTTCAAAACAATGTACTAAAAGCTCTGGAGATGGGGAGTGCTGGGGATTGATTGCACAGCAGCATGAAGGTACTTCATGTTCCTGACCTGCAAACTTAAAATGGTTGAAATAGAAAATGTCATGTTTCACAACAATTAAAAAATGAAAATAGAACTGGGCATGGTGGCGCACACCTTTCATTCTAGCCCTCAGGATGCAGAGGCAGGTGGATCTTTGTGAGTTCAATGCCAGCCTGGTCTACATAGCGAATTCCAGGCAAGCTGGGGTTACAGGAAGACCCTGTCCAAAAAGACTACATAATAATAATAGTGACAATCATAATAAATAGATAAATAAACAAATAATGAATAAATCCTATCATCCCTAGTCAGGAGAGTGCCTAGACTAGAGTTCAACTCAATATGTTTTGTGCAGTATATGTGGCATGGATGAAAGAAATACAACTGGCTGGATCTTACTACTAATCTGCTTCTTAAAGATCTGCCCTGACAGAGGAGCCAGAAACACAGAGAAGCAAAGAGCCAAGTGAGGAGAAAGGAGTCAGCAGAAACAACGGCAGCAAACCCAATTCTACCCTACAGCCAGCTGGGGTCACTGACCAAGCAAAAAACGTTATCCATCAGCTTTGCCTTTAGATCTGGGTTTTTCAGACGTGAATGTGCATGGGAAATATCCAACATCTTGTTAAAGTGTTTTGATCCAATTAGTCAGATTTTGCATTCCTCCAAAACTCCTAAGTGATGGTATTGCTGGTTCATGAACCGCCCTCTGAGTAGCAAGGATTCAAATAAGAGTAACTTCCTCCAAGATGGCTCTCCAAGCATGGGGTTCGTACTGTTTTGACCACACTAGAACCTGGGGTGCTTCCATGCTTCAAGTTGTGGGCTCCTTCCCAGGCCTACTGAATCAGTCTCTGAGGACTGCACTGGAATCAACAGTTTAACAAGCTTCTCCATTGTTGGTATGTGTAACTTTGGGGGCTGCTTAACAGCTTGTCACCATGCTGTGCTGATGGAAATCACTTCATCTGAAGCACATTTTCACTTTAGAGAGGGGCTTTTTGAATCCTGTATGTGCTTGGCAGATGAGAAAATGGACATCTCCAATTTTGACATGCTGGACCCAAAGGTCTTCTGATTCCAAGAAAACATACTTGTTATTATTTTGTGGATCATTCACCCACTTTACCATATCTTTGCTTACACTTTTACACAAATTGGAAGTTCTTTTATGTCTAAAAAGCTTCGAGGAGTAATTTTCTTGCTATGATGCTTTTGAAGATTTCAATCTAATTTAGCATACTAAGTTGCAGAGTTTATGCTTATAAGCATAAAGCTATCTAAATATTCAAAGTTATGGCAAAAAGAAAGTGTTTGGTGGAGTAATTAAAAAACAGGCTGCGTGTGGTGATGCATGTCTTTAATCCTCCAGGATTCAGGAGGCTGAGGCAGGAGAATCTCTGTGAGATGAGGCCAGTCTGGTCTACATAGTGAGTTCCAGGCCAGCTAGGGTTACACGGAGACCCTATTTCAAAAAGAAATAAAAAAGAAAAAAGAAAAAAGAATAAATTGCTTTGGATTTTTTTGTATATATATGCATTTCTTTACCCCTCATCTAGATTTACCAATTGTCTCTTCCTTTAATCATTTGTTGAAGTGTTTTGGACATCACAACACTCCACCCCTAAGTATTTCAGCATGAACATTGTCCACGTGACTACAATCCCATTATCAGACCCTAGGAAAGTTAACATTTAATTGATAAATCACTTACTATGTAGTCTACATTCAAATCTCTTTAATTATCCTAATGTCTTTTTATTGCTGTTTGTTTTCTCAAATTCATTCAAGGTTTATTGCATTTGGCCATTTTGTCTCTTTATATAATCAGGAGCAAACCTTTTTTCATTTAAAGACTTTTTTTTAAAGTCTAGTTTTCACAAAGCACTGCGTGTTCTGTGTCTATTTGATTATATCCTTGCTATTATATTCGGGTCAAACTTCTGTGTCAAGAAGCTCACCTAGATAAACACAGCAGGAGGCACATCTCGGCAGATTGTCCCACTGTTGGGGATGCTAAATTTGATCACCTGGTAAAGGTAGTGTCTACCAAACCATAAAATCATGTTTTTTCACTCACAGTGTTATCTGTGTAGTGATTCTTTAGGACTGTGAATATCCTGTCCTCTCATAACTTTTTATCCAATGGTAAAAAAAAAAAGTTCTTCTCTAAATCAGTTATTCCATTGAGGATTTCAAAATGATTAAATGAGCACTGAACATTTTTCAGCTTTCATGTAGAAAGTAGGTGCTCTGGATTTGATAGAACCAGAATGTCGGGACCTCAAGTTACAATGACCGTACAGAAAACAAGAGATCTATCTCTCTGTGTCTATCTCTCTCTCTCACCTTCATTATGGTTTGAGATACCTATATAGGCCAGGCTAGCCTCAAACTCACTATAAGGTGACTATGGCCTTGAACTCATGTTTTTCCTGCCTCTACCTACCGAGTGCTGGGTTTACAGGGATATTCCACCATGCCTGCTTTGTCTCATGTTTCTTTTTGGAGGTGAGGAACACAGTGGGATCCCCGCCCCCCAGCCCACACGATGCCAAGAATGCTCACCTGGGAGAGGAGACTCCCAACTTCTCACTAAGCATCCTGCTCCACACTGCCTTTGTGGTGTCTGCTGGCCTTAACGATGGCCCCCGAGTGCTGCTGGGAAAAACCCCATGATTTCTCTCCAATTATCCTCAATGGCCACTGCACTGTTTTTCCACTTTTCAAATCTGACCCAGAATTTCTATGTAACAGAGATTGGGGCAGCAATTTGCTTGAAGGGAGATGCTGGGATATTTGTCATGAAGTGGTATCTGTTATATGAATTGCATATTATAGATCACTTTTTTAAAGTAACATTTTATTTAAGATTGAGAAATTCCACTTGCTCACATAAAAGACAGTGATAGAGATGTTAGGGAGATTAAGAGAACTGATGGAAACTACATCAGTTAGTTAGAGTTGTCTAACAGCACCACTCATCCCATCCCCAGACTTTATCCCTCCCCTCATTCCATCTCTCTTTAGAAAGCACTGACGTCAGGATTCAGGAGTTTTCCCAGCCTCTAAACACCTATCCAAAAGACAGGCTGGACTGGTCTCCATTCTGTCTGTCTTCCTACTTGTTACAAAGAAAGTGTCCATATGTACTTTGAATTCCACCTTTTTTCTCCAGAACTTCACACAGCTGGTTATCCTTTTTCCTTTGCTGTGTTTAATCTCGTCGTCCTTCGGTGGCTCTTTATCGTCATCGCTTAAATATTTTACAGTTCTGCTTGTGCTCCTGCTTGGTTTCTTCCCTCCACACTCCAGCCGTCTAAATGTACTTGCTTCTTTATTCACACTGAACTCTAATCTGGATTCTGCCCCTGCTGCTTTACCAAGTGGCTCCTGCTAAGATCCCCAGTGACTTCTTCAGTGACTGTATCAGTTGGAAACTATTCAGTTCATGATTGCTTGCCCCCTGAGTGGCACTGACCACCTGGCCACATCCTATTTCTTTGTTTTTGTTTTGATTTTTTTCCCTGTGGCCTCAGCAGGACTAGAATTCACTATTTATACAGGTTGGCCCCAAACTCACAGAGATCCACCTATTTCTACCTCCCAAGTGTTGGAATCAAAGGTGTGCACCACCATGCCAGACCACATTTGCTCTTGGTCACTGTAACACTGTTCTTTCCTAATTTCCCCCTTATTTTCTAACAGTCCTATGCAGATTCTTCCACTCGAGTTCCTCAACATATGTTCACTTAATTTTATATGATCTCATTAAAGCATCACATCCATTTCTATGTTTCCAGGACTTATGCATCTGCCACATACAAGCCCAGCACAAATCTCGCTCGCCACCAGACTTGTAAATCTAATGGCTACATGAGGTTTCTGTCACTGGCCCAACTCAAAGTAGTGTGCCTAGAACTAAACATATCGCCCCTTCTCCAAACCTGCTCTTCCTCCAGGGCTGGCTATTTTATAAATGCTACTGAAAAGGATAACCTTTGCTTCACACTTGCCCTCTCTCTCCTCCCACATCTAGCAGGTCACCAAATTCTTTGAATTTTTAAATTCTATTTACTCTAGCTGTTTAAGTCACTTACTCATGCCATCTGCCCGAGTTCGTGCCACCATCACCACTTGCGGTAGCCCCTTCCCCAGTCTTTCCTGCCTCCAATCTTGCTACTGTGCTGTTTTCCAGCCCCACTGAGATATTATTCACATAACTCATAGTTCATTCATTTAACCAAGTCATCTTTTTCAAACAAAAATCTAAGCAGGTTATGTCATTTGTATGTGTGTGGAGGGAAAGGGGTGGGTGAGAGACAGAGACAGAGACAGAGACAGACAGATGGAGAGACAGAGAGAAGGCTTTTCTATATAGTCCAGGCTGGCCTCAGCTCACTGTGTAGCCCAGGATACCTTCAGTGATCCTCCTGCCTCAGCTTCCCATGGACTGGAATAATTATAAAAATATTATTATAACATAATTTATTTTGTAATATAAGATTATAAATAATAATTATAAGCATAATTGATCAGACCGAGCTTCCTGCTTAGAGTCTTAAAAGAAAGCCTGAATCCTTTCTCTGGCTTAGAAGGATCTTCAAGATCTGCCATTTGCTTCTTGGAATCTCTAGCCTCATCTATGTCATTCACTCTCTAGACATTGGCTACAGCTGCCTTTGATAATCTTTCTTCTTTTTAAATGATCAAATGAAACTATGTATTTATTATGTATGAGAATTTGAAGCATACAAGCATTACGGAATGGTGAAATCTAGCTAACTAACAAATCTAACTAATTAATATATGTTCTGGCACGCGGTTATCATTTTGGGGGTAAGAACATTTAACATTCACTCTCTACATTTTTCAAGAATATGACATAGTTATACAGTATATGCAATGCCCTGTGTTCAATCCCCAGCAGAGAGAGAGAAAGAGAGAGAGAGAGAGAGAGAGAGAGAGAGAGAGAGAGATATCATCATTAACTCTAGAGTAACCATATTATGCA